>JARIHS010000019.1:0-1200000 GCA_029320655.1 Mycena floridula
CCTTCTGGGCTGATAAGTACAGACACAAAGCACGGACACTTGTTAACGCTTGACATTCTTACTAGCAACCTTGAAGCTCGGCTCTAGCGCTCCATCAACGTCTCAGCAGTCAAAGAGATGCCAAACTGCCCAGTTTGGTATGAAAACAAGGCTGAATTTTTATATGCCCCATCAACGGGTAACAGTATTCATGTTGGGGTCCTGTGATTCCCTCGTTCGGGACTTAAATGACCTATCTGGGGGCCGTTCAGTCTTTCCCTTCTTTTTCTGAACCTTGTACGGGGTCTATGCACTTGAACGTCCGATTCCTCATATGGGGATTTTGGGATACTTTACGTAGATACGTAGAAATTTATTGAATGATCTGGGTTCATAGATACGTATTTATTGAATGAATCTGGGGAGAGTTTGATAGATTTGGGCAAATTGTTGGGGAGGAGACCCAAAGCTGAAGGCATTCTGGAGTCTTGTCTGGGTTTTTTTGGCTCTTGAGACAAACAAGGTTCTCGAAAGTCTTGTCTGAGGATTTTGACCTGGACCGGAATGCTTGTCTGGGTTTTTTTCTCTTGAGGACACAAAGTCTTGTCCGGGGATTTTGAACTGGACCGGAATGCTTGTTCAAGCATTCCGGAGTCTTGTCTGGGTTTTTTGGCTCTCGAGACACAAAGACTCGAACAAGGTTCTCGAAAGTCTTGTCCGAGGATTTTGAACTGGACCAGAATGCTTGTTCAAGCATTCCGGAGTCTTGTCTGGGTTTTTTGGCTCTTGAGACACAAAGACTCGAACAAGGTTCTTGAAAGTCTTGTCCGAGACTTTTGACTTGGATCAGATGCTTGTTCAAGCATTCCGGAGTCTTGTCTGGGTTTTTTGGCTCTCGAGACACAAAGACTCGAACAAGGTTCTCGAAAGTCTTGTCCGAGGATTTTGAACTGGACCAGAATGCTTGTTAAAGCATTCCGGAGTCTTGTCTGGGTTTTTTGGCTCTTGAGACACAAAGACTCGAACAAGGTTCTTGAAAGTCTTGTCCGAGGATTTTGAACTGGACCAGAATGCTTGTTTGAGCATTCCGGAGTCTTGTCTGGGTTTTTTGGCTCTTGAGACACAAAGACTCGAATAAGGTTCTTGAAAGTCTTGTCCGAGACTTTTGACTTGGATCAGATGCTTGTTCGAGCATTCCGGAGTCTTGTCTGGGTTTTTTGGCCCTCGAGACACAAAGACTCGAACAAGCTTCTTGAAAGTCTTGTCCGAGACTTTTGCTTGGATCAGAATGCTTGTTCAAGCATTCCGGAGTCTTGTCTGGGCCTTCCAGCCCCTCAAAGCTCAAACAAGCTTCTTGAAAGTCTTGTCCGAGACTTTCAACTCGAACCAGAAGTTGATGGAGTCCTCCAAGGACTCCAAGGCCCTGTAGTATAGGCTTTCAAGGGTCTTGGAGAGCACACAACCTGAAGGTTCTCGGATGACTTGAAAGTCTTGTTTGAGCCTTGGCACTATGAACGAGTCCTTATGAGTCCTTAGGAGTCTCATGCATGATGAATTGATCAGGGCAACTCCTATCCTTCATTCCTTTTTTCTTAACCTCTCCATAGCCATAACAGCAATGGTTGAATCCGAGCCTCGATGCTATGAGCCTAATGATCTCCAGTGGGTATTTATTTAATATCTAAGTCAATTTTAATTAATCTTATCATTCATGCAGGGGTCTCAATCGCAGCACACTGTATGATATTGTGAGGAAGCAAAAGGAGCACTGGCCGTATGAAACCATCAAACTGAATACGAACACGAAGCGGGAATATCTGGTGAATGCTCTGATTCATGAAGCATCAAGATTCACCACTTCAGTGCCACGGAAAGCCTTACCAGATATTAGCAGTCGGGGCGGACTGCCAAAATCTACGGCACAGAAGAGCCCGACCATTCCCCTGGTCCCTGATGTCCAGAACCTTGTACGTCACATACCACTTGGATTCAGAGCAAAGCTGATAGTTCTCCTGGAGGCTGTGACATTTTTCATTCAAGATATGCGCTTGACATCAAGCAAAACGTCACGAAAGTTTTCGGTACCCTACGTGGAGACGCTGATTGAAAAGCAACGTTGGACAGTTCACTCGAAAACTGTCATCGAGGTTCTCTATTCACATGATATCATCTCTGGTACGAGCTTATCCTATGCTCTCTATCTTATCCTCATTTCATGCAGGACACATTCAACTGCTACGCCCAGATCCAGTAAATAAAGATTACTGGGAACCATTTCTCATATGTCGACCGGGCACTGAAGTCACAGCCACGACACCACCAGAGTTTTCACTCCTTGAAGTTGCGGCTGAGAAGGGAGTACCAGTGCTTTATATCAGAATTGAATCTGTGAGTTGACTCACTGACTTGACGACTAAAATTTGACATCCATTTTCCCAGCTTACCGGACTGTCGATGGCTCCCATAGCATCTGGGAGTGGCAGCAATCAAAGTATGCTGAGGTGTCAATATTCTTTCCCGACTGGAACTCATGTTTTCCTCAAGCAGCTCACCCTAACACGGATGTCGTCGTCTCTTATCTACAAGCTGAGATCCAGAAGCGATCTGGATATGACGCATTTTTTGCAGGATCCAAGAACCATCGTCTGAGAAATGAGGCTGTGGTTGAATACTGGGCCTTTGCAGCGGGGGTGTTGCAGACATACGAAAAGGAATTCTGTGTGGCCAGTGTACAGTTTCATTCAACTTATTCTGCAACAAGGCTCAATTCAATCTACAGACAACACGTATCAAACGAAGGCAGATTATGGCCGCTCTCAACATGCAAGAGACGGCTCTTGGTCAAGCCGAGAAGGCACATTACTGGATTCAACAGCACAGTGATGATTTTACCATTCAAATTCAACTTGATAGTGAAACAAGCACAGTTGAAGGCTCTACCGCTCTCTTCAAACTGCTTTCTGACAGATTCAAGAGTGAGAAGCCACCAAAGAAAAGGGCACCAAAACAGAAAAAGAAGGGGAAAAGTACAGCCTAGTCATTCCATGATTCTACGTTATATAGTATACCCTAATCTACGATGCAGCATATCCAATCGATTGTTCTGTAATTCCTTCTACAGCCTTGGCATTTTTATCTGCTAGCCAGCGAACAAATTTGCTGGTGGTTCGCAAGTGGTCAGCAACTGACTTTGATGAGATTGGATACTCATCGTCAAGAAACTTGAGCGCCATATCCACTGTCCACCGGGACTTGTTCGATAGAGCCACCACTAGCTCGTAGAGCTTCTTGCGCCGACAAACTTCTGCGCCAAGTGCTCGGTTCTTTGCGCGCCAATCTGGCCAGTTTTCCTCCAATTCCCTGACGCTCAGATACCCATTGAGTCCTTTGGAATACTCCGTCCAGATGTCATTGCGGCTGAGATTCGACTGGAAGCTGTATGTCGGAATCCAGCGCCCTTTGCCTGTGGAGTGTTTCACCCTCCAAGCCCAGGAATGTTTTCGAACTTTTTCGCGACCATACTCCTTCTCAAGAGCGTCAATGATCAGAGTTCGTCTTGCAATCTCAGCGGGATCTGTTGTATCGAACTCATAGTTTGACCATGGTGCGGCAGACGCCACAGTTGTAATCAGCTGTGAAGTTGATATCACCAGCGTCGACGGTGGCAAAGATGCACTCGGTAGAGAAGGAGGAATCGAAGGGCTGGGCATCATAGCCATAACTGCTATCTCAGAATTAACTCCATGACATGCTTGAAGTAAAATGGATCATACCTGAATGTTTGGCACGTAAGGGAACCTGTCTCGATGAAAGAGAGCTGACTTGGTCTCGAAGATCTTCAATAAGAGTCATCAAAGTCTCACGTTCGCGCTTCTGGTTGATGTGATTAACTTCAAGAATGCCCCGTAAAGATGCGACAAGCTCTTGCGGAAGATTCTCGAAGTTGTTAAGTGCAACTTCCTCTGCCTCTTTCAGTGCAATGACAGATGACACTGCAAACTGTTTGAAGGATGCTGTGTTGAACGGTGGGTACTGAAACAACTCCAGTTGAGGGTACATCGAGTGAAGAATAGCGGCATCCTGAATGATAATGGTGCGAAAGACCAAGAGCACGTTGAGATATTGGTAGAGTGCCATGTCGTTTGATTTTGGGTTGTCGAGCTTTCGAATATTTAAAGCGGCCAGCTCATCTTCCGCAAAAGGAAAAAGGCTATTTACAAGCTCTTCTGGGGGTCCTGTACGAGAATAAGTGACGATAAGGCAGGTTGAACCTAATATAAACATACGAAGAGTTCCACGAGGCAAAGAATAACTTTCAGGCTTTCGGGCATTGAATTCAGCAGCGCCAAGGAGACCTTCGAGAGGCAAAGCTCGGTCATAGGCATGTCGATATGATCCAGAATCGCTCCACAGACCAAGCGCTTTTGTGGAGTCAATGTCAGACCCATGTTCACGAGCAGTCTGTACTGAATAGCTTCGCCCAGCATGAGTCGCCTTGGAAATATTGACATTGTTCGCCTCGTGCATTGCCTTGACTGTAGCATAATGATCTGAAGCAACAATGAGAGAGGTATCTGCAGATAAGTTAGAGGATCTTACTATTGTATGTCATCTCAGTCTTGATGTCGTCTTCGACAGTTTCATCGGATCGTCCCAGGGCTGGGAAAAGATGAATGTCATACCAATGTCGAACACCATATAGTCCTCCTTTTGCATTATCAAAGTCAGGGCAGAAATCTGGAACCTTTCGGTTCCACGCATGGAAATAAGCCCAGAACAGGAATGCGATGGCACCAATCCCACACATGTCGACTCTTTGGTGGCGGATAATGCCAGTCTCATCCAGTCTCCCAGAGGTGTTCGTCTTTGACTGGTCTGCAAGAAAGACAAGTGCCTGTCAAAGATCAGTCTTTTGCAAAGAGACTCCCAAAAGGCAATGTACCGTAATTGAAAAGTCAGGGCCTTTGTCAACAAGCGGCAAGCTGCGAATATACATATCTGAAATCAGCAAGCGTCGACTGTTGTCACTGCGGAATGCACTAGTACAGCTGAGCAGCAGCATGGCTCGATTATGTGTTGCGAGAAAGAGTCGGCGCCCAGTTGAAGCTCCCTGCAAACACCAAAGCTGCATCTTGTTGAGTTCTAGTGGCGTATAATTGTCTAAGGAGACAGTTAATAATGGGCGCATAGCTTTAGTGAATGGAAATACCTGCAGAAGAGCCCACTGCCTTGTGAACATGCGAAGAAGCAAGACGGCTGGGCTCATTTGATGATGCAGCTGATTCCAAGGCCTTGATTCGATTGTCGCAGCGTAAAGTCCGGAGTGACTCTGGATCAGCCTGGTACTCTGGGCTATGTTGGTTTTCAAGCCGCATACGCTCCAATGCACTGATGCACTGTCTGATGCTTGATGTACCGACATTAGTGCCCTCAATTTCAGCACCATTACGCCGCTAGAACAAAGTTAATAATGATAAGGTGTCGATGATGAAACACACCTTCTGCAGTCTCGTAAGCTCATATTCCAAAAATGAAGCACATTTCGTTGCATTGAGCGGATGAACAGGAATGGGGGTGTATTTCGGATTGATGATAGCTTTTTGGGCCTCTGAGAGCGTCCACCAGCTCATGAACTGCTCTTGATGTCGAGTATAAGCTGTGCCAGTACCCTTGTTCTCATCAGCATCTTTTTTACGCTGGTTTCTGGCATTGTAGGTTTGTTCACGAAGCGCCGCCATACTCTCTTCGATAGAGATTGTGTCTGCAATGGGAACCACTGAAACGATCTCAGGTGATGCATGAATGTTGTCTGGTGGCGGTATACTGCTGTCTCTGTGCTGAGAATCGTACTCGAGCAGGACCGGGTCGATGTTGGCATTTGAATTGTCGGCCACTGGAACATCTGGGAAGAGGAAATCTCCAACACGCCGCAGATTGGGTCGCTTGGCCACAGGAAGACCTTCTGGGTCATGTTGAAGTTCTCGAGGACGTTTAGAATTGGGCATAGACATGATGAATGTTGAATAGAGACTGAGTGGTGAGACTGTTAATAAAACCGTTGTTTTAAACAATGGACAGCAGGCGCACCTTTTTAGACCTGATCAGATGCTCTACTGCCGAAACGAGGGACAATGGACCACGAAGAATCCCCAAATAGTTGTGTATAAGATTAATTAGAAAATTGTAAGGTTGAGCGGCACTGATTATGAGCCCTATTAGGCTGTGGAATACATAAGATGGAGACTGAAGTCTGTCAGTAATCTGTTTTGCAAGAGGTAGTCAAGAAATACCTGGTTCACAATGACGGGGTCACCTAGTCGCGATGAAGGGTCCAGGCGGCGGTGCTGAACTTTGGTACTGTTTGTCACACTGTGACGAAACAGTGGCAAGCCCGCGCTGGGATAAACTTCAGAATGGAAATAGCAGCACAGTGCTCAGCGATCAGGATATGTAGAAAGGAAATCTATATTGATAGACTGTATATAATATGGTGGAGAATAAACAGCTTCTATGCCAATCATGTCAGCAGTCTCGGGAGAGACCAGGTTCAATTTCTGAACATGTACGTTTCTTGTCCAGCTATATCTCTGTCTCTGTCGTCTGCTGGCGCACTCTCTGTATATACTCTATGTTCCACCGTCAAACTGAACCGTAAGAAAAATGCCTGAGAGGTGGTCGAAGAATAGCGATAAACCACCTTCAAAACTGCGAGAGTTTGAAGCCTGGTTGACATGTGCTGGATCCGAAGGGCTCTATAATGCAAAATTGATGGTATGAGCCAATGAATGTCGCCTGATATGCGATGCAGCAGGGAAAGGTGAATCAAGCGAGGTCGACCAAAACTCTGGCGAGGAAGCACTGAATTAAAAGCACGTGTGGTTTGAGTCCTGATTAGGCCATGTTACCTAGTATTTCGTGTATTTTAGTGAGATTGTTACCGTCCCCGTACGAGGGTTACCGGTAACGTTACCCAGGCCAGAGAGCACTGTATAATATACTCTATATATATAACACCGCCACGCCCTGACACGGACCACCGACTGAGCATTTTTTATTTGTCTGACAAAGTGCAGTTGATAAGAAAGAGACAGGAAAGCTAATACCAGACGAAACATGTTGTACTCGAGGGCCATGATGATCTTCAAGGAAGAAGGAACCCCCCCAGATATGGACGTATCTCGAAAGATCAAATACGGCCTCTGTCAATATATCATACCTAGAACACAAATAAAATCCAAGTAGGACATGAAAACTCACCATAGAACATGCAGCCTGGCCACTGAAGAAAGCGTAACATTGAACCTTGTACAATGGCCTAAAACCAAACAGAAAATCAATACCAGATGGAAAGAACTGAAATTCTGGGATATGAGCATCTCATCGAACTGAGCAAGTTCAAGACATTTAAATTGAGATATCCATGCTATTCTCGGAATATATATGTGTCCGTAAAGAGCCTGAAATCATCAGGTACATATTTGAAACAAAGTATTTTGAACAAAAATGTATAATGTTTGTCGAGGGGAACCAGAAATTAAATGCAGCAAAACGGAGGGAGAGTGAATCATCTAGCGCAGGGCCGAGACAAGACAGAGTCCAGAGAAAGTGGAAAAGGGGAAAAACAATGAAAGACTCACCAGCCAGATTGTTGTCAAGTTACAAAGTCCCAAAGTTGTGCTGTTGATGGATATAGCGCCAGTGAAATTTGTTTAAATGGAGAGAATCGTCAAATCTTAGGAAATGGATATGTGTCGGAAAGTAATCTCATCGTAAGTCCTAGGTCCGGCCTGAACAAACACAATGTTTCCCCAGAGTTCAGCTGTACAGGATTAGCATGAGACCTGAAAACCGAATAGTAAACACAACTCTAGAAACACTGAAATGACTGCGGTAACATTTTGTTCTTCCAGATCAGATTACAGATTGCGCTCAAGATTAGATTAGATTAGAGTCCACCAAGTGGTTAATTTTCCGGTATAGGCGGCAAAAATTTATATGATATATGATATATGAAAGCAAATTGAAATGCCCAGCCAAATTGAAATGCAAATTGAAAAAACAGGCCCAGGGGCACTTGAAGAAAGATGGCCCGAAGGCATGGGGGATTTAATTGAAAGAACAGGCCCAGGGGCACTTGAAGAAAAATGGCCCGAAGGCATGGGGGATTTAAATTGAGATTCTGAAGAGACATACCTGATGAAACTTCTGAGGATAAGAACCAGTGAAAATGACCAGGAAGTGCCCCATTGGATTGATCTTGCATTCGGCTGAGAAGAGAATATCGGATGGTGTGGGAAGGAATTTGGGGGATGCTGGGTGCAATGATAACCTGATAAGAGTGCGACAAAGTCGGAGGTTCCGTGGATGGACCAGCTAGCGTATGCCAGGCAAAAAGGCATAGAAGGTTTGTAATGATGCTCGAGTTGGTCCAATGAGGTTGCTGAAAAGCAGCAAGAATGCACACGGTCGAAAATTCCGCGAAGTCGCAGAGAGAATGAGCGGCCAGACGACCACTGCGAGGGAGATGAGAAGCCGAGCAGAGGTCAGGTCTAAAGAGACTGGAAGCCACGTGATGAGAAGACAGGCTCGAAACGCCTTACAAGAATTCGCTCTCTCGCTTCGGAGCTTCGCTCCTTCGCTCAGCCACATGATGAGAAGACAGGCTCGCATTGGCATCTACCTTATCTAGCGCTTTCGTAGGCGTGCCTTGTACTAGAGCTATCAACAATCGACATTCGACCTGCCAGTCTCGCTTCGCGGTAGATGGGAAACGGGTCACCGAGATACAGAAAATGACGCTATTGGATTGGAGAAGCGCCGAGGCTCTTTTGACGGAAAATGCGGTGTTTCACAGTGATACGCGTCCTCCAAATGGATTAATACTATGGAAGCACACGACTGCTTGGATGGCTCCAATAATCCCATCGAAGACGCCAATTGCACACCAAATCATCCAAAGGGACCAGTCGGACGGCGACTACTTTTTCTTCGCGGTTATGGACGGTCATGGCGACAGAGAGACCTCCCAACTCCTCTCCAGAATTCGTATAAAAGCCACAGCATTGAAATTGCCAACTTTCTATCGACCTCTTCCAAACCAGGTGTCCTTGCATCACTGATGGGCACCCAGTCTTCATCACCACGCGACGCTGACCCGGCTCAGATGTCTCTCGCTATCCAAAAAGCTTTCGAGAACCTTGACTCGGACATTCTCAAAGCGCCATTACGCGTGCTTGCAGGAAACATGGACGCAGAGTCAAGAAAGCTCAACAAGAATCCGGACGTCAGCCAGAGTCCTTTGGCGTTTGCAGACCATGTTGCCGGCGATTTCAGGTAGCTGCGCTTTATTTGTAATTCGCACCTGCGCTTTATTTGTAATTCGCACCCGCGCTTTATTTGTAATGGTAGCTGCGCTTTATTTGTAATTCGCACCCGACGCTTTTTCGACAATTCATTCCAAGCCTCCCTCCAATCTAATAGACTACATCGGAGCTTATAGCGACATGATATTGCAGGAGAAGTATACGCTCTCCCTTGCCCTGCAATACACGGACTGTCGGTTCCCTAGGTCAGAGGACAACATCTATCCTTCTATGCAGCCGCCTCGTCTCTCAATTCATCACCGATGGTCACCGATTCGTCCTGTTGCAACATGTACGCATCGCAGCGACGCGGCGGTAGTCGAGGTCGACCATTCCGTCTCACTGTGAAACTGGTTAAAGAGGAAGACTTCCTGCCCAATTGCAAGCCAGTAGGTCTTTGCCTCCCGTCACGGTGTTGATCGTGTACTTTGCTCAGAAATGTCTTCAGTGCAGCGAAGGGATTTGATGAAGGATACCAGGCTATACAAATTACATTAAAATACACAATACACGTTAAGCACCATTAAAAATCTTCCTCCCGGGTGGAGCTGGGCTCGTCTCCTTTGTGCTGCAGCTTCTCCAAAATCCACGACGACTGTATCCATACTGGTCGGATTTCGTTGATTTCCATTGCACAGAGATTGGACATCTAAAAAGACATGAGCTGAGAACAGAAGAAACAAGCGAAATGCCCACCAGGACGAAGGAATCGAGACTACCCAAGCCGGCTCTGCTTTTTGCTTGTCTGGCTTCACGAAGGTCCTTGAGGAGCGAGCGAATCTTGTCTGAATTCTCAATGTCGTCTGCAGCTCTACGATGACAGTCAGACGCGTCACTGCCAAGACAATGAAAAGCGTACACGTCGAGCAAGACCTTGGAGATCTCCATATACCGAAATGGCAGCTCACTGAAATGAGGGCTAGCTTTCTCCTCCTCTAGTCGTGTTTGCAGGATTTCTGGATCTGATAAGCCAATGGCGACACGGTTACGAGCAATATTCTTACCGACAGAGAGCCAACTGGGTGCCACTATATGGCATTTTCTCTTCATCTTCAGGTTAACGGCCATCCATATAGGTATTTTTGCCTTTCTGGGAGGTCTAAGAGGACCGTATGCGCCCTGAACTCGACGCGTTCAAGCAAAGCCTTTCGAAGGATGAAATGAGCAGGGTACCGAGATAAAAGCAGTTTTCTCCATGGGTATTAGCGGGACGATTTCGATGAGATCCTGGCAAGCAATGAGCTCGAGCTCAGGCGGCGTCACTGACGTCCGCAAAGAATGTGGCAGCGACATGGGCAAAAGGCAGTCAGGGTCAGGTGACACACAAAGTTGAAACGACACGCCGTGATTAGGCGACGTCGACACAGGCAAGCATTCGAATCGATTGAAGCAAATGCTTGACTAAATGTTCCGCAGTAACAATTTCTACTCTCTCGCTCGTTCTAGCCGCTGCGTTCGCTGTGCTGGGCGCGACAATAATCATGCTCGGAACCAAAACGAAACAAATCAACTCGTACGGCAAACAGGCTCGTCGAATCATCAACGTCTCTGAAGAGCCTAGACGACCAGCCAGGCCCCAGTCCATATATGACGATACGCCTCCTCCAGCCTGGGCCCCTGTAGCTTCCAGAATGAAGAAACGGGAAAACGAGGTGCCATCGGACAAGCCACCAAAGCGAAACCTCTCGTCGTTCGTTCAGCTCCAGCTGGCCTTGAGGCTCGGGGAACTCCAGTTCGGAAACCATTGCTCAAGGCAGCTGTTCGCAAGGTTTCAGCCGGGAACAGTGTTCTCAAATTTACACCTCCACGCGCTCCTTTAGCATCCTTCACCCCAAATGCTCCAGGATCTCCCGCCGTCCTAGCGAAAACACGGAGAAAGGCAGCTGTCAGACCGACGCTGAACAAGCCCTTTACGCCTTTTGTCGAGGTGGATATCATTGTTCTGGATGATGACGGGAATATGGTTAGCCAGGAGAGAAGGGTTTCGAGAACAGCTGTAGAGTCATCTCCATCAGATATCGATGTTGCACCGACCAAGCGGAAACGGCTTATGAGACGAGCTCAGCCTGCTCTGGTGGTCTCGGACGATTCAGACTCTGACCAGAGCTCTGATGTCGCGCCGAAACCCAGGCGCAGAGCGAAAAAGGTCCTGCCGATTTCGGACGACTCTGACTCTGAACGACCTGCGCTCAACCGTCGTCATGTTCCAGTCGTTGTTGATATCGAACCTTTAATCGAGATTCCAGATAGTGCTTCGATTTCAGATATCATCACGCCAGCATACACGAATCAAACGCGACACTCTGGGACTTCCATATACCCTTTTTACTCTTCTATGCGACCAGTTCATTCACCTGTCGCGCGACCACGACAACTAACACCCATTCGAGGAGGTCGAGCAAAGCCACTGGTCGAAGCTCCCTCGCCTGCAACGACATCCGACCTGTCTTTCGACTTTGACCAGTTCAGTCTCGACGAGAACATCCCTTCTTTCCATGCCGAGCCCGAATTCCCAGAGTATCTCCGTCCCCTCCTCGAAGAATGCAACCAAGCGAATTGCGGAATACACGAGTTTTCTGCATTTCTCGAGACCTTTCCTATGGATCCCGTTGTTCAGTCGTCGGCGGATCGGCAGTTTAGGAAGATTGGAGAGGCGAGTTATTCAGAGGTGTTTGGGATTGGGGATGTGGTGTTGAAGATTATTCCCATTCGAGACACGTCGGAGAATCGGCGCAGCGTTGGGCCCAGCGATGCGGAGGAACCATACTCGACGGATCCTGGGGATGTTTTGAAGGAGCTCATCGTGACTCGCGCTATGGGTCAAGTCTGCGATGGGTTCGTGGAATTGTTGAAGACGTATGTCGTACGGGGCAGGTATCCGGAGCGGCTCCTCGACCTATGGGACGAATACTATGAGAGAAAAGGCTCAGAGAGCATCAGACCAGGTATGTCACTTCGCAGCATTTGTAACCCTCATTTTAACCGACTTTCAGACACGTTCACTCTATCCCAGGTCTATGTTATCATTGTTCTTCCCAATGGAGGACCTGATCTAGAGGCCTTCGTCTTTGCAAACGCTTCGAAAACGGGCTGGAGACAGGCCTGTAGCATCTTCTGGCAGGTCGCCAAAGCTCTTGCGCATGCTGAAAAGCTCGTTTCCTTTGAAGTAGGTCGCTCACCACTCGAGCTAGTCGATATTGATCAATCTTTTGCAGCATCGCGATCTTCACTTGGGTCAAATCCTGGTAAAGTCGCATCCGGTGGCTGTTGTCCAGCCTCTCCAGTCGCAGGTTCAGAACCAGACCATCAAGTCAAGGGCCTCGAAGCCGAAGATGGACTCTCCTCTGAATGGTGTGACTGCGACGCTCATCGATCTGGGTCTGGCGCGAATGGACGCAGGCGATGGTTCAGGTGGTGAAATGGTACATTACACGGCGTTTGATGAGACCATTTTCACGGGCGAAGGTTCGTTTTAGTTATGTAAACATGGGTCTTTGACTGAAATCCTTTCTAGGTGACTACCAGTTCGATATCTATCGCATGATGAAGGCGCATATTGGAGGAAAGTGGGAACAATTCCATCCATTGACGAACGTTATGGTCGGTCTCGAGTTGAGATTATTCCTTTGTCGGTCACTGACTCTATACTGCAGTGGCTGCATTATCTTGTCAAGAAACTACTGCGTTCAAAACGGCTTAGAGCTCCTGCGGCTCCTCGAAAGGGCCAGGTCATCTCGACATCAACAACCTTCACCGAGAAAGATTGTCATTCGTGCCTGGTTGACTTGGAGGACTGGTTAGGGAAATGTCTTGCTGATGCTGTCCCGTTGGAAAAGAAGACAAAAGGGAAGAAGAAGGTGGTTCTCCCTGTCCCCAGCGGCTCGCCGACCCCGAGTTGTGCTGGTGAGATTGTCGAGTATGGAGAGAAGAAGGGCTGGGTCAAGGGGATATCTTCGAGCTCACATTCATGATATATGTCGGATATTTAGCGGTGCTATAGGGACTCGGAGAACTTTTGTATCAAGCACAAACAACATTCAATTGCTGTAATCGAGACACAGCCTACAGTTTAAATAATTGCATTAGAGGTACAGTACCGAGGTTAAAATACGATATCGCAAAGGAATGAAAGTCAGCATTGTCCAAGGAATGAATTTTTGGGCATTGTTTGTGCGAAATCATCCACCCAAGTCGTCAAATTGGCATTCGTGTAGGCTTCAGCGTAACTGCAGGATGGTCAGTCGAGGTACATCTAAATCCAGAAGAACTCGTACGCGGAAATGTAATCGGCGGTCGGAAAGTCGGTGGGGTCACAGCCTATGTTGATCTTACTGGGATCTTGATAGACTCGAACGTAGTCGACCCTCAGGTGATTAGGAAATGTGAGGTGTTCCAGGTCGACGGATCCGAAATTCTTGGACATGCCCAGGTTTATCAGCAAGTATAACGGCTCCTGAGGAATCGGACGAGCTGAGATCTCCATGACAGTGTCGGCTGCCATTCCAGCAGCTTCTAGAGTCCACGCGAGCTTGCCGCTAGAAATCCAGCTAATGTACTGTAGTTTCGTGAGCATAAAAGGGTCAGATGTGAGACGATTTGACGTACAGCATCGTCATATCCAGGTTTGTACTAGAAAGAAGTGTTAGCTGAAAAACTTATGAAAGCAGGAGATTTTCGCGCCAACCTGTATTCCATATACAGAGAAACAGGGATTGTCCGAGAGCTCATAACATTGCTGATCTGTCTCTGTAACGACCGAAGTCGACTGTTGTGTTTTACCTCCCTTGTAGCTGTTTAGACGACTTGCTGTCGAGTTGGCAATATATAAATTGTCAGGGGTGTCGAACCAGACATAACCATTGTTGAATGGCTGCATATTGTTGAGCTCTGACCAGACGACAGACAAGGATGGACTCACCCCCCATTGACCTGATTGAGATACTTCACCCAGGCCATCTGAGACCTAACCTAGTCAGCCCACGCTGGAGAGATAGTTGTGGAATATCTTACTTGCGCCTCGAAGATGTCTATCTCAGGTGCCGCCCGTCCAACATAGGTTCCGTCAGAGTGAACTGGTCCCGGGTGAGACTCGCCAGGACAGGTACAACGAGAAAGACGTTGACCAGGTAAGTATGATATTACATAGTTGGCGTCGGCATCGCCGCCTTGCAGAGCTGCAACTGGAAGTCCGTCTTTCGTTTGATTCTTGACTGTACCTTGAGGAAAATCCCAGGGCCATTAATGCGAAGATCCAGAAATGGAGCAACTTACCGACATCGCAGGAGTCGTAAGTATAAGGCCACTAGTTTCCTCGTCAGTAGGTTTGAGACAGAGAAAAATGAGATTTACGTACTGTTCCTTCCAAGGTGGCACCGTAGCCAGCGCGTCCAAGATTTCCCATTGTCCAGACAGCTGGCCACATTCCGACGACATTACTGGCGCCCGGAAGCTGCACCGAAGCCAAGACCAATCCCCCGGTGAAACAGAATTTATTCCTACAGCTCGAATTAGTGACAATGGTCAAAATCGATCATCAAGGACATGCCAGCTCTGTCAAGAGATCAGCGTAATTCTCGCTTCAGAAATGCATCTTACACTCATCATGCCGCCTTGATAGTGGAGGTCATGAGTCTCTTTCTCTTCAAAGGTTATGACCAGATGTCCATCGGCAGTCGTGATGGCGGCTGGATCATACCATTCGAGATTGTTGGTGGCCTATGAAGATTTAGCAATTGCGGTGGTTGTTTGAGAAAGAGTTTTAACCCAATAGTGACTGAAGCAATGAGTCAGATCTGCGACGAATTCGTACAATTGTTCAAGACTTACAGATCCACTGCCTCCCAGTAGGGATCGTCGCCTGGGTAAAACGTGCGACCATCCGTGTTGAACTCGTCCGAAAAAACCAAAGTCCATTCGGACCCGTCTTTGAAGTCCGTGTAGGTGTACGAATCCTTCGGGGTTTCTAGATCAATTAAACCAAAGTTTCCAAAATTAGGGATCTGGGTGAAATATATGAAGAAATTGCAGGAAAAAAAAGTCGAAAAAAGTCGAACCTGTCCAGTGGCATTTACTATTCCGCCGAAATTGTAGCCTGAAGTCGTGATTGTGTTTCTTGCCACAAAGTTGTGGATGGGATATCCAACGCTGGTGAGGTGTCAATAGAGTTTATCGAGTGAAAGAGCCACTGACAAAAGGGCGAGGATTGCGAGACACAACAACGCTAGACAGCCCAGGTTCCATAGCCCTCGCCATGAGACATATTGTCCTGAACTTGGACTGTGGATTTTGGGGTCGTGGAGTGCATCGTCGACCTCGGCGATCTCGGGGGACAAGTCCCAGCCCCAAGAGCGGGGATCCGCTGCTAGAGAGAACTATAAAAACTCAACAAAGTGATTGAATCAGAGCTCTTGTGTACCTTGTCTGTTATGGAGATGCTGGAGCGTAAGTTGGTCCCGATTGAATAGCGATCTTCATTGTCCTATGGTTTGATGCTCAGCATTACAGTCCATTCAAGACCAGAAACTTACAAGTAGGCTAGTCCTTGACGGCAAGAGGCTAACTCTGGATGCTTCAGAATGCTCAGCCCGATGATCAGGGAAGGACATAATGGAAAGAGAATGAAGATGAGGATAAGAAATGTTGAATGTTTTGGAATAAGGTTTAAATGTAACTTTGTTAGTCGCAACATTGGGAAACTAGATGCTGATGAAGAAGTGTCGGGGATACAGTACCGCAAAACAGTGTAATCGGGAAATCTAGTTGCATTCAAGGACAGAGCGGATTTAGGTGAGCAATTGAAAATTCCGCAGGCATTGATAGAATGATACAGGGCGTCAAAGCGGATTGCTGGAAGTGGATTGCCGTTGTAACGGGCATGGAAAGCCTCAAGGGAAACCAACGCTTCTCGTCAGCTTTAGATTTATTCACCAAGATGGTGGCAAAACGAGGTCCGCAGCAGTTGTCAAGTTCTCCTTCAAGTTTGCTCGAAGTTGTGGACGGTCGGTTCCAAAATGGCAGCGTCACGTCATCATGCGTCTGTCACGCCTTGTCAGCACCACCAAGATGCTCGAGCTGCTGCCCGTCGAGCTCGTCGTTGAAATTATGAGTGAGCTTGGTGAGCGAGCCTCTTTTTCACGTCGCTCCTTGAAGCTTATTTCACCTTTGACTTGTCATCTCTCATCACCCTGTGCTATCTATCTCGTCGCCTGCATGACATTGCTGCTGATCCACTCTTGAATCCGTGGAGGAAGCCGATTTTGCGCAACCTTGGTCTCAGTTCTGTATCAGGTAAGACCTTCTTTTGCCTGTTGGTAGAGGCTGACTCTTATCTCATTAGGTCTCGGTCACTATGAAGAATGCCTCAAGCATCTCAGCGTCCGCACCATTGTCCCTCGGACCAACTGGATCGAAATCCTGAGTGCCGCAACACCAGATTTTATCTTGTTCCATGCGACATTGCCCAACTTGCGCAGCGAAGAATGGCGTGAATGTTGTGCTCGTCGATTTTTGCCTGGATGGCAAAAGTGGAAACGGCTCGATGGATCTTGGAAGGAACTCTTCATAAAGTAACCATTTCTCTTCCTTGGTGCCCTGGTCTAATTCTTTTCAGAATGCTCCACCGCGTTTGGCATCGAGCCACCTCTTCCTGTACCACGGACGAAGCTTGGACCAAGTTCGGCGATTATCATTGCTCACCAGCTCCTACTCAACCTTGTGCTTCAGATACATTGTCTTGAACCGCAATGGTTCTGCAAACGAGCTTGAAGCCTCATCGAGGCACTTCTCGCCTCTTGCCCTATTCAATGAGATGAAGTTAGTCGTTCATATTTGACCATCGACATGTCTTTGACGTCTTTACAGGTGAATTATTTTCTTCCATTGTCGTGGGATTCATTTACGAGACTGGTCCTAGGCTTCAGAGCAATCTGGCTCATCTCGAGACTCGTGTTCGGGTGAGTGGTATCCTTCATTTATTAGGCGGTCGACTGAAGCTCCACTAGCTCGTGGTACAGCTGGCTGATGTCCGAATCCTCGCCCTTGGAACCCTTAACAAGCCGAAGAGTACTCTCACCATCAACACCAATGCCCATATATTCCTCCATCCTCCTGGCATTACCGTCGATGACAACAAGGCAGTCGCTCAAACTTCTCGCATCGTGAGTGACCATGGGGTTTACCCGATTAACAGTGAATCTCCAGGATACCGTATGTGAATCCCATTGGGTGATACTGGGTGTTTTACCTCGATAATAGCTGTGACTTTCCCCTTGTCTCGGGATGCCTATTCTCGTTTGACCCATCCTCTTCCTGCCTTGTCTCACACCAGCTATCCTTGGTACACCAAGGGAGGCGGAGATAAACGATGGGTCGTCTCCGAAGACCTTGAAGAGGAGGGTCTGCAATGGGTTGGTGGTCTACTGTGCGTTTTCAGCTCTCAACCGTAAATTGGCTAACAATATGTATCCAGGATAATAGCACAGATTCTGGGCCCCAAGACGCATGAACTATCTGGTGACTGGACGCCGCTTCAAGATCTCGACTTGGTAGTAGGCGTCGGCCGTCAGCAATATGCATCATTCACCTGGCCTGACCTACACGCAATTGCACCATGGCTCGACGAAAGATTAACGAAGAAAATTGACGGTCCTGGTTTGGGTATTTGAAAACAAGACTTTTTGTTGTAACAATATTCGATTTCTTCTTTACATCCTTTCTTTCGCTCTATATTTTTCGCAACTTCGCGTTGACTGTGCCTCCTTATTGTCTTTTTACGCGTCGGTAGCCTCGATCACGTTGTATAAACAAGATCGGTTGATGACCAAGGTGAGACATTCGAATTTCACGAAATTGCTTTGTTGTCGTTTCCTTTAACCATTCCCTTTTGGGTTCCTTTTTTGTTTTTTTCTCGCTCCTTGTTCACAACGTGATTCGAAAGACAATAGTTCCTTAGTTCCCGGCTCTGAAAGCCGCCTTTGACCGTGCATCATGAAACGAGTCAACCTTGGCTTTAAAAGGCGTCCCCGAATTTACGACTCTTTTCATTTCCCCCCTACTCCCGCCTAATTTTCCCGGCGTTTGCAGCGCATCGTCTAATTCTTTAGTCATTCTTTTCGTTTAATTCTAATAATCATGACCTCCGACACTCCCATGGCTACTCGACCTGTATGTTTTCCTTTCACTTTTTTTCAGTGGCTTGGCTGACGATTTTCTACAGCACGGATGCTCCATCTCGGGCTGCAGAATGCGTTTTGAACGCGCTGCTGATCTCAAGCGTCATACGAATGTTCATTTGAACCACAGACCACACATCTGCAAAGTCTGCCACAAGGCATTTTCGCAAAAGTCGGGTCTCACCGTACATATGAACAAGCAGCGAGTATCCTTCTTTTACTCTATTTTCTATATTGACGTTGGATCTTCTATAGTACTGGCGCGAAGCCGTTTTCCTGTGGTCATCATAGCTGTCGCAGCACTTTTGGAGACCCGTCTTCTGCTGCTCGTCATCGCCGGGAAAAACACGAGTCGCTCGGAGCTTATACATGTCCAGATGTCGATTGTGTATCCCGGTAAGCAAATTTCAAGCTCGATATAATTCAATGCTCATACAGCTCTTAGGATCAAGCGTCGCTCGGCATTTATTTTGCACCTTGTCCGGAAGCACCAGATCGATATCAAGGCCTTTGATGTCGACTCTTGTGCGCCTGTCAAGCGAGCGTCAGCCAAGGTTCGCATGTCCGATATCGAGGCCCCAATAATATTCGAGACGATGGACACTAAATTCTCCGTCGAAGTTCCCTCGCAGTGTAAGTGGAGATCCCGCTGAAATTCTTCTTGAGTTGACGAACATGAAATAGATTACGCTCAAGCTGAACCTGTGATCTATCACGAATCCACCCCCGAATACACGGCAGAGCCCTACAACCACGATCTTTATGCTCAACAATCTTTTACATCCTATGCCCAATCCATGTATCCCAACGAAGCATTATATACGCTCGACGCCCAGCAGTGCACTCCACCTCTCACTTATTCTGCTTCTCGGTCACCTTCGCCGTCGATGAACTTCGATGGAATGTGGCAACTCAGCAGCGCTGACATTTCTCATGTCGATAATTCCCTCAGCAAACTCCAGCTCGACTTTATGGATGGTCCAGCTTACGGCTATGGATATCCCGAACAAGATTCTTACCGGGAGTGTATAGATTCTTATTTCATGCCGCAGAGAGCTTGAGCTCTCAAGGACATTTTCTCTCTTCACGACCCGATTCCCTAATTTGTATCGATAGAAACGTTCGTCTTGATCGGCCTGTTCCATAGTACGCTTATATCATTACATTTTACGACCTTGAGCGGTCCTAACAATGTTGTTTTAATAAACTCATAGTCTGGCACAAGCGCAAAAGGAAAATTTGGACTTCGTCAAAAGGAAAGCTGTAGACATCACGTGCCGCTATACGCGCCGGCGGGACAAACAAACCTCGACATTTTTTCGACCTTTTCTTCGACAATTTTTTCTCGCTCAGTCAGACTCATCGCGCACCTTTTCGAATCCGTATCTGCTCAACGGTCGAAAATGGCGGTCGCTTTATCTACAATGCCACCTCCAGCTCTTCAACCCGCATTTCTGCAGGACGACGCGGGGGTCGCATATCACCCGGCCAAAAACCGGGAGAGCTTCAACAAACTGCTACCAGAACCAGTGGAATTCGTTGAAGGGTCATCAGCTGGAGCGCTTGCCGTGGCAGAAGGCAAATATGAGCCGATTAATGCAAGTCCAAAGGCGCCGAAAAATACTGCAAGTCCTCTCTAGATTATCTTTGGTTATCAGCTTAAGGTTCATAGCCTTCAGATCCTCGTCCCACCAAATCCTCCAGCACTTCCGTCCCGTCAACACCAGCTAAAACATCTTCATTGTATTCGACAGAAATAGACACGTCCTGGCCACCGAATTTTAGACTGGGTGCTGGACTCTTTAACAGCGGCAACACCTGTTTTCTCAACAGTGCTCTACAATGTCTTTTGCATACTCCACCGCTCCTCAGAATTCTCAACACCCATACCCAATGCAAGTGGCTTCTCCCTGGTTACTCGTCCATTCTGAAACGAAATTCGCTTTCTAGGTTCAATAAAAGGGTTTTGTATGATATGCGGCCTCAAATCCGTAGCGACTCGAGCCCATAGTAAACCTGCAGCCTTTCCCCCATCTATCATTACCGATAAACTGCAAGGTAAGCCTGGAGCGCTGCCACACCCCTGTTGGCGCTGAACTTTTTTGACAGTAATTGCGAAACATATGCGACGAGGGCGTCAAGAAGATTCTCATGAATTTTTACGATATGCCATTGATCATCTCCAAAAAGCCTGCCTCTTTGGTCAACCACAGTAAGCTGAACTCTGGTCCAATTCTTCGTGTTTTGCTGCTGATACTTGTTTCAGAAAACTCGACCCCAAAGTTCAGGAAACGACATGGGTCCACAAGCTTTTTGGTGGACAATTACGGTCTCGGGTGACTTGTCGGTCCTGCGGCTACAACAGCGACACCTTTGATAGGATATTGGACCTCAGCCTCGACATCACCGAGACCTCGACGTTGCAGGGAGCATTGAAGAAGTTTGTCCGTCCAGATTATTTGAAGGGAACAGACAAATACAAATGCGAAAAGTGCGTCAATTTGCTCTTGGATTCAGGCTGTTTTCTGACGAGAATCTAGATGCATGAAACATGTCAACGCTGAAAAACGATTTTCGGTACACGAAGCTCCCCTTGTCCTCACTGTCCACTTCAAGCGCTTTTCACCTCTTGGACGCAAGATCAGTCATGCGATTCAGTACGAAGAGCGACTTTCACTTCAGCCTTACATGAGCCAAGGGCAATATGGCCCCACTTATACATTATACGGCATAATCTGCCATGCTGGCGGCGGTCCAAATTCGGGGCACTATTATGCATTTGTGAAGAGCAAAGATGGACATTGGCACGAGATGAACGACGAATCGGTGTCTTCATCGTCGTTTTCCAACCGGAAGAGCGCATATATGCTGTTCTACTTGCAGAACAAGGGCCAACGGCTCGAGTCGGTGGTCAGGGCTCCACCAGCTTTCACGCCTTCGACTGTGGCTGCCAGCATGAAGAAGCGGAAAGCGCCGGATGCCCAAGAGGAAGATAAGGGATCCAAAGTTTCTTCACCGTTTATCGGCCCCGTCCTTCCAGATTCACCTGATGCAAAGCGTCGGAAGCTTAGCGAGGTCGATCCTCAGGCAGACTTGGTGAAGAAGAAGATTGAGGAAGCCAACAAGAAGTCTGGGGCGATGGATTCGCTGGCCAGTTATGGTTCGGATGATGACGAACAGACAGAGAAGCAGAATGTTGAAGCTTCTCTGACTATGCCGACTCCAGAATCTTCTCCGGTCAAACCACCAAAGCCGGAAGAATCTCCTTCAACATCGATTCCAAGCATATCTCCCCGTGTTTTCTATCCTTCTTCTAGACCCCCAAAGTCTCCTTCAAGATTCAATAGTTCACCGAATGGACCTTACAGCCGGAGTCGCATGACTAATGTCTCTAATACCTATGGCAAGAAAAAAACCTTTCGACCAAGAGGGTTTTGACGATACATTGCATAGATTCGATAGCTGTATTTTTGGAGCTGTAACTTTATTAGATATTGAGTACTCTTGTGCTACTATGGATAATCAGGTATCAAACGAAGTCCTTTGAAGGCGGGTGCAAGGAGTATCAAGTTATCAAATTGACTTGGACCTGGCAGACACTACGCCACACTTCAAGTTGGTACCATGAAGCTCTGCCGGGTTAAGCGAATCACGGCACTAATGTAAATACACTACAACCTTGAGATCTTCAATGATTTTTGCTCATCTTCGTATTCTAACTGCGGCTGTTACACATACATACACACCCAGAATATGAGAGGCAAAGTTTAATTTGCACGCAACCACATAAATAGGAATATCTCTAGCATGTTCAGAGAAGGTCCATGATGAAGTTACTCAAAAAGCCATTCAAGCTACCCTTTTCAAGTTTCACAGCTAGAAAATGAAATAAAAATAAAGATAAAGATAATTCGAGGTTGCACTGGGGTTCGGCACCACGTCCATCGAGTGAACATCTTGGGGTCATGGCTGCAGGTAGGTTCTCCATGCACGGTTCAGCCTAGGCTGGCTGCCAGCCACCTGCTACTCGAACTGAACCAAAGAGCTGTGAAATTTACAGTGATTCCACTCAATACAACCTGCTGTGCTGAAGTTCCGACCCCGAATTATCAAGATATAATCACAGAAATCCTCGACCCTCTAATTGTATGATTGAGTGGCTGGCTTCCATGTTGCCAACCAGGTCTTCATGTATTGTAAGGCCTCGGTCTGAATTGCGGCTATAGATGGATCAACCAGGGCATTCGCATATGCGAGGTCTGAGCCATGAAAACCATTCCCTAGGGCTATTGGCATCTTCGGTGAACTTTTCAGGTGAAGGCCTTCAGCAGAAACAGTCGTGTCTCTCCAAGGATCGCCTAGTAAGAATGAGACAAACGGAAATCATGACAGGAATATTACTTACAGATCCCATTAGCAAAAAATATGTGTTCGAGCTTGACATGCCATCCTTCGTAGACAGCATTCGTGCGCTCAATGCTGGGTACTTTCGGGGTAGGAAAAGCTTCTGGAAACATCAACTGACATATTCGCTACATTCAAAGCTCAGTCTCAATCTCGGAAGAAAGAAAGACAGACAACCTACCAAATTATACGAAAGGTCAAGCACCTTAGACACAATTGCAGGCTTTCCTAATGGAGGTGGTCCCCGAAAGTAACCCATTTCATTGCAGACAATCCAATTCCACGACCGAAACCAATTGTCAACAGCTGTCGAAGTATAGACAGTCGCAGTGGATGCTAGGAAGCAATCCCTGAGTGAAAGAAGTAAGTCACTGAGAGCTTCTGAATTGAATCAATACTCACTCGATAGTGAGACCTGCACAGGCTGTGAACGGGTCAGTCAGTCAAAATATTCAAAGACTTTCTGGATTCACCCACTCTCAGGAATGTACGAGTTAGAAAAGTACGAGCTCCAGGCGTTCAACGCATGTTCCAGGCCAAAGCCGGCAGCCGGTGCGATAACATTGCCAGAAACTTCAAGAGCATCACAAAACTTGAAGAATCGACCGCCAGGACCGGTAAATGGTTGAAGATTCTGTCACTCCCATCAGCTCTTCATGGTCGTACATACCAGCAGCACTTCTTACCTGCCATTCTGCGAGAACGAATGTCACTAGAGGCCGCTGGATCAATCTCTACAAGCTTGATAGAGACTAAAGACGCACATGCACTTGCAAAGTCTTCTGAATGCCTCAATTCACCGAGCCCAAAAGAGGCTTTGAGGATGTCTATTGCTGTGGTATTGTCGCTCAGCAAAACTGAATCGACATGAGCGGTGACTTTTTGGACATCTGCACTGCAGTTTGCAGGCATATTCTGACGGATGGACTCGAAGTATTCCCAGAAGTTGCTGAGAAAAAACATGAGATGAAGGAGATAAATAATGTTAATTCGACGCACAATATGGCTTCGACGACCGCCGACGAAGCATAGCCTGCCCAGAATAAACCTGGCTTGTTCACCATTGTCCAGCTCGTCAGAGCCCCTGGCGTCATCAGGCTACATTAACAGAATAGCAATGGACGACTCACCAGAATAACTACCGCCAATCAAGATCCAAGGAGCTTTCTCCGGGCCTAATTCGTCACCATTGGGCATCGGGAGCTTGACATTACGAGCGAAATACTCCAAATCGTCGATTGCCTGTTGCAAGGTATGCACTCGAAAGCTCTTGACGCTGAGATCAGAATATGGATTGCCTGAATTCGGGTGAGCTTTGTAGGAAGATGAAAAATCTGCCCGTACTAAGCCCGAAGAACCGATGCTCCAGTATGATCGCAGCGCCATTTTGTTGTTGTGCAATAAGTCCGTTGATAGTCCCATTGGTGAGATAGCCGTCGGCGTAACCTGCACTGAGATCAATCCACGAAACAAGTCCAAGGGAAGCAGCATTACCGTCAGCGTTCGTTTCTCCTGGGGTCATTAGAATGATGGGACCACCTGGAGATCAATGTTAACACAACTCTAAGCAAGGTCACTATAAACTCACCCGGCTCGTAGAATTCACATGTATGCCAATATCTTTGACGAAAAGTCCCACTTTGGGGATCAGTGTGATCAATGAGTTGATCAAAGTAGTAGGTCGTGTTGTATGGCGGCAAAACCGTGCCATTTCGGCTGATGACTGCTGAAATTGCAAGATTTTCGACCAGAGGAACACCAAGTGGTCGAAAACTTGCATAGGGCCTCGAGGCAAGGACAAGCGACAAGGAAACAAGGAGTGAAAAAGTGCGAGTTATCGCAGTCATCGTATGAGGAGGAAGCCGAAAACTTTGCCCCTTTTAAGGCCTCGAGGAACAACGAGTGGCTTCACCACCGAAGGGAAGAAAGCACACTGGCTTACCTCAAGTTTCGAAACACCGGAAGATAATGGCAGTTCATGCCGAATCCTGGAGTAAGACACGGGCTTGACAACTTGAAGAGCAAGCGTCAATACTGAGGCGAAGAATGCAATAACATTCCGGCTCACCTGGAGCTTTCAAAGACGGAGAAAGGCAAGAATGACTGTCGTTGCCAAACTCAATTTTGAAGTGGAGACCGGGCAGTGATTTGGACAGCTACAAGGTATGGACTTGGCTCAACGTGAACGGGAGGACGTGAACGGGAGGACGTGAACGGAAGGATTAAAATTCCGTGGCTCTGACCAAGCTTGAAGCCGAATTACTTGAGCTGAGTAAAGGCCTGGAAATCTGAGTGGGAGCTCTCAATTGGTCCATCTGAATCTCGACTGGTCACTGGCGTTCGAAAGCAGGAGGCGGAGCAAAATTTTGAAGTCTGGGGCAATGAATTGATCGGAAATTCTGCGGCCCGGACCGGTCTTTGTTCCCTCATGTTCGTCACGACCTCGATACAGTACCCAAAGGTCGCTTGAATTGCATCTTTGTGAACTCTCACGCAATTTTCACGTCAGAAACTTCGTTCGCGTCTACCATATGGTATACGGAAACTCGTGCGAGGAACATAAATATCTTGCTGGAATTCGGAGAGAGAAAGAGAGCTTTCAGAGGCTTATCAAAGAGCGAGGGGTAAGCCTCAAATCTCACCGTAGCTTTACCTGACACCGTCGTCTAGTCTATGCTCTTGCCGATACTCGAAGACAAGTCCAGACCTGATAGCAGCAGCGATGCAATCATCAAAACTATTAGTACACGAATCGCTGGTGGAAGACGAGAACTTAACCCACAACCTTCCCAGGTAAGTCTGATAGTCAACTGAGACCTGTCCCTTGTTAAACATTATCAGGTCATCGTCGACATGCAAGAGTTCAATAGATCGACGTTGCCATCCCTGCTTCATGGCACATGCAGCCAACTTGCTCATTATTCCAACGACTCTCACCGTCGGTGACTACATTCCGAGGCCAGAGATCTGTGTCGAGCGCAAGAGCTGTCGGATTTGGTCTCTAGTTTCACCAGTGGTCGTCTGTAGGTCTATTTTCGCCATCGGTACTTCGCTCATTCAGTCTTCCAGATATACACAATGTAAACCGATGTCGGTCCACTACAAGAATCTAGTTCTACTGATAGAGTTTGGGGAAGATAAAGTCTTTTCGTTGGAGGTGTATTCATTCAGTTTCAACAGCTTTCGAGATTCAGCCGTCGCCAGCTCGTCTCCGGAATCAAGCAGTATGGGAAACAAAACAAGCGCTTCCAGAGCAAGAAAAATTTCAGTGGAGGTCCCGGTGGGGGCCAGTCTGAAAATGGATCTTCTGCTCCATCGATTCAGTCGACGCTGGTCCTGTTGAGACACTGAACTTTCCTCGAGTCCGAATCATCTGGGCTTCGTCGCCCTATGGCACCGTCGAGATATTCAACGATCTCGAGGCCGCCATGCTCGCAGTCCCAATTCGCGGCACCATTGTGCATTTGTGAAGAGCAAAGATGGACATTGGCACGAGATGAACGGCAAATCGGTGTCTTCATCGTCGTTTTCCAACCGAAAGAGCGCATATATGCTGTTCTACTTGCAGAACAAGGGCCAGCGGCTCGAGCCGGTGGTCAGGGCTCCATCAGCCTTCACGCGTCGACTGTGGCTGCCAGTATGAAGAAGCGGAAAGCGCCGGATGTTCAGGACGAAGACAAGGGATCCAAAGTCCCTTCTTCACCGTTTATCGGCCCCGTCCTTCCAGATTCATCTGATGCGAAGCGTCGGAAGCTTAGCGAGGTCGATCCTCAGGCAGACTTGGTGAAGAAGAAGATTGAGGAAGCCAACAAGAAGTCTGGGGCGATGGATTCGCTGGCCAGTTATGGTTCGGATGATGACGAGCAGACAGAGAAGCAGAATGTTGAAGCTTCTCTGACTATGCCGACTCCAGAATCTTCTCCGGTCAAACCACCAAAGCCGGAAGAATCTCCTTCAACATCGATTCCAAACATATCTCCCCGTGTTTTCTATCCTTCTTCTAGACCCCCAAAGTCTCCTTCAAGATTCAATAGTTCACCGAATGGACCTTACAGCCGGAGTCGCATGACTAATGTCTTTAATACCTATGGCAAGAAAAAAACCTTTCGACCAAGAGGGTTTTGACGATACATTGCATAGATTCGATAGCTATATTTTTGGAGCTGTAACTTATTAGATATTGAGTACTCTTGTGCTACTATGGATAATCCGGTATCGAAAGTGCTTTGAAGACAAATTCGGGTTTCCTAGCCGTCTTCTCTAATTGTTCGAGGGCTTCTCGAGCGGCGTCTAAGTTGCTTTCCGCCTGCCGCGGTTTAGTGAGGAATTCACGGAGTGCCCGCTGAACCTCTATCACGGCTTTGGGTTCGTCGAGGGTGCCCAGGAGACGGAATAAAGAAGGGATGTGTTAGCAGTCATCAGGTGGAATTTCGGTAAGCCAGCTTTTCAAAGGGTGGGTGAGCTCTATTTGCATGGTCGAATGCATGCCCGCAAGGGTAACTTTTTCTGGTATCGAAGGCCATGGGGAACGCTCCGGCCCCAAGGATCGAACGATCTGGTTGGCATATATGATTCGACTGAACGCCGGGTTTCCGTGCCAGCTGACTGGTATATCGTCAGGGAAGTATTCTGACCACACAGAAGAGCACAAGACCCGCTGTGCAGCTGTGACTGCAGTCTCATCTGTGACTTTGAGAAGATGTTTCACCAATCCTGATACCATATACGCCGCCATCGCCCAAAGAAATGTCCTGCCTTCAAGATCGGGAGAAGCTTGTTCCAGAGCTGAAGTGATAATCAGTATCGCTGCACTGAAGGCTTGTTGTGCCCTGGCAGAGCCTTCTGCGAGAGGTGAGACAAAGCTGATGAGGTCTTGTATTACGAGGGAGTAGCGGAAATCTTTGTAATGGTCTTGGGGATCACGTACATCTTCCCAGAAGGAGAGGCATAGACTGAGCAGGGTGGTAACTCGATTGGTTTCGGTGGCGGTGGCTGCTGAAGCTGTTCTCGACGCTCCCCGGCTACCAACGTCCATGAACTCCCATTTAAAACCCAAAAATGTCGATATTGCTTCCCAAAATGGGCGCAATTCAGAATATCGGAGGGGCGTGATTGGAAGGTAAACGCTTGTGAATGGCCAGCAGTGGAGGTCGTCGTAGGTTAGCATGCATTTCGAGCCGCGCGCCTGAGCACACCGGAGCACCGCAGTTACGTGGAGACGTCGAATGGCAGGAGAGAGTGACGGATAGGGCTCGATGGCTTGTTCCATAAACGATTCCAAACGGTTACCACTGTTGTGAAGGAAGCTAGTGGCTTCGGTGTAAGGGAAGACCTTGTTCTCGAAGAGAGACGAAAGCGCTTTGACGACCACTGACACATCTCTTTCACTTATGGATTGCCAGTCTCTTTCATTCAGGAATTGCCATCGCGTGGAAATAAAAGTGTCAAGCTTGGATAAGAAGGTCGACTCGGGATGCTGGAGTACAGTTTGGAGGACTCGAGCTGGAGAATGCTCGTCGAGTGCCTGTTCCCATGGACTCAAAGACAGTTCCCCAAAGTGGAGGTCCGACCAGCGAGACTTGAGATAGACCGGAATCCCTTTTAAGAAGAGAAGGAGCTCTCCGTCGTTTGTCGTGTGCTGCAATGTCCACAACAAAGAGTCGATCTCGCGCTGGTGAAACTCGGGAAAGGAGTTATTGAGCGCGGTGGACTCCTTGATGTCTTCAAGGTCGCTGGTACAAAGCATGTTGTCTGACCAAATGTCTGTGAAAAACTCGACCCATTGCCACCTCGGAGGAGTTATGACACTGTGCTCCGGCAGAGTTGTGACACTCGATACAGATATCCAGCTTGATGCGTCGGAGTCGGAGGAAGGGCGCATTTCCATAATGGCAGGCTGGGACTGCAGAAAAGGAAGTCAGAACGAGGTTACGACATAAATAATAGATTACCTTGTGTGAAAAGATCTGTCGAAATTGGCAGGCCAATTTCCATAACCAAGCTCGGCCTATCTCTGCGACGACGGAAGAATACTCCCTCAGACGCTTCCAGCATGCTAAAACCCCTGCTGTAGCCTGTAATCGCACGAGCGAAGCCAATCTCAGTACCCAAAGCGACGTTTTGCGCAGAAAATTGCGCGCAAAAGAGAATTGAAGGACCAATGTCGTCAATGGGGTCCTAATTGGCGAAGCAGTGTCGATAAGGGGAGCGATAGTGGCTGAGAGGTAAGCGATGCCAAAAACAGCAAGAATACCGGCTGAGAGAAATGTCATGATGTTGCTGATAGGATGTAGGAAGAATATGAGACCGATGAAGAAAGAGAAGAGCGATGCATGAAGGAGAAGGGGTGTCCCCTCAACAATTGCTGCGACATTTGAATTCTCGACTCCTTCGAAAAGATATGCTCGAATTCGAGCTTTGAATTCAGGCGCTTCTCGACGTTCGATTGCTCCGATATAGTCTGATGCCCATTGTTCGATAAGGGTGGCGGTAAGGGCGCAGGTCAAGCTCAGGGCGAGACTGAGGAACCAGAATATATTGGTAATGACCGCTAGCTTCGGTGAGCTATTGAAGTCGGGCAGCAAAACGATGGACTCAGTGGCGTTCGTGATAGTGGACAGCTGCCGCGATATCTGGTACAGGAGAACCACGGTCATCGCTGAAGGATCTGGAGACAGAGTTTTGTAGCTCTCGATGATAAAAGCCGTGACCACCGCCGAGAACAGAGCAGCCTGAATACAAGACTTGTCACTCATTCCGAGACGCGACGAGCAAAGAAACTCACAAATAGTAGGAGACCATCCATGAGGACTTTCCAGCGAGCTACCATTCCTTCATCATAAATCTTTGCCTCTCGAACATAGCAACTAGACGATGTCGAGTTCATTTCCTTCACCGGAGCAGTCTCTGGTAAACGTAGTTCAGGCATCGAATCACAATTGCAGAGCTGAGAGATCTACCTGGCTGAGCGTCCATGGCAAGGAACAATAATCCAAGGGACTGAAGCGAGCAGACCAAGCGAATCAAGTTGACTGTCGTGGAGCTGTCATTTCGGTGGCGGGTGGAAGGCAGAGAAAGTATCTTTGACATGGTCCGCCCTGGACGACGTGGCTGCCGTAGACGCCCAAGAGTAACTGGAGCTGTAGAATCAACGAATAGAAGAAGAATATTGCTGGAGAACCATATTCCAGTTGCGGTCAGGCTGTGTTGAGTAAGTTAGCTTGGCACCTGGTCATCACTATATTCCGTGCTGGCAAGCATGACCGTACCGGGTGACCCGGTCATGCTCCGTTAGCATCCAGTCCAGCTTTTCTCACTACCTGCCAGTATCTCACTCAATATCTCAGTATTTACTTGTTGAGGCAATATCATATTTTTCTCTCACAAGGCACTTCACTGTGGCTCGGCTAGCTTGACACCTGGTTACCGTCATCAGGACTTTGTGCGACGCTCCGCTCGTCGTCAAATTAGTCGGTAATTCCAAGCCGCAGTCCAAAACGGGTACCCGCACATCTCGCCACGGTTACCGCCATCTCCTTGGACGACCTGGTATGTCCGCTCAATGTTTCGAGACGTCGGATCAACCAGGAATGGAAAGGCGGTCATTACGCGTGCGCTCACTGTGCCGCCTCCCGCCTCATGTCCCAAAAAGGTAGGAACTTTGAGAAACACTGCTACTGTGGCCAGTATAGGCTGGGGAGCAGATGGAATTATATTAAATGTATTCTTCATGCTTCAGAGAGGTATAGGATCAACATATCTGTAGTACAAACCTTGTTAAGGCTGAATCGAGAGTTTGATGATTTCCTTCTCAGTGTTCATACTTTGAGGCAGGAAAATAGGTGTAAAGTATTGTGTTTTATATGATATATTTGTGCGCCATTGACCGCCAAGCTGGGAAGGACTTGAATGCTTACTGCATACGCAAATGAGGCAATGTTACATCTGAGGACCTGGGATGAATAGGCTTGCATATTGTTTACCAAGGGTAGTATTACTATAAACTAGCCATTTGACACCCAAAACGAGCGAATGGAACTGGAACGGAAGCCTATGGCGAGGCTCGGAGCGAACGGTGGCGTAAAACAAATAACACCAAATACCATCAAATCTGCTCCGGAACCTGAACGCAGGTTGTTTGAAGCGTTGAATCTTCAATGATACCATCGGAATATTTTTATTAATCATTACCTTACTTGAATATCAAGTTATCAACCTAATCTATGCCCTTTTCCGACACAAATATCACTTTTTCTGAGATCCAGGCTATTGGAACACAGATAACAGCTGCTATTTCGCACCCAAGGCCTTGAACCTGGTTGAAATCAGGGCTTCTCACTATCCTCATCCATATCTATGACTCTCATGTCCATGATGATTTTTTATATCTTCGAGTTTTTGTCCAACCTGACCTTGAAGTCAGACCAGAATTGAGAGGTTTACTCTGACCTGGTCAGTTTGGGAGAACAAAACAAAATATTCACAGTGCTCTTACAACATACAGGGACAATATCTGATCATTTTGATTGTTCTATCAACCTCCTACCATAGTGCAAACAGAGTTGAACAAATCTATGCTACTACCATTCATGTCATTTCAAGCTCAAATGAGTGTCTACTGCAATAACCTTGCATTAGTATACTTATAAAATAATATAGATTGATATCCGATAAAAATACCACAGGTCCGGTATGCAGGCCAAGAACTATAAGCATTTTACTCTCGAATCTGATTGTATTTGGTTCTGTTTGTTCTACGCCACAGTTCCTCCCAAGACCGCCGCAACCCGGAGATAGCATTGCATCAATGATATTTTTTGTCAGAGTACTTGTGCAGACAGTGTGAATTCCGTGTTTGAGGCATTCCTACTCAATGTGCCTGGGTGAAGACCTACAATATCACCTCATAATGGTAAAAGTCGGGAGATCTAGCTCTTGCGCAGAGGGCGGATAGCTTCAGTATAGTACTATAGTACATTACAGTATTATTTGCATATCCAGAGGTTCACCAGTGCTGTTACCAACAGGGAAATCATCAAACTCTTTATTCAGCCTTAGCAAGGTTTGTACTACAAATATGTTGGTCCTATACCTCTCTGAAGCATGAAGAATACATTTAATATAATTCCATCTGCTCCCCAGCCTATACTGGCCACAGTAGCAGTGTTTCTCAAAGTTCCTACCTTTTTGGGACATGAGGCGGGAGGCGGCACAGTGAGCACACGCGTAATGACCGCCTTTCCATTCCTGGTTGATCCGACGTCTCGAAACATTGAGCGGACATACCAGGTCGTCCAAGGAGATGGCGGTAACCGTGGCGAGATGTGCGGGTACCCGTTTTGGACTGCGGCTTGGAATTACCGACTAATTTGACGACGAGCGGAGCGTCGCACAAAGTCCTGATGACGGTAACCAGGTGTCAAGCTAGCCGAGCCACAGTGAAGTGCCTTGTGAGAGAAAAATATGATATTGCCTCCACAAGTAAATACTGAGATATTGAGTGAGATACTGGCAGGTAGTGAGAAAAGCTGGACTGGATGCTAACGGAGCATGACCGGGTCACCCGGTACGGTCATGCTTGCCAGCACGGAATATAGTGATGACCAGGTGTAGCTTGGGATGAAGTCATTCCGGCACGTGAAGAACTTAGCCCAGTTGTAAATATCTGTCGTTGTCTATGAGGCTAAGTATTTTCCATGTACGGCAGGGAATATAGTTTTCCTGGTTAGCGATGCTATGGTCTTCGCTGCAACTTTGATTTATTAGATATTGTGCTACAATTTTGATTTCAGTGACGCCAATTGAGCCTGGCCCTCGCGACCTTCTTCCCACCAGACCACAGTGACAGTGATATCGTCACGATATCGTCGAGACAGAGGCGCTGGAATACTGAGAAGCTCTTGGACCGCCTTTTTGTCGGCTCCTCCAAGCGCATTTCGGATAAGATGGGTGCTGAGATTCTCATCGACAAAGGCCCAGGATTCACCACGCTGATTACGTCGAGCTTCTTTGCCTTGGACAGTAGAAGAAGCCGAGCTTGTCGTTGGTACAAGATCAAGAAGTGTTGATTTGGGAATCGAGCCTTTGAGGCCTTTGAGGTGACCACCGACCAAGCTGACGACATCTTCAGAGCTGCAGAGATGTCAGTCAAAGTCAAGAAGGCGATTAAGGAAGTACCTTAAGACATCCCAGAGTCCGTCGGTAGCAAGTACAACGAAGCGAAGAGCTCCTTGGGTTGCGGGGGCATCAAATGAGAGCTTTCGGTGAGTCACCACAGGTTTTGCGATGACATATGGTGGGGTCTTCAATGTATTTGGTGGATTCCGCATTGGTTTGCCGCTCCCAATCATAATGGCCTGATTTAAACTGCGAAGAATCAGTAAAGGGACGACGAGTTCCGATGAATCTTCGTACACAGACTGGATTTCCAAAGGCCATTTGTACCGTGCGTCACCAAAAGCGCGTGAAGGCTCCAATCCACCGAGAATTCTGCCATTTCTCACAACATTGGGTTCTTCGTCTTTCGGATGCTCTGACCGTATTCTGAAAATCGTGAGGAAATGGAAAACAGCGACAAGGTACATACCTTTCAAGTTCCTTTGGATTCCGTCCAGTCTGATCTTCAGTGAGAACTAGGGATTCTTATCAGCCATTATATTCCATTTTGGCACGAATTTTTTACCGTCTACTCGCCAAGCGCCTGTACCGTCGGCGGAAGGTTCCCATACTCCAGCGACAGCGCGACTGTCGCCTGTGCAAGCAATGTAAAGGTCGCGATGAGCTGTATCGAAGACGGCTAATAAAGCGCAGCTGCCTGAAATTGCCGGTAACATGGTTTGCAGAGCTAAAGGATTCTGGCTGATGTCTGGAATCTTGTTGAGCTTTCTCGACTCTGCGTCCATGTTTTCTGCGAGCACGCGTAATGGCGCTTTGAGAATTTCCGAGTCGAGGTTCTCAAAGGCTTTTTGGATAGCGAGAGACATCTGAGCCGGGTCAGCGTCGCGTGGTGATGAAGCCTGCTTGCCCATTAATGAGGCAAGGACACCTGGTTTGGAAGAGGTTGATAAATTGGCGATTTCCGATGCAGTGGCTTTTATGAGAATTCTGGAGAGAAGTTGGGAGGTTTCTCTGCCGCCATGACCGTCCATAACCGCAAAGAAAAGGTAGTCACCGTCCGACTGGTCCCTTTGGATGATCTGGTGTGCATTGGCATCTTCGATGGGATTATTGGAAGCCATCCAAGCAGTCGTGTGCTTCCACATTAATCCATTTGGAGGACGTGTATCACTGTGAAAGAATGCATTTTCCGTCAGAAGAGCCTCGGCGCTTCTCCAGTCCAACAGCGTCATTTTCTGCATCTCGGTGACCCGTTTCCCATCTGGACCACGAAGCGAGACTGGCAGGTCGAATGTCGATTGTTTCCGGGAAAAATAATAGTAAGCTGGAGCGCCAACGACAACGCTGGCTGCAACTGGTTTCCAGACGCGTTGAAGCATCCAAAGCCTGTGTCCTGCACATGACTCGGAATTTGATCTTAATGCCCGCTACCTAACTTGTTAGGTACGGGTCTTATACCGCCTGCTTCATATTTGATCGTGGGAGTCAAAACGTGATGTTGTGGCAGTGAAAGTCCCGCATATATCTATTTGGTTGTCCTTGTGACCTATCCAAGAAAATTTCTCGGTTAAGTGCAGCACGGATGCGGGTCTGGTTGGTATGAGATGGAAGCTTGCTTGGTTCGGTTTCATATTTCATATGGATTCGGCATATGCGTATTCAGGGTTATGCAGGTCAATTTCATTGCCATGACTCTCCTTGATTACGGCTCGTCGGCAGTTTGGCCTGTTTCGCTCCGATATCTGGTTTGTGGGAGGGTTTTGGTGGCTGCATTTGTCTGAATTTGCATTGCGGATTCTCGAGTGTCAGTTTACATGACCTTTTGTGATTACGGTCCAAAGAATAGATGAGTCATGGATCGGCGCTCCGGAGCTCGGTAGCGGGCCCTGCCGCCCGACGGCCTTACAGCTTATTTTTGGCCATCAGTGGCATTACTGTAGCAGTTCTCGCGACCTCTGGTCAGGCTGCACTGGAATACGGTTTCACTCTCCTTCTATGTATTATTGAATCTACAGCTCCAGTCTAAATATCGTAATGCCATGGCGTTCGGAGCGTGGACCATATCAGGGATACGTCTCTGCCAGGTTCTAACCAGAAAGGAAGCTGCTGACCTAGGACCTCTCAAAAAATGACCTCGACGACCGAATTCACAAGTCGCTGGAAAAGCACAACCACGACTTATTCCTGCCAACCTTATCTTGCTCGGGATCTGGCAGGTCTGCTATCGATCAAGTCCTATGGAATTTTCGTGTCTCATCTGGCCTCAGATTCCCTCTAAATACCAGAACACAGCAGGGATCCAAAGTTTCCAAGCCGGCATTGAAATAAGGTCCGTCTTTCTGTTCCTATACAATTTTTCAATGAACCGACGGATAAATTAGCTGGATCCAGCCAACCAGAAAATCATCATTGGTGGCCGAAAGATCTACTTCTTCTTCTTCTACCAAGTGTAAACGGAAGGCGGCCCCGACGACAGGATAACAGCGACGCTTTGGATGCCACGGCTGTCGATGGAACCTTTCTCACCAACGACCTTGGCGTATCCATGGATGTCGACGACCTGGACCCATCATCCCGATTTCCGAGGCCCAATCCGCTGCTCCGTCAAAATTTCAATTTCCTCGTCAAAGTGGTGCTCGAAGACGCAAGGGCATAATACCGAGACTGGGACAAGGATGAGCAGCGAAAGCGCAAAGAGCGGTTATGAGAGCACGGAGACGCAAGGAAACCAAGAATAAAATACGGAAGGACCGAGAAAAGACGAAGAAGATTGTTGGGAAGGACTGGGCGAAGGGATCAGTACAGGGCGACATTACAAAGGTATCCATCTCTTCCCGTTTATATTGCTTGGCTCAAGCGTCACAGATGCTGCTTTTGGTACCAGACGACTATGCCCTCATTCTTCGATATGTATGCTCTCGGTGGATCCTTGTCGAAGAAAGCCCAGCATCTCGAATCTTCCGCAAACCCTGGATTACCTCGTTACACGAAACGAATAATTGGTGACAATGCCCGAAGAGAATCGAAAAGTTAATGAGGAGCGAGACAAGGGGAAAAAGCAGAATCCGTCTGGAGGTCAATGATGAGCGCAGACTGAAGAAAGCATTCAAGCAGAAGGAAATGCAGAAAGACAAGAGCAAAAAGACCTGGTGCGTGAATTTCCTTGTGGACTTTTTGTGTACCTTACTCATTAACCTATTTCCAGGCAGAAGCCGACGTCGCTGCATCGATGGCTGCAACGCAAGATGCACGTGGAGAATGTCGCGATGAGAAAACAGGGAAGCGAAAGGGATCATCAAGGGCGCCAGCCAAGTCAAGTCGAAGAAGGCAAGGCCTGGCTGGGTTCAAAGCTACAAGACATTGCATGTTTCATTTGAATGATACTACATGCATAGGTTCCATTTCCGTTTGATCAGTCGTCACTCCATGATCGACGAATCTATAGTCAGCTTGGCCAAAAGGTATTGTTTCCGCCTCCGGTCCCTAGCTCATATCTATGTTATAGATGAGACGACTGAGATACCGTCCAAGAGCAAGACATACCTCAGACGACCACCACTTTCAAACCAGCTTCACAGAGTGTCTTGACTCTGTCCAAAAACCAAGCGCATTCGTCGATAATTGGGCTTCGAGGTCGGTTCGTCGCTCTTCTCGCCGTCGCCTCTCGCATCTTGGATCCGCAGAATTACCCTCGTCAGAGATGCGACCGATTTATCTTCTGTCAAGCATCCCGAAGGATGAAACCGAAGTTCAATCATAGTGAGAAGGGACTCAAGACGGTCGTCGAGACAGGATACTTATCTCGAGCTCTGTCAATTTCGGGAATGGTGGTGGATTGTTATCTGTCAGATGGAACATGAGACCGATTCCATTGGCCTGCCAATCGCAATCCAGGACGAATTTGGTGACATCGGAAGGTGTTGAAAGATGGCGATCCACTCTTCTTGGAATAATACAGTGATTTGGCCTCGAAGGGTAAAGGAATGGAGAGAACAGCTGGAACGTTGCAAAAAAGAGTATGAAGGAAATACCTATGGAGAAAGCCGTGTGCTCCGGGGATAAGAGCTGTGAAAGGGTGAAGGACAGTGACTCCAGCGATGGAATATTTCGCGAGATTGTTCGAAGCCATCTAGGTAGGTAGTCGTGTGCTTCCATATTAATCCATTTGGAGGACGCGTATCCCTGTTTGATCCCTGTGAAAGACCGCATTTTCCATCAGAAGAGCCTCGGCGCTTCTCCAGTCCAATATGTCGATTGTTTTGGCAAGTCGAATGTTGATTGTTTGCGGGAGAAGTAATAGTAAGCTGGAGCGCCAACGATGCTAACTGGTTTCCAGACGCGTTGAAGCATCCAAAACCTGTTTTCTACACGTGATTCTCAATTTTTGGCCATTAGCAGCTCTCGCGACCTCTGGCCTGGCTGCTACTGGACGGTTTCATGCAATATTCTATCCTTTGAATCCACCGCGTCATGCCGAGAGTCTATCGCGATGCTGTGTATCATTCACAGCGTCAACAGCTCCGCTTCTCTCGCAGCCTTGACGTTCAACGTCCCCTCGAGTTCTCCTCTCTGCCATGGACGCTCAGATAGGTAAATATATAGACCTTGACTGTTGTCATTTGATGATTGAAGCGCGAATTGTCAGGGACTGGTCCGGTGAAGGAATCTAACCCGACATTGTCGAGTATCTATATTCGAGAGGCGAAGATTTATGACGAGGGAATGGTAGCTCGCTGGAAGGTCCTTATGGACGGTCTCTTGCTATTCGTGAGTTCGTTAGCTCGTCGCGTTACAGGATTATTGACAAGTTTTGTATTTAGGCCGCTCTTTTCTCGGCAGTGGTAACAGCTTTTATTATTGAGGGCTATAAGACACTCTCTCCAGATCCTTCAGCAATGACAGTGGTTTTGCTCTATCATATCTCGCAGCAGCTGTCCACTATAACGAACACCACCGAGCTCCAGATTTCGTTACCTGATTTGAATAGCTCGCCGACCTTGGCGATCATTACCAACATATTCTGGTTTCTCAGTCTCGCCCTGAGTTTGACCTGTGCTCTTACTGCCACCCTTATCGAGCAATGGGCATCAGATTATGTGCGAGCAATCGAACGCCGAGAAGCACCTGCGATCAAAGCTCGAATACGGGCATATCTTTTTGAAGGTGTCGAGAATTCCAACGTCGCAGTGATTGTTGAAGGGACGCCACTTCTTCTTCACGCATCGCTCTTTTCCTTCTTCATCGGTCTCATTCTCTTTCTACATCCTATCAGCGGCATTATTACCTTCCTCTCAGCTGGCATTCTTGCTGTTTTCGGTATCGCCTACCTCTCTGCGACCATTGCTCCGCTTATCGACACCGCTTCGCCAATCAGGACCCCACTCACGACATTGGTCCTTCAATTCTATTTTGCGCGCAACTTCCTCCGCAAAACATCGCTCTGTGGGATGAAAGTGGCGTCAATCATGCGATCGCAGGTCGCAGCAGGAGCTCTGGCGTGCTGGAAGGCTCTGAAGAAGTTTTCTTCCGTCGTCGCTGAAAAAGGCCGAGCCTTGATGAAGCGACTATCAAAACTGGCTTCCCGACTGCTCTTCTCACGAAAGGTAATCTGTTATTCATTCCATGACCTTATTCTGACTTTCTTTCCTCCGGACTCAGTCTGACATTGCGGAAATGCAATCTTGCTCTGACTCCCACTTATCGAGTTGGACATCAGAGCAGAGTGTCATGACCCCTCCGAAGTGGCTCGAGCCTTTCGCAGAGATTTGGTCAGACAGCACGCTTTGTACCAGCGACCTTGACACCATCAAGGAGTTCACTGCGCTCAATGACTCCTTTCCCGAGTTTCACAAGCGCGAAATGAACTCTTTGTGTTGGACATTGGAGCACACGACAAATGATGGCGAGCTGCTTCTCTTCTTGGAAGGGATCCCGGTCTATCTCAACTCTCGCTGGTCAGACCTCCACTTCGGGAAACCGACGGATCTGTCCTCCGACCATTCTCCAGCTCATGTTCTCGGAACTGTACTCCAGCATCCCGAGTCAACCTTCTTATCCGAGCTTGACACTTTTATTAACAGTCGACGATACTCTATGAGTGAAAGAGACGCGTCCGCGGTCGTCAATGCACTCTCGTCTCTCTTCGAGAAAAAGGTCCGCCCTTACACTGAAGGCACTCGCTTCCTTCATCACAGCTGGTCTTCTGACATCAACTTGCAAAAGTTTATGGAACGAGCCATCCAGTTGTATCCGTCACTCTCTCCCACTCTTCGACGTCTCCAAGTAATAGCAGTGTTGCGCTGTGCTCAGGCGCGCGGCTCGAAATACACCACAACCTACGACCTCTGCGGCTGGCCATACGACAGCGTTCGAGTCCCACTCGCGTCCTTCCGATATTCTGAATTGCGCCCATTTTGGGATGCGATCAGGTCATTTTGGGACTTTGAGCTGAGGGAGGGTGCGGTTACGACGACAGCCACCGCCGCCGAAGAAAGCCAAGGCATTGCCCTTTTCAGTCTCTGTGTCCTCTTCTGGCAAGCTGTACCCGATCCCTCAAGTCATTTGCCCTACCGTGTAATGCAGGACCTTATCAGCTATGTCTCACCGCTCGCAGAAGGATCTGCGAGCGCACAACAAGCATACAGCGCAGCAGTATTGCTTATCACTTTGGCTCTGGAAGATGCTTCTCCCGAATTTGAGCGCAGGGAGTGGTATTGGAGCACAATATATATGGTATCAGGATTCCTGCGTCCTCTCGTCAAAATCACAGATGGTGCTGCAGCCACAACTGCATAAAGGGTCTTGTCCTCTCATTTCTGGTCGACAGAGGCACCTGAAGATATACCATCCAGCTGGTCCGAAAACCCAAAAGTCAATCAAACCATATGTGCTCGCCGGCTCATCAAGTCCCTTGGACGTTGGGGTGACCGCCGTTTGCCTTTGATCCCAGAAAATGTTACGACTCTTGCTGGTCTGCATTTGACCACACAAATCGAGCTCACTCAGCCTTTGAAAGATTGGCTCCCCGAAATTTCACCTGATGACCTCCAAGACATCTCTTCCTTATTCCGTCTCCTGGGCACCCTCGACAAACCAAAAGCGGTCATAGAAGTTCAACGAGCACTCGGCAAATTCCTTACTACATCGCAGACAGAAAACAACCTAGACGCCGCCCGAGAAGCCCTCACACAATTAGAATTGACGGCTAGGAAGCCCGAATTCATCTACAAAGCCCTTTCGATACCTGATTATGCATAAGTAGCTGTAGTTGTATTATCAGAAACAGAAGCTTCGTATAGACATTAGAATTCAGTTTCTTCACATGACCGAAATCCTCTCAAAAATAATGGCCTCGACGACCAAATTCACAAGTCGCTGGGAACGCACAACGATTACTCATTTCAGCTGAACCTTATCTTACTTGGGATCCAGGAGACGACCAGGTCAGCCGTTAATCAACCCCTGTGGAATTATGATAGCTTACACTGCTCCAAGATTCCCTCTAAACGCCAGAACATAACAAAAATCCCAAGGCCTCCAAGCAGGCATTGAAAGAGGCGTCAAGGAAGACAAATTGTGACAAGGTCCGTTTATTTTCATGTCTATTCATCTTTCATTCAACCGACAGACAAACCAGCTGGATCCAGCCAACCAGAAAACTGTCATTGCTCCAAGACTAGGCGGAGACGCCTATTCCTTCTTCTACCAAGGGCGTCTGACGACGAGGACGCGTGACAGCGCCGATTCAGATGCCACGGCTGTCGATGGACCTTCGACGCCGACTTGGACGACCTTTCCATGGATGTAGACGGACCCCATCGTTCGACGCCTCAATCCGCTGCTCCGTCAAAAGTTATTCCCCAAAATGACGGCATCTCGAAGAGACGAGGATATAATACTGAAGCTGGGGACAAGGATGAGCTTTCTGGGCAGCGAAAAGCGCAAAACGCGGTTATGAGAGACTCGCGAAGACGCAAGGAGATCAAAGAGAAAATACGGGCGGACCGAGAAAACGCGAAGAGGGAAGGACCAGGCGAAGGAATCAGTCCAAGGCAACATCACAAAGGTATTCATATATTTATTCCCGTTTATATTGTGGCTGAAGCGTCACAGTGGTACCAGACGACTCAACGAACACCATGCCCCTCATTCTTCGATATTACATTCCCTGCTACTAGATCATCATCAAAGAAAGCGCAGCATCTCGAATCTTCCGCAAACCCTGGAACAGTTCGTTGCACGAAAGGAAAAACTGGTGGCCATACCCGAAGAGGAATGAAAAGCCATTGAGGAGCGAAACAAGCGGGAAAAGAAGAAGCTCGTCAGAAGGGTGTCAAATTAAAGTGCTCGATGACGAAAGCAGTGAAGCGGAAGGAAACCTGAAATACTTGGTGCGTGGATTTCCTTTCCAACTTTTTTTGTACCTTATCGGTTAACCTATCTCTAGGGAGAAGCCGATCCAGGTCTGTCAATGGCCGCACGGACAATGTCGCGATGAGAAAACGGAGAAAGGGAACAGAATCCGCAAGGGCGCCAGCGAAGTCAAGTCGAAGAAAGCGAAGCCGGGGTTCGAATCCAAGTCGTTTGGCGAGAGAAAAGTAAAAGACGGCAACCTGGGATGGTCGTAGAACCAGTCGCTGCTCCCTTTCCTGCTTCATCTCTGTTCATCCATCACACTTCATCATATTCAAATGCCTTCAAATGCGGGATATGCATTACCGCCTCGCTCTCGTCGCTTGTCTCGCCTCGTCATATCCGTGCATGTCTTCAAGATCCTGAGCTTCAGGTTGCAGCCAAGGTTTCCCAGCCTTCTTCCAAGCAATTGGTGATATGGCTTGGATCGTCGGCCGTAATCGACGCTCTGCTGGCCGTAATCGACTCTCTGCTCGATTCAGTGTGAGATGAAAGGGCCAATCGCGCTCATTGTCACGAATCAAAGAGTTCGAGATCGATCAGCGTATAATGCCGAGAACCAGGACAGCGTCGATCAATAGGCTGCTTTCCAGCAACCTTGCGATACGTATGTCAACATCATTGGGAGAAAAGAACATGATTCATTGACCATGTCCTAGTTCTCGCACTCGCATTCATCCTGTAGAGCCACATCGTCAAGTGGGTCGGTTCCAAGGTTAAAGCGTCTTGTCTTGAACCAGAACTTGCTCACATGATCATCCACCCCTTTTCGAAGACACCGATCGTCTGCCAGCTGCGACTTCCTTTTCTTCCCGAACGATAGTCTCGCTGTTCGAATCCGCTGCACCACAGCCTCAGGTTGAGACCAGCTTGTCGCCTGCATACGACCAGCTCCCAGTGGCGATTCTTCTGGACAGTCTGGTCCAGTCTTTCCTCTTTGGTTTCGTTCTAGGTCAAGCTGTTAAGTACTGGAGAGATTTTGGCGATGATCCATGGCGCAAAAAGGGCTATGTTATTGTCATTGTCTTGCTTTCTATGCAAGTCTTTCATATTTCGTGCCCGGCGTCCTTGCTGACCATAATTCTCTCATAGCACACAGACTTTTCTTCAGAATCTCAAGGTCTGGAGAGTGGCGATACAGCACCAAGAATGGGTGTGATTTCTTGCTGTGATCCTGGAACTCGTTTGCTGAAAGATTATAAGCGGCCAGCTTTTGGGTTTAGTTAAACCTTCCGACGACAGGCTCTGTCTCGCTGTTGTGCGAAGCGTTTTTCATCAGAAGATGCTGGCAGGTGAGTACCAATTCTCATGGGTTGTCGAGCACCAGTTTATCTCGCGACAGAGGACGAACAGGAGCAAACGGGTCCTCTATCCAATGGTTTTCATGCTCGTCGTCATTGCGTGTACTATCATTTTTCTGGTAATACCATTCATTTCGCACTTGCTGCACTCCATCTGGGATCACGCTAGGCGGTTCCCATCTCTATCATCCCACCTCTGTCTGTTTCCTTTGTCGCGTCTGAAGTATGCTGACTATTGTCGCTATAGACTGTCCCGCCAACCAAATTCCTCACTATAACGGTACGAGCTGGATGTCTTGTGCGATACAGCAGCTAGTTAATACTCTTTCAGTCATTCGTCGCGTTCGCCGCTTGGGTATCCAGAGCCTCAGGTCCGTGATGCAACAGAAACCGGTCTTTCCCAAAGGTTCAATTCGCAGGACCGGGGCCACATTTCGTTGGGAGGGCTGGCATGAGAAGAATACGGTTGGAACAGTGGAGTCCATGGCGAATCCTCAGGTATGTCTGAGCCTATCTTTTCTGCTTGATTCGTCCCGCTAACAATTTGAACCAGCTCACGAATCCATTCGGAAAGACCAGTCGAGCCTCTGATACGACATGCGTGTCAATGAACAAGATTGCACCGCATGAGACAGTGCCAGGACTCGCTTCTGTAACAGAATACAGCTCACCACTTATAGACGTAACAGAGCTAGGAGTTTTCGAGAGACAGCTTTCGGACAAATATCAATAAAGATACAAGTAATGTACGTACATACAAAGAGTTCAACTGCGTTTCTGTCGTTGTATCCGTCCTGGACCATTGACGGAAGTATCCACGTAAGAAACAGACATTGAGAGCATTCTGGAAGATTCTGGTCAGATTGTTTCTTTCAGATAATTGAGAATGGCGTACTAATTTGCGACCTCGACCACTTCTGCAGGGCGCTCAGTACACTCTGAGCCCGACCGTCGTCTGCTAGGTGTTCATCGAGATCCATCGGTGTTGTTGTCTCAGCGCTATTTCTCAGCCCAAGTCGCTCTTTTGCGACACCCCACCTTGTTCACAGCTTTCTTGGTTCCAATAAGAGCGACTGTGGCATCCAGTAATGATTCTAGCAGCATCGTGTTGTCGTGACGAGTCTGCTATGAATCACACCGAGTTCTCAAGCGATTGAACGACTTTTGGAGCGATGGCTGCTTTTGGGACGGGAAGTTTGAAGGTGCGAAGATATACTAGTTGATGAGCTGCTTTGGTCGCAGGAGCTGTTGCAGGAGGGTCGATACAAATGATACAATGCATCGCATCTGTTATTCGATGAGCTTGCTGAAAAATAGAGAAGAAATAGACGAGACGGACCTTGAGCTCACTTTGCTGTCGCTTGAATGGAGGAGCACTGATAGATGGTGTGCTGGGAATGTCGTCGCCTCTCTTGTTTCCTCAGGCTATCGATCGGTACGTTTTACATTGGTTCATCTTCAACGATATCTGGTAGGCCAGAGTCGATTCCAGCAATAGTTCGGAGTAAATCTTCCCTTTCTCGCTTGAATCTCCTTTCGGTCTGCTCTAGTCGCTTGATCTCAATATATAGAGCTTCTTCCTCCTCCTCTATCTGTTTCGATTCGCGTCTGGCCAAAGTGTGGAGGTATCTCTTGCGCATTTCTTCTCAGGCTGCAAACTGTGAGCTTGGTATGGAGAATTAATATGGGATGACTGACGTTTATCGAAACTAAATGTGGCTATGAGTGCGTCTTTGCTGGCTTGCCAGTCTCCTGGGAATGGTCTGGCTCGAACGAGCTTTCGACAAGCATTATAGTATCGGTCTTTGAGGTCGTAGTGACAAGGTAAACCAGAAGCTGGACCGACAGATATAACGACGCACCACCAGAGACTGTACAAATCCTTGGTCTTCATATCTATCATGGATGATGAACCACCGAAGGTCAAACTCTTGTGCCATTTTGAAAAGATAGTCTGTCTCTTCTTTTGTCCAACCTTCAGAATCTTGGGGTGTCTCAGTTGATGCTCCTTGAGGGAATGTTTGGATCCAACCTTGTATAAGGCGCGTGTGCTCGTCATGCGGATAGGTGTACACTGCGGTTGGAGCGATATTGTACCTGGCGTTCGAATGTTTATTCTGCCAAAAACCGTCAATGGACGTCGAATTAGATGAAAAACAGGAGACTTACCAGCATTCGGGTTACTGGAAACTTTCACCCAATGAGATAATTGTAGAGAATCTGTCCGAGCGCTGTTCTTGAACGACCGACATTCCCTGCGATTGTCATGAGCATTGCGGAGGGATCTAGAGACATTTTTTCAACCATTTAACCTTGCCTGCACCACTCAGGTTTGGCTTTTGCTTTAATCTTGGCTTTGCGAGCTGAGTGGCTAGGGACAGTGCTGTCAGGGCTCGGGCCATTCAAGGCAAACAATTCACGCGAAATTCCGTCGGGTTTCTTCGGTGCAGCGACAGTTTTCTTGACGGGTGCAGGGGAAGGTCCCAGTGGGTTTGGGCCAGGAAATGTAAAAGCCGCCTCACTGGCTCTCACTGGAAACAATGTTCAGCAAGTCGGTCTAGCTGGTGTGCTTCCATACCAATCCATTTGGAGGACGCGTATCACGATTCACTGTGAAAAACCGCATTTTCCGTCAGAAGAGCCTCGGTGCTTCTCCAGTCCAATAGCGTCATTTTCTGCATCTCGGTGACCCGTTTCCCATCTGGACCACGAAGCGAGACTGGCAGGTCGAATGTCGATTGTTTTGGGAGAAATAATAATAAGCTGGAGCGCCAACGACAACGCTGGCTGCAAGTGGTTTCCACTGCCAAATTCTAGACGCGTTGAAGCATCCAAGCCTCAGGTGTGTCCTGCACGTGACTCGATCGACCATTTAACAGCTCTCGCGTCGCGCGACCTCTGGCCTGGCTGCCACTGGAATATGGTTTCACAGCAATATTATTTCTCTATTCTTTGAATATACGGCTTCACGCCGAGCGTCTATCGCGATGCTGTGTATCTATTCTCAGCCGCAACAGCTCCGCGTCTTTCTCGCAGCCTTGACGTTCACCGTCCTCTGGAATTCGTCTCCCTGCCATGGACGCTCAGATAGGTAAATATATGCCCTTTATTATCGTCATTTGATGATTGAAGCGCGAATTGTCAGGGACTGGTCCGGTGAAGGAATCAAACGGAACATTGTCTGGCTGTTATGTTCGAGAGGCGAAGATTTACGATGAGGGCATGGTCGCTCGCTGGAAGGTCCTCATGGATGGTCTTTTGCTATTTGTGAGTCTGTTAGCTTGTCGCGCCTCAGGATTACTGACAAGTTTTGTATTTAGGCCGCTCTTTTCTCGGCAGTAGTGACTGCGTTTATCATCGAGGGCTACAAGACTCTCTCTCCAGATCCTTCAGCAATGACAGTGGTTTTGCTCTATCACATCTCTCAGCAGCTGTCCACCATAACGAACACCACCGAGCTCCAGATTTCGTTACCCGATTTCGCGACCTCACCGACCTTGGCACTTATCACCAATATATTCTGGTTCCTCAGTCTCGCCCTGAGTATAACTTGTGCTCTTACTGCCACTCTCATCGAGCAATGGGCATCAGATTATGTTCGAGCAATCGAACATCGAGAAGCGCCTGCGATCAAAGCTCGAATTCGGTCGTATCTTTTTGAAGGTGTTGAGAATTCGAATGTAGCAGCCATTGTTGAAGGGACACCGCTACTTCTTCATGCATCACTCTTCTCCTTCTTCATCGGCCTCATTTTCTTTCTGCATCCCATCAGCATGATCATCACATTCCTTGCGGCTGGTATTCTTGCTGCTTTCGGCGTTGCCTATCTCTCTGTGACTATTGCTCCGCTTATCGACACAGCTTCGCCAATCAGGACACCACTTACGACACTGGTTCTCCAATTCTCTCTTGCGCGCAATTTGCTTCGTAAAATGTCGCTCTGTGGGATAAAGGTGGCGTCAATCGTGCGATCGCAGGTCGGAGCAGGGGCTCTGGCGTGCTGGAGGCCTGTCAAGAAGTTTTCTTCCATCGTCGCTGAGGTAGGCCGAGTCTCAAGGGAGCGGCTATGGAACTGGACGAATCAAATTCGACTCATCTTGTCACGCAAGGTAATCCATTATTCATTTCATGACCTCATTCTGACTTTCTCCAGACTGAGCCCGACACGGTCGAAACGCAACCTCCGTCCGAGATTCTAGAGCACAATGCTCTAACCATCACGAAACAGAGGCTCAAGCCTTTCACAGACATCTGGACAGACAACACGCTTTATATCAGCGACCTTGATGCTATCAAGGAGTCCACTGCGCTCAATGACTCCTTCCCCGAGTTTCACAAGCGCGAAATCAACTCTTTGTCGTGGACATTGGAGCACACAACAAACGATGGCGAGCTGCTTCTCTTCCTGGAAGGGATTCCCATCTATCTCAACTCTTGGTGGTCAAACCTCCACTTCGGGAAACCGGCGGTTTTGCGCTACGACCAATCTCCAGCTCATGTTCTCCGAGCTGTACTCCAACACTCTGAGTCAACCTTCTTATTGAAGCTTGACACTTTCATTGACAGTCGATACAAATCCATGAGTGAAAGAGACGCATCAGCGGTAGTCAATGCGCTTTCGTCTCTCTTCGAGAAAAACATCCACCCTTACACCGAAGCCACTCGGTTCCTTCACGACTTCTCTCCCGGCAGCTATTTGCGATTGTTTATGGAACAAGCCATCCGCCAGTACCCTTCACTCTCTCCCACTCTTCGACGTCTCCACGTAATGGCAGTGTTGCGCTGTGCTCAGGCGCGCGGCTCGATATACAAGACGACCGACGATGACCTCTTCTGCTGGCCATACGACAGCGTTCGAGTCCCAGTCGCGTCCTTCCGATATTCTGAACTGCACCCACTTTGGGATGCGATCGGGTCATTTTTGGGCATTAGATGGAAGTACGGTGGTGCGTTAACATTACCGACAGCAGCCAAGGCAGCCACCGCTGCTGAAGCAAATCAAGGCATCGCCCTGTTCAGTCTATGCATCCTCTCCTGGGAAGCTGCACCCGATCCCCAAGGTCATTTCACCTACATATTCGACAGCGTAATGTATGAACTTATCAGCTATGTCTCACCGCTCGCAGAAGGATCTGCTGAGGCACAACAAGCATACAGCGCAGCAGTGTTGCTTCTCACTTTGGCTCTGGAAGAAGCTTTCCCCAAACTTGAACGCGGGCAGTGGTATGGGATGACAGGATTCCTGCGTCCTCTTGTCAAAGTGACAGATGACGCTGCAGCCACAATTGCACAAAGGGTCTTGTGCTCTCGTTTCTGGTCGACAGAGGCGCTTGAAAATATACCATCCAGCTGGCCCGCAAACCCAAAAGTCAATCAAACCATATGTGCTCGCCGGCTCATCGAGTCCCTTGGAGGTCGGTATCGCCGCCGTTTGTCTTCGATCCCAAAAAATGTTACCTCTCTTGCTGGGCTGCATTCAACCACACAAATCGATCTCACTCAACATCTGAGGGAATGGCTCAGCGAAATTCCATCTGATGATCTCCAACACATCCCTTCTTTATTCCGTCTCCTGGGCACCCTCGACGAACCAAAAGCGGTCATAGAAGTTCAACGAGCACTCCACGAATTCCTCGCTACACCGCAGATGGAAAACAACTTTGACGCCGCCCGAGAAGCCCTCAGAGAATTAGAAAAGACGGCTAGCAACCCCGGATTCGTCTCACAAGCACTTTTATCGGTACCTGATTATCCATAAGTAGCAGTAGAAGAGAACAGAAGCTTCTTATGATAGCAATGATTTATGAAGGGTTTTTATGGACAAAAATCAACATTCAACTTTTTCTAGTATCCAGTGATCTCTAGATGTCTCCATTGATCTCCAGCTGTCTCCCAACATCACTAAAAGCCTGTATTTTCATCCATTTACTGCTTTATTTCTCCAGAACATATTTTTTCCAGTCCCATTAGAGGCCCAATGGATGGGCCGGATATGAAAAGAGAAAAATGGGCACTGGAGAAGACTGGAGACTGATGATGCAGAGACATCACGTTTATCAGATTTATCAGCACTGGATCAGCATCTTTCAACATCCGCCATCAGCGGCATTCATTGAGTGACGGCAGAGTCCTGTTTTGAATCTCCGAGGGTCGCAGGCATTCGACTCACTTTGAGTCGATCTCCGCAGGCTTGTGGCTCAGCGGAGGAGTAGAACCAAAGCTACTTGACTAAAGTTGGTCTAGGCTGTGCCCATGACTGGGGTAGCAAAGTGGGTGATAGAATAAGTATAGTAGACTTGCATCACCAAATCTCAATGTCTGTGAAGGACTGAGACCATCATCTCTGTATAGTTCCGGTTTGAGGATCTCTCAGTCTTCCTGTCAAACTCAATCACCTTGCTTTAGCTAGGTCTCCAGTATACGTTTAATTTATCTACTTCCTCTGATCACGTGTGAGCAAAACAAACATAAATAGTTTGTCCGCGCTCGATACCGCTCTCTTTCTTAACTGCAAGTTCCTAACATGACCAAACATCTTACGCGTTCTCGATTTGTCCGCGCTCAATACTGCTCTTTTTCTTAACTGCAAGTTCCTAACATGACCAAACAAGTTACATCTTCTCGATTATGCTGCTTCAATTAAATAATTTATTGCTGTTTTCAAATTTGATGGCAGCAGCCGAAAAAATATATTTTAAAGTTTGGTCGGTCAGCATGATAAGTCACTCTCGGCGTGACACCATTTACCTTGTTTATTGTTTATATTCCTCAAGCTCTTCGCCATGGTCGACGATGATCCTGGCAGCGACGACCAAAATGGTAAATTCCTGTCAACAGATATTTCCAGCTGACTCGCATTTATACAGGATACAGACCGTCAGCGCTCAATGACGGAAAAGGGATTCGCGTCCAGGTTGCTTTCCATGCCATTCCTCCACCTCTACCACCTGGTAAAAAGAAGCGCAAGAATCAAGCAAAGCCTGCTCCGCAGCAATCTGCCTTCCACTTCCATGAAGAAACCGACTTTCCGAATTTTCTCGAGCATGTCATTGAAGCCTGCGAACGTTGTTCTGACACCATGGACTTCAAGATTGTAGCTGGCAGCTTGCGTACAACCAATTTCTCCATCACCTGGTCAATTCCACGAACCCAAACCAAGGATATGAAGCTGGAAAAAGAGAAACAGTTTACAGACATGGTGGAAAATGCGATGGAGAAAGCGAAGCCTACTATTGTACTCGTCGTCATTGAGGTCTGTCCCTCATTATTCCCAATTCTCTGCCCTTTTACCTTCTGTTCAGATAAAGCCTGAAGATGAAGATGAAGATTCAGAGGAGGAGGAGGAAATGGCCACTCAGGGAAAGAAGAAGCGTTCGGTGCGTCATTTATTGTCTTTCTCATGAACACCTCTGATCCCTTTCCAGGAACCAACACCTCATGAAGAAAAAATCAATGAAATGATTGTCACATTGCAACGAAACTTCCCCTGCAAAGAAATCGGCTGTAAATCAAACTTCTGCTGGCCCGACACGATGTCTGGAGTACATGTGCCAATGACCGCCACCCATTGGAACATGTGGTCATCAGCTATTGTGCGTTGTTCTTGTCTTGTTATCATTCTGTTCTTATTGTTTTCACAGGTCGAAGGTGTTGCGGATGTTGACGAGTTCAATGCACCTGACACCAGATTGTTCCAACGGGGTAGAAGCAACGACAACGAAGCTCTGCTCTCACGCCGAGCCACCAACCGAATGACACCACCAGCTCCTCAGCCTCTCCAGATCCAAGTCGTGTCTACCCCTTCTCCTCCTTCAGCACATTCTCCTGTTACACCGACACAGCCAAACCCTGCACTTGTTCCCAAGATTGATCTCGATACCTTTTGCATGCGCTTTGAGCTCTCCGATGAGATTCGTATGAAACTGGCTTTTCTCAAGATCACAGGTCCGCATACCCTTCGCTACATAAACAATAATGAGCTACGCATTGATGGAGGTTTGGAGCTGGGAGAGGTCAGAGACGTTAGAGATGCAGAGGAACGTTGGCTGAATGGTCAGAATCAGTGAAAGACTTCTCATGGACCTTATACATTACTGCATTGCTTGCTATTGGACTTTTTTTACAGCTATTATACCTATTATTTGGAACACTAGACGCTCTATTGTACTCATACATTGTATCCAGCATGCGCAAAAAAGCCATAAGTCATCTCTGGTGTAATTGTCTCACAAGCCCGATAAAGCTCGTAATACTGTGGCTTTGACTGAAAGAATGAGATGCCCTGTCGTTTCAAATGGGCTTTGATGACCGAAAATGACTGCTCAATGGGATTGAAATCAGGGGAATACGGTGAGAGATATTCGATGCGACAACCTGAAACAATGTTAGCTTGAATACCAGAGTAGAGAAGAGGGCTGACCGAAAGCATGGACCAATTCAACAACCTCGTCAGAATGATGAATGCGTGCATTGTCCATAACTAGCACACTTTGAGGACCGGGATATGGGCTGGTAATAGGAAGCTATAATAATGAATATGAATCAAGCTGAGCAGAATTGCGAGACGTACCACAACATCCTGAAGATATGCAATATATTTCTCCTTGTCAAAAGACCCTTCCACAGCCTGTGCTGCCACAATTCCCTTCCCCAAGGCTAATCCTGCACATAAAGAAAACCTCTTCTTCCGAACAAAGGGGAGGTTGGCGACAGGAGGAGTTCCTTTTGGTGAGCGACCGTAAAGTCGACCATAGGTTCGGTCATCTTTTGAAACCTCGTCGATGCAAAGAAGATAGTGGGGTGGATATTGACCAATTCGGTGCAAGAAGTCTGCTCTCTTCATAGGATCCCTCTCTTTTGCCATCTTTTCCAGCCGTTTGACATCGATTCCTGCTCTTGTAAAAGTACGATGGATGGTGGCAAGGGAGACAGGAAGGTGTCAGTATTTCTCTAGACGATGCTGGTATTCATCAAGAAATAAAGTGCAATTGTGTTTGGATAGGCGCACAAGATAAGCAGCATCAGCTTCGAGCAAGCGACGAGGTCGACCTCGTCCAACTGCTGGTGGTCTGAGAACATCGCCGGTGCAGCGAAATTGCTTCAGGACCCGATAATATGTTCGAATGTGAATGCCAGTAGCGTCGCAGATTTCGAGAGGGGTGTCACGACCACGGTTCTTAAGAAAGACAACCGTTCTCTTGAGGTCGTCGCTGATTTTGCGGAAGCCCATATTATGACTCGAGACACCACTGAGGCAGTACCTATGTCACGCCGAGAGTGACTCATCATGCTGACCGACCAAACTTTAAAATATATTTTTTCGGCTGCTGCCATCAAATTTGAAAACAGCAATAAACTGTGTAGCTAAATTCCATTGGTGAAGCATAGTCATGTACACCATTTTTGAAATCCAATATGGTCCTGTCCACCAACTTTTCCAGCCTCACATCTTCCACCTTCAACTCCTCGCTCGGATGCTTTGTGAAAAGATCTGGCTCGAAGTCCCTCAGTATCCTGATGTTTCCCCTTCCTTTCGACCTCGAAAGCGCGACATAAACATGGAATGGGGTCAGCTTTCCCGTTGGCAGCTTCGCCAGGTCGACCAAGACGTATGGGATAGTCTGGCCCTGACTCTTCTCGTGGGTGAATGCATAGGCTGCTGTCAAACAATATTGGTGTCGCGTAACTGCCATATTCTTCCCCATATATGGCACGTAAAATCTCGACTCCATCGGAACAAGTGGCATTTGCCCAGCACGTAGAAGTGGTTGGCCACTTTCCCGCTGTATCTCGAACTTCTCTTCGAGTTTATAGTCGTCCGGCCTGAATACCACCATCGCCAGTGGATACTGCAGATAAACTCTTCCCTTGTCATCTGCCTTCACGTCACCTTCCCTAGGGTCCAAAACTATGTCGTTGACCACTCCCCTCGTCCCATTCGCAAGATCAGCGGTGGTCACCATGTTGAAGAGAACCATGACCTTCATACCTATGCTCAATTCCTCCTTGTCTCGAAGCTTCGCTATGCCCACGTGGGGCATTCCCACTATTCTCAATTTTTGAGCCATAGTTAGTTGATTCTTCCCTATATCCTCTGCAGGTGAGATGTAGATCCAGCTCTTGGTCATATCGTGATGTCTGATGATTGCCGCTTCGTTCCACTGGTTTCGAGCCTCATTTCTGTCGAGAGATGAGAAAGACCCCCGTTAGTAGACCCCGGGATTCACCGCATGGACTTGCCTAGATGTGAGCAGCACTGCCTCGCTCCATGGCTTTATCGAAAAATCCATTGGCTTGACATCGAGAACCAGCTGAGCGACCATTTGTACATCTTCTTCTGTGCAAGCGCCATGTCGCAGTCATAACAGCATGTCACTCCAGGCTGGATCTTCAACTCTGACCTGTTTCTTCAGTGAAACCACGGTTTCAAACTGCTCCCACAAAGCCCGTCCTCTTATCGATCTTGGTGTATCCGAAGGCTGAGAAGCACAATAAAGGGCACCTATTTAAAAGGGTTTCATCCCTCCTTTTCAAAATGAAGGACTCGACGTACCCGTTCGATTTGCCACCGGCGGAAATTGGTGTGGATCTCCACAAAGAATAACGTTCAATCCGCCGAATGGAAGGCTATCGTCTCCCCGGACGTCACTGTCCTGTGCGGCCACCTGCTTTAGCACCTGAGATACAATTTCGTCGACATAAGCCAACGTAAGTTTGGTCATCATCGAGAACTCATCGATGACTAGGTAGCGAATTGGGCCGATGTTTTGTTTCTGTTTTGCAACATTTGATGGCAGCCCATGGTTTAACCAATCGATTTTAGCGTCCGGTTCTGCTGTCCCTTCTTCCTCTTGCTCTAGCCCTGTATCTTCACCTTTCTTCTTTTTCCTTCTGCCACCTATTGGGATCGCAGCAAAAGAATGCAGAGTGACTCCATCTATGAGAGAGGCTGCGACTCCCGATGTTGCAGTGACACCCATCCAATCGTGAAGACCCTGGTCACAAACCATTCTCGTGATAGCATTGATGACGACCATCTTTCCTGTACCTCCATATCTGAGCAAAAGCATCAAAAGCTGTTTAGGTCTTTTTCCCGCTCAGCTCGCTAACACATGGTTCTGCACGATGTCGAAAGCCATCTGCTCGGGAAACAGCTTGATCTGTGGCGGCACCGACTTAGGTGGGGGGATAGGAAACACGCCTGGCTCGAGGCTAGAGGAATAGTGGAAAGACGCTGTAGACGCTGTCGGACTGATATTTATCGAAGGATCCATACTCGGTATGCTCATGCTCATCAGCCCTGGTTCTCTTCGTCTGATCTTTTGCACCCGCTTTGCTGCTTCCCTGATCTTTTCCATGTCCTTGGTTGTAGCGCACTCAGCGTAAGAGGGTCCATCATTGAAGTCAGGTACTTTCCGAGAAAACACGCGAGCCCTGTATGCATGATCCATCGCCTGAGTCCCGTACCAGACTTCGCCCGTGTTCTTCCTCTTCACTCTTGCCGCAGCTATGTCTGTATCTGTTATCTGCGTCGCCTGATCATCTACATCGTCGTATTCACCCATGAAACGGTTATCTTCATTAAAAGATAAGTCACCGTCTTGAAGCGAATGGTTCCGCCTAGCGGTTGCAGATGCATCGTGAAAATACTGGATGTTCGATATGACGGCTCTCTCCGACCTGGTGAGCCCGAGTTTGAGCTCGTCGAACGCAATGCGAAAGGAGGGGTGATGCCCAGCGAGATCTGTGAGGTTTCACCAGGGTTTGAACAGCATAAGCATTGAGGTGCAGTAATGTTCATCGTCTTCCTCCGTTGATTTAGGAAACCAGCGACCGATTATCTGTGGGAAAACCTCCTGGTTTGCTCTTCGCACTACGCGTGAGCCTTTCCTCTCACTTGATGGCAGGTATGGTATCCTTTCACTCCGAGGCTGTCCTCTGCCGCGACGATTCTGCTCTGCTTCAGTGTCGGCTGCATCATCCCCCACCTCTTCCAAACCTTCGACATGTTGGGATGCAACGTGATAGGTACGAAGAAAGTAGGTCAATAGCGACATGTCTTCCAATTGCACTCCCCTGTCAGAGTACTCTTTGGCCTGGTCGTGAAGCGCCAGAGATCCGGACTGCATTTTGACTGTAAGAACTGGTTCCTGTGAGACGATGAGTCAGGCTCGTTTGAACTGTGTATTTTTCACCTTCAGCTGAGTCCTCTGCAATGTAGCCTCCGATGTTATCTCTTCTTGGTTTCTGCATACTGGTTCAGACCTCGGGAGCCCAGAGAATCAGAGGACATACCTTATCAGCAAAGGAAACAAAGAGCATAGCAGCCCGTCAAGGATATTCCAGTTTAGTTTCACATACATATGGGACGTCACCGATACTCCCCAGCCCATTATAAGCGAGACGACCTCTGGCCCGCTCATGTCCAACGCCTTATTCAACGTGTTGCAACACCTAACCATGAGTTGTCAGTTGGTGTCAGCCATATTGGACGCCAGACGTATGACAGGTTTGAAGGCGAAAGTCTCAGCGAGCAGCGCAGACTCGTTGTGGTGAGTCTGCTGTTTAAAGGCGTAGTTCCCGACGTAAAAACTGACATCTTTGGTTTCGAAGGCATTCATGATAAGCTTAATATCCTGGTTGCCCATGAGACAAGCCATGATGGCAGGACAAAAACGGTTAACCATTGAAGACAGCCGTTTCGGTCCCCAATTCCCTGCATCGTTGACCCAGTCAGCCGCAGCCTGTGCGAAAGGCGTCCCTCTCTTGCATTTTTTCTCCCCACGAATGACTTTGATGCACTTGTTTTCGGAACAAGAGTGAACTTGGAGGGCTTGGACAAGCTCGATCTCTCGTTGTGACTTCGCATATGCGTAATTCGGGGTTGATGGCGGAACCGGGCGAGCATTGCTGACTTCCATTTTTCTCTTCAACGACAATGTTTCCTTTTCTCCAAGGTCTCTGACCATCGCGCGAATGTTTGCCGCGATAAACGCCACGACCCTAGCTCGAAAAGCAGGATCTTTCAGGGCGCATTCCATTTGCAAAGCCGTGGGCGCGTTCAAGAGCCACATAAGAATGTGTAGGTGAAGAGTCCCTCTGCCCTGGGCCTCGACAGCTCCTATGCAAGCCTTGGCCTTGCCAAAAATCCCAGTCCTTATCTTCACCTTCCCTCTTCTTCCAGTGACGTCAATCCCCGCTAGGCATTCAATTATTGCAGTGACAACAACTCGAAAGTACTTGGCCGCAGCATAAGGGTCGCCAGCTACATTGACCGCTCTCTCGGACACCGACGGTCCCGTTCGTTCAACGAAGTTGTCCAGGTCGATGTCTGCGCCACAAAGGAATTGGGCGACAGGATCCTGGGTGTCGCTGGGATTCCATGTCATCCACAGTGATGGAGGTCCGCATACCATTGTCGTTCCCCATATCTTTGCTCTCATTGCTTGTTGGGCCTCATTTGTGCCCTCAACTCTGGCTCTAATTGCAGATACTTGCTGCCTCAGAATCCTCATCGTGGGATTTGAGAAAGGCTTGCCGGCGGCCTCTTCTTGACTGGCTTTGACAAAATGTTTTGGTGTCAGGGAAAGCAGCGCATGTTGATGTTTGGCGAAGGACGAGCGCTCCATCTGAAGTTTGGCTGACGAGCATATTTTCCGTTTTTGTAACACTCCAAAGACCTGGAATATGAAATGGAGATCTCTGCGAAAGCGTTTGTCATGATACTGCAAGGCCCATCGTGCATGCTTCCCATATGGTACCTCGATGCGTCTAGCTGTCTCGAAACCACCCTTCCTGTAGGGAAACAGCCACGGGAAACATCCCAGTAAGTGGTTCGGATTCGAAGGGCCACCGTCTGTCCTCAAGCCCGATGGTTCAATCATTTGGGCATACTCATTGATAAATGCGCTCCCATATCGAATGGTGTATTCCCTAGACGCCTCGCTGCCAGAGTCAACAGTGTTTGCGAGAGCATGCATCATCAGGTCGGTGTCTTTGACGCTGTCAGCTCCTACATTGACAACACTATGAGCGTATATCGGGATAACCACTGGACCTGACAAACGTTAGATAGATTCTTGTCGAAACAGAAGTCTTACCATCCTCCACCGATGACTGATCCTCGAAGCCATCTGCCTTTTCCACGCTGTCTCCAATGTTGACCAAGTCCTCGTCGTCATTGTCGAATCCTGTCCCAGAACCGCTTGCAACTGTAAAAAATTGGTAAACAGGACCACCGTGCGGTGTTGGAATCAGGATTCTGACCTGGCTGGCATTCCACATCATTTCCAGTGTCTCCCTCGAATTCTGCGTCGTCCGGGACATAAGTGTCTCTTTCCCTCTCCAGCATTTCGACGTTATCCAAATGTCGCGCTGTTTTCCAAATGCAATCTGGTATGTCTTGTTCCAGCAAGGCATTGAGCCTTTCATCGTCAATGATTATGTTGGAGTACAAAGGATTGTTCGTCTTTAACCAGACGAGAGCGTCAAACACCCTGAATCTGCGAACGGTCATGAGAGGCTGCATGAAACTTTTCTTGTAGCCCTTCAGTCCGACAAAGGTGATGCCGATGGTTGAGAGCAGAACGTCAAGGTTAGCGGGGAATCGAGCTTCGCTGGCTAGGGATGCGATCCCATTGGTTGCTAGAGGATGTGTAGATACATTGCCTCGTATCCCGCTTTGTAAACCGTCTTTGGACCAATATTTGGCGTTTGGGGTTTTCAGATAGAGTTTGACGATATAGGCGACTGGAAGATAGTGTGCTATCAATAGCCTCTCAGGCAAAGTCAAACATGAGAGCGCGAATGGCACATCACCGATCCACATGTCGTTGGCCAAGGCGAGCGGTGGGAGAGATTCTTTTTTGAGATCGGCGAGACAAGGATTGCAGACATATCCCTTGTTGGAGTCACTTTCACGGTGTAACAAAGCACCATGCCATAAACGGTGTTGGGCCACAGGAGATGCAGGGGAGAGCAGATGGAGGGATGGAATGGTTGAAAGAGTAAGGAATGTTGTATCTTTTAGATGGACGTTCTGAGCGCATACAGCGCAAGCGGCAACTGCCAATGCGTTGGTCCCAGTTTCATCGATGTAAGCCTGTATACATTCGTTGACGACTTCTGTCAGGGGGACCTGCAAGAAGTCTGGGTGGACAAAGTCTCCAGCGTCCACAGATTCGCTCAGTTTGTCTTCTTCCTCAGATTCCTCATCCGCAACCTCGATGACCATGTATTGTGCCTTTCTCTTTTTCCTCGGCCCTGTTTGCCATGCTTTCCTTCCTCTCTTTCTTCCGGGGCTCTCCAACAAAGCCCGAATCCCTGGGACTGTCTCCTTTGGCAGCGATTCAATAAATTGAATTAAAGTCTTCTTGTTTCTGCGACCCCCTGCCAGAACAGACAAGCTTGTTGGCAAGCAGCCGAGTATTTGATCCACAGAGAGGCGCGACAAGTTGTCTTCTGTAAAAACCATTTTAGATCAAGAGGTCTACAGGTCAAAAAGCATTGAGTGATCGTACTATGAGCATCTTTGCCATGAAACGGACCGGCATCCTGAAACCGCTTACGATCGAAGATTCAAGTATTTCACCAGCAGGGAAGAGACATGCGTGAATTGTCGTTCAAGGGTGTTCCACACCACGAAGAACAAATCCATGGCGTTGAGGCAAAGAAGACCGATGGTCACATGGGCATATTTGGTGTTTCTCGCCCATGTCGCGCAATTTTGTCTTGATCGTGGTTCAGGAGCCCATTATGAGGGAAGGGGGCGTATAAAGGAGATGAGCGGTTGTGCCCTTGAATCTCATATCTCGCAATGTCTTTCACGCTGACAGGAGCAGCGTGTGACCTCAAATGCTGGCTAGCATTTTGGCCCTGGGCGAACAAAGACTCGGTGAGTTTGCTCTTTCAATTGATCCCATTTGTGCTATAATGTTTCAGGGCGTCAAGGGCATGTTCTGGTCGCCGGGCTGTATAACCTCTCATGTTGTAGTGGTACCCTGGAGGTTTCGAATGGACAACGAAAGTTACCCGACCGCTCGTCATCTCCAGACTTGGGACTTCGTCGAGGAGCCTCGTTTTTCGCTTGGACGGCACTTGACTGCCAATGTGGTGCTTTCAGAACAGACAGCCGAACCAGGCTCACTTCCACGTCGATATGCTCTATTCAGCAAGCTTGACGCCCAGTTTGTTACAGAAAGGGAACATTATGGCTATGGGATTCCAAATGACGTAAATCAGGCCTTTACAAGATTCATGGGCTTTGCTGGCGCTCAGTGGATGGGAAACGTCCTTATCATCAGGATTGATGCAGCAGACAGGCCGGTCAATTTATCGTCCAAAGATGAAGTGAGAATCAGTGCTTTGGTATATAGGTAAGCTGCTTTATTTCTCCTTTATTCGTTCCTAAGCCCATCTTCCTAGAGCTTTTACAGAAGGCGTATTAGATGGCCACGGTGTGGTATTGCTTCCACGGAAACCCCGCGATGTGCGTCGTCTGCTGGAACCCTTGCCGCTGGAGCTCTGTACCATTGTAGCCTCAATGTTACCCTTTCGCGACAAGGTTACGCTCCATAAAACAAGCTACATATGGCGTGCGGCGACGATCATGGTAATAAAGGCGCGCATTCATCGTATTCTGAGGGAGTTTTTTGGAGTCCATTCGTTTCAGGTCATTCAGGTCATACGAGCTCATACAGTTGCTATCTTTGGGTCGATGGGACAGATGGTTATGTGAAGTGGCCTCCATTTGCGAGACAACCTGAACATGGTGGTTGGCTGCGATGATGGTGATGCCTTGGTCAAGGATATGGTCAGGATATTCGGTGTCGTGGGGGCCAGAACGGAAGATGTGCTGCGGGAGAAGGAGTCGCTGGTCTCGTGTTGGATGGAGTGGAAACTTGCAGTGCGTTTTCTGCGCTTCTCATCGTAATCTCACGTTTTGATATCATTTCAGGCAGGGAGATGTTTGACGCTGTCCATCGCTTGCCACGACACCTTCATGCCCATAATCATTTCGGCTGGGACAACCAGCCAGATGGATTTCATTACCAGCAACCATTTGGTGTCGCCTTATCCAAGGTTGTCCATGAATGGTCTGTCAATGCAGCCAGTGACGAACGGGTGGTTTTCCTCTCGGTCGGACATTGTCGAGAGACAACGGTATACCAAGCTCGACGTCCTGAACAACAACAGTAGTTCGGAAGGCCCCTGTGAGTACAACTGTCCCGGGTTGGTTCGCGACGTTAATAGGGCACCTTTCAGTGGGGCTGTCGATGCAAATGGGCTCTTCGAAACAGATCTTATAAAGATCTATAACTAATAATCCAAATACACACTAACTCTCTTTTAACACCCTAAGTAATTCGGGCAGCTATTAAGAAAGAGAAAGCCTTTCAACGAAGTTGTAGGGTTTCGATCGCGCACTACTGGCCTCTCGCAGACAGAAACTTAACTTAGTTCACTTTGACGGTGAACCTCGCACGGTTTTTGTAATGGTTTTAATTCGCAAGGAATATAAAGGGGATAGTTGCAGGGCTACTGCTTCGATGGTTTGTCGGGCTACGACTTCGATGGGTGCAGGGCTACTGCTTCAATGGGTGTCGGGCTACGACTTCAATATGTCTTTTCAGACGAACACAATTTTATTGCACCTCGGAGCACCACGTCCTCGCGTACACACTAGCACTATCACTGGGTTTGTACCTCAGATCACCACGTCCTCACGTACCACAATAAAATGAGATAAATGTTCCACTCAGACTCTGCTTGTGGGCTGAGCTTTGTGGGGTACAATTCACTGGCTACTAAAGATACAAACGTTCTAGATTTATAGTATTTCTACATTATTTCAGAGTCCGCTGCGTTGATAATACAAGTCCCTTTCGGGCCCTCGTCTTATGCAAGTCTTCCCGTTCGGGCTCGACTCAGCCACCCGCCAAGACTAGGTTGTCCCTATCAGGCTCGCTGCTTTGTAGCTCTTCCCGATCAGGCCAATCCCTAGTCATCCTTGTCCTAAACCGGCTACCTTGAGTAAATGCTGATTCATCGCTGATTCTAAGCTTTACTCGTGGTACTGCGGGCTTTCCTCGTACTCGACTTTACTCGCATAGTACTGGCTCGAACATGTATTATACAATTGTTCTTTGCCTTTATCCGTACTGAGACTTCATATGAAACAGTGTTTTTGTACTGTCTGGTTTTCACCAAGTCACTTGATCACATGTGGACGCATTGTTGTTTGTTGTTTGGTTAACTAACCCTGCGCATTCCATTTAGGTTCGCTCAAGAGGTTAGATACTGAGTTCCTCGAGCATCAAGTTTTTATCCTATGTTTCGACCGAGTAGTGCAGCCCGCATACAGTCGGTTTACTAGTAGAGCCGCTGCGTTTGTTGTTACATTTCCCATCGAGTATTCGAGCACAGCGCTGGTGCTGGATCCTTCTAGGTGCTTGTTTCATGATCGGTACTGTTACTGGTACTCTTCTAGACAAGTCGGAACTCCTCTCTAGGCAAATAGTGTCCCATTCGTAGTCAGGAAAGACGGTCATATTTACTAGATATGCCGAAAATACAGGGTGGAACGTTTCCAACCCTATTAACATTGAAGGCTTGAAGGGTTTCGGGGTCATGCAGTGGGGAGACGACGAAAAGACAAGTTGGAGCGACATCGACCTCTGTTGGCGGTTGGGGGCCACATGCGAGAATTTGAATTGCGAACATCGTGACAATAATGGAACCTGGACGGAACATTTCGGTAGCGCTAGATAACTTTGTCACCATACCTCTGATCAAACACAGTTCTCTCTGAAACCTTGTCTCTTGCGACTATGACTTTAAGGGGGGCTCTTAGTGATTTTCAACTCGAACCATGACCACCGCAGGCCTTGCAGCCAATAACATGACGATGTTACAAGACATCTCTCCTTGTTCTCCCTTCATGGTGGCTCGCTATGTTTGAGCTTATTCTGCCCGGTGGACCACCGTGAACGTGGAAAACAATGGGAACAGTCGATGGACAAGTAAGACATTACTAAGTGCTCACTTTTCTTAAAGTTAATGGTCATTGCAGGTCATAAGAGAACCGGGATTACAGTGTCATTCCTGGTGCTCAGCCTTCCGGCGTTTCAAATTCAAGCAGGTACTGCTGCTCCTGGACCTACCTTCTCGACTGACTTCTTTTGGTGCTAGAACGATTTCGGCAAGCACTAGTCGCAACGAGCGATAATAGGGCACCTTACGGTGGGGTTGTCAATGCGTCTAAAGCTCTGATCAAGAGTTCTGAAGGAACTCTAATACAAAACCGAAAACACACACTAACTCTCTTTTGAATACCCTGATTTTGCGAGGTTTCGACTTAGAGAATAGCGGAAGGAAGAATAGAGTCTGTTTGATTCAATCGAACTGACTATCAAGTTTGTGTAAAGAAGCTAGGTCGAACACTTGGTTCTGCCTTTGCCACGAAACAGGGTTTGTGCAAGCACGGTTGTTCTGTTTTAATCCCAGAAGGATGTAAAGGTTCGTAACTAGAAAACTCGCAAGCTTCCTCGAATCTACTGCTTTGAACGAACAGACAATAAAGTCCACAAGTCTTCAACAAGTATACTCTCAATGTTCGCACTGGTTGGCTTCTTGCCCACTGGATTCTGTTGAGTTCAAAGTTCCTTTCTAATAGCTACTGCCAAAGGCTTAAGCTGTTCGATTGGGGTACAATTTACTGGTCTACTAATGATACAAATGAGCTCTTTATATACTGTACAAGTTATGTTCGATCTCCGCTTTAGAGTCCGATTCCGAGATGTATTTAATAGTTATGACTCAAACTGGTCACATTTTGTGGAGCTTTTGAGCTAATTATAGCTTTGCTTTGTCAGTTCGAGTCATCGGCATCTCGGATCGAGTACCTCCACAGTGGCTATGCGTCCTTTCGAGTCATCGGCATTCTGGATCGAGCACCTCCACAGTGGTGGTCTAGAGCGTCTCGGGTCGATTCGCCCCTATATGTTCCGTAGGTGTTTCCGGGTTGCTCCTTTGGAGTCCGGGTTCGTCCTGGGTGTGTTTAGGTCTTATATTCGAATAGATATTATCCTATAAGCCTTGCTGTTTATCTAGAGTGCATTCCTTTGCCTAGACTGAACTATCTTTGTGTAGATATATCGTTCGTTCTGAGCTAAAGTTCATTTGTAGTCATGTCCTGCTTCGTTCCTTTATGTGAACGATCGAGTTTCGTACCAAGTTCCCTTGAGCATTTGGAAACGTATCCTTGATATGCGTTATCGATCAGTGTCCTTGCAGTCGGCTTGCTAGCGCGCCTTCTACGTATTAGACTGAACGACTCTTCGAGTATTCGAGCAAGGCATCTCTAGTACCATTGATCAATCCTTCTTGAGTGTTGAGTTCGAGCTCCTAGTCGAGTATTCGAACGAAACACTATCAAGTGCTATCGTTCGATCCTACTTAAGTTGCCCTGGTATGATCGACTCCTGATGATATACATTTCTAGACCAGTCGGATCTCCTGTCTAAAGCTCTTATCCCTTGTGTGGTTCGATCGAAAGAGTGGCATATTCGCTAGAAAAGCCAAAAAGAGAGGGTGGAACTATCCCCACCCTATCATCTCCCCCATACTATAATATTGACCGTCCTCGGTCAATGCTCAAGTCCTTGTCGTACTAATTTTCGAGTTTTTCGTTCTGATCGAACTCTGCAATATGATTTGCGACTCTGATCAAAGAGCGGTCCCGATAACCGAGCGGTTCTCATGCTACCGGGAACTCTGCCCAATTTAGACGAACGTGTCTCTCCGAATACTAACTCACAGTCCCTTTTAATTTCTTTTGTAAAACCTTGCTTTTCGTGTCCCCCAGCCCGTTTTCTGAACGTATTGCGGGCTGTGCTTATTAAGCAGCATCAGGACCCAGTAGTTTGGTCACAATTTCCATATAAAATTTGCTGTAGCTGCATTCTCACGGCTCAACTCTTGAACCACAACCACCACCTTAGGTCGAATACTGTTACGTTTCATCGTTAAGTATTCCCTAGAGGTCCTGTAAAACTACCTGCAATCAAGTGAAGCGATTTATCTCATTTCAAAATCATGCTGACTCGTTAGGCTTAGGTCGATTTACTCCCCTGAGTCAGAATCGTCTTCTGACTGATCGACATTAATTTCGTCTTCGTCGTCTGAGTCCTCACTACCCATAGATACACTGCCAAGGATCGGATTTTCCCCCTTAAGGTACTTTATTCAATCGCTGAACACAGGTCCTGAGTTAGCGAGCTCTTCCAATTTGTCGACAGTGATATCGATTATATCGTAGATGTCTTTGGGCAGTTCTATGTGGGGCCAGGCGAAATAAGGTATAACCCTGAATTGACCGAACCTTCCATGTAGTACTGTTCCGTCCATCTCTGCTAGAATCAATCTTGAACACTGAGTTACTTTAATAACGATCATTGGACCGAGATATCGATCTTTCATTTTCTTATTCAAGTGTTTCTCTACAAGAGTGTTTCGAATCAAAACTAGATCTCCAGGTACGAAGTTGTACTCTTGGATAGTAGCTCTATGATCTTTCTCAAACTTGAGCGCTCAATCGCGTTTCTCTTTGGTAATTCGTTTCCTCATTTCAGCGATATGTACTTGGTGTTTAGCCAATGCTTGTGCCCAGTAAGCCAATAGTTCGGCTCGGGTCATTGGTCCATCTGGTGGATGTAGCAGCCAAGTCGCTTCAATAATGTCGAGAGGCAGGATAGGATGTGCGCCTGTTACCATAAAGAATGGTGAACACCCGGTGAGCCTTCTTGCAGTAATACGATCTGCCCATAACACATGGTGTAGATAATAGAACCATTTCGAAGGGTTTCCTTCGCACATTTTTACTAGAGCCTGTCGTAGGTCCCAATGACCTCGTTCGATCTTTCCGTTTGCCTTTGAGTTGTACGCAGAGACTTGTATGCCCATAATCCCGTATGTCTTTTCGATCCAACGAACTGCTTTGGTAAACGCACCGCTGTTATCAGTGATGATCTTTTCCAAACAACCCCACCTGGTAATGACTTCTTCGAACAGCCATTGGCCGATCGTTCTTGCATTTTCATGTACCAAAGCGCGAGCTTCTGGCCATGAAGTGAGCGAGTCTCTACCATGAACAATATTCGTACAACCGTTCGATGCTGGCGACATTTTCATGACATCCACATGTAAGGTCTGGAATACTGAAGGCGTATGAGTTACACGAGGTGGGGCCTGAGCCAGCTTTCGCTGTCTTACTTGACAGGGATGACAAGTCTTAATGTATTCTTTTACATCCCTTTCAAACTCAGGCCACCAAAATCTTTCACCGATCAAAGCTGCAGTCGCATAGAGACCCCTATGCCCTAGGCTGTCATGAGATGCCTTCATCATGTAGGTTCGATTCTCTTTTTCGACCACCAGCTTGTGTTGCGACTCCGAATGTTTTCGGTACATTCGATCGTCTTTATCGATAAAGAAGTGCAACGCATACCTGACAAAGTGTTTATAATCTTTGTCACTATAACCCGCCGGCTGAACGAATGGATCTTGTAACCAAGTTTTAACTAGTTGAAGTTTATCATCTTGAAGTTTTCCACTCTTGGTACGATGTCCTTCTTCATAGGGCATTCGTTTTTCTGGGTCATATCGTTCTTCCAAGTCTGGTACCAAGTTCAAAGCGAAGACTAAAGCTGTGTCGGCCTTCATGCCTTGTTGCATCATATCATTTACAATGTTCGTTCGATGATGTGCCTTCCACTTTGCGTTGTCTGCTCTAGCCCTTGTTTTTTCTAGTTCGAAATCCTTGATTGAAGATGCAAGTCCGTAGCCCATGGTTTCTTGTAAGTAGCCTCCCCTGGTATTGATATCCTGTTTAAAGTCTTCGAACTCCAAGGGTTTCTCTGTACAATCATCTTTCATGGAGAACTTCAGATCTGGTATGGGGTCTTCGAACTCCTCAGAGTTTGAGTACACATCGTCTCCTTCAGCAAAGGGTCGTCGAGACAATCCATCCACCTCTGGGAAGCTGGTGCCTGGTACATGTTCGAGTTTGAAATGATACATGAGTATCTTCTCGATCCATCGATTGATGGTTGCATTCGGTCCCATCTCTGGGTTGTTCAGCATACCCTTAATGTATTTTGCATCGACTTGCACCATCAGTTTCCTTGCCCCTATGATCCAATACTTGCAAGCTTCTAGGCATCGCATCAGCCCATAGAGTTCTCGTTTTGGTTGCGAAAACCTTGCTTCTCTTGCATTGAAAGTGATCGATCTGAACCTGTTATAGATCTTTTTACCAGTGACTGGATCGTATTGGAATATAGCAAAGCCAGCTGCGACATATGACGCATCTGTGGCCATGTATAAACCACTAGGTAGATCGTAATTCACTGGGACCAGAAATTCGCAATTAGCAAAGCCGTCCTTCAGCATTTGCATGGCTGCTTTCTGTTCATCTCCCCATTCGAACAGTACATCTAGTCTAAATAGGTTTGTTAAAGCATCTGCTTTGTCTGAGAAGTGCGATATGTATGCTCTCCCGACTCCACAAGTGCCTACGAATGCAGTGTGGTCAACCAGAATTGACTACCTCATAGTTGGCTTAATGTGCACATTTAAGCCACCTCCGAGGCCTACATTCAAAACATATGTTAGGTGAACATTCAGCATACATTTTGAACATTCAGAAGTAGATTCAGTGAATGTGTCAACATTCAGAGAAATATCTGATCAATATAGGGGTGGCTGGGGTCCTGTTTACCACCAGAAGTGCATGTCCACTATATGATTATTGAATGTTTACAGAACATTGCTTTGTAAAAATAGAAATTTGAACATTTTATGCAAGATCTCTGCATTATCATGATACATATCTAGTTTGACTGAAGGTTCTATGAATGTTCTGTGAATATAGTGTTAGACAAATGAACATTCACTTGATATGTTTGTGAATCTGTTGAATGTACATGAATGTTCTGTGAATGTTCTGTGAATATAGTGCTAGACAAATGAACATTCACTTGATATGTTTGTGAATCTGTTGAATGTATGTGAATGTTCTGTGAATGTTCTGTAAATGTTCAACTATATAGTAGAATATTGAAAATAGCTGTTTGTAGAATACAAGATTAGGCAAATGTGACATCTGATAGCTCAATAATAGAAGAAGTATAACAAAACTACTCAATATAGTAAACTTGAAAGTATCTACATAGATTGATTGAAAATTTACTAAATCAGGCAACTTCTAAATAAGGCAATTATTTGACTACTATATCTAGTAGCCCTAAGCTAGGGTTTGAACCGCATTTTGGCTCTAGTTCCTTCAGTTGTCCTTTAAAGGCTTAAGTGGTCACAGGAACTCTTAAAGCCCTTGAAAAGGGCTACAAGATACTCTTACAAAGTATTAACATTCAACTTGAACTCCTTAAGATAGAGGTTCAAAAAAAGCGGACTTGGTATTAAAAGAAAGCTGGTTAACAAGTCTAGTCTTAATGTTAAGATATCTTTCTTAACTTTTTGATAAAAAGCCTTATAGCAGCTTAACAAGCGACATTTTTTAAAGGGTCATTAATAGATTTGGCAATCAACCTTACAGTCTGGATTCAAATCTCCAATAAAAAAATTTCCGAATACTAAAGTCTTAATAGTGCCTTAACCAGACTGAATTGGCTTAAGGTCAATAGAAGATTTAAAAGTCAACCATACCTTGGCTATCCAAATCTCCAATAAAAACTTTTTTACTTTAGGGCAGGGTCCAAGATCAATGCATTCAGGTCAATTGAAGTATTAACAAGTCCTTAATAGTCCGGCCTTAAAGGTTAATCCACTGATACAAGGATTAATTGAAGTCTTAACAAGGCCTTAATGCTCTGGTCTTAAAGGTTAACAAGTCCAGTCTTAAAGTCTTAATATTAGTGGATTGACTTTTTGGAGTACTATAGAAAGTCAGTCATTTGGTATGCAACTGGGGGACTTGTCTTAACAAAAATGTTCAATATATACACTAGTTTGGTTTGCCAAGGATCCAGCTTGATTGGACAGATCTACAGCTTGGAATACAGGGATATGTGTAATTTTGCTTTGGATTCTAGAATGCTATTTGGCCAATATCATCCTGCATTCTCATGGTATGGCCCTGGATCTTTCAGGAATGAAGGAGACATACAATAGGCATGTTTTTGTTAAGACAAGTCCAACAGTTGTTAAGTAAATGAAGGACTTTCAATAGTGAATACTGCAAATATGCGAAATTTGTATGGCCTCTCTAGCATGTAGATTGAACTTGATGCTTCTATCCTTTAGGGTATTTCATTAGGACTCTAATATCAGTCTTTTTACTTTAAAACTTGGAGTGTTCAGTGCAATTTAGATTTTGAGATCTTGAATCACTCAGATATCTCAGAAACCTAGTTCACCCTAGAACCACACTTAAGATCTGGAGCTTCTTTAAGGAACTTTGCTTAATGAAATGTCTTTTAGGAATGACATGAACTTATTCCTAATGTTATAGAAAGATCCATTGATATCTGCATGCTAGGGGGGCCATACAAATTTCGCATATTTGCAGTATTCACTATTGAAAGTCCTTCATTTACTTAACAACTGTTGGACTTGTCTTAACAAAAACATGCCTATTGTATGTCTCCTTCATTCCTGAAAGATCCAGGGCCATACCATGAGAATGCAGGATGATATTGGCCAAATAGCATTCTAGAATCCAAAGCAAAATTACACATATCCCTGTATTCCAAGCTGTAGATCTGTCCAATCAAGCTGGATCCTTGGCAAACCAAACTAGTGTATATATTGAACATTTTTGTTAAGACAAGTCCCCCAGTTGCATACCAAATGACTGACTTTCTATAGTACTCCAAAAAGTCAATCCACTAATATTAAGACTTTAAGACTGGACTTGTTAACCTTTAAGACCAGAGCATTAAGGCCTTGTTAAGACTTCAATTAATCCTTGTATCAGTGGATTAACCTTTAAGGCCGGACTATTAAGGACTTGTTAATACTTCAATTGACCTGAATGCATTGATCTTGGACCCTGCCCTAAAGTAAAAAAGTTTTTATTGGAGATTTGGATAGCCAAGGTATGGTTGACTTTTAAATCTTCTATTGACCTTAAGCCAATTCAGTCTGGTTAAGGCACTATTAAGACTTTAGTATTCGGAAATTTTTTTATTGGAGATTTGAATCCAGACTGTAAGGTTGATTGCCAAATCTATTAATGACCCTTTAAAAAATGTCGCTTGTTAAGCTGCTATAAGGCTTTTTATCAAAAAGTTAAGAAAGATATCTTAACATTAAGACTAGACTTGTTAACCAGCTTTCTTTTAATACCAAGTCCGCTTTTTTTGAACCTCTATCTTAAGGAGTTCAAGTTGAATGTTAATACTTTGTAAGAGTATCTTGTAGCCCTTTTCAAGGGCTTTAAGAGTTCCTGTGACCACTTAAGCCTTTAAAGGACAACTGAAGGAACTAGAGCCAAAATGCGGTTCAAACCCTAGCTTAGGGCTACTAGATATAGTAGTCAAATAATTGCCTTATTTAGAAGTTGCCTGATTTAGTAAATTTTCAATCAATCTATGTAGATACTTTCAAGTTTACTATATTGAGTAGTTTTGTTATACTTCTTCTATTATTGAGCTATCAGATGTCACATTTGCCTAATCTTGTATTCTACAAACAGCTATTTTCAATATTCTACTATATAGTTGAACATTTACAGAACATTCACAGAACATTCACATACATTCAACAGATTCACAAACATATCAAGTGAATGTTCATTTGTCTAGCACTATATTCACAGAACATTCACAGAACATTCATGTACATTCAACAGATTCACAAACATATCAAGTGAATGTTCATTTGTCTAACACTATATTCACAGAACATTCATAGAACCTTCAGTCAAACTAGATATGTATCATGATAATGCAGAGATCTTGCATAAAATGTTCAAATTTCTATTTTTACAAAGCAATGTTCTGTAAACATTCAATAATCATATAGTGGACATGCACTTCTGGTGGTAAACAGGACCCCAGCCACCCCTATATTGATCAGATATTTCTCTGAATGTTGACACATTCACTGAATCTACTTCTGAATGTTCAAAATGTATGCTGAATGTTCACCTAACATATGTTTTGAATGTAGGCCTCGGAGGTGGCTTAAATGTGCACATTAAGCCAACTATGAGGCCAACTTGGGGGTTGACCATAGTGACGAATGCTCGTACTTCTGATACATTCTTACAAGGTGGCCAATTCTGTATTACTTTTACTCGGTCCGGGGTCGGTCTCCTTCCCTGATACGAGCATAAATGGCCTACGACCATAAATTCATCATGACAAAGTATCGACTTGGGTCCAGAGAAAGTTCCTCCTGCATATTTCATTCGCTGTAAAATTCGATTGACTCCTTGAAAGTGTTCCCAAATGAATCTGCGTATACCAGGATTTTCTGGTATGGTTTCGCATGATCCATCCGGTAGTTCGTATCGGGTCACAGGTCCCTTAATCGGAACATCGTCAATGTATGGCGTTGTAATATGAGGTATCTCTTCTTGTAAAATGTAGGTAACATCATCGTGGAATATTGGTACTGAGTTAGTCCAGCCCATAGGTAATGTTACTAGCCTCAAAGCCCCAAAAGGTGTTTGAAAAGTAGTGAGATCTCTAGATGATTCGGCCAATAGTCGTTCGTCAAATCCTACATAGAGATCGCATATCCCTCCACACGACCTTCCTGCATACTGTTCGGCAATAGCCTCAGTTGCTGGCGGTAATCCAGAATGTTGGATCGTAACTTGGTTAAGAGGTTCTAGACTATGTACAAGTCTCAAACTCTTTCTGTCCTTCTTAACCATGCAAAACCATCTCGATCGATAACTGGAGTTCGATGATTCGTAAGTTCCAGCTGAGATTTTCGACTTGATAACTCTACAGACCTCATCATATATTCCTGGGGGAATTGGTATATTCCGTTGTACCCAAGGAGTATGTTCTAGTACTGGTATATCCACTGGCGGGAAATATTCTTCCTTGAACCTTCCAGTCTCCGCGTCTTCCCATGCGAACACATCATTATGTACATTCATGATGAATTCGGCTAGCTTCATTTCCTCAGGCTGCAGGAAACCAGGGTGATTCTTTTGAAAGATCTTCCTTCGTTCGACTGTATACCTGCCTTTTGGTTTGAAATCCGGAGGATGAGTAGGTAAAATTGGTAGTTCCTTTAGTGGGTCCCCTGTAATATTCCTAACAATCCTGAATTTGTCTGGAAGCTCAGCCAAAGCCGGTCGTACTTTGAGTGCTACCGGTTTGTACTTCTTTTTCGAAGCTGCATACTGTGAGAACGGTTCGAGTTCTTTAGCACATTGCGCTTTCTCGAAGTCGCTTGTGATTCTGCTCTTGAACTGATCTGGAGTCTCTTCTTCATCTTTTTCGATCTTAATAAACTTATTTCGATCGGACTTGGGAGGCTCTTTTTCTGGTTCAGGTGCTGGCGAAGTTATCACAGCTTGTTCCTCTGTATCACTCATAACACTGTTTTCCTCTTCCTGACTAGTAGGAGGTTCAGTCATTATTGAGTCTTTATCAGAGGTTGGCTCGTGATCCGTTGATCGTAGATCGTCTGGGAAGTATTTTCTTTCGTTCGACTCCTCAAGGACAGTTGAATGTCCTATTGCCGCGTTCGAAACCGCTTTGGAATCCTTGGTGTATTCGGGTACTTTTCTACAGTAGTATGCTGTTAGAAGTTCGGTATCCTTGTTTATCCCAAGTGACTCTCTATAGAGGTCTAAATACGCATCACGAAGTTCAGTGTGTTGAAACACGCTTCCTTTGACAGGTCTGGCTGTTCGTCTTATACTGACATTCTGGTGTTCATCTAGTTCGACCTCTAAAGCAAGCTCTCCCTGATCGGTCTTCAGATCTTTGAGCTGCGAAAAACCTCTTTCGAGGCGTCGTCTTCCATGTCTATGGATTCCAATCGTTTTTCGCGAGTTGCAATAGAGCGTTGTCCACGCTCATAAGTCGGCATAGTGAGATGTTTACCAGTACTAGGATCGGTTATAGTGATCGTTTGACCCCCATCCTTAGTATTCTTGATTAACGATTCTCCTACGCAATCGAATGGCCTTCCTAGTAGAACTTGGTATGCTGGATCCCTCATGATGTGTATTTGGAAGTACAGAGTGATCTGGTTATTGAAGCAGAACGGAACGTTCCTTGCTAAACCAAGAGTCGATTCTATAGAGCCATTTGCACTTTGCATGTTGACTTTTACATCGGGAGTCCAACATATACCCAGATCGATCGCGACTTGTTCCTTCATAGACACCAATTGTGACCCACTATCTGTTATAGTTTCGCACTTACTGGCGCCATTGATTACAGGGAACAGAGTTCTCAATCCGTGTGATTCCCAAGCGACGAATATCTTTTTCGGAGTTTCGCCTGGGGACAAGGAGTTTAAGTACTGTACGACTGGGTCATGCACTACTAAAGAGCCAGCTGGCACGCCTTGCAGCGCATAAGTGGTCTTTATAAGTTTTGCCTTCGGTAAAAGATCATCCGTGATCACATTACTTTGAGAAAGGAAGCTTTCATATTTCACTAGTCTTTCCAGATTCTTGGAATCGGTTTTGATCCGATTCCTTGTTTCAGAGACTTTCGAGATCATGACTGCTTTTTCCTTCGGTGTTGTGGTGACCCTTTTAGGAGTGATTTCCTTTCGTACTGCTTCCCTAAGCCCTTTCTCACTAAGTATGTCTTGTATCGATAAAGTGATTGGGGCACTCATAATTCGTTCTATGAGTTCCTCCCTCACTGTCCGTGCTTCGACCGGCGCAAGATTTCGAAAAGCCTTGTCCTTTTGTTCGACATCTGGAATATGAGTCTCCCTGGCGTTTGGAGGTCCTTCAAAAGGTACTCTCTTGACTGCTGGGACTCCTACAAATGGGAGTTGAGGTACTTCGTTATCTTTTTCTGCGTCATGTGGGGTCAAATCCATTTCTAGACCGTCATCGTCCTCATCTTCTGATACTTTCTCGTCTTCGACTTGCTTTCTTGTTCTGGGTTTATTGATCGAAGACGGTCTACGTCTCCTATCATCGGTATCCACCTGGGATTTTTGTTTATTCAGGTCCTCCGTTTGACTTGATGGCAATCGATTACCGGATTGAGTTCTGCCACTGTCTCCCTTCATCGGACCTACTTGAAACCCTGACTAGATTCGAGTCCGTTTCCCCTTTGTTTGATCACCTTGATCTGCTCTAGCTGGGCTAAAGAGATCGAATCAGCCAATCTCACAAGTTCTGCATTCGGAGGTGGAGACGGATTATGGTTCTGCATGTAGGCATCCATTCTATCCTTGAAGTCTTTTTCCTCTTTAGCTTTTGCCTGGGATTCTTTCTCTCGATCGGTATACATCTTTAGATGGGACATCTGCTCTTGTAAAGTGTTCACTTCTTTCCAAAGTGTATCCGGCGGAGCCGGCTCTGAATAGTACGATGAAAACTGTCCTTGAGCAAAGTCTGGATCATAGTAATCCGGCATTTCCATTCCGAATAAATTGACATCAGCTTTGATCCGGTTCCATTCCTCAGCTTTGTCCAATATCGTTTTTCCTGGAAGGTCTCTAGGAATCATTTGACCGTTCGGCAATACAATTCTTCGATCGACTTCCTTGATGAATCCTTTATTCAACAATTCAAACTTTCTTGGGCAATCACCGATCCGGTGACCTTCTTTCGCGCATCTGAAACAACCTTGGTATCTTATTTCATCTGGTCTTTGGTTCTGTGTTCCATACTGGAACTGACCTGACTGTGTAGTCGGTCGACCTTGAGGAAATTGGGCATAGATACCCTTGATCCTTTCTTCCATGACTGACATTAGCGCCTCGTTAGCTATTTTGCTTCGATCTGTAAGCCTTGCTTCGAAAGCCTCCAAATCTTCGCGTTTCACAGCATTATGATCGCCATTCCCACTTCTAGAGGATCCTCCGTATGATCCTCTTTCGTTCGATCTTGTAGACAGACCGGACACTTCTCCTGCAGCATCATTCATGGCAGATAGAATGTCTGCCCAATTATGTGGGTCATCCCTTTGCCTAGTGACCACTGGTACACCGGCTACCGGAACTACCGCTGCTCGTTGCATTGTGAGTAGTCGAACTCTGACTTCTGTAGCAAAGTCAGGGTGTATAACATCCCATATTTTCATGCATAGCTCGCGATTGCCAATAATCGGATCTGTCCCTTCTGTCAACTTTTTTGCCTCAGCAGTGAACTTCCTCTTGAAATTCATAATATCCACTCAGTCCTCGATCCTTATCCCTGCAGATCCTTCACACAATCGTCTTAGGATTGTAAGGCTGCCTTCTCTCAACACCTCCGGTTCTGGATAGCTCTCAAGTAATTCCCTTTTGAAGGTGGTGAACGATGTCTGATCGAACGCCCTCCACTTGTTATTGGCAGTACAGTCGGCATATCTTCTACACCAACGTATCTTCTCAGCATCTGTGATGACAGCATGCTTTGTGAACAAAGATTCGCACTGTTCGATAAAACGATTGAGTTCGATCGGTTTATCACTTGAGAACTTGGGTGATTTAACCCCTGGTTCGGGCATTGCGGTAGCCATTATTAAAGCCCGTCTAAATGGTACTGCTACTGTGAAATGTTGTTGTATTGATCCGCCTAGTAAGGATGAATCAAGTTCTGAATTGGTTTGACTTGGTGAGTTAGACCTTGTCGATTGAACGTTGGAATGTCCCGGGGTTCCTGGTTGATATGATAGTTGGCTTAGATTAGTTAAAACCAAACTTCGATCAGAAACTGGACTTTCTGGTACAGCTCTTCTGGATAACTCTTGGTTCGCTTCGATCTGACGAAGCTGCTCAGCACTGAGATTGAGTCTTAGATTTGTTTCGAACGGAGTTTCTTCCGAACTAACTGTCTTTGTCCTCTTTCTTACCCTGCTGGTTTCTTCGGGATCTAGATTTCCACATAGTCCTTGTGAGACTCGAGTATTCCTTGGAACTGTAGGTGTTCTTTTGTTAAGTAAAACCTGGCCTTGTTTCGGCTTTAAAGGTTTCGCTTTGGTTTTCGATGAACTGGACTGTTTGGCAGAAGGTCGAACAGACGGAGATGAATCTCTGACAGATCGGTTTCTTTTCCTTGAGTCCGTGATGAGCTCGTTCTGTAGCAAGGTTTCTGGGTTCTTGCTGACTTCTAGTATCAAGCTGATTAGGCTCGATTTGAATCTTCAATCTATTCGTTTTTCTTTCGATTGCTAATTGAAACCCCTCGCGGTGGGCTCCAGATAATAGGGCACCTTACGGTGGGGTTGTCGATGCGTCTAAAGCTCTGATCAAGAGTTCTGAAGGAACTCTAATACAAAACCGAAAACACACACTAACTCTCTTTTGAATACCCTGATTTTGCGAGGTTTCGACTTAGAGAATAGCGGAAGGAAGAATAGAGTCTGTTTGATTCAATCGAACTGACTATCAAGTTTGTGTAAAGAAGCTAGGTCAAACACTTGGTTCTGCCTTTGCCACGAAACGGGGTTTGTGCAAGCACGGTTGTTCTGTTTTAATCCCAGAAGGATGTAAAGGTTCGTAACTAGAAAACTCGCAAGCTTCCTCGAATCTACTGCTTTGAACGAACAGACAATAAAGTCCACAAGTCTTCAACAAGTATACTCTCAATGTTCGCACTGGTTGGCTTCTTGCCCACTGGATTCTGTTGAGTTCAAAGTTCCTTTCTAATAGCTACTGCCAAAGGCTTAAGCTGTTCGATTGGGGTACAATTTACTGGTCTACTAATGATACAAACGAGCTCTTTATATACTGTACAAGTTATGTTCGATCTCCGCTTTAGAGTCCGATTCCGAGATGTATTTAATAGTTATGACTCAAACTGGTCACATTTTGTGGAGCTTTTGAGCTAATTATAGCTTTGCTTTGTCAGTTCGAGTCATTGGCATCTCAGATCGAGTACCTCCACAGTGGCTACGCGTCCTTTCGAGTCATCAGCATTCTGGATCGAGCACCTCCACAGTGGTGGTCTAGAGTGTCTCGGGTTGATTCGCCCCTATATGTTCCGTAGGTGTTTCCGGGTTGCTCCTTTGGAGTCCGGGTTCGTCCTGGGTGTGTTTAGGTCTTATATTCGAATAGATATTATCCTATAAGCCTTGCTGTTTATCTAGAGTGCATTCCTTTGCCTAGACTGAACTATCTTTGTGTAGGATATATCGTTCGTTCTGAGCTAAAGTTCATTCGTAGTCATGTCCTGCTTCGTTCCTTTATGTGAACGATCGAGTTTCGTACCAAGTTCCCTTGAGCATTTGGAAACGTATCCTTGATATGCATTATCGATCAGTGTCCTTGCAGTCGGCTTGCTAGCGCGCCTTCTACATATTAGACTGAACGACTCTTCGAGTATTCGAGCAAGGCATCTCTAGTACCATTGATCAATCCTTCTTGAGTGTTGAGTTCGAGCTCCTAGTCGAGTATTCGAACGAAACACTATCAAGTGCTATCATTCGATCCTACTTAAGTTGCCCTGGTATGATCGACTCCTGATGATATACATTTCTAGACCAGTCGGATCTCCTGTCTAAAGCTCTTATCCCTTGTGTGGTTCGATCGAAAGAGTGGCATATTCGCTAGAAAAGCCAAAAAGAGAGGGTGGAACTATCCCCACCCTATCAGCGAAGGCACCAACCTCGAGTTAATTCTCTATCAGAGTGTTGGCATCGTTGTTGCCCGCGACGGTTGAATCGCCTGTGTCTACTTTAAGCGGGGTTACAATGTCTTTCGATACGGCGAGCAGGGGAATAGGTACTTACTGTTCTAGTTCAATATTTATCTTTTGCGTGAAGGCGGATAGTTATGGCGGGTATATTAGGTTGTACTATCTAATAGACTACATCTTCCCTCTGGAGCTGGCAGTCTCACAGAACTTATTGGCACAAACACGGTCAATTCTCCATCAGATGTCGCTTTCCTCAAAACCTTTAGAGAACCTGTAGTCGCTGAACTTTCTCGAGGAGCCTCTCCATTCAAACCGGCTAATTTGCTGAGTTTCGCATAGCCTGCGCCACAAAATGGGGCATTTGGCGCCGCATGGGTGGTTCATAGACATTGAACTGTGAATGAAAAATGGGCCTTTGATGTTGGGTACTCCATCCCAGCGGCTTTCGACTTCGTGGCCATGGTGCCAGAGGTTAATGTATCGGATATGATTGGTTGTGAAATTCGGGTAAAGAGTGATGAGCTCAGTGCTGGTGAGAATGTTCATGTAACTGGTGTCCGACATGCAGACTATGGTCTCCATCATGTCAGGGCTGTGGCTCTCGTAAAGGATGATGCCAGCTAACTTGGATCTGGTCAGTTTTCGACCTCGCAAATAAACGATGGCTCACTGTATTTCTCAAGTCAAAGACATTGGGTTCAATGTCGTCGCCGTCTGTCCGGCTCACCAATTCATAGCGATTCCTGATTACAGATCTGACAAATAGCTCGTCTCGGAAAAAGCGAACGGCCTCCAATGCATGACCTTTGGCTACAATGATGTGAAGCTTGGTGGGTAGAGTGTCAATAGCCTGCCCCATGAGCCAAGAGGGAAGTGACCCAACGATACATCCACCGAAGGATGCGATTCTCTGGAAAACGAGATCAATGGCGAGCGGATCAAAGAATATGCTGATAGCCGCGGTGACTCTGCCGAAGAGCGCATCGCGAACCGTATCTCGGCTTGTTCGGCTTGCTTGTGACCAGCGTAAGAGGTCTTGGTACCTGGTATCGTCGAATATGAGCCGATAAATGTTGTAGCAGAGGGGGCCCCATCTATGGAGCATGCCAGGCGCATTTGACCATTCCAACTTTAAGGCACAGGGCTCGATGGCAGACATGGTGACGGTCTTGGTCGCCAATAGTGCTCTGGTGTCATTTAGGAAAATTCAAAGTGAGAGTATTGCACTCACTCTTCGATGGCCCGCAATAAAGACCCCACATATTTGGGGAATGCTGTAAACCTTCCCGAGGCTGACATGGATACAATTATAATGTCTCCCGTCCACTTGCCTCTGAGGCGACCATGAGCCCATGGTACATTGCCGTCCTGGCTTTGATCGGTAAAGAATGTGCTGTAGATCATGTTTCCGCTGCAAACGACTCGCTTGTTTTGTTGGTGCCGCTCGAAGGAGTCCGTGAGAAACCATGTGGCGTAGTGAAGATTGTCCATAGACACATCTCGGCCAATCTCGACTGGGACCCAAATGTGATGTGTGGCTCCGTCATCGGCAGAACAAAGCAGGCCAGGGACATATTCATGATAGGGCTGAAAGATTTTTAGCACGCGAAAATGGAACCTAAGGGGGACGAACATTGCCGAAGAAAGCGGTGGCGTTCTTCATATCTTCGACCAGGGTGGGTATCATTGTTGCAGCAATAATCTAGGAAGGTTGGTTAATATGGGTTGCAATATAAAACAAGAACCACAGCTGACAGGCTCTATTTATTTGAAAAATGCGAGAAGTTCAAGCAGAGATCGCTGGATGAAACGCGCTTCATCCCTGGATATTCCATGACGATGGAAAGAGGGGTGAGATGGCTTCCCTTATGTCTTTTCTCTCGCTCCCGGTTCGCAGTCTTTTCAGCGTGCTGGCCAATCTAGATATTGCTGATGTTTATGCTTTGCATCGAACCGCTGTTGGTTGCAAAGCACTGGTCGATAGCTACATAGCGATGGCATTCAATATCGATCAGCGTCTGGGATATTTCTTCGACAAGTCGGAAGATGTATGTGGGTTCCGAGAGGTATTGAAAGAAGGTGGTGGGCTGGTGACGGGTTCGTTCATGACACATTTGTTTGGCCGGCGTGCAGATACCAGCAGGAAGCTCGTCGTGAATGTATGCATGGGCGATGCTGTCGATTTGATCGAATTCATGCTGCGAAAGGAGTATAGATATGTTCCGCGAATGTGGAGCCAGCAAAGTTGGTTGGAGATGCTCAAAGAGGCGAACGCATGGGAAGTCAGCGTAGAGCCTGAAAATCTAGGTGAGCTGTCATCTTTGGGCCCCATTGTCTGCTCACGTCGGTAGTTCCAACCGTCGGTATGCTCTGATTCTACAATGGGAAAGGATACTGCGTTCAACTGGAGCTGGCGAGGCGTTGTCCTTTTGATGCCTTGTTGGCTAGTCAATCGAGTAAGCTCTGGTTTGTGCTGAATGAGGAAAACTGACAGCTCTTAGCATTGCTGTTAAACGCTTTCGATGGCGAGAGGGTGTTTTCGCTGTACCCCCATATGTCATTCGTGTCAAACGTGAATACTGTATTGAAAATGTCCATGGGGGTCACCAAAAGTCTGCTTCACTACTACAAGGATGGCTGGGTCGACACCAATGATCTCGGGGCGTTTCAAACGCTTGACGGTGCTCTAAGATTTGTGGGCGATTCTGACACCTGGGTGCTAGATTTCGGTAAGGATAATAGACAAGGATCTCTGCGGGGGAATTACCTTGCTGCGAACTCTTGGACCTTGGTTTCTGGGTGGGGCAAGGGAGAGTTTGTCGTCGATTACAGCGCATTCGGGTCTAGTCAGATGCATTCAGACTATTGTGTTGTGGATTACAAGGAGGCCGTAAGCGTTTATAGCGTGGTCTTGGACATTCATTACGGAGATAAATGGTGCATTCAGTGTCATCTTCTAGGGCAAATATTGAACGCTGTAGTTATGATTCTTTGTTCGCTGAGGCCATTGAGAAGGTGTACGAGGAAAAGAGGAAGGAGATGCTCGATTTGGGGTTTGCATGACTGAGGACGCAGGTGAGGCGCATTAGGCAGTTGAGCGGCCGTGGCAGTACAAAATGCCTTGTAATACAGCTTATGCCATATATCATGTGCTTGAGCCCAGCTCCTTTCCAGCTTTGCCAGATGAATATGGCGATCTTTAAGGGGAAGCGGTCTGCCTCTTTCGTCTGTTCCCTTCAGTCATGTATGCGTCCCCTTTCACGAACATTATGGCGTTGACCAATATCTTGAATGTCGTATCGCTGCGCCAGGTCTCAACTTCCTTGAAGCGAGATGTGGATGCTTATATGTCGGATGCGTTCAACGTCGACAAGAGGATTGCCAGTTTCCTAGGGGGTCAAGAATTCGTCCTGCCTTTTCGACAGGCTCTGAAAAAAAGCAGTGGCCTGCTGTCTGGCTCCTTCATGGTGGCTTTCTTCGACTGGACGGATTTCGTGGGCTCTGATATGGACATATTCGTACCAGCCCTGTTCGCTGCTCTGATAGCGGAAGTGTTGCTGCGAGCCGGTTTTAACTATGTTCTGAGACCATGGGACCAACAGCTTTGGACTGAGTGCTTGAATGACTATGTGGATTGGGAAGCGTCTTCGAAAGGTGAGCTCTCGAGAATGGAGGATGATTCGGACTGACATTTCAGCAGCAATCATCGGTGTTATGGATTTCTTCAACAGGGACCAACAAAACATACAAATTGTTCTGACTCGCCGGAGCGCATTCGACGTGATTTTATCATTCCATTCCAGTGAGTTAGCGATATCTTGTGACTATTCACGCCAACCATTCACAGCTGTAGTCATGAATGCATTCAATGGGGAAGCAGCCTTCTCCATCTATCCGAACGCGACGTTCAGTGAAAGGGTCAACCTCGCGCTGGGCCTTCAAACAATCGGCGGTCGTGCTGCCATCAAGAAGTACAAGGACAGAGGCTACGAACTGGTCATCAGTCTAGGCTCATATCAGACCTTTGACGCGTCGATTCGTTATGTCGGTGACACCTGCACGTGGATGTTGACCTTCGACGAGAAGAGCATCATTTCTTACGGGAACGTTTCATTGGTTTCTGGTGACATGGCGGCGAATTCATGGTCTCTGAGGGAAGTCACCCTAGGAGCGAGCGTCTACTTCGAGTACTTCAGCGCGGGCTCCTATGGCCACCAATATTTCAACATTGTCAGCCAAGACATTGCAAAGAGGGCTTATGAAACGGTTGTATCCACCAGTCTTGAAATGTGAGTCTTTAGAGGCTGTGTTGTTTCGATCGGCTCAAGGCACTCCAACAGATATCCCGACGTTTGGAGAAGATTGATGTTGAAATGGTACCAGATGGGTTCCGAGCAGGCAAGGACACTGCCAGTGGACACTAACGGTGAGGTGATCTGGAACCATTGGTCGGCTGCGTGGTCTAGGGAGAACCTGTGACGTTTGACGTAGATCGGAATGAGAAACAACTTTGTATCATAGGAGTCGATACCTTTGGCTGGAAGATATATATTGAGAGTTTCGAAGAATCTGTCTGGCACCCAAACACGACGACCAACATGGATAACTTGAGAGTATCAACAGGTATGGGGCGCATTACAGAGGATGTACAACTCATTGATAGATAAACAGCTGTCTTAAATGCATTGGAAGGGCAGGGAGGACGCAACCCCCATGCTCATTTGTTGGTGGTCCTGGAGTACCAGAGGAGGGGTACATTGCATTTGCATATAGCAGCATGGGTCGAAGATGTCCCGTGAGATCGGATACATGGGAGCCAAGGGGTGGGGGGTATTCGTAAAACCCGACTGGCTTGATGTTTGAAAGCTATCGACCCCTATGAACTGGGGATTGATCGTAGAACCCAAATGAGGAAGCTGCCTTGATGTCAAACTTGATCGTACATGGCTAGGTTTGAAGGCTTTCGACCCCTGTGAACTGGCGATTTAAGGCGGGATGGGAGCTCACTCCCTGATGCGCATATATGCTTCCCAGGCTCGCCTTACGGAGGATTTTGTATGGGCTCATAAGGGCCAGACCGAAAGACTGGTCTCTGCTTCAGATGCCTCGAATCCGTTGATTGCTATTCCCGCTGCAGCCGTGTTCACCATACTTGGAAGAGTCAGTCCAGTGAATTTTTTCACAGGAATGACTGGTGCATCGACTCGGGGGTTCTTGCGTGTCTGACTTATTTTGTTAGGGAATGTGCTGGCCATCGACGGCGTGCGAGTTCTGGAGAAGGCGAAATATACCCTACAACTGGTCAACCACATCAAGGGACATGCTGATTTCGACTTCATCAGGGAGTCTTTCCTCGTTTTCCAGCGTCAGATTTCAAAGAGTTCGAGGCAGGAAGATTTCATATGCAATGATCGCTTCAGGTTCACCAAGGATGTCTTCACGCCGCTGGTATGTTCTCTGATGTCCTTGTAGAATCGTCTGACTTTCGTTGAATAAGGCCGGGTCCCCTCTGGATCCTACTATGCAGACCTGGACTGGCCCCTTGGGGCTGGCAGAGCATCTGGAGAAGATGAAGAGCACCCACAAAGTCAATCGCCTCACCGTCTTGGATTTGGAAGGTCTCCCAGTCACTCCTTTTGATGTTCGGGACGAGATTGACGGCCAGGTGGTGGAAATTGACTTTCATTTTACGCATAACTATATAAAGTCTGCGAACAAGGACAACTTCACGGCAGAGATGATTGAGATCCGGATGAAGGTTGAGGTTGACGGTGAGCGTTCATTTGGGGTCTCGAGGTCGTTGCTGATGGGGATCGCTGACAGAGGAGTACGAGGCCATGAAACCAAAGAAATTGGCACCTGTTTTCGAAGCTTGTGTGCCTGAGGTCTTGGTCAAGGACAAGGATAAAGAGTCCGGGGAATTCAAGACGAAGTTGAGAGGAGAGACTGAAGACGAATGTAAGTGTTAGTTTGACTGGCCTCGAGTCTGCGACTCATTTGCCAGAGATCTTCGGACAGGGACTGCACCCCATAAAGTGGGATCGGACACAAGCACTGTGGAGTTGGAAAGCACATTAGAAACTGTCGTGGGTATGGTCTGGGTTTCTAGGCGAATGCGATATCTCAAACATTCCTAGATACCCATCAGGGTTCGGACCTCGGGCCTAATGGTTCTGTTAGCGGTTCGAGCGCTCAAGGTGTTCAGGACGTCCAGGAGGTGGCGCTGGAGACAGAAGGGGCAGCGGGCTCGCGAGCACAGCTTGGGGGTACTGAACAGGATGTTCTCCCATCCACTCGTGCATGTATTTTTGAGCCTCCAGGGATATTGCTCACCTCGCTACAGGGAGCAGTGGTAGAAATTCGAAGCGGAAGGCCTCCGATGCGGGTGGTCAAGGGGGGACGGAGGCTTTGAAGAAAATCAGGATTGTGCCTTTGACGAAGGTGAGATAGATTACAGTACTGATTATTTTACAGTACTGATTATTGATGAAATTGATAAAGTTCCCACCCTGAAGCAAGGTCCGAATCGACGTAGGTGATACTTTCATCAGAGAAGTTTGACTTTCTTTGTAATCTTCAAAGTTACACAGCCATTGATTGAATCCATTGAATCATCCTCCTAATATTTCCGCTGTTGTTGGTACTCAAAACTCGAGAGAGAGAGGATTTCAACTTTGAAGAAATGTTCTGACTCTGAGATTTTATTTTTCATGACCTAGGCCCTGTCAGGTCTTTCAAGTTTCAAGTTACCACTCCAGATGCTCTTGTTTTCTGGCCCTCAGGCTGTGTTCCATTTCATTTTGTCTATTGAGCCTATGTGATTCGGCATATCTTTAAACGAGGATTGCTATATTCTCAGCTCAGTTTACGACCTCATCATATGGTCCATTCCCAGCCTTGGAGGCATATTTGCCAAAGACTCTAATTGTCCTGAGAAAACTGGGAGCAGCATGGGAGACCATGAAAGGTACAATGGGAGAAACTCATGGGCATACAAGTTGAGAGTATCTCATAGATGTCTTCGTGCATTTATGTACTGATTCTACCAAAAGTTCAACTGGGTGAACCTGAATATTCATTCGATCCTTTCGCAGGCACAAATGAGTCTCCCCTGCAGACATAAGACTACATTCTGCTTGTAATATCTTAATAAGATCACAGCCAACCTTTGAGCATGGTTGGAGTATCAACTGACATTCATTGTCCAAGTTTAATCGATTCATTGACCCCAGATTCAATCTCATTTCAAGTTTCCTTTATAGTTTGGCCTTTATCATTGTTTGGTCCACTCTGAATCACATTCAGACTTGAATGTTTGCTTTCAAACATGATCCTTGATGCTTGCAGTACTTGGTCATTCTGTAGCTCCACATGGACTCCAGGGTCACAGTGACTCGTTTGAAAATTCCTTCAGACTGATATCGAACAATAGGCATGTCAATGATTATGCAACATGACTGAGAAAACCATAGGTTCACTTCAGCTCACTTGAGCTCCTCATGCAATATTGTAAACTTGGGAACCATCCTGGCTAAAATCAACTTCATATTTGCACATTGATCATGAAAAAGAGCAAACAGTAAATGCAATATGTAGGGATGAAAGAGAAGTACAAAGAGCCATGAAACAAGAGAAAAATGGTGCAAAACAATAGAGACCTACCATATGCAGAATGCAAGAGAACAGATCTAAATAATAACAATTTGAAACCCAAACTGATATTGAAAGGCGAATATGATGAGTTTACATGGCAAAAGGTTTGAACGATCATGCCAAGCATGATGCAAAGACGTGGGTACCCCTAGCAGTACTTCCCATGTCTTGACATCATACAATGGACCAGATTCAGTAACAAACATATAAGCCCAGCATATGGATCTGATGCAACAGGTTCTCATCAGAGAAGAGAATGTACAGAAAGGCAAGACATAACCCACAGAGACGAATTGGAGCTTTGACAGAGAAAACAGCAGAGCAAATAAGAAAGACAGAATCATGGATACAGCTTACCGAAGCAGGCACTGATTCAGAGACAGACAGGGGCTTGTGGATCAGGAGAGCAGAGCTTGAACTGAGACCGGTCCATATAGAAGGGAGATTAATGATAAGACTTGGCATGTAGATTAAGGCAAATGAAGCAAGGAAAGAAGAGAAGAGATTATCAAACCAAGACCTCAAAGACAAAGGAGCAAAACTGATCAAAGGTTTGATTGGTCCCACCCCAGATATGAATGCGGGACCGAATACCCGGCTGGCTCGATTGGTGGCATCAAAATAATGCAGTCCATCACCGCCAAGATACCATGCATAGACAATGATATTATCCCAGAGTCACCACAATAAAGAACATATAGAAGATAGATTTGGAAAGCCAGACTACAGAGAAAGATTAGTAATGCAAATGGCAATATATAACACTCACTGTATGCAACAATGACAGGAACAGTACAATCCCTCAAGTTGAAGACTGTGGTAGAGGTGGGGTGTGAGGCGGCAATTGGACTTTACCCTCTCCTTCAGACTTGGACATTTTTAAAGGTTTCGTGACCACGTGATGTATTATTAATCATTATTATATTTTGTTCTGAACTCTCACTTGCCTGAGCGCTCAGCTTCATCAGTCGTTTGTGCTGGCTGGGCATCCATACTCTGCCTCGATTCTCCTTGTCAGAGAGACCCCGTCAAGGGTTACATGATCCCTTTAGCCAGGGTTACAGGCTGTACAGTCATTACAATATATATTCGATTAGCACATCATGTGATCTCTTCAACTCTATGAGATTATTTGACACTTGCTGATAGACACCAACACCAAATAGTCCATAAAGACTTTCTAGTGACAATGAGGAGTGAGGGAATTGAGCAGTTTCCCACTTCAATCAACCAAGAAGAAGAAATAGATGAGTTTGTGGTTCTCAACTATTGAAGATGACTTGTTTAGATGGGGACTGGTCAAGTCCAAGGCTTATCTGAAGCCTTTTTAGAAATGTGCGATGGGGAAATTAAATTGTCCTCTCCGCATAAAAGTATCTAGCTTAAATACACAGACTTTTGTAACCTTGCAATCTACAGTTATCATCCCAACATCTGACAACCACCATATTTCCCAGATTCATGGGTTTATAGTTTCCTTCTAAGTTCAAACTCCCAAGTCCATCGATGCTTCTGTGATCTCATGACCGTTGAGATGTTGAGAGCATCTGCTGTGGTCAGGAGAAATGTCATATTGGCCAACCTGTTTCTCCCACTACTTGGATGATCTAACTTGAAGTGGGTCTTTCTTTCCACAATCAAGCCAATAACCATGAGGATTGTCATGGTATCCGACAAGCCCTTTGCCTGGTGATCTGACAGGTACTGGAAATGGATAAGGTATGACTCGCTTGATAGTGTATGAGATGGGTTATGCTGTTGTGGCTGTTCCCACTATGTTGTTTGTCTATGGTTGATTCAGATGATTGGAATATTTGAGTCTGATGAGCTCATCAAGCTCATCACATCCTCTCTACTCCCCTAGGCTATCCTCAGCCCAACAAGTGTATTCTTGCAGCATGATTATCCCAGGATAACTTGCTTGACCCATAGATCTGTGTGATTGTGCTCCTGTCATTTGTTCTGTTCCATCTGATGTGCATCGTGTCCCTCTGGTTCTTCTCAATGAGCCTGTTCTGCTCTTTGTTGTCTTTGTTATGTCCTCTTCTCATTCATCAATTCTCCGTGCCTTTCCCTGTCTCTCTGCTCGCTTGTTGTCTTTTCTCTGTCTTGTATTGCTTTGCTGGAATCTTTGGCTCTCTTCTGTACTGTTTTCTTTCTCTCTTTGCTACTCTCCTCATTATCTGTGTCTTTCTCTGTCCTTTTCCTTTTCTCTCCTTCTTGCACAAAATAAATATATTTTGGATCTATGTCAGAGATTCCAGATCACGTGATTATATCCTTATATGGATGTAAAAGGGAACATGGATTTCAACCCCTTACATGGCCTTGTTGAAGACACTTACACTTATCTAATTGACTGACCTTCCGTCTTCTGAATGTCTTTCAAGGATGTCTCAGCATATGAGGACTTGAAAGGGAGAATTCAGACCAAATAAGGTGTATCATGATCCTGCCGGCTGAACATATATGTCTCTCCTGGCCTTTTTTGGTCCTTTTTGGACGCCGATGGTGCCTGAAATAGCCTTACATGGCGGCGGTCCTTATAAGGCCAATGACAAATCTCTGACATAGTGCTCATGCTGATTGTCCCATCCTTCCTCAAATTCGCCGTTCAAATGCTGATCATCTTCATCCTTGTCAATTGTTGTGGTTGTGGACTTCATCTCTTCAAATCTTGTCCTCGAGACATCAAGTAAATCATCCAAATCCAGCAATTCCAAACTCTTTCGAGCCAGATATGGTGTGACCTAGAGCATCGCATGATTGCTTACCACTCATGAGTTTTCTCATTTGCGAGTGTGAGTACTCATTCCCACGAGTAGTCCACGAGTACGAATATGGGTTTCATAGGCTTGATGCAGATAAGTATTTTTGGCTTATGCTTTTTGGCTCTTTCTGACTATCACTATACAGCCAAATGTACTCAACAACATGATAATAGAGCCTATTGAAGGTATTAATAGACTGATAACCCAAGTTACAGTCTTAATCATACATATATTCATCAAATATTCATCAAATAAACTCGTGAGTTTTGAAACTTGTGAGTACAAATATTTGTTCCCATGAGTAGGACATGATTATGAGTTTAGCCTTTTGACATATGAAACTCGCGAGTCACGAGTGTGAATGACTCGTGAGTGTCAATCGTGCAATGCTCTAGTATGACCCAAAATGCTGCTATGGGCCTGTTAAATAAAGTTCCATCCAGCTCACAAAGGATATATGCTCCACCCTTTGTACATGCCAGAACAATGAGTGGTCCCAGGTACCATGCTCTCATCTTCCTATTCAGACTTTTCTATCTGTGTATTCCGCATCAAGACAAGATCTCCTTTCTGAAAGTTATAATCACGGATAGTGCACTGGTGCTGTTTCTCGAAGATTTCTGTGGTCCTCAATCGAGTAGCAAATACTTTGGAATGCAATTGCTCTAGCTGTTCCTCACGTTTCTGCAAGTCAATGGCTCACCTTGCGATCAATTCAGTGCTGGAGAGAATTCGAGTTGGAGGATCTTGAAGGTATGTGGCTTCTGCAATGTCGAAAGGCAGCAGAGGATGCGTCCCAGTCACAGCAAAATATGGTGAGCACCCCATCCTTCGTCGGATGGTAACTCGCTCAGCCCAAAAAACTGAGGATGTCACTGTCTACCATTTGCTTTGGTCACCATTGGCTGCCTTGAAAATGGACTGATGGACATCATAATGAGAGCACTCCACAAGTCCATTTGCCCTAGAGTTATACCCTGAAACCTGAATGTGGTAAATCTTGTACTTCTTTCCAAGATATTCCAGGGCACCAACAAATGCACTTCCATTATCTGTGACAATGGTATACAGTCCACCCCATCTACACAGAATTTCTTCAAAGATGAAATCCCCAGTGTCTTTGCAGTTTCCTTGCGGAGCATACGCCATTCTGGCCAGTGACTCAGTGAGCATCAGGCTTGCACAATATATCGGAACTGATTTGCTGTAGGCATGAACATTGTGTCCATGTAGGCCTTTCCAAAGAGCATAGCTGGTTGAGCCACAACCAGTGGAATCAGAATCTGCTTTGTTGTATGGAGTTGGCAGAGAAGACATGAACATATGAACCAATTGATGTCTGCTCACATTACTGGCCACCAAAACCTCTTGGTTATTAAGGCTGTGGTTGCATAAACCCCTTTATGGCCAATATCATCATGTGCTGCTCTCATAATTCTAATTCTGATGTCTCCTGATGTGACAATAATCTTGTGCTTCCCATGGTCATTTTTCCACCAAAGTTTTGTTGTCTAGGATGAAGAAAGAGGTACAGAATCTCATGAAGGATTCGTACTCCCCCTTGGAGACCTGTTTTGGATGCTGCAAATCTTTGTGCCATTGCTGGACCAATTGCAATCTCAAGTCCTGGTGTTGTGCCTTTGGTGATCGTGGAACTTGGTCATACTTGTCAGGAATACCAGCAAGGAGGTCTCTCTCTGGTATGTCCTCTCTACTCTGATCTTGACTCCCAGGGTCCTCTCTACTCTGATCTGCTCTGTCAGGTCCCTGGAGTTGCTTTCCACTTCGAGTAGTGACATATATGGCCAATGGACGTTGGCTTTTTCAAGCAACTGTAGTATCATTCAAAAAGTGCATGAAGCCATGCATTTTATCGATCCAGTCTTCAAGCCCATCATCTTCCCTTTCTTTGTCACTGGGTTGTTTTGGGCGGCGTGAAAGTCCATCAGGCTTGTGGAATTTTCCAGGTACGTGCACTAGCTCAAATTGGAATGTCAGAATAGTGACAATCCATCAATTGATGCTTGCAGATGGTGAAATGTCAGGGTTTCGGAGTATTCCTCTGATATATCCAGCATCAACTTCAATGACAAGATTGTAGACACCAATCAAGTAGATCCATAGGGTGCCTAGAGTTCTGAATAGACCATAAAACTCAAGCTTTGATTGAGAAAAGCGAGCTTCTCTATCATTCAGCGTGATTGATCCAAATCGGCTGTAGTAGCGAATAGAGGGGTTCTCAGAATCCTCCTGACACAGCAGATATCCTGCTGCAAGATATGAAGTATCAACTCCAACAATTACTCTTGCATCAGATTGATAGTTGATAGGTCGGAGTGCTGGTGATGTAATCAATGCTGTCTTCAAATATTCCTGTCCTGCAATTTGTGCCTTCCCAAAGACAAAAGGCTCGTCCTTGTGAGTGAGGAGAGTAAGGGGATGCGCGTGATGTGCAAAATTGTGAATGAAGATCCAGCAAATTCCTACTGTGCCCAGAAATGCACAAACTTCCGAGACACTTGTGCAAGGTAGAGCATCACACGATTGAGTTCAACTCATGAATGTCAGCGGTTGAACTTGTGGGAAAATTTGCAAGTTTCCAATATTCATGAGTGCGAATTTGGACTGAATTCAAACTCATATGAGTGCGAGTTTGGCTTTTGCAAAAACCGCAGGTCACAAATACTTGCATAAATACTTACACGAATACTCATACGAATACTTGCCCAAGTAGTCACAGAAATGTCACACAAGTTACGAAAAGAGATAAAGTCAATATTAGGAATAAAAGTACAAAATTCAACCACCACTAATCCAAATCTTCACCCTGAGTTGACAGAGGTGTAATTGGATCTGCACCACAGACTTTACCACCATTGTTGGGGCGCTTCTGCGTGTCGTTGAAGGTTTTGATGCAAGTTGACTCGTCAACAAGCCCAGGAATTGTCGACCAAGATGAAATCAAAGTCCCTGAACGAACAGACTCATCAGAGAGTGCATAGCGGTGTTTGGAAACCATGAGTCCACTGCGACTGAAGCCATGCTCAGTGTCGCATGAGGTCACTAAGAGAAAGGAAGAATCAGTGACCAAGTGTGACATCAGAGAACATAAGACTAACCAGGGCAGGACAATAAGTCCATCGCCATATGAGCCAATGGATCGTCATCGCCATAGTTATTGTACCACCATTGGATGGGGTCTAAACTGCTGCCGGTGGCGATAGGACTGATACTAAGGTAGTTGGTGAGCGTGTCGCCAATGACAGCCGGCGCAACGTTCAAGGAAGCAAAGATGTCATCCTAGGATATCATGTTAGCGGTCAGATTCATGATATGATAGCAAAAGACGTACATCATCAACAGACATTGGTCCCAGTGCTGTCATATCAACTGGTACAGGCTTATAGAACTCCTCCCAGTGTTCATGGACAGCATCGAGCACAGCATTGACCCAATCGGTAGGCCAACCCACCTTGTTGGTGAAATATGTCGTCTTATAATGAGGATGCATTACTGGAGACTGATTAGCAAGAAGAAAAGCAGAAAAGAATAGAACTTACTCATTGAAGCACGATACATAATAGATGAATCGCTCTTGCTGTAATATTTGTCCATGAGCATAAAAGCTCCGGCTGCGGCCTGGCGAACAATGAGGTCGAGGCTTGGATCAGTGACTTTGGCCTTGAGTTGATCTTCCATGATGTCAAACAAAGGAAGAACTTCATGGATTAAAGGTTGGTTTGTATGTTCAAATCACTTTGTAGCAGCAAGGAATATCCATTTTTGAAAAAAGGATCAGATTGTTCGAATGAGAATTATTGACAACATACTTTGAGCACCGAATGCAAATTCTTCAAGATGGCCCAGTCTCGTGGCGTCAGGGCAAGCTTTTTCAAGCTCTGCTTGCGATCGCTGCAGGAAACCAGTCTGTCAATGGCGCTCTGCATTGCAAGCATGGATTTGATAGTAACAGTCATAGAATTCCAGCATGTAGAGACATTGCGCTTGACAGTGTGATAGGGAATGTTGAGCTTCTCGCAGTGAGCCTTGATGTTACGCTGTTAACGATTATCTTATCTTATCACAGAACAATCAGAACAAACAATTGGACAAGTCACGATACCTGAACACACAGAACATGACAGTTTGACAGTTTGACATCTGACATTGACGTGACATGAGAAAACACATGGATGACATGACATCACATTGGAAAAACGCGACTATGAATAGGACTACGCACGACTAGTAGCATGGAAACGGTATTGTGTTGAAAAGACAATTATACATGTGTTATTGTATTGTACAGTATAAAAGAACAGTAGTTTACAAGATGTACTTTAGTTTTTTGATTTTCTTTGAATTAACACTCTCTTTTCGAAATCAAATCTAACGCTCTTCATACCGAGCGGCCACTTTGCCTTTGCGGGCCTATGTGTGGTTAAGGATCAGATTAGATTGAGTTTAAGTTGTCACATAATCAAAAAACTGCTTCATACCCTCGTACCTCTCCTCTTTTCTTCCAAGACAGCCCACATTGTCTACAAAAGTGATCACTCCGCTCTGAGTCGGCTTCCAGGACTCATAAAATATACTGGAAATTGGCGTGGCTATCGAAGCCGCCGATTTGGAGAATACACTTTTGAACAACGACAAAAGCTCTCTTAGGTTTTCTCATCTCTTTTCTTACCTCTTCCTCCCTTGGACAACTCTACTGTCGCTTGGAAAGTCAATAGTCTAGACAATCCTTGAGAGACGTACCTTGCCCTATCCTTCCAGGACTATCTCACAGTCCTTTCAACTCCCAACGCTTCGCCGACATTTGTATCGGTTAGCATCACTGAGACTTCCACTATTGTGAACTGCCCCAATACCCTTAAAGAGTAACGTTGAGTCCAACTCTTGGGTGGGAGCATTAAGGACAGGTCGCTAATCTTCGGAGAGGCACCGTCACCGGAGTTGCATGAAAGTAGCAGCGGCAATCCGGTTTCACATGCAAAAGAAGTCTTGGAAATTCCTTTTCCCTACATTTCTCACCACCGCGCTCTGAGAGGTGCATCAACGAAGTAGCTGCTTCTAAAACTCAGCTCCCTGCCTGGAGGTCTAGAACCAGGTCGTCACAGTCCGAGAGCACTGGACTTGAAACTCTTTCATCATGTATTCCAGAGGTAGCTTCAGGCTATTTTTTCTTGCGAATACACCGCCTACATCACCGCTGTTATCACCATTGTCGGAACATACCACCGACACCATATTTCATTCCCCGCCTTTGATTCCCAAAATGGATCAGGATCAACCACCTGTCGGTCCTAGTGACCAAAACACCCCTTTCAGCATCGCCGATGCCATGGCCGTAATTGGTGGCCTTCAGCAACAATTAGCAGATATGGAACAGCGTCTAGCACAGACGGCTACACCAGCCCCCACGCCAGCTCAGGCGCCAGTGAGCAGATCGCGAGTATCCCTCGCAAAAGAGCTGCCTCTCTTTAATGGCGATAAGACGAGATGGGAGAACTTCTCCCGATGCCTGGTCACCTACATGGTGGCCTATCACGATGAGTTCCCAGACGATATGTCCCAGATCTTTTATACACTGTCGCTCCTAAGAACGGAGGACAGCTCAGATTGTTCAGCTTCAGATTGGGCCTGAAGCTGGCAAAACAACCATGTCGTTGGATATTGATATGTCAACACAGTCCCTTACAATTTCTTCTTAACAGAACTGAAAGCGGCATTTGAGGACCGAGCTGTGGTCGAAGTGGCCCAGCAAAAACTCAATGCAATTAGACAAGGCCAGCACGAGGCTCTTGGTGACTTTGTCACCAGATTTGAATTATTAGCTGAGAAAGCCAGCTATAGTCCCTACGTGGTAGACCAACTGTGGGACAAATATCTTATCAGCCTTTTGGCTGGTTCGGTTCACAGGTCCATCGTGAACCAGCTTTACATTGGAGGGAGCGACATTCCCACCCACTATGCCAACTACTGCGATCGGCTGATCAAAATCGACGGAAACAATCAGGTCAGAAAGGCCATGACTTCCGGCCAGAATCCATTCTGGAAGCCTGCCGGGGCTCAAAAAACAGAGAACCAGGCAAGTTCTAAAACTGTCAGTACATGATTGTCGGGGTCGTCGGGGACAGCTCCAAACCTGAGCAGATCAACGCCCACCCCAATGGATGTTGATCGATCGAAGACAAAGGGGGAACCCTTCCTTTGTTACAATTGTAACAAAGAGGGACACATGTCCTGGAACTGTCCAGAGCCCAAGCGGCCGAGGAAGTTTATTGCCCGAGCCATCTTGGCTCAGATCAAAGAGCTTCCAGCAGATGATGCTGAGCTCCAGACGCTTGTCGAGGAACTCCGAGCAAAGGGTTTTTAAAGCGGTTGCCTCCTCTAGCCAAGGAGCCCACGACCAGTTCATATTTCTCCGGGTCCTCTTCTCCTATGAAGAATTCTTATGCTGTACTAGGAACCCTCGAGGCCAAGCCCGAGGAATTTGTAAATAAATATGACACTTCTTTACAACAGTCTATTGTAGAATTTCTTAATAAGTCCTCAGAAGAGGCAAAAAATCAAGTTATATTATTAAAACGAAAACACGATATTAAATTAAAAAATCAATGAAGGAACACTACCCAAGAAGAATGGGGTGCCTTCAAGAAATTGTTTAAAAAGGCTTGGGGAAAAGAAACCTCATCAACAAAGACTGAAAAGGGCAGCTCTGCTGCGGAGGCTCAATCCAGAAAGTCAGAGGAAGCGCCTAAGGTGTCTCGCACACCTGACAACATAAAACATCAGGAAAGTGCAGAAAAGCAGGCTAAGCTGAAACCCAGGAAACTGGCATCGGAACTTCGTGAATTACAGAGAACACGTAAAGTCCGACATGAGATGTCAGTCTTGATTAAGCTCACTGCCCTGGACACCGGAAAGACTCGTGCTGTGAAAGCGCTCATGGATAGTGGTTGTTCAATCACTTGCATCGACCGTGCATACGCTAAGGCAGAGCAATTTGAGATGCATGAACTCGGAGTACCCATTTTGGCACGAAATGCTGACAGAACTGAAAATGCTGGCGGGCGTATTACTCATTACGTCGACTTATGTATGGCCATTGGGGCACATGAGGAGAAGTGACGCTTCCTCGTCACAAACTTAGGGAAAGCACATGTATTCATAGGCTATGACTGGCTAAATGAACACAACCCTGAGATCGATTGGTGACATGAAAAAATTAAATTCAGTCGCTGCCCTAATACATGCGGAATGAAGGGCCACGAGTTCACTGGGATGGGAGAAGATGCACCACCCAAAGAAGGGGAATCTATTCTCCTTGTTGATTTTGGAGAGGCCATTGATCTCTGGCTCAAATCCACGTCTGCTCAACAGATGGCTGAAGAGGCTGAATTGAGCAAAAAATGCATGACTGAGGACAAGATCCCTGAACAATATCGGGATTACGTTAAAGTTTTTGCAAAAGAATCTTTTGATTCACTTCCAGAAAAACGGCCATGGGATCACGCAATCGAATTAAAGCCGGAGGCTAAATCCGTAGATTGCAAAGTGTATCCGTTGTCTTTAATCGAACAGGAAAAGTTAAAAGAATTCCTGGAAGAGAACTTGTCAAGTGGACGAATCTGACCATTGAAATCACCGATGGCGTCTGCGTTCTTCTTCGTTAAGAAAAAAGACGGATCCCTACGCCCGGTACAAGATTACCAGAAGTTGAATGAGATGACGATTAAAAATCGTTATCCATTGCCCCTGATTTCTGAGCTTGTTAACAAGCTTTGAGGGGCCAAAATTTTTACAAAGCTCGACATCCGATGGGGTTACAATAACATATGGATCAAGGAAGGAGATGAATGGAAGGCGGCATTCAGAACCAACCGAGGTCTATTCGAACCCCTAGTCATGTTTTTCAGGCTGACCAATTCACCGGCCACGTTCCAGACAATGATGAACGATATACTCAGAGATCTAATCGATGAGGGACACATTATTGTTTATCTGGACGATATTTTGATATTCACGAATTCTATCGAGGAACATCGTCGAGTAGTAAAACGTGTGTTAGATGTATTACAGAGTCACAAGTTGTATCTCAAACCTGAAAAGTGCGAGTTTGAATGCACTGAGATAGAATACTTGGGAGTCTTAATCTCGCACAACTCGATGAAGATGGACCCAGTCAAAATTAAAGGCGTCATGGAATGGCCTGAACCAAGGACCGTGAAACAAGTCCAAGCATTCTTGGGCTTCGCGAATTTCTACCGTAGATTCGTGCATGGGTACAGCAAGGTGGCGAAGCCACTGATGCGACCCACAGGAAAATCCGGATGGACATGGGGCAAGGAGCAACGTGTAGCTTTCCAGAAAATAAAAGATTGTATCGCTGAAGATGCTGTGCTTGCACTTCCGAACGATCATGGAAAGTACCGGCTTGAAGCCGATGCATCTGAAGGAGCAACCGGAGCTGTATTAAGCCAACTACAAGAAGGCCTATGGCGCCCGGTTGCTTTCATGTCACATGGCCTGACAGAGACAGAGCGGAATTACGAGATCTACGATAAAGAAATGCTCATGATAATGCTCGCTCTTGACGAATGGCGGGCATTGCTTATGGGTGCTGACGAAACTTTTGAAGTATTTACGGATCACCAAAACCTACAATACTTCAAGAAGCCCCAGAAGCTTAACCGTCATCAAGCACGTTGGGTAACAGAGTTGTCACAGTATGACTTCACTCTTTCACATCGACCTGGAGCGCTTAATAGAAAAGCAGACTTGCTATCTAGATGCGCTGATCACGATCAGGGAAAAGATGACAACAAGGATGTCACACTCCTAAAGCCGGAATACTTCCGAGCTACAGAGTTTGAAATCGAGGGAATTGATAAAGACCTAATCAGTCAAATTGAATCTGTCACATCTATTGACACCTCGGTTAAGTTGGCACTTGAGAAATCCCTACTGGGTTGGAAAAGAGAAGGCAATTTGATCTTCTATCGGGAATGTGTTTACATACCGAGGAATGACAAGTTGCGGGAGGGTATCATTAAGCTTCATCATGACACTCCGCTTACAGGACACCCAGGCGAAACAAGTACACAAGAGAAGATTGAAAGAAACTTCTTCTAGCCCCGATTGGGAAACCAAGTACAGGAGTATGTTCGCACATGTGAAGACTGTCAATGAACTCGGGTCAAACGGTCGAGACAAGGGATGCTTAACCCTCATAAAATAGCCAAGGAGCCTTGGGAGGTGTCAATGGACCTTATTGGTCCCCTTCCAGAGAGCAATGGCTTTGATGCCATTCAAGTTTGGGTGGACATATTTTCAAAGATGATCCACGTTGAACCCACAAACATGGAAGTAACAAGCGAGGGAATCGCACGTCTGACACGCGACCAAGTCATCAGACATCATGGGATTCCCCGAAAGATAATTTCGGATCGCGATCCTCGTTATGTGTCCAAGTTTATGCGAGAGCTTAACAAGCTCTTCGGGATAGAAATGAACCCAAGTACAGCGTATCGCCCCCAGACGGATGGTCAGACGGAATGGACAAACCAGGAGATAGAACAATATCTCCGGTTATATGTCAATTTTCATCAGTCAGACTGGGCTGAATGGCTAGCGCTAGCAGAGTTTAGTCATAATGACAAAACTAGTGCTTCAACAAAAGTGACACCATTCTTTGCAAACACGGGACGACATCCGTGGAAGGGTCATGAGGGAAAATCGGACAATCAAAACGAGTCCACTCAGGAGTTTGCTGACCAAATGAAAAAGATTCAGAAAGAGACGACAATGGCGCTTGAAAAAGCACAGGCTAATATGAAACGAAACTACGATAAACATCGAAAGCCTGCACCAGAGTTCAAAGCCGGAGACAAAGTTTATGTAGAAGCCACAAACCTTGATACAGGTCGACCTTCTCGGAAACTTTCAGACAAGCGTCTTGGCCCCTACGAGATAGTAGATAAAGTGGGCTCGTCGAGCTATAGAGTCCTACTTCCGGGCAATACTCGGAAGTATAACATATTTAATGAGGCGTTGCTTATGCCATATCATGAGCCTCCCGCTCACAGAAGGGATGAACAACCACCGCCAGAGATAATTGATGATGCAGAGGAACACGAGGTTGAGTCTATTCTAGACTCCCGACGACGTGGTAAGGGATATCAATTCCTTATCAAATGGAAAGGCTATCCAACAGCCAAAAACACATGGGAACCAGAGCGTAATCTCACAAACGCATCTGAACTATTATCAGGGTACAAACGAGACAACGGCATTTCTACCCAGGCCGTTCGAATTCATATCTCACCCCTGATTTTACCCACTGGCAGTTGGGACAAATACATTGAACGCTTTATACACAAGGAAAAAGCAAAGCCATACCACCGTCGATACCTCTTCAATGCATCAACTGGTGTGTTTGATCGAATTCATGGTCACGACTTAGACGAAAAGCGTAAACCGGATCTCTGCCTAGCTGACGAGGACGTCAGCCTTAATGGGGGGGTAATGTTATGCTGTTAACGATTATTTTATCTTATCACGGAACAATCGGCACGAGATTCTGAGCCGGATACCTGCACTTCCTTTTTGGGGCTTAAATGGGCGCGCATTTAGAGGTGTGTTCCCAACCAGGAAATTCTCTGTACGAAGCCCTGTGTGCAGATGTGACAGCTGTCAGAGGATGGTTAGTCACCCCTTATTTCGTCATATCCTCGGCATTGTCCGAACCCTATTTATACATTGATCTCCTGTATTAGCACCCTGACCACTACATCCATGATATCGTCTTGTCCTTGTCCTTGAAGATATTGTCCTCCCTCTCACAACAGCGGCTTGAGGCGACTTGGCGGCAATTAGACCTGTCGGCATTGTTGTTGGCCGTCTCGGCATTTTTTGGCACCACTGTGTATGGGCCAGAATCCCTCGAGCTCAGAATCCGCACACCCCACACAACAAACGTTGACGTCCGCCCACTCGACCTCCTGACTCCTCTTTGGGAACAATGATCTGTGGTGAAGCTGAAAGGCGGCAGGATATGGATGGTAGAGCGTTGTAGGGAGATCTGAGCTGATTTTTCTTGTCTTGGCGGCTGATACAGACCACCGCTTTCGGGGTGCCTTAGGTCAACCTCAAGGGAATTTTATGGGAGAGGGGAGGAAAGAATTATGTGATGCCACTGTCGACGGACTTCGGCCAAATCTGCTGCAGCAGGAATGTAAGAAAATGTTGTCCTCCTCCATCATACAAACCAGACAAAATATCTGGACCCAGATATCTGTGCAGACTTTTGCAATGATCGATTCAGACCCTGGCTTTTGTCTCTTCTTCAGCATGAGGTCGCGATGTTGGGTCAATTTGTCGATGGCGTGCTGGAGTCGATATATGTGACTGGAAATGTCTTCGAGTTCCTGCTCAGAGGATAACTCGAAATTGAATGGAGCTGAGTGCTTGCATCCGTAGCATAATACCACACATTCGGTGGCATTTTTCGACATGGTGATGATGGCTGAAGCAGCGCCAGTGTGACAGCTGCGACATGTGACAATCCTTTTTTTCTTTCATGAAGCTCCTTGCTCAAATGGCGAGCATACGTAGGTGCGGTGGCATTGTATAAGCTTTGAATCAAGCTCCAGTAAGTGCATCTACCGAGTGATCCATTCCTGAAGATCAGGGAAGAAGGAAAGTAGCTAGTCATCAACACGAGCCAGTCTGAGTACACACCTGTTGGTTGAATAGACCCGGAAGGGAACGAAGTAATCAATCGGGGACATGAGCTTCAGTGATGAGAGGATAATACACTCCTTCCAGTGTTTTTACACCAGACTGGCGACAGACCACCTTAGACCATGATAGCGACCGACTTGAATAGGATGAAGGGGTATATCATTCGGAATTGGTCGTCACAAGAAGGATAAGCAACTTTGTAGCTTGTCCGAGATTCTATTCGAGAAAGGATTCTGAATGGTTTTGCCGCGGGGCAAGACTTTTGCTTCTGAATGCACGGATCAATCGGCTCCTTTCACGATCGGCCGATCAGTTTTGATTGATTGCGCCACATAAAATATCCGGTCGAAAAGATTTCATAAAACGGGTACATAACTGAGTTCATAACAAATGCTCTACAAATCTTGTGACACCAGATCCGATGTAAACTCTACTATCACTACTCATCAGGAGCAAACTGGTCTCATCACTTAGACAGTGACGGGGACGCAGCCCAAAGAAATAAGTCCTGCAAACAAGTCGTCAGCCTGGCAAAAAAATATCGCAGCAGAATTCTGTATACTGTGAGAGTTGTCTTGGCATAGAGCGGTAGTACCGGAGCTGGTATCAAGGTCAGTAAGAATTCGAGTCTTCGTAGGTTTAAAGAAGCTTGCCATGCGCCATTGCCGGCACCGACAACAGTGATGGGGGAGCAGCTGACACCGATCAGACCAGTGACGCTGGAGGGATCAATGCCGAACAACTTCAGGATGGCCACGCCTATTGGAGAGCTGGCTTCCTCGAGAGAGCTGCAACACTCGATGTCCGCAGTGTTGCGACTAGTCGGGGTGGCGACCGCAAGGGTGACAAGAGCGAGAGCGATGGCAGAGAGTTTGAATTGCATGTTTGAGATTGAATGACAGTTGAAGATGTTCAAGTGAAGAATTTGAAGGCATTGAGGGCATCTTTTATAGATTTCCGACCTCCATACTGGACGAAAATAGCCAAATTAGTTCTCAAGAACAAGTGAATTGAGTAGAGCAATAACTTGGCATGATGTGGGAACCATGAGGATCTCGTAGTAAAACATGAGGCGAAAAGGTGGAGATGGTGCATCGTCATATGCAGGGTCGAGTTTCTATCAAAAGTCATGATAGAAATCCGACATGATTCTCGGTGTCGTAATTCTCCGTATGACGCCGAGGCGGCGACGCAAGAAATTTCGCCAGGCCGAGCTTTTGCTCAACAATCTCTTAGATTCTTTGATATACAGAGTCCAAGAAGGATCACCTTGAAGAAGGTATCAGTTGCTGTTCTTGCTGATAGATGCGCCTCAGTTCTCTCACTCGCGCGCGTCATGTTTCTTGAAATGTCCCGGTCATACTCCACAGTGGCAAGACAGGCTGAATGCTCTGGTCGCATTGTCGTGTAATTCCTGACCACGGCAAGAGTAAGATGCCTCAAACTCATTGGATCAAATGTGGTGATGAACAAGCAGACAGATGGGAAGCTTCAATTCCCTCGAGACATGCTTTGGACGGAAACCCACAACAGCTGACCTCTCGGAACCGTGGCGATATCTTTTGATGGATCGCTCTTTCGCGGATACCCTGCATGATGACTACCATGACCCTGGTCTTTCATCCTGCATCTTCATGTCATTCAAGGTCTGAAACGAAATGAAAACACTCTGAGTCTCATGATCCACCGGATTTTTGGCTTCAAAGATTTTTCTCCATGACCCCCGAGTCGCCGCTTGCAAGCAAAGTCTCAGAACAAGTCGACAAGGGCGTCGGTACCTGAATGTCTTCGATTGCCATTCAGCTCTATCTCAAACATGCAATTCGACGCTGTCTGCTATAATTTACCCTGATACCGCTGGTCGGAGCTGACATCTAGGCAGGTCTCGATGGTCCCTGAATCCTATGGAATGATCCTACATTTTCGTCATGTTCCTGTGACACAAAGAAAGGTACCAACCTGTACCCAGCTTTTATCTGTCTAGTCTCGGTGCTTGGCACTAAAACTCTCCGAGTCGAGGCTCTCTGGATCCTGGACGATGCTCATGTCTGAAATAATTTAGAAATAGAACTCTTGACACCCTGAGCCCTTATATATACAGGCTTCGCTATATCTGAGCCTTCAATATGCTGTAAGCGACATCAGATGAAATTACGAAACTAGACAAAACAAAGCATGTTGACACTCTCGGGACTGTCGTATTCCGTTGAACCGCACTAGAGTAGCTGAAGAACGTTTGAATTGAGTGACGCTTCAGTTCCGACAGCACATTCAAACATCATAATGCCTGATGCCACAATCAAGGAATGACATTGATGATAACTGATGCGCAATACAGACAAAAAAAACATCAAACACTGCTACTTATCTAGATATAAGGTACTCTTTACTACAGTACAAGCAAATGGCAGGCCCTCAATCGAGTTCGGACATTTTCCGCCGACTACATATTGATGCCGGGCTGAGGCTTGTGAAACGATGATCATGATCACAGAGACTCGGGAGTATTTCGAGAGAAGCTTGAGCTTCTCGCGTGCTCAGTTCATTCATCGTGGATTTCAGGGGGCCGTCAAGACTCAGACATAACATCTGTTGTTTTTCGGACTTCAGCTCCTGATGGATCACTTGCAGCTGTCCCATCGATATCTGTTCTCCGGGTCTGCATGCTGTTGCTCCACAGCAACATTTCCACTCCACTTCAACATTATCCGGACATGGTAATGGGAAAGCGATATCCAGTTTGTGGCAAAACTTTGAGTCCAGAAATCTATAGAGGATGTCTTGCGATGTCCCAAATCTTCACTTGAACAGCTTCAACCATTCCGTACTATCTCAAACATGCAATTCAAACTCTCTGCGATCATCCTTGCTCTTGTTACCCTTGCGGTCGCCACTCACAGTAAGTGATTGATATTCCTATCGTATCTTATCTCACATTAACCGCTCCTTGACAGGCGTGATTTCTTTGGGCTGCAATCCTATCACTCTGAGCAATTCAGAGAGAATTCCGCTCCTGATCAGCAAAGAAGTAAAGTGGACATTGGTTCTAGTGTATGATGCTCGACAGGTTAGAGAGCAATTTTTACTTTTTACAGTGAGCTATCGTGTCTTGAAATGTACTTGTGTATGCCTGAAAATTCTCAGTCAATAAGATTAGTCTCCTTGTTGCAGCAGTGCGCTGAGCAGATGGACACATAAGGACCCACTGTGGTCGTGGAGCCAGAGCGGAAGAGAGCGGAGCGATCAAGATAAGCTTTTCCCATCGCTTCCACATCCTAATATGGGACACATGATTAGAATCAATGCATCTCTTCAAGTTGAAGCCGGAATATAACCGAGTTCATGTTGGGAAAACGGGAAAACGGTCACCAATGTATAGAGGTCATTCAAGGGTACCGCCGTGACGCCGAGCTCCGACAAATCCGAGGAAAGCTCAAAGCTGTGAGATAGATGAGAGATAAATTGTGCTGAATTGACACATAAAGCGAGGCTGAATGAGAAGTACGATTGATCGGAACATGATTGCAAGCTTTGTAAAGACCATACTATCTGACTTGGTTCATGGGCTTGGCAGTCAAGACAGAGAGCTTAGGATGATAGAAACATTCCCGTATGATGAGCATCCCGAGATTGGAAGACCTCTGGTGGAGATTTTGACATGGTCGCGGGTAACAGGAAAATTCGGTATTTTCCGGTCAATGACTTTTCGGCATCAAGTTCTAGTTTATACAGTGAATAAGCTACAGTAGCGTGACAAGACAAGACAGTATCGTAGGTGGATAAGAGAGAATGAGAATCGTAAACTTCAGAATGAGGATTGCAGGAGTAACAAGGCAGCAGGATGAGTATCTTGGAAAGTGGTCGATAGCAAATATGTAAAAGCAAGCAGGAAAAATGGTCCACTAAACGAGTTGAAAGTTCAGAGGTGGGTATATCATATTGAAGGAAAGACTTACCAAAGGCCCTATATCTCCCGACACGTCTTCACCACTGAACGGATATGACTTTGCAGTGGCCCTGCAGCCGAACTGTTGCTCTCCCGAACAGAGACCTTGATTATCGAGGGTGAAGCTTCGGAAATGCGCAACGCTAGCCATCGAGTACAGGCAACGACATCTTCGAAAGGCAAGTCCGATGAGGATTGGATGCATGACGGAACCTGGGGTGGTGTCCAGATCAAAGCCTGATGCATATCCATCAAGCACAGTATTCGAAGGTTTGGGAAATGCTTCGAGATCACAGCTAGGAAATCGTCCTAGGATAAAATGATAGGCAAAGAAATAATGGAATTTTGAATTGCACTCACAATGTGTATTTTGACATTGCGTCGAGGGATTATGGTAGGAGATGAGATCCTGGGGAACATAGTACCAGCCAAAGATAGTGCTTCGAGGCCTGAAGATGATCGGTTCAGTATGAGAAAGAGCCCGGTAACTTCCCAGCTCGACATCGTGACTGAGAGACAGAGCAACACTGACCAATTCCGTTGATTCCCAGAGGGAGCGAGCCTCGGCAGCGTCCAGGAAAGACAATATGTATAGTTTGCTGGAGTTCCAGTCTGTCCAATGTGAACTAGCAGCCTCTGACCGTATTGTGAAAATCGTGAGGAAATGGAAAAAAGGCAACAAGGTACATACCTTTCAATCAAGTTCCTTTGGATTCCTTCCAGTCTGATCTTCACTGAGAACTGGACATTGTGATCAGCCAATATATTCCATTTTTGCACGAATTTCTTACCATCTACTCGCCAAGCGCCTGTACCGTCTGCAGAAGGTTCCCATACTCCAGCGACAGCGCAACAGTCGCCTGTGCAAGCAATGTAAAGGTCACGACGAGTTGTATCGAAGACAGCCAATAAAGCGCAGCTGCCTGAAATTGCCGGTAACATGGTCTGCAAAGGCCTGGCTGACGTCCGGAATCTTGTTGAGCTTTCTTGACTCTGCGTCCATGTTTTCTGCAAGCACGCGTAATGGCGCCTTGAGAATGTCCGAGTCAAGGTTCTCGAAAGCTTTTTGGATAGCGAGAGACATCTGAGCTGGATCAGCGTCGTGAAGCAGCGTAGAGGTCACGATGAGCTGTATCGAAGACGGCTAATAAGCGCAGCTGCCTGAAATTGCCGGCAACATGGTCTGCAGAGCCAAAGGATTCTGGCTGACGTCCGGAATCTGGTTGAGCTGTCTCGACTCTGCGTCCATGTTTCCTGCGAGCACGCGTAATGGCGCTTTGAGAATTTCCGAGTCAAGGTTCTCGAAAGCTTCTTGGATAGTGAGAGACATCTGAGTTGGGTCAGCGTCGCGTGGTGATGAAGCCTGCTTGCCCATCAATGAGGCAAGGACACCTGGTTTGGAAGAGGTCGATAGATTGGCAATTTCCAATGCAGTGGCCTTGAGTAGAATTCTGGAGAGGAGTTGGGAGGTTTCTCTGCTGCCATGACCGTCCATAACCGGAAAGAAAAGATAGTCGCCGTCCGACTGGTCCCTTTGAATGATTTGATGCGCATTGGCGTCTTCGAAGCCATCCAAGCAGTCGTGTGCTTCCATATCAATCCATTCGGAGGACGTGTGTCCCTATGAAACACCGCATTTTCCGTCAGAAGAGCCTCGGTGTTAGAGGGAGGACGATACCCTCAAGCACAAGGTCAAGACGATATCATGGATGTAGTGGTCAAGGTGCTAATACAGGAGATCGACGTATAAATAGGGTTCGGACGATGCCGAGGATATGACGAAATAAGGGGTGACTAACCATCCTCTGACACTCGGCGCTTCTCCAATCCAATAGCATCATTTTCTGCATCTCGGTGACCCGTTTCCCATCTGGACCACGAAGCGAGACTGGCAGGTCGAATGTCGATTGTTTGCGGGACGCTTTGAAGCATTCAAAGCCTGTTTTCTACACGTGATTCAACTCAATTTCTTGGCATCGAACAGCTCTCGCGACCTCCGGCTTGGGCCCTGGCTGCCACTGCAATATGATTTCACAGCAATATTCTCCTTCTATTCATTGAATATGCAGCTTTACAATGAGCATCTATCGCGATTCTGTGGATCATTCTCAACGTCAACAGCTCCGCTTCTCTCGCAGCCTTGACGTTCAACGTCCCCTGGAATTCTCCTCCCTGCCATGGACGCTCAGATAGGTAAATATATGGACCTTGATTGTTGTCATTTGGTGATTGAAGCGCGAATTGTCAGGGACTGGTCCAGTGAAGGAATCGAACGGAACATTACCTGACTGTTATGTTCGAGAGGCGAAGATCTACGATGAAGGAATGGTGGCTCGATGGAAGGTCCTCATGGATGGTCTTTTGCTATTCGTGAGTCCCTTAGCTTGTCGCGCCTCAGGATTACTGACAAGTCTTGTATTTAGGCTGCTCTTTTCTCGGCAGTAGTGACCGCGTTTATCATCGAGGGCTACAAGACTCTGTCTCCAGATCCTTCAGCAATGACAGTGGTTTTGCTCTATCATATCTCGCAGCAGCTGTCCGCCATCACGAATACTACTGAGCTCAACATTTCCCTGCCCGATTTGAATAGCTCACCGACTTTGGCGATCATTACCAACGTATTCTGGTTTCTCAGTCTCGCCCTGAGCTTGACCTGCGCCCTTACTGCGACTCTCATTGAGCAATGGGCATCAGACTATGTCCGGACAATCGAACGTCGAGAGGCGCCTGCAATCAAAGCTCGAATACGGGCATATCTTTTTGAAGGAGTTGAGAATTCGAATGTCGCAGCCATTGTTGAAGGGACACCGCTCCTTCTTCATGCCTCGCTCTTTTCCTTCTTCATTGGTCTCATATTCTTTCTGCATCCCATCAGCAACATCATGACCTTCCTCTCAGCCGGTATTCTTGGTGTTTTCAGTATCGCTTACCTCTCGGCCACCATTGCTCCCCTCATCGACACTGCTTCACCAATGAGGACACCACTCACGACACTGGTCCTTCAATTTTCCTTTGCGCGCAATTTGCTTCGGAAAATGTCACTTTGTGCGCTGAAATTGGCTTCACTTGTGCAATCGCAGGCCGGAGCAGGGGCTTTAGTATGCTGGAAGCCTGTCAAGACGTATTCTTCTGTTATGGCAGATCTAGGTCGAACATGCTGGAAGGTTGTGAAGAAGTTTTCTTCCGTCATCGCCAAAATAGGCCGAGCCTCGAGGGAGCGGCTATCGAACTGGGCGCGCCAAATTAGACTGAGCTCTTCACGCAAGGTAATTTATCATTCACTTCATTCATGTCCTTGTTCTGAGCTTTCCTCCAGGCCCAGCCCGACGCTGCAGAGATGCAACCGCGATCCGAAATTCCAGACCACAGCGCCAGAATCTTTATGAACCAGTGGCTCGAGCCTTTTGTAGAGATTTGGTCAGACAACAAGCTTTGTACCAGCAACCTTGACACTATCAAGGAGTCCACTGCGCTGGATCACTTCCTGCCGGGGTTTCGCAAGCGCGAAATTGACTCTTTGTCTTGGACATTGCAACACACGACAAACGATGGAGAGCTGCTTCTCTTCTTGGAAGGGATTCCAGTCTATCTCAACTCTGACTGGTCGGACCTTCACTTCGGGAAACCGGCGGTTCTGCTCTACGACCAAACTCCAGCTCATGTTCTCCGAGCTGTACTCCAACACCCCGAGTCAACCTTCTTATCAAAGCTTAATACTTTTCTTTCCACCCGATGGCAATCCATGACAGAAAGAGACGCGTCGGCGGTGGTCAATGCGCTTTCGTCTCTCTTCAAGAAAGAAGTCCACCCTTTCACCGAAGCCACCAGGTTCGTTCCCAGCCTCTCTTCCAGCGCCCATTTGCGATGGTTTATGGAACGCGCCATCGAGCTATATCCGTCACTCTCTCCTGCCATTCGACATCTCCGCGTAATGGCAGTGTTGCATTGTACGGAGGCGCGCGGCTCGAAATACAACACGACCTTCGAAGACCTCCACTCCTGGCCATACGACAGCGTTGATGTTACAGTCGCGTCCTTCCGATATTCTGAATTGCGCCCATTTTGGGATGCGATCGGGTCATTTTTGGGCTTTGAATGGAATCTCGATGGTGCGGAAACGTCACCGACAGCAGCCATGGCAGCCACCGCCGCTGAAGCAAATCAAGGCATCACCCTGTTCATTCTCTGTGTCTTGTTCTGGGAGGCTGTACGCGATCCCCAAGGTCATTTCACATTCCACCACGTAATGGAGGAGCTTATCAGCTATGCCTCACCGCTCGCAGAAGGATCCGCTGGGGCACAACAAGCATACAGCGCAGCAGCATTGCTTATCGCTTTGGCTCTGGAAGAAGCATCTTCTGAACTCGAGCGCGGGGAGTGGTATGAGGACACAGTGTATATGGTATCAAAATTGCTGGGTCCTCTCGTCAGAGTCACAGACGACGCTGCAGTCACAACTGCACAAAGGGTCTTGTGCTCTCCTTTCTCGTCGACAACGGCGCTTGACAATATACCATCCAGCTGGCCCGAAAACCCAAAAATCAATCAAACCATATGTGCTCACCGGTTCATCGAGTCCCTTGGAGGTTGGTATCACCGCCCTTTGCCTTCGATCCCGGAAAATGTTACCACTCTTGCTGGTCTGCCTTCGACCATACAAATCCAGCTCACTGAGCCTCTGAAAGGATGGCTCACCGACAATCCACCCGATGACGTCCAACACCTCCCTTCTTTATTTTGTCTCCTTGGCACCCTCGACGAACCAAAAGCGGTCATAAAAGTTGAACGAGCACTCCGCGAATTCCTCACTACACCGCAGACGGAAAGCAACCTAGAGGCCGCCCGGGAAGCTCTCAGAGAATTAGAAAAGACGGCTAACAAACCCAGTTTTGTCTTGCAAGCACTTTCATCGATACCTGATTATCCATAAGTAGCGGTAGAAGAGACAGAAGCTTCGTATGATAGCAATAAATCGTGGAATCATTTCCTCACATGACCGAAATCCTCTCAAAAATCAAAATGACCTTGACGACCAAATTCACAGTCGCTGGAAACGCACAACGATGACTTATTTCTGCCGAACCTTATCTTACTCGGGATCCAGGAGACAGCCAGGTCTGCCATGGATCAAGCCCTGTTGAATTTTCGCATCTCACCTTGCTCCAGAATCCCTCTAAAACCAGAAACATGCCATAGTTCAAAGAGGCGTCAAGCAAGGCAAAACGTGACCAGCTCCGTTTATCTTCCATTCCTATACATTTTCAGTGAACCAACGGACAAACTAGCCAATCAGAAGACCGTCATTGCTCTCAGAAGATGAGGCGGAAACATCTATTTCCTCTTCTACCAAGGGCGTCAGACGAGGATGCGTCACAGCGACGCCTCGGATGCCACGGCTGTCGATGGACCTTCAACACCGACGACCTTCCGGGCGCGTCCATGGATATAGGCGACCACCTGGTGCCTCAGTCTGGTAGAATCGCTGCGCCCCGTGAAAAGTCATTCGCCAAAATGGCCGTTGCTTGAAGATGCAAGGGTATGGGACAAGGATGAGCAGGAAAGCGCAAAGAACGGTTATGAGGGATCGGAGACGCAAGGAACCAAGGAGAAATTATACAGAAGGACCGAGAAAACGTGAAGAAGGTTGTTGGGAAGGACCAGGCGAAGGAATTAGGTCAAGGCGACGTTACAAAGGTATTCATATATTCCTTCCCGTATATATAGCTTGGCTCACCCCTTTTGGTACCAGACGACTCGACGGCCTCTCATTCTTCGACATTGCATTCTCTACTCTTGCTGGATCGTCGTTAAAGCAAGCTCAGGATCTCAAGTCTTCCGAAAACCTGGAACAGCTCGCTGCACGAAACGAATGGTTGGTGACAATGCCCGAAGAAGCAAAATGTCATCGAGGAGCGAAAGGGAAGAAGCAGAACCCGTCTGGAGGTCGATGATGAACGCAGACTGAAGAAAGCAGTCAAACGGAAGGAAAAGCGAGAAGACAACAGCAAAAAGGCCTAGTGCGTGAAATCCCTTTCGAACTTTTTGTGTACCTTATTCATTAGCCTATTTCCAGGGCAGAAGCCGACGTCGTTGCATCAATGGCTGCAACGCAAGAAGCGCGTGGAGAATGTCACGACAAGAAAACGGAGAAGGACTCGAGGGATCAGCAAGGGTACTAGCCAACTCAAGTCGAAGAATTCAAAGCCTGGCTGGGTTCAAGCAAGTCGTTCAGCAAGAGGAGATGCAAAAAAAGGCTATAAGACATTGTATGTTTCATTTGAATAATATTACATGCATAGGTCCCATTTCCGTCTACTCCATGATCGACGAATCTATAGTCAGCTTGGCCAAAGGTATTGTTTCCGCCTCCGGTCGCTAACTCTGTGATATAGATGAGACGATTCAGATCCAGTCCAAAGAGTGGGACATACCTCAGATGATGACAACTTTGAACCAGCCTCACGAAGTGTCTTGATTCTGTCCAAAAACCAAGAGCATTCGTCGATAATTAGGCTTCGAGGTCGGTTCATCGCTCTTCTCACCGTCGTCTCTAGCTTCCAAGTCGCATCTTGGACGCACAGAATTACTCTCGTCAAAGATGCGACCGAATGGTCTTCTGTCAAGAATGGCCGGTACGCGGCCAAAGTCGTAATAAACTTCCTTCCTTCCTTCCTTCCTTCCTTCCCGAAGGACGGAACCGAGACTCATTCAATCATAGTGAGAAGGGACTCAAGACGGTCGTCGAGACAGGACATCTCGAGCTTTGTCAATTGCGGGAATGGCGGTAGATTGTTAGTCGTAAGATGGAAGATGAGGCCGAAAGTCCATTGGCCTTGCCAATCGCAATCTGGGACGGATTTGGTGACATCGGGAAGGTGTTGAAAAATGGCGATCCATTCTTCTTGTAATAATACGGTGATTTGGCTGTGAATGGTGAAGGAGCGGAGAGAACAACCTGAGCGTTGAAAGAGAGTATGAAGGGAATCTCTGTCGACAAAGTCGTGTGCTCCAATGATACAGTAAGGGCTGTGAAAGGGTGAAGGAATACAAGGCGGGAGTCGTCAGTGACTCCAGCAATGGATTATTGGGGTTAAAGTTGCGGATCTCGGCCGAGAATATTGAGCAGTAACAAAGGGTCGTATTCGTCGTCAGGATCGAAACAAGGGCTTTCTATGCTGAAGCAGCTAGTGTGCCACTGTGTGACAATTTTTCTTTCATGAAGCTCGTTGCTTGATGGTGAGTATACGTGGATGCGATAGCGGTACGAGCTTCGAGTCAAGGTCCGGTAACTGCATCTGCAGAGTGATCAATCCCTGAAGATCAGGGAAGAAGCAAACTACTTAGTTGGTCGTCAACACGAGCTAGTCCGAGTACCTGTTGGTTGAGTTGAATAGACCTGGAAGGGTATGAAATGATGAATGAGGGGTATGAGCTTTGGCAATGAAAGGATAATACATCCCTTCCACCATTTTTACACTGACTGACAACAGACCAACTTAGCTCACAATAGCGACCGACTTGAATAGGATGAAGGGAGTATATCATTCGGAATTGGTTGTCACAAGAAGGGTAACTAGCTTTGTAGCCTGTTCCAAGATTCCATTCGAGAATGGTTTCTGAATGGTTTTGCCGCGGGGCAAGACTTTTGCTTCCGAATGCACGGATCAATCCGCTCCTTTCACGATCGGCCGATCAGTTTTGATTGATTGCGCCACACAAGATATCCGGTCGAAAAGATTTCATACAACGGGTACATTTATATTATTTGATAACAGAGTCCGTAACAAATACTCTCCAACTATTCAAGCTGACACCAGATCCAATGTAAACTTTACTATTATTAATGGTTGGGAGCAGACCAGCCCGGTCACTTAGGCAGTGATGGGAACACAGCCCAAAGAAATGGCACCTGTAAACGAGTCGTTAGTCAGAAAATAAGTCTTACAGTAGCTGAATTCTGCATACTGTGAGAATTGTCCTGGCAGGTAACGGCTGTACTGGAGCTGAAAACCAGGTCAGTAAGAATTCGAGTCTTTGTACTTTTAAAGAAGCTTACCATGCACCACTGCCGGCACCGACAACAGTGATGGGGGAGCAGCCGAGACCGACCAGACCAGTGATGCTGGAGACATCGAGGCCAATACTCTTAATGATGGCGACGGCTCCTGGAGAGCTGGCAGACTCGACAGTTGTGCAGCACACTTTGCCCGGAGAGGGCGCAGTGGTGCGACTAGTCGGGGTGGCGACCGCAAGGGTGGCAAGAGCAAGCGCAATGGCAGAGAGTTTGAATTGCATGTTTGAGAGAGCTAGTACTGAACAACGGTTGAAGATGTTTGACTGAAGAATTTGAAGGCATTGAGGGCGTCTTTTATAGATTTCCGACCTCCATACTGGACGAAAACAGTCAAATTGGTTCTCAAGAACAAGTGAATTGAGTGGAGTATACGGCCTCTTTGAGTGCTTGGCTATGATGTAAAAACCATAAAGATCATAGCGAAAATGCGGCGAAAAGGAGGAGATGACGTATCGTCATATGTAGGGTCGAGCTTCTATCAAAAGTCATGATAGAAATCCGACATGATCCTCAGTGTCGTAATTCTCCTATGACGCCGAGGCGGCGACGCAAGAAATGTCGCCAGGCCGAACTTTTGCTCAACAATTTCTTAGATTCTTTGATATACAGAGTCCAAGAAGGATCACCTTGAAGAAGGTATCAGTTGCTGTTCTTGCTGATAGATGCGCCTCAGTTCTCTCATTTGTACGCGTCATGTTCCTTGAAATCCTGGTCATACTCCACAGTGGCAAGACAGGCTGAATGCTCCGGTCACATTGTCATGTAATTCCTGACCGCGGCAAGATTAAGATGCCTCAAACTCATTGGATCGAACATGTTGACGAATCAAGCAGATGGTTGGAAAGCTTTGATTCCCTCGAGACATACTCTGGACGGAAGCCCACAGCAGCTGACCTCTCGGAACCGTCGGAACCGTGGCAATATCTTTTTGATGGATCGCTCTTTCGCGGATACCCTGCATTGACTGCCATCACCCTGGTCTTTCATCCTGCATCTTCATTTCATTCAAGGTGTGAAACGAAATGAGAACACTCCGCGTCTCATGACCCACCGGATTTGTGGCTCCAAGGATTTTTCTCCATAACCCCCGAGTCGCCGCTTGCAAGCCAAGTTCCAGAACAAGTCAACAAGGGCTTCGATACTCGAACATCTTCAACTGTTGTTCAGCTCCATCTCAAACATGCAATTTGACGCTCCCTGCTATAATTCACCCTGATACCGCTGGTCGGGACCGACATCTAGGCAGATCTCAATGGTCCCTGAGTCCTGTGGAATGACCATGCATTTTCGTCATGTTCCTGTGATGCAAAGAAAGGTACAAACTTGTATCCAGCTTTTATCTGTCGATGCTCGGTGCTTGGCACTAGAACTCTCCGAGTTGAGGCTCGCGGGTATTTCTGCTCAGATCTAAAATAATTTAGGAATAGAACTTTCAATACCCTGGTTTAGAGCCCTTATATATATACAGGCTTCGCTATATTTGAGCCTTCAACTTTCTGCAAGTAACATCAGATGAAATCATGAAACTAGACAAGACAAGGTATGTTGTCACTCTTAGGATTGTCAATATTCTGTTGAACCCATGCTAGGGTGGCTGAGGAATGTCTGAATTGAGCGACAATTCGGTTCCGACAGCACATTCAAACATCATGATGCTTGACGCCAGAATCAAGGGATGACATTGATGATAACTGATACACAATACAAACAAAAACATCGAATACTGCTACATATCCAGATGTTGGGTACTCTCTACTACAATACAAGCAAACAGCAGGTCCTCAATTGAGTCCAGACATTTTCTGCTGACTATTGATGCTGGGTCGAAGCTTTTGAAACAATGATCATGATCAGAGACTCGGGAGTATCGAGGGAAGCTTGAGCTTCTCGCACGCTCAGTTCATTCACCGTGGGTTTCGGGGGCCTGTCAAGACTCAAACATGTCATTTCGGACTTCGACTCCCGATGATCGCTTGCAGCTGTCTCCCCGATAATCTGTTTTCCGGCTCCGCATGCTGTTGCTCCACAGTACAACATTTCTACTCCACTTCAACATTATCTGGACCTGATAATGTAATGGGGAAGCCATATCCTGTTTGTGGTGAAGCATTGAGTCCAGAAATTCATAAAGGATGTCTTGCGATGTCCAAGATCTTCACTCGAACAACTCCAATCGTTCAGTACTATCTCAAACATGCAATTCAAACTCTCTGCTATCACTCTTGCTCTCATTACCCTTGTGGTCGCCACCCCAGCTCGTCGTAATGATTCACCACCGACCACTTGCTCGACTTCGGGTGCTCAATGCTGCAGCTCTCCAGCCGTCGTTACGATCCTGAAGAGCCTTGGCATCGATGTCTCTAGCATCACTACTGCAGTTGGTTTGGGTTGCTCCCCCATCACTGTCGTTGAAGTAATGGTGCATGGTAAGCTTCAAGCAGCATAAAGACTCAAAATAATCTCACCAATCTGGTTTCTAGCTCTTCTACTACGGTTTACTGCGAGGACAACTCTCACAGTAAGTCGTTGATATTCTCATCATCTTATTTCATGTTAACTAGTTCTTGACAGGCCCGATTTCTTTGGGCTGCCTGCCCATTACTCTCTGAGAAACTCAGAGGGAATTCTGCTCCCGACGAGCGAAGAAGTAAAGTGGACATTGGATCTAGTGTTAGCTTGACGAGTCAGAGAGCAATTTTTACTTTTTACAGACTATCATGTCTTGGAATGTACTTGTGTATGCCTGAAACTTTTCAATCGATAAGCTTAGTCTCCACATAGATTGTGGGAAGCGATGGGAAAAGCTTATCTTGATCGCTCCACCCTGGCTCAGTGGGTCCTTATGTGTCTGTCTACTCCGCAGACTGCTGCAACAAGAGACACATGATCAGAATCAGTGGATTGCACTCTTCAGGTCGGAATATAATTGATTCTGCGCTGGATAAAAATGCAATTATTATTGACCGTCCTGTAGACCTGAAAACTGGTCAGGAGTGGAAACAATTTCCAATGACTGGAGAAATGTAAATTTGGTGAGGGTCTGAATGAGCCGTAGCCAAACCAGGACACCATGGATAGATAAACAATGAATGTGGCTGAATTATGAGAGGATGGAGATAATGAATCAGAGCACTGCAGCTGGAATGTGGACAAGCTCTGGTGCTGTGGCTGAACCTTGGTCAACCTCTCCTGTAAACTGTACTATTAGAAGTAATCAAAGACTTGGAATGATGTGAATGTGGAGCCGGAGCGGAGGCTGCGGAGCGATGGCATGCCTTGTATTAGTGATCCGGTTACTGGCTAGACATCACTTGTTACACCAAGTAAGTTGCCGGTGCCTTTCACGAGTTGATCTTGACTGATATTTACCAGTCCTGGCTGAAAAGTATTAATACTTTGAGAACATATGAAGGGATGAAAGAGCGTGCGTTAACATTAAAAATAGGTTTGCACAAAAGAGTAGAGACGACCAGGATTCGAACTCGGTGACGCTTTTTCTCGAGCCGAGCCGAAAGCGACTTGTCAGTCAACTTGGATGACATCACATTCCTAGAGGTACCATAATGATATGCTTGCTCGTGCACCCTGACCCAAATCCTGTTCAGTCTTACCTCTGGGGGCCCTGATTCAATGATTTTGCCATCACACCTTTGGCTCACTGCTCACTTGTGTACTTGTTTTCGGGAAATCAGAAATCATGGCATGAATCTACATCCGACCTGCATTTCCTTGCATTAGCGATGTTCCTACCCATTCGCAATGACCTAGGAACTCTTCCAACTCTACTCTTCCAAAGTTCCATGATGTACATTGTATTGCTTGATTTCCTTGGCAAAAAGTTACTCCATGGTTGTTCATTGCCATTGGTGCCCTGACCACATCCCGCCCTGACCAGCTGTTACAGCTCATGCGGCAGGAGTTGGAGTTCGCCTAGCTGCCATCAGGACCAAATTGTTGTCGTCAGCCTGATCATCAGCGTCCTAGCTGGCTCTGAGCCATATCCAACAAGTCAACTTGGTCAAGATTAAGTAGGGTTGGCGGCAAGGCACCACAATGTTTTTGCTAGAAGAGACGCGTTGAAGCAGCATTACTAAAGGTTTCTTATCTGTGGGATTTAAATTCTCGATATATTAGCTCCAAACCCTCACGATATAGACTGATATAGACCTATTGCCAAATACCCTTGCCGGGACAAATTTAGTTATGCCGAGCTTCTGAGGGCAGTGTACGCCAAGTTCAGGGCTGAATGGACCAAAGAGTGTGCTATCACTGTCTGCTTAATGGCAAAGCTCCACGCCTCAAACCGTCTCTTGAGTCGGAGTCTCTTCGCTGATAAATTTCTCGTCGAGTTTTTTGCAATTGAGCTTCCAAGCAGGGTGCCATCCACTATCGGACCACAGCATTGATCTGCATTGACAGGCAGTATGCATCATATCAGCCCACGTCCGGTCTGGTAAATCTCTGTCTACATGTCATATGCCACTGATCAGTGATACGGATGTAGCCTTGGCAAGCAAATAAGAAAGATGAATTTGCCCACAACCTCTCATTCCTTCTCTTCCCTCTTTAGCCATGCCCCTGGTAGACAGTCACTTCCAAAGTGAAGGTCTCTAGTTGAATATTTGTTGTCGGCCACAGCAAACTGATTGTAATCCTTAGCGCTGGTTGCCACCATGGCGTTGAACGAATCGACTTACCGTGTTTCTGTCCTTGCTTTCAACATCCTTTCTTTTGCTGGATTTTTCCTTCTCGCCCTGGTATTGATACCGGTCATTCTGTCCAAGCAGGTACATCGCAACAGGACCTGGTTCGGAGTCATCTTGGCCTGGATGCTCTACTCTCTATCCTATCTTTTAATCCTTGGGCATCAATTTGGCCCTGAGCCGCCATTCGGATTGTGTATGTTCCAAACAATTCTCATTTACACAATGCCCACAATGTATGTGGCTCCCAGTTATCTGTCATTGGAACTCACTTCCTTCTCATTTTAGGAATGGCTGGACTCACCTGGCTTTTGTGACCGAGGTACACTATCGTCATGTATTTTTTTGGGAACAGTACTCATCATTTCACAGGTTTATTTAGGCATCAGAATGGTGCTATTCCAGAAGAAGAAGAGAGCCAGTCATGTCCGAGCTGTAAGTATTTGCTGTCTTACTTCAATTGCGCTGCTGAAGTCTTGTCAGCTCGTTGTGATTCCGTATGTAATGGCTTCAGCTTCTTTCTTCGGGGCTTTCGTGGTCAGTGCCGAATTCAGATAATTGATATTGCTAATCCCCGCGCATTTTCGTAGCTTATGAGCAATTCAGCAGATGTGCAACGTAGCCCCTCTCATATGTTCTGTCACAGTAGTACCTCTGGCCCGTGAGTCCTTGATTCGTTCTAATTTCTTTTGATCAATTATTATCAGCGCCACACTGACTGGTACTCTCTCTGTAATCCCCCTGCTGGTCGCACTTCCTCTCGAAGGTTCGTTGTATCTCATGTGTGAACTGTATCTACATCTGCTTATTTGTGGTCTCTAGCATGGGCGACATACCTGGTGATCAGGCACTGGTCCACTTTTCGACGTGTCATGAAAAGCAATTTGGAGTCTCCTGTCACTTTGTCCATTTTGATTCGAATACTGGTCTTCACCGCAGTGCCGATCACTGGGATCAGGTATGATCATCCGGCATCTCCCGTGTCTTCAAGTCTAATGCTCAGTCTAATAGCCTGACTATTACTTCCATCGCTTCCCCGTACGCCAGTGTCAATGAAACATTGTGGGATGTCCTATTATTGACTCGTGAGCATCAAACCAATGACATCCGACCTGTCTGCTGATATAAACGCGAGTCCCAATCTTAGCGGCTTGCGCTTTTGGAACCAGAAGGGTACGTCAATCACCCTGTTGTTGTTCAAGTTACTTGACTCATGTTATCTGTTTCTCAGGATGTTCTCTATGGCTGGGTCTTGTGGTGGAGGAGGAGGAAAAATAATGATGACAGCGAGCCAGAATCGCCGGTTGTCACGATCGACAGCGCTAAACATGAAAGTGAAGTCTGAACCGAGTATTCTTGACCTGTGTCCTGTACAATTTGTATCTACTTGTTCTTCTAAAGTCCATCCATCAAGTGAGGCCATGGCCACCCTGTCGTCTCTGAGAACAGTCCACCACCGTCATAAGGTTTGCATCCCAGGATACCCGCTGACTCTGTGATGAATCCATCTTTGTTCATCAACAGCCGTCGTCCATCGGGATCACCGGAATCAAGGACTTCTTCCCCGAAAACTCGCAACCATTCTATTATCGGCTTTTTAACCCACTGCTCTCGAGCTGACTTGTACCAGCCAAGATGACCGCCATGACGTGTAGCGACCATGACGATGAAAGGATTGTCAGGGACATCGTCAGGAATATGTTGAACCATAGGATCATCGATAGCATTCAATGAACAGAACGGGACCCTGATGCGTTGCAGGATCTCTGGTTGATGACTTGAGTTCCAGATGTAATACTCATCAACGTCGGTATAGGGCACTTCCGGCCTTGGCTCTCCAATATAACGGGTGAAAGCATTATCAAACTCTATGATGGTGGGATTCTTGAGCGCAGAGGCCTGAAGATAAGCTTCCGAAAGCAGCGGATCGATGGAAGGAGAGAGAAAAGCTTTGCGATGCAGCTTCAAAAGCATAACCTGCCCTGCACCCATCCCTCTTCCGTAGATATAGTCTCGAATTGGACTCGATCGCATGCTACAAGTCTTCAGTAAGGACTGAGCTTTCCAAACAAGAGTGTCCTTACAGGTGACCATTCCTCTTCATATCCCAAGGCTAGAAAAGAAATGTTGAAAGGAATTCGTTGAGATTTTTTTCCAGGTGCTCACATTCGACAGTATGAAAGCCGCTTTGAGTTTGCTATTTGTCCCTTCTTCCGAGAGGTATCTCGTAAGCTTATTGGCGCCGATAGAGAATCCCAGTCCTAGCAGTGGTGCTTGAGGGTACAAGAAAGAGATATACATTATGGCCTGCCGGAAATCATCGGTCGAACCTGCGGTATATAATTTTGGGGTCGTTAGCGGAACCCCTGCACCTAAGAGAAGAGTGAGCACATATCAGGTGTTTAAAACAGCATGATCTACATCCGCGATGATTAACAACAATGATTCTGTAGCCCAAGCCGCCCTTCGCTGTCGGATCACATATCGGAGGGACTAATGAGCGAATATAAGGTTCGTGACTTCCTGAAAAACAAAGGTTGTGATTCTAGTAGTGGCCACAAACTAGAATTCATACCTCCGGCTAATCCTGGAATAATCACAACAATTGGCGTTGTGTCTTCAAAAGAGGAACAATCTAGAGGACAAATATCAAGAGCACTGTGGATGTGAACTTTAGTCGAAGAAAAAATGTCGAGGTCGTTCTCACATTGTTCCACCATCCAGCAGCTGCAAAAACTGGCGCTTAAACCAGACTTTCGGAGCGACCGATGGCCCAAAAAGCACACCATATAGAGTTTGAATATGTCCACTGCAACATTCATAAACACATTCTTGACATAGAAGAGATACCCTACCTGCGAAGCCAACATTTCGGAGTGAAATCACCAAGAAGACTGGGACAGTGCGTTTTGACCAGCTGCTCAAGCGAAATGGTCTCTGGGTTTCTAGTGGCGTCTGAATGCAGGGATATAGGGGCTGGTTTCGTCGGGAACTGGACAATAGCCATCAAGCTTGAAGTCAACGTAGCGTGAGATGAGGACCCTGTTGGGACGATAGTCAAAGTGCCTGAAGACCGGAACGGGCGAGGCAGCCGAGCCGCAGGCGGAGTTTCGACTGTCATGTGATCATTTATTATCTCTCTCTCTCTCCCTCTGCGACCAGCTGCAGTAGATAAGTAGCTGCTCGCTATTTCATTTCTTCTCCTCTTCCATAACAAAGTCTTTCAGCTCCGACAGACCACTCCCTGGTTCAGGTGCTTCAGCCGGAATATAGTCGGGATGTCCTGTTTAGTGCTGGGCGCCTAACAGCCGAGAGCTTCTTTTGACAGGCAGCAGTAGGGGCTTTGCAGAGAGGACAGTGGAGAACTTTGGACAGATCAAGTCGGCGATAAATTTTCGCAATACTTAATGCTTCAGACTCCAGAGGTGCGTTAGCGTAGTATCCGTCGTCCTTTGTGACTGTCTATCACATCCCTTCCTTGTTCCGCCATTTTGTCACAATGCCATTACTTACTGGCTTTCCATTATTCATGGGCTCAGTCTCGAGTGCTTGAACCGAGCTCTGTTATTCAGTGTGAGCCCGATCTTCAAAGTTTCGACCAACGACTGGATCCATCTCAGCTTCTACTTTCTCCTGGATCTCGGGATATCGCACCATGGTAAGGGAATGTATGTGGACGATCAGAATTCTAGCGTTTGACAGAATTGAACGAGTAGCGTGCACTGTCTCTCCTCCACCTTGAAGATAAAGTCAGCTTCTTAATGTATATATTTCGTGGATTTACCTCCAAACATCGACCGAGATGCATGTTTGAGGACATCTTCGTCTTCTGCACCGAGTCCCTGTTCCAACCATCTCGATGTGAATGATGGTTCCGCTGTGCCTGCAGCCTGATACAGTTGAGAAAAATGAATGAAGACCGAAGAATCGGCACTCACCATTTGCGACTTGACGACATTGAAAGGCAAATCGATCATGGCAGGATAGAGGGGCCGCCACAATCTGGCCTGCTTCTGAAATCCGGGACCAGAGAACCATTCAGGGATGTAACGGACTGAGAGAGTGCTTCAGATCAATATAGAGATTCGGTTCGGTGACTCACGGATCGACATTTGGTTCACCATGTCCCAGGCGCACAACCTTTGTTGGACGATTCCATCGCGTTATTTCCAGCCTTGGAAAAAGGATTGCCTTGGTCCTTGACTATGTATTCATAAGAAATGCGGAGCACAATGACTCCAGCACGTCTAAAAAAAGGTCAACGTCGAGGCGGGGAAAAATGTAAAAGCCGCCTCACTGGAAACAATGTTCAGCGAGTCGGTCTAGCTCCAGTCGTGTGCTTCTATATCAATCCATTTGGAGGATGCGTATCACTGTGAAAGACCGCATTTTCCGTCAAAAGAGCCTCATTTTCTGCACCCTCGGTGACCCGTTTCCCATCTGGACCGCAAAGCGAGACTGGCAAGTCGAATGTCGATTGTTTTGGCAAGTCGAATGTTGATTGTTTGCGGGGGGAGTAATAGTAGGCTGGAGCGCCAACGACAACGCTGGCTGTAACTGGTTTCCAGACGCGTTGAAGCATCCAAAGCCTGGTTTCTACACGTGATTCTCAATTTCTTGGCATCGAACAGCTCTCGCGACCGAATCCTGGCTGGCACTGCAATATGATTTCACAGCAATATTTCCCTTCTATTCTTTGCATCTACGGCTTCACGGCGAGCGTCTATCGCGATGCTGTGTATCATTCTCAGCGTCAACAGCTCCGCTTCTTTCTCGCAGCCTTGACGTTCACCGTGCCCTGTAATTCTTCTGCCTGCAATGGAAGCTCAGCTAGGTAGATATACGCGCCTTCGTCAACCTAATGGCTGAGCCGTGAATTCCCAGGAACCGCTCCGCTGAAGGAATCCAATCCAACATTGTCAAGCTGTTATGTTCGAGAAGCGAAGATTTACGATGAGGGCATGGTAGCTCGCTGGAAGGTCCTCATGGATGGTCTTTTGCTATTTGTGAGTCTGTTAGCTCGTCGCGTCTCAGGATTACTGACAAGACTTGTATTCAGGCTGCTCTGTTCTCGGCGGTGGTCACGGCTTTCATCATCGAGAGCTACAAAACTCTGTCCCCAGATCCTTCAGCAATGACCGTTGTGCTGCTGTATCACATCTCGCAGCAGCTGTCCACCATAACGAACACCACCGAGCTCCAGATTTCATTACCCGATTTGAATGGCTTGCCGACCTTGGCAGTCATCACTAATATATTTTGGTTCCTCAGTCTCGCCCTAAGCTTAACCTGTGCCCTTACTGCCACTCTCATCGAGCAATGGGCATCAGATTATGTGCGAGCAATCGAACGGCGAGAAGCGCCTGCGATCAAAGCTCGAATTCGGGCGTATCTTTTTGAAGGAGTCGAGAAATCGAATGTCGCAGCCATTGTTGAAGGGACACCGCTCCTTCTTCATGCATCGCTCTTTTCCTTCTTCATTGGTCTCATTTTCTTCCTGCATCCCATCAGCACAATTATGACATTCCTCTCTGCTGGTATTCTTGCTGCTTTCGGCGTTGCCTATCTCTCGGCCACCATCGCTCCCCTCATCGACACGGCTTCTCCTATCAGGACCCCGCTCACGACACTGGTCCTTCAATTCTCCTTTGCGCGCAATTTGCTTCGGAAAATCTCTCTTTGTGGGATACAAGTGGCGTCAATCGTGCGATCGCAGGTCGGAGCAGGGGCTCTGGCGTGCTGGAGGCCTGTGAAGAAGTTCTCTTCCGTCGTCGCTGAAGTAGGCCGAGCCTCGAGGGAGCGGCTATCGAACTGGGCGCGCCACATTAGACTGAGCTTTTCACGCAAGGTATTTCATTATCTATCTCATGATCTTGTTCTGACTTTCTCCAGACTGAGCCCGACATTACGGTGATGCAACCTTCCTCCGAGATGGAAGTGATGTCAGAATACGGTTTTCCAAGCTGGCTCCAGCCCAATCTCACTCTTATGCAACCGACAGAGCAGAGTGCCACGCCCCTTCTGAAGTGGCAGTGGCTCAAGCCTTTTGTAGAGATTTGGTCAGAAAATACGCTTTATACCAGCAATTTAGACACCCTCAAAGAGTCCACTGCGCTCAATGACTCCCTCCCCGAGTTTCCCAAGCGCGAAATTGACTCTTTATCTTGGACACTGCAGCACACAACAAACGATGGTGAAATGCTTCCCTTCTTAGAAGGGATCCCGGTCTATCTCAATTCTCGCTGGTCGGACCTCCACTTCGGGAAACCGCCAACACCATTCGACAAATCTCCGGCTCAAGTTCTCCGAACTGTACTCCAAAACCCCGAGTCAACCTTCTTATCGAAGCTTGAGACTTTTATTTCCACTCGATGGCGATCCATGAGTCAAAGAGACGCGTCCGCGGTCGTCAATGCACTGTCCTCTCTCTTCGAGAACAAGGTCAATCGTTACACCGAAGCCACTGCCTTCCTTCCCAGCCCCTATTCCAGTGACCTTTTGCAAGACTTTATGGAACACGCCATCCAGCTGCATCCGTCACTCTCTCCTGCCATTCGATGTCTCGCAGTAAGGGCAGTGTTGCGCTGTGCTCAGGCGCGTGGCTCAAAATACACCACAACCTATGACGACCTCCGCTACTGCTGGCCATACAACAGCATTCGAGTTCCAGTTGCGTCCTTCCGATATTCCGAATTGCGCCCATTTTGGGATGTGATCACGTCATTTTTGGGCTTTGGATGGAAGCACGGTGATGTGTTAACGTCACCGACAGCAGCCACGGCAGCCACCGCCGCCGAAGCAAATCAAGGCATTGCCCTACTCAGTCTATGTATGTTCTTCTGGGAAGCTGTACCTGATCCCCAAGGTCATTTCACCGACACATTCCACTACGTTATGTGGGACCTTATCAGCTATGTTCCACCGCTCGCAAAAGGATCTGCGAGCGCACAACAAGCATACAGTGCAGCAGTATTGCTTATCGCTTTGGCTGTGGAAGAAGCTTCTCCCGAACTCAAGCGCGGGAGGTGGTATGGGAGGACAGTAGATGCGATATCAACATTGCTGTATCCTCTCGTCAGAATCGCAGATGATGCTGCAGCTGCAACTGCACAAAGAGTCTTGTGCTCCCCTGTGTGGTCCGACTCGACAGCGGCGCTTGGCAATATACCATTCAGCTGGCCCGAAAACCCGAAAGTCAATCAGACCATATATGCCGGCCAGCTCAAGAGATACCTTAACCCATGGTGGCATGCTTCAGAATCATGGCCTCTGATACCAGCAAATGTTACGACTCTTGCTGGTCTGCCTTCGACCATACAAATCGAGATCACTGAGTCTTTGAAAGGATGGCGCCCCAATGGACGTCCTGATGACCTCCAACACCTCCCTTCCTTATTCCGTCTCCTTGGCACCCTCGACGAACCAAAAGCTGTCATAGAAGGTCAACGATTACTCCGAGAATTCCTCATTACACCGCAGACGGAAAATGACCTAGACGCCGCCAGAGAAGCCCTCAGAGATTTAGAAAAGACGGCTAAAAACCCCAGATTCGTCCTGCAAGCACTCGCATCGGTACCTGACTATCCATAAGTAGCAGTAGAATAGAACGGAGGCTTCGTATGAATCTGATAACAATGAATCGTTGAATCATTTAGGGACGTTCAGTTCTGAATCCGAGGCTACTTATTTGAAAAAGCAGAAACTGCTTATTTGAAAAAGCAGGTCGTGGGAGTCTTTCCTGGCTACTTATTTTGGAAGGCACCCGGGCTAAGCACCGCTGGAAAATGGAAATGGAAAATGGAAAATCACGTGTGATCGGTTATATTAGTAATGCTATGCTATGACTCAGCCAAGACGTGGGTAGCATGTGCCGGCTTCTGGGAGCCGGCTCCCAAGTCCCGACTCGGCGACGGCAGTTGAATTATCTTGCACAGGATAGCTATTTTGTACATGAATAGATATTTAAGACCATACGGCATTCAGTCAGCAACAAAGTCAGCAATAAACCTAACATTATAGGACTCGGTCGTCATTGATGCCAGTTATCAGCCTTTGTCGCATCAACAGCTCTGATATCAAGCACCCACCAGAGCAACAAGATTCTGTGCCTCAATGGCTTGGGTGTTAACATGTATCATTGAACATAATGATTTACTGTAAGGTCTATGGTTCGAGCCTCTTCAGTTTTATCATTTTTCATGATGACTTGACCTCCTGATGTCAGCACCCGACTCTCAGACGGCACTCGCTAGCAAACTCATAACGAGAGCTTGCTCCTAACGTTTGCCACCTTCCTTCTCAGACCACTCAGTGGCCAGCATCCGGCTCCCAACTTTCGGTCCACAGCCTGCGCATACCACCTAACAGCTTTTGGATGGCCGCCTCTAGATGAGCTCTGTCGCCTTCCTTTGGTCATAACTCGCCCGTCATTCAGGGTAAAAATCCCTGCTCTTCAAACTCACTTGCGACAAGGCCCACGGTGGTTGCAGAGGCGCACGATCTGGCTCTTGGGACTCGCCTCTTGAATTGCTGACAGTGATCTCTCACTGTCTCTCACCGTTTCTCACCGCATCTAATCCAATCATTCACAGTACTTGTCTGGATTTCTTAACACTCACTGTACCAGTTCAATGAAGCTTTTCGGCGCTTAGTTACAAATCCCTGCTCAACAAGAGACCTGCCCAGGAATCCCTCACAGGCTATACTTATAATCTTGCAAAAAGCATCAAAGCATCAATGTTCCAGGAGGCCAGTTCTGGGGGGCGGCTTGGGCCACCTGCCTGTGCCATCCGCCTCTTACATGGCACCGGTCAGTATCCATCAACACCATCATCATGTCAGCAGCTTTCTTTCTCATTCGCCTTCCACATCCCAAAATGAGCAGCGCCATCGAAAATCTCCCGGCTGATGTCGGACAAATTGTCGCTACGCTCTGTCGAGCAGAAGATGATCACTCTATCGATGAGCTGGAGCTGACACTGTCGCATCCGCATCCCTCACGAGCAAAACCATGAGACAGTCTGCACAGTGCTGCAGATAGACATGTGAATGACAGACGTTGTCAGGCTGGGAGACACAGTCTGAACGTGAGTTGCAGCACGATGTGAGCCAGGTGGTGCGAGGCGGCTCGGGGATGCTAGATACTGGTTGTTCTGCTAAATGATATTATTCTGCCAGCCGAAAGGAGCCGAGTTGTGGGAGCCACCTCGCAGCAGGCGACACCCAATTGCTGCTTATTAATATGGTTTCCACACGTGATATTCCATTTCCATTTCCATTTTCCATCGGTGCGTAGCGCCAGAGCCTACTTATTTTGAAGGCTGCTTATTTGGCTGAGTAAGCATTTGAACATCATGTGAGAGTCAAACGAGATAAGCAGCAGCTACTTATTTGAAATAAGCAGCTCTAGGAGCTGCTTATTGCGCTGCTTATTTGTTAAAAGTTGCTTATCTTGCATAATCTTCAACATGCACGTGCAAATAAGCAGCTTTTGGCCAGATAAGCAGCCCTCCAAATAAGCAGAAGTTTGAGCGTCCCAAAAAGTTCACCTCAAAATAAGTAGCTGGTGACAAATAATCAATTTTCAAATAAGCAGCCAATAAGCAGCTTATTTCTTAGAACTGAACGTCCCTATAATATTTCTTGTGACACATGACCAAAATCCTCTCAAAAATGACCTCGACAACTTGTCGACGACCGAATTCACAAGTCGCTGGAAAAGGATAACGATACATTCGACTCGTCACTATCAGACCTATTCCATCCAGATCGCATGTTTCTCGGGATCTAGGACGTCTAGGACTGCTATCAATCAAGCCCTATGGTATTTTCGTGTCTTATCTTGCTTTAGATTCCCTCTAAACACCAGATTATAGCGAATAGCGAAAATCGAAAGGCTCCAAAATAGGCACTGAACGAGGCGTCAAGCAAGGCAAAGCGCGACAAGGTCCGTCTTTCTATTCCTATACATTTTTCATTGAACTGACGTACAATTGCAAAGCAGCTAGATCTAATCAACCAGAAAACTGTCATTGACCTGTGAAATAATGGCAAGACACCTATTTCCTCTTCTGCCAAGGAGAAACGAAAGGCGTCCGACGTCGAGGACGACAGCGACGATTCGGATGCCACGGCTGTCGATGGACCTTCACACCGACGACCTTGGCGCGTGCATTGGACTCTATAGACGACCTGGACCCCATCATCGTGATGCCCCACTGATCCGCTACTCCTTCAAAGGTTATTCGTCAAAGTGACGGCTACTCGAAGACGAATACCGAGGTTGGGACAAGGATGAGCAGGAAAGCGCAAAGAGCGGTTCTGAGGGAGCGGGGAGACCAAAGAGATCATACGGAAGGATCAAGAAAAGGCGAAGAAGCCGTTGGGAAAGACTAGGCGAAGGAATCAGTCCAGGGCGACATTACAAAGGTATTCAATATTTCTTCTCGTTTATATTGCTTGGCTGAAGCTTCACAGTGGTACCAGACGACTCGACGAACGTCATGCCCTCATTTTTCGATATTGTATTATCTGCTCCTGCTGGATCGTCGTTAAAGCAAGCTCAGCATCTCAATCTTCCGTAAACCCTGGTTGAACAGCTCGCTGCACGAAATGAATATCGGATTGTTGACAATGCCCGAAGAAGCGAAGGGCATCGAGGACCGAAAGGGAAAAGTAGAACCCGTCTGGAGGTCGATGATGAGCGCAGACTGAAGAAAGCAGTCAAGCGGACGGATTTGGAAAAGCAAAAAGATAAGAGCAAAAAGACCTGGTGCGTGGTTTTTCTTTCGAACTTTTTGTGTACCTTATTCATTAACCTATTTCTAGGGAGAAACCGATACAGTGTCGATGGCTGCAGAGCAGCAGAAGCGCACGGACAATATCACGATGAGAAACCGGAGAACGGGAAAGGGATCAGAAAGGATGCTAAGTCAAGTCGAAGAAAGCGAAGCCGGGGTTCGAATGCAACTCGTTTGGCGAGAGAAAAGTAAAATACGGCAACCTGGGTGACCTGGGATGGTCGTTGAACCAGTCGCTGCTCCCTTTCCTGTTTCATCTCTGTTCATCCATTGCACTTCATCATATTCAAACGCCTTCAGCAAGTTCGGGATATGCATCACCGCTTCGCTCTCGTCGCTTGCCTCGCCTCGCCTCGTCATATCCGTGCATGTCTTCGAGATCCCGAGCTTCAGGTTGCAGCCAAGGTTTCCCAGCCTTTCTCCAAGCAATTGGTGATATATATGGCTTGGATTGTCGGCTATAATTGACGCTCTGCTGGCCGTAATCGACTCTGAGTCTGCTCGATCCAGTGCGAGATAAAAAGGTCAATCTCGCTCATTGTCATGGTTCAAAGAGTTTGAGATTGACCAGCGCATAAGGCCGAGAACCAGGATAGCGTCGACTGCTATCCAGCGACCTTGCAAATACGTATGTCGACATCATTGGGAGAAAAGAACACGATTCATTGACCATGTCCTAGGTTTCGCACTCGCAGGCATTCCGTATGAGCCACATCGTCAATTGGGTCGGTTTCGAGGTCACTAAAGCGTCTGTCTTGAACCAGAACTCGCTCATATGATCATCCACTCCTTTTCGAGACACTGATCGTCTGCCACAGCGATGCGGCTGCGGCTGACGTTTTTCCTTGTCTCCCCGAACAATGGTCTCGCTGTTCGAATCCGCTGCACCACAGCCTCAGGTTGAGACCAGCTTGTCGTCTGCATACGACCAGCTCCCAGCGGCGATTCTTCTGGACAGTCTGGTCCAGTCTTTCCTCTTTGGTTTCATTCTAGGTCAAGCTGTTAGGTACTGGGGAGATTTTGGCGACGATCCATGGCGCAAAAAGGGCTATGTTATCATCATCATCTTGCTTTCTATGCAAGTCTTTCATATTTGGCGCTAGGCGTCCTTGCTGACCATAATTCTATCATAGCATACAGACTTTTCTTCAGAATCTCAAGGTCCGGAGAGTGGCGATACAGCACCAAGAATGGGTGTGATTTCTTGCTGTGATCCTGGAACTCGTTTGCTGAAAGATTATAGACGGCCAGCTGGGTTTGATCAAGCCTTCCGAAGACAGGCTCTGTCTCGCTGTTGTGCGAAGCGTTTTTCATCAGAAGATGCTGGCAGGTGAGTACCAATTCTCACGGGTTGTCGAGCACCAGTTTATCTCGCGAGAGATGACGAACAGAAGCAAACAGGTCCTCTATCCAATGGTTTTCATGCTCGTCGTCATTGCGTGTGCTATCATCCTTCCGGCAATGCGATTCATCTCACCCTTGCTACATTCCATCTGAGATCACGCTAGGCGGTTCCCATCTCTATCATCCCACCTCTATCTGTTTCCTTTGTCGCGTCTGAAGTATGCTGACTATTGTCGCTATAGACTGTCCCGCCAACCAAATTCCTCACCATAACGGTACGAGCTGGATGTCTTGTGCGAGACAGCAGCTAGTTAATACTCTTTCAGTCATCCGTCACGTTCGCCACTTGGGTATTCAGAGCCTCAGGTCCGTGATGCAACAGAAACCAGTCTTTCCCAAAGGTTCAATTCGCAGGACCTGGGCAGCATTTCGTTGGGAGGGCTGGCATGAGAAGAATACGGTTGGAACAGTGGAGTCCGTGGCGAATCCTCAGGTATGTCTGACCTTTTCTGCTTGATTCGTCCCGCTGACAATTTGAACCAGTTCACGAATCCATTCGGAAAGACTAGTCGAGCCTCTGATACGACATGCGTGTCAATGAAGAAGATTGCACCGCATAAAACAGTGCCAGGACTCGCTTCTGTGACAGAATGCAGCTCACCATTTATGGACGCAAGGGAGCGAGGAGTTTGCGAGAGACAGCTTTCGGACAAATATCAATAAAGATACAAGTAATGTACGTATATACAAAGAGTTCAACTGCGTTTCTGTCATTGTATCCGTCCTGGACCATTGACAGAAGTATCCACGGAAGAAACAGTCACTGAGCGAGCATGCTAGAAGATTCTGGTCAGGCTGATTCTTTCAGATAATCGAGAACGGCGTACTGCTTTGCGACCTGGTCCACTTCTAGCGCTCAGTACACTCTGAGCCTGACCGTCGTCTGCTAGGTGTTCTTCGAGATCCATCAGTGTTGCTCAACACTATTTCTCAGTCCAAGTCGCTCGTTTGCGACACCGATATCAAAGTCCACCTTGTCCACAGCTTTCTTTGTTTCAATAAGAGCGACTGTGGAATCCAGTAATGATTCTAAGTAACAGCATCGTGTTGTCGCGAGTTGGCATGACGAGTCTGCTGTGAAACACTGAGCTCTGCAAGCGATTGAGCGACTTTTAGAGCGATGGCTGCGTTTGGGACGGGAAGTTTGAAGGCGCGAAGATATGCTGGTTGATGAGCTGCTTTGGTTGCAGGAGTTGTCGCAGGAGAGTCGGTACGGATGATACAATGCATCGCATCTGTTATTCGATGAGCTCGTTGAAACATAGAGAAGAAATGGACAAGACAGACCTTAAGCTGCACTCTTTGCACTTTGAGGTCGCTTGAATGGAGGAGCACTGATAGACGGTGTACTGGGAATGTCGTCGCCTCTCTTGCGTTTCCTCAGGCTAGCGCTGTCGATCGGTACATTTTGTATGGGTTCGTCTTCAACGATATCTGGTAGACCAGATAGTCTGTCTCTTCTTTCGTCCAACCTTCAGAATCTCGGGATATCTCAGTTGATGCTCCTTGAGGGAATGCTTGGATCCAACCTTGTATAAGGCGCCTGTACTCGTCATGCGGATAAGTGTACACTGCGCTTGGAGCGATATCGTACCTGGCGTTCGAATGTATATTCTGCCAAAAACCGTCAATGGACGTCGAATTAGATGAAAACAGAAGACTTACCAGCATTCGGGTCACTAGAAGCTTTCACCCAATGAGATAATTGTAGAGAATCTGTCCGAGGGCTGTTCTTGAACGGCCGACATTCCCTGCGATGTTCATGAGCATTGTGGCGGGAACTAGAGACCTTTTGTCAACCATTTAACCTTGCCTGCACCACTCCTGAGGTTCGGCTTTGCTTTAATCTTTGCTTTGAGAGCTGAGTGGCCAGGGACAGTGCTGTCAGGACTCGGGCCATTCAAGGCAAACAATTCACGCGAAATTCCGTCGGGTTTCTTCGGTGGAGCGACAGTTTTCTTGACGGGTGCAGGGGAAGGTCCCAGTGGGTTTGGGCCAGGAAAATGTAAAAGCCGCCTCACTGGAAACGATGTTCAGCGAGTCGGTCTGGCTCCATTCGTGTGCTTCCATATCAGTCCAGTTGGAGGACGCGTATCACTGTGAAAGACCGCATTCTCCGTCAAAAGAGCCTCGGGGCTTCTCCAGTCCAACAGCGTCATTTTCTGCATCTCGGTGACCCGTTTCCCATCTGGACCGCGAAGCGAGACTGGCAGGTCGAATGTCGATTGTTTTCGCAAGTCGAATGTCAATTGTTTGCGGGAGAAATAATAGTAAGCTGCAGCGCCAACGACAACGCTGGCTGTAACTGGGTTTCAGACGCGTTGAAGCATGCAAAGCCTGGTTTCTACACGTGATTCTCAATTTCTTGCCATTTAGCGTGCTCGCGACCTCGGCCTCTGACCTGGCTGCCATTGGAATATGGTTTTACAGCAATATTCTCTTTCTATTCATTGAATATACAGCTTTACCACGAGCGTCCATCGCGATGCTGTGGATCATTCTCAACGTCAAGAGCTCCGCTTCTCTCGCAGCCTTGACGTTCACCGTCCCCTAGACTTCTCCTCTCTGCCATGGACGCTCAGATAGGTAAATATATGGACCTTGATTGTTGTCATTTGATGATTGAAGCACGAATTGTCAGGGACTGGTCCGGTGAAGGAATCGAACGGAACATTACCTGACTGTTATGTTCGAGAGGCGAAGATCTACGATGAAGGAATGGTGGCTCGATGGAAGGTCCTCATGGATGGTCTTTTGCTATTCGTGAGTCCCTTAGCTTGTCGCGCCTCAGGATTACTGACAAGTCTTGTATTTAGGCCGCTCTTTTCTCGGCAGTAGTGACCGCGTTTATCATCGAGGGCTACAAGACTCTCTCTCCAGATCCTTCAGCAATGACAGTGGTTTTGCTCTATCATATCTCGCAGCAGCTGTCCACCATCACGAACACCACCGAGCTCAATGTTTCCCTGCCCGATTTCGATAGCTCACCGACTTTGGCCATCATCACCAACGTATTCTGGTTCCTCAGTCTCGCGCTGAGCTTGACCTGTGCTCTTACCGCCACCCTTATCGAGCAATGGGCATCAGATTATGTCCGGACGATCGAACGTCGAGAGGCGCCAGCAATCAAAGCTCGAATTCGAGCATATCTTTTCGAAGGCGTCGAGAATTCGAATGTCGCAGCGATTGTTGAAGGAACACCCCTTCTCCTTCATGCATCGCTCTTCTCTTTCTTCATTGGCCTCATATTCTTTCTGCATCCCATCAGCAACATCATTACCTTCCTCTCAGCTGGCATTCTGGCCGCTTTCAGTATCGCTTACTTCTCAGCCACTATCGCTCCGCTTATCGACACTGCTTCGCCTATCAGGACCCCGCTCACGACACTGGTCCTCCAATTCTCTTTTGCACGCAATTTGCTTCGGAAAATGTCGCTTTGTGGGATGAAAGTGGCGTCATTCCTGCGATCACAGGTCGTAGCAGGAGCTCTGGCATGCTGGAAAGCTCTGAAGAAGTTTTCTTCCGTCGTCGCTGAAAAAGGCCGAGCCTTGATGAAGCGACTATCAAAACTGGCTTCCCGACTGCTCTTCTTACGAAAGGTAATCCGATATTCATTCCATGACCTTATTCTGACTTTCTCTCCTCCGGACTCAGTCCGGTATTGCGGAAATGCAATCTTGCTCTGACTCCCACTCATCGAGTTGGACATCAGAGCAGAGTGTCATGACCCCTCCGAAGTGGCTCAAGCCTTTCGCAGAGATTTGGTCAGACAACACGCTTGATATCAGCAACCTTGATGCCATCAAGGAGTCCACTGCGCTCAATCACTCCTTCCCCGAGTTTCACAAGCGTGAAATTGCCTCTTTGTCATGGACATTGGAGCACATAACAAACGATGGCGAAATGCTTCTCTTCCTGGAAGGGATCCCGGTCTATCTTAACTCGCGCTGGTCGGATCTCCACTTCGGGAAACCGCAGACACGACTCGATCAATCTCCAGCTCAAGTTCTTCGAGCTGTACTCCAGCATCCCGAGTCAACTTTCTTATCGAAGCTCGAGACTTTTATTAACAGTCGATGGTACTCGATGAGGGAAAGAGACACATCAGCGGTGGTCAATGCGCTTTCGTCTCTCTTTGAGAAAAAGGTCAATCCTTACACCGAAGCCACTCGCTTCCTTCACAGGCGCCCTTGCAGCTACCCTTTGCAACAATTTATGAAACGCGCCATCGAGCTGCATCCATCGCTCTCTCCTGCCATTCGACGTCTCAGCGTAATGGCAGTGTTGCGCTGTGCTCAGGCGCGCGGCTCGAAATACGACACAACCATGGGCGACCTCCTCGTGTGCTGGCCATACGACAGCGTTCGAGTCCCAGCCGCGTCCTTCCGATATTCTGAACTGCACCCATTTTGGGATGCGATGGGGTCATTTTTGGGCTTTAAATGGATATTCGATGGTGCGTCAACGTCACCGACAGCAGCCAAGGCAGCCACCGCCGCCGGAACGAATCAAGGCATTGCCCTGCTCAGTCTATGTTTCTTCTTCTGGGAAGCTGTGCCTCATCCCCAAGGTCATTTCACCGACACATTCCACAACGTAATGCAAGACCTTATCAGCTATGTCTCACCGCTCGCAGAAGGATCTGCGAGCGCACAACAAGCATACAGCGCAGCAGCATTGCTTATCACTTCAGCTCTGGAAGAAGCTTCTCCCAAACTTGAGCGCATGGAGTGGTATGGGATGACATTATATATGGTATCGAAATTGCTGGATCCTCTCGTCAAAATCACAGACGAGACTGCAGCCACAACTGCACAGAGGGCCTTGTGCTCTCCTTTCTTGTCGACAGTGGTGCGTGACAATATACCATCCAGCTGGCCCGCAAACCCAAAAGTCAATCAAACCATATGTGCTCGCCGGCTCATCGAGTCCCTTGGAGGTCAGTATCCCCCCCGTTTGTCTTTGATCCCAAAAAATGTTACGACTCTTGCTGGTCTGCATTCAACCATGCAAATCCAGCTCACCCAGCCTCTGAGCAGATGGCTCACTGACATTCCACCTGATGAGCTCCAACACATCCCGTCCTTCTTCCGTCTCCTTGGCACCCTCGACGAACCCGAAGCAGCCATAGATGTTCAACAAGCACTCCGCGAGTTCCTCATTACACCGCAGACGGAAGATGACCTAGACGCCGCCAGAGAAGCCCTCAGAGATTTAGAAAAGACGGCTAAAAACCCCGGATTCGTCTTGCGAGCACTCGCATCGGTACCTGACTATCCATAAGTAGCGGTAGAATAGAACGGAGGCTTCGTATGATAACAATGAATTATAGAATCGTTTCCCGGTGTGACACATGACCGAGATCCTCTCAACAATGACCTCGACGACTTGTCGACGACCAAATTCACAAGTCGCTGGAAAAGGATAATGATACATTCGACTCGTCACTATCAGACCTATTCCATCCAGACCGCATGTTTCTCAGGATCTAGGACATCCAGGTCTGCTATCAATCAAGCCCTGCATATGGAATTTTTGTGTCTTATCTTGCTTTAGATTCCCTCTAAACACCAGATCATAGCAAGGATCAAAAGTAGGCACGGAAAGAGGTGTCGAGGAAGGCAAGGTCTGTTTTTTCCATTCCTATACATTTCAGTGAACTCACGGACAAACTAGCTCGGCGTTCCAACGTCCAGAAAACCGTCATTGCTCTCCAATATGAGGCCGAAACACCTATTTCTTCTTCTGCCAAGGGTAAACGAAAGGGCGTCAGTCCGACTCAGACGTCGAGGACGACAATGATGATCCGGATGCCACGACCGTCAATGGAGCTTCGACACCGACGACCTTACCATGACCTTACCACGCATGTAGAAACCAAGAAGACCGTCCCGATGCCCCAAATTCCTTGAATCCGCTGCTCCGTCAAAAGTTATTCGTCAAAATGGCGGCTTCTCGAGAAGACGATGGTACAATACCGAAACTGGAGACAAGGGTGAACTTCTCGAGCACCGCAAAGCGCAAACAACGGCTATGATAGAGCGGAGACGCAAGGAGACCAAAGAGAAGATATGGACAGATCGAGAAAAGACGAAGAAGATCGTTGGGATTCTTGGCAAGGACCAGGCGAAGGGATAGAAGGTCCAAGGCGACATTACAAAGGTATTCAATAGTTCTTCCCATTTATATTGCTTGGCTCAACGATTACAGCAGCTTTTGGTACCAGGCGGATCGACGACGAACACCATGCCCCCATTCTTCGATATTACATTCTCTGCTCTTGCTGGATCGTCTTCAAAGAAAACTAGCATCTCAAATCAACAGCTCGCCGCAGTGCCGCACGGAAAGGAAAATCCGCAGCTATAACCGAAGACAAGCGAAAAGCCATTATTTAAAGCGCGAGACAAGGGAGAAAAGCAGAAGCTCGTCTCGATGAGGGCAGTCTGAAGACACCGATCAAACGGGAGGAAAAGCGAAGAGACAAGAGCAAAAGGACCGGGTGCGTCACGGTTTTCCTTTTGATCTTTTGCGCCTTACTAACCTATTTCATCTTCCAGGAAGGAGAAGCGCAATAGCGAATCATTAGAGGGGAAGGGATCAGCAAGATTGCCAGCAAAGCCAAGTCGAATAAGGCCAGGCTTGGGTTGAAGGCAAATCGTTCGGCAAGAAGAGACGCAAAAAGACCGGAAGGCATTGGATGTTTCATTTGAACAATACTACGTGCATAGGTCCAATTTCTGTCTGATCAGTCATCACTCCATGGTCGACGAATTGCAAGATAATTACGGTCAGCTTGGTCAAAGGTATTGTTTCTGTCTTTGGTCATGTCTGTGATATGGATGAGACGGCTGAGATCCCGTCCAAGAGCAAGACATACCTCAGACGACCACCACTTTCAAACCAGCTTCACAGAGTGTCTTGACTCTGTCCAAAAACAAAGTGCATTCATCGATGATCGAGCTTCGAGATCAGTTCGTCGCTCTTCTCGCCGTCGTATCTGGCTTCCAAGTCGCATCCTGGATCCGCAAAATTACCCTCGTCAAAGATGCGACCGATTTATCTTCTGTCAGATGGAACCGAGATTTGATCATGGTGAGAAGGGGCTCAAAGACGGTCATCGAGACAGTAAACTTATCTCGAGCTCTGTCAGTGTCGGAAATGGTGGTGGATTGTTATCTGTAGGATGGAACATGAGGCCGAGATTCCATTGGCCTTGCCAATCACAATTCAGGACGAATTTGGTGACATCGGGAAGGTGTTGAAAGATGGCGATCCACTCTTCTTGGAATAATACAGTGATTTTGGCCGCGAATGGAGAAAGAGCGGAGAGAACAACCTGAGCGTTGAAAGAGAGTATGAAGGAATCCCTATCGAGAAAGTCGTGTTCGAATAACTTATAAGGGCTGTGAGCCTGTGAGAGGGTGAAGGAATGCAACGCGGGAGTTGTCAATGACTCCAGCAAGGAAATATTGGGGTGAAAGTTGCGGATTTCGAGGTCGAGAATATTAGGCAATAGCAAGATGTTGTACCAGAGTTGATATATGTGGCTGCAAATTTCTTCGAGTTCCGGCTCAGAGGAGAACTCTGAATTGACTGGAGCTGAGTGCTTGCATCCATAGCATGATACCACGCATTCAGTAGCATTTTTCGACATGGCTGAAGCAGCCAGTGTGACAGATGTGACACTGACATATTTTTCTTTTCATGAAGCTCCTTGTTCGATGGCAATTATACGTGGAAGAAATATGGCTTATAAGCTTTGAATTAAGTTCCAGTAAGTGCATCTACCGAGTGATCCATTCCTGAAGATCAGGGATGGAGGAAAGTAGCTAGCCATCAACGCGAGCCAGTCTGAGGACACACCTGTTGGTTGAATAGACCCGGAAGGGAATGAAGTAATCAATCCGGGGCATGAGCTTCAGTGATGAAAGGATAATACACTCCTTCCACTGTTTTTACACTGACTGACAACAGACCAGCTTAGCTCACAACAGCGACCGACTTGAATAGGGTGAAGGGGGTATATCATTCGGAATTGATTGTCACAAGAAGGATAAGCAACTTTGTAGCTTGTCCGAGATTCCATTCGAGAATGGATTTGCCGCGGGGCAAGACTTTTGCTTCCGAATGCACGGATCAATCGGCTCCTTTCACGATCGGCTGATCAGTTTTGATTGATTGCGCCACACAAGATATCCGGTCGAAAAGATTTCATACAACGGGTACATTTATATTATTTAATAACAGAGTCCGTAACAAATGCTCTCCAACTCTTCAAGCTGACACCAGATCCAATGTAAACTTTACTATTATTAATGGTCGGGAGCAGACCAGCCCGGTCACTTAGGCAGTGATGGGAACACAGCCCAAAGAAATAAGGCCTGTAAAACAGTTTTTAGTCCGAAAAAAGACCTCAGTAACTGAATTCTGCATACTGTGAGAGTTGTCCTGGCAGGTAACGGTAGTAGTGGAGCTGAAAACCAGGTCAGTAAAATTCGAGTATTTGTACTTTTGAAGAAGCTTACCATGCGCCATTGCCGATATCGACAACACTGATGGGGGAGCAGCCGAGACCGACCAGAGCAGTGATGCTGGAGGCATCAATGCCGAGAAGCGCAAGGATAGCGGCAGCGGCTGGAGAGCTGGCACTCTGGACAGAGTCGCAGCACTCGGTGCCCGGAGAGGTGGGTGCAGTGTTGCGACTAGTCGGTGTGGCGACTGCAAGGGTTGCAAGAGCAAGAGCGATGGCAGAGAGTTTGAATTGCATATTTGAGATAGCTAGTACTGAACGACGGTTGAAGATGTTCGAGTGAAGAATTTGAAGGCATTGAGGGCATCTTTTATAGATTTCCGACCTCCATATTGAATGAAAACAGCCAAATGGGTTCTCAAGAATAAGTGATTTGAGTGGAGTAGATGACCTCGTTGAGTGGAGTGATAACCTAGCTATGATGTAGAAACCATAAGGATCATAGTGAAACATGAGGCGAAAAGGAGGAGATTACCGCCTCGAAAGGTACAAATCGTCATATGCAGGGTCAAGTTTCTATTAAAAGTCATGATAGAAATCCGACTTGATCCTTCTGATTCCTCGGTGCCGTTCAATTCTCCGTACACCGAGGCGGCAGCGAACCAAAAATGTCGCCAGGCCTAGCTTTGGCTAATCAATTTCTTAGACTCCTTGATATTCAGAGTCCAAGAAGGATCAACTTCGGTTGCTGTTCTTGCTGATAGATGCACCAATTTCTCAGAAAACAACCACCTCGGTTCCCACTCGCACGCGTCATGTTCTTAAAATGCTCTAGTTCCGACGTCTCAGTTACGTCCTCGGTCACCGTGTCCCAGTCACACTCCACATGCCGAATACTCTGGTCACGTTGTCGTGTAATTTCTGACTGCACAGGTCTCATTGAAGAGTAAGATGCCTCAATATTATTGGATTGAACCTGTTGATGAATCGTACGGATGGCTGAAAAGCTCTGATTTCATCGCTCGAGACAGGCTTTGAACGGAAATCCATGACAGCTGACCTCTTTGGACTATCACGATCTCTTATTGATGGGTCGCTCTTTTACCGATACCGATGACCGTCATGATCCCGGCCATTGATTTCATCCTGCATCTTGATATCATTCAAGGTGTGGAACGGAATGAAAACACTCCGAGTCTCCTGATCCACCGGATTTGTGGCTTCAAGGATTTTCTCTCTATAACTCCCGAGTCGCCGCTTGCAAGCCAAGTTTCAGAACAAGTCAACAAAGACTTCAGTACTCGAACGTCTTCAATCGTCGTTTACATCTCAAACATGCAATTCGACACTCCCTGCTATAATTCATCCTGATACCGCTGGTCGGGACCAACATCTAGGCAGATCTCGATGGTCCCTGAGTCCTGTGGAATGACCATGCATTTTCATCATGTTCCTGTGACGCAAAGAAAGGTACCAACCTGTAGCCAGCTTTTATCTGTCCATGCTCGGTATTTGGCACTAGAACTCTCCGAGTCGAGGCTCTCTGGATCCTGGATGATGCTCAGGTTTAAGATAATTTAGAAATAGAACTCTTGACACCCTAGTTTAGAGCCCTTATATATACAGGCTTCACTATATTTGAGCCTTCAACATTCTGTAAGCAACATCAGATGGAATTATGAAACTGGTCAAGACGAGGTATGTTGACACTCTCAGGACTGTCAATATTATGTTGGACCCGTGCTAGAGTGGTTGAAGAAAGTTTGAATTCAGCGATGATTCAGTTCTGACAACACATTCAAACGTCATAATGCTTGACGCCACAATCAAGGAATGACATTAATGATAACTGATGCGCAATATAAGTAAAAACATTGAATACTGCTATTTGTCCAGATATTAAGTACTCTCTGCTACAAGCAAGGGCAGACTCAATGGAGTCCGGACATTTGCCACTGACTATTGATGCCGAGTCGAGGCTTTTGAAACGAGGATGATGATCACGGAGACTCGGGAGTATTTCAAAGGAAGCTTGAGCTTCTCGCGCGCTCAGTTCATTCAGCGTGGGCTTCGGAGGCCTGTTCAAGACTCAGACATGTCATCTGTTGTTTTTCGGACTTCAGTTCCCGATGATCACTCGCAGCTGTCTCCTTGATATCTGTACTCCGGGTCCGCATGTTGTTGCTCCACACTACAGAATTTCCACTCCACTTCGACATTATCTGGACCTGGTAATGGGAAAGCGATATCCTGTTCAATGTGGCGAAGCATTGAGTCCAGAAAAATATAAAGGATGTCTTACAATGTCCCAAATCTTCAACCGTTCAGTACTATCTCAAACATGCAATTCAAACTCTCTGTTATCGCTCTTGCTCTTGTTACCCTTGCGGCCGCCACCCCAGCTCGTCGCAATGACTCGCCACCGACCACCTGCCCTACTTCAGGTGCTCAATGCTGCAGCACTGTCGGAGATGCCAGCTCCCCAGGGGTTGACACGATCCTGAAGAGTATTGGCATTGATGTTTCCAGCATCACTGCCCAGGTTGGTCTGGGATGCTCGCCCATCACTGTCGTTGGTATCGATAATGGTGACTGGTAAGCTTCAATAAGTATAAATACTCGAAACTCTTTACTGACCTGGTTTCCAGCTCTACTACTACGGTTTACTGCGAGGACAACTCCCACAGTAAGTGTCCAATATTGTTACCGTATCTTATTTCATATTGACCGTTCCTTGGCAGGTGTCATTTCTTTGGGCTGCATTCCTATCACTCTCTGAGTAACTCAGAGAGAATTCTGCTCCCCATCAGCGAAGAAGTGAAATCGACATTGGATCTAGTGTTAGCTTCGCGAGTTCCGCGATAAGTTAGCGAGGAACGAGCTGGCTTATCTTAGGATATGATAGCAAGCCAGACGGACACTGAGACCTCTGGCTGCGGAGGTGACGCAAACCGTAAAACTGGGAAAATAAATAAATAAACTTTGATTTCTCGAAGCAGCCAGATCAGCTGACTGCGCCCTTCGTTTCCTCCGTCGCGTCAGTTTCAGGTCGGAGTGACCGTCTGTCTTTACTCGTACACTTTTTCTGTCCCACCCACCTCATCCCTATAAAAAATCACCTTTCTTCAGTGTTTGGTATAGCCGGATTCTCCGTCAACTGGAGTCTTCAGAATCTGGTTCCCAAACATTCAGGACTTGTTGCAGCTTTTCGGCCTCGCCAGAACTTCGAAGGTCATCCACGCTCGTCAGATCACGCGAGAACTCTGACTCTGACTCCGACCTTCAACGCTCGAAGCTGCACAAGTCCCAGGCAAAACACGGAGATCTTAGTTTCAACCTGAGACAAAGTTGAAACCTGATTGCTGTGTTACACTCCTGAATATCCACCATTTTAACAGGTACTCGCTGAAGTCACTTGTGACTTCTGACGCCTCCCTAACACATACGATATCTGATCATCTACCTCACCAGAAGTCAGCGTTAGCTATCATATCGAGAGTAATTTTTACTTTTTTATGGTTGGATCGGACTATCGTGTTCTGCAATGTACTTGTGTATGCCTGAAACTTTTCAGTCGATAAGATTAGTCTTCATATAGGATGTGAGAAGCGATGGGAAAAGCTTATCTTGATCGCTCCACTCTGGCTCCACGACTGCAGTGGGTCCTTATGTGTCCATATACTCAGCGCGTTGTTGCAACAGGAGGAACACACGATTAGAATCAGTGCATTGCGCTCTTCAAGTCACCAGTCGTCCTAGAAAAAAGCCACTGTAGAGGACTCATTGAAGGGCGCTCTGAGCCGTGGCAAATCCAGGCAGGTCAATGCTATACGATAAAGAATAGCGCTCAATCCCCATCTATGATGCGAAAGCATCCATGTCTGGGTCATTGAATGAGATAAAAGATCGACCGGAGATGATTGCAAACTTGAAGAGACTGTCCAGTGGCTTGGTCAATGAGCTTGGCATTCGAGAACAGAGAGTCTATGATGATAGAAGCATACCCTTATGATGAGCATCGCGAGGTAGGAAGAACTCTGGTGGAAGTTTGACGGCGGGTAAGCAGGTTCGGCATTTTCCGGTCAATGACTTCGACATCAAGTTCTAGTTTACAGTGAGTAAGCTACAGTAGCGTTGCAGGGGAAACATCATCGTCTGTGCAATAAGAGAGAACGAGAATTGTACACAGAATTTCAGAATGAGGATTGCGGGAGTACTAACAAGGCAGCAGGATGAGTATCTTGGGAAGCGGTCAATAACAAGTATATAAAAGCAAGCACGCAAGATTGTCCGCTAAACGAGTTTAGAGGCTGGTATATCATGTCGAAGGAAAGATTTACCAAACGCCCTATATCTCCCGACGCGTCTTCACCGCTGAACAGAAGCGCTCAAGAGCTTCATTATCTTTGCACATTCGGATTCCATCCTCTTCCCAGTCAAGCTCCTCCCCGCCATGGATCCGAAGACCAAAAGATGGGTCCTCCCAGTAGTGGAAATAAGCGAAAGCATAGCGATGAACCGTTTCCGAGGTCACGAAAGACCGTAGTTCGTCAAGTTCGTCAGCGAATCTATCCCATATATCGGAGCAAAGGCGGCTGGTAGCGCGGTGGCTATCATACAGTTCATTGTAATGAATTGGACAATTGCGAACTTCGAGGTGTTTTAAAGTAGATTTGTGGCGAAGGATGAAATCTTCAACGATGCCACGTTTGTCGAATATGACTTTGGTGAGGAAGAGTTTCCTGAGGTGTGGATATGTGGTGGCACCGCAAGCCATGTGCAATAGAGGTTTTGGGCTCTGGAGATCAAGGGATTCGAGAAGAGACTGGTTGCTGGTTTCCAGAATGTCCTTTGTGATATGGTCCTGCCTGAACCGTCGCAATTTTGGCGTGTAGTTTGCGTCGAGATCTATATGCGGATTGAAGTAAGGGTCGTTACCGAAATCATCATCCTCCAAATAACAGAAATGGCGAGGATTTTTGGGATGGAGATAAATTGGCGGAAGGAAGGGTTTTCGTAGAGCATTTTGCTCTCTGCAGTAATGAGATTGAGAAGATTGAGGGTTGTCAAGGATCGTAGGGAGGCGGAATTCTCGGCAATGGCAGTCAAGAATTGACGCTGGAACACGAGTGACAAGGAGCATGATTGAAGCGTCCCTGCCGCTGGTACTGGGGTGAAGTAGTCGTCGTCATAGATGCAGCTGTCCTCCATTGGTCCTCCACGAACTTGGGAGTGAATTTGGTTAGGCTAGAAAAGGCTAGATAGAGGGCGGCTATGCAATCCTTCAGGATTTCCAAACGTGATGGCTTCGGTTGGCGACAGCTACTTGAATGACTACCGACCGAGCAAGCGACCGAGTCACAGGAGCCGTTGTTCTGCAGAGCCATAAACCTAGTACTGTTTCTTGTCGAAATCGACAGATATGGTGCTGAATGCTTGACGCGCCGCCAGCGATCCAACTCGTTTGCTAGTGCTCCTGAATGATAAAAGGTCAGCTTTAGCAGGAACCCAAGGGAGAATATCGAGGAAGAGCTCTGCTGGAAAAATTGCCATAATGGGAAGGGACAAGAAAGGCTCGGCATATTCCGAACAAAATGTATTCTTTCCTGTAAAAGGTTCATTTTCCAGCGACAGTGAGAAAACGACTATTACGACAAAGGAAAAAGGAAATTCAGAATACAAAGCGGTCGCGCCTTGACTGGAGTGATCTACTTACTAGACCTTGACCATCTATGTCCAGCTTCTCCTTTCAACGTTGCTAGCTTCAACGCCCATCCGGGAGAGCAGCTGCTCCAGGAACCCGTTGAAATCTTTTGAGCGATCTACAAGTTTCCTCACGACATGGTCGGACACCTTCAGGTCTCGATGAAAGGATGGGTACCAGTCGCCTTTGGCATTACGTCTCCAGCTAATGTCGAAGGTGTGATACGGCCGATGGCTGCTTGTCAAGCGACAATGCGCGAGACAGGGATATTGGTCTGTGATTCGAGTAATGATGTCGTGCTGCATAGCCAGGTCCGCTGTTTCAGAATCAAGGAGGCAAGGAAATGATAAATCTTCAAGCGAAGGAAATGAGGGAAGAGATAGGATTTGCGAGACGAAAAACTGATTGAATCATGTTAGAAAGTATTGCTTCATCATAAAGCTACTTGCCTCTGTGGATTCTTCTCTGTCCTGTCCACTGCCGAATGACTCGGTCACGGCGAGTTGCTTCAGGACAGGAAAGGTTTCGGAACCCAGAAGAGGGCTGAGAAGCCTGAAAGGAACATCGAGATGCTTCACAGTTTTAGCGAACGAAAGCACAGTTGCAGCATACTCCGCCATAGGCCATGTAAAGTCATCTAGTCCCCAGAGAATGAGGCTCTCGTAGTCCAAGGAAATCTTTTGCAATGGTCTGTCTGCTCCAAGAGGCAAGAGCAGACACGGGGGACATTCGAGGGTGGGGAGATTGGGCAAAGCTTTTGTAGAAAGCCTTGCGATTAGAGGAAGATCGTTAATGGAGTCGAGGATAAGACGGTGGATGCCCAGCTCCTTCACTGATGGCATGGATTCTAAGAATCTGTACACCACATCTAATTCATGCCAGTCAATTGTGGCCAGCTTCAAGACCTGCAAGCTGAAGGCGAAGATAGAGCTGAAAAGAGCCTTTGCGAAGGTCCAAGACCCAACCTCAAAGACAGTCAGGTTTGGGTTGATCAAGGCGCTATAGATTCTGCTAGCATGCGCTTCCGATAAATCTTCTATCCCGAACACGTCAGCGCGAAACCTGGCTGTTTCGAGAAAAAGTATGGGGAGCGCGGTTTCGTCTTCAGATTGTTTGGGGGAGACGCAACTTTCGTCGGTGTGGTATTCCGAACTGTGGATGATGGATAGAGACTGGAGAAATGGAAGCCGTGCGAGGGTCTGAATGAGCCGTGGACAAACGAGGACACCGTCTATGGATAAAGAATGGAGGCGGATAAATTTTGAGAGGATGGAGAGCAAAGAATCTGTGCACTCGATGCACCTCTTCCTGTCATCGTGACCCAGGAGGTCAAGGCTGCATTCCTCAACAAGCTGAACCATCTCCATCGCTGAAGGATCCTCATGAAGGACGGCCAGAGCAAAATAGGATTGGGGTCTCCTAAAACGACGGATGGTCCCCCTTTCCTTGTCTGATTCGTCGTCACAATGCGGGTCGTAGGGCCATCGCAACTTCACGCTTTTGAAAACGGCTGGCTGCGCTATCTCGTGGAATAGACGACAAGTAAGGGAGAACTGGCAGAGTTCTATCTTTGTTGACTCGTAGTCGAATTCGTCGAATACCGGCGCGCGTAGAAAGCTGAAAATATGCAGGTATATTTTTGCTGGAATCTGGGCAAGTTCCTGCGCGTCTTTGCGTCTCTCGGGACCTAAAATTTCCATCAGAGATATTCATTTATTATCCAAAAAGTATACATGTTGCTGATAGCCTGACCATCCAGGAGAGCACGACAAGCTGCTACTACAAAACAATGAGGCTGCAATAGAGTTGTGACAGCCGTGTCACGGCTTGTCACACGCTGTTGCTCACGACGAAAACGGCACAGTCGGTGACCAGACACCTACAAACTGCTCTACTCATTCGCGTTTTCTCTATCAAAGAGCACAGTCGACTTACTGATCACCAAGGCCAGATAATTCCACAAAGCAAGAGGACGAAGACCAGCGAGAAAAAGATGACGAACAAAGGTGGAACTTTTTAATTGGTTGACCTACGAGTCGAGAACATGATTGAACAAGGGTGCTCGAGCCAGTTAAGAACCGGGAGTGCTGAAGGGAAGACTTATTGGTGCGCCATCTGACGAATTCTGCTCGAAGTACTTAATCGCTCAATGTCACCATAGACCTACGCTGAAAGCGCATATAAACTCTCTGGAAACTCGTTATTGTCAACGAAAGCTCCCCCAAGCAGCGACTTGGGACTTCATATCTTCATATCATGGGCGATTCACAAATTATCTTATAGGGTATTGTTATTGGCTGAATGTGCACCATCCAATAACAATACCCTATAAGTCCCTAGATCCAGATTCGCGCGACATCTCTTCGAAGCTTCATCCAGATCACCTAGTTCGGACGCGCCGCCTGCATATCCTGGGAGCGACCGCAAGTCGTCCCATTCTCGATGACTGTTCCAAGGTACCATTGATCTGTCTTTGTTCATGAGACAATTGTTGATTTCCTTTCTAGAATCTTCAAGCTGTCGCTGAATCCGCCACGAGGAAAGATTGCGTCGGCACATTTTCTTCTGATTGTAAGTCACCGCGAAATTCAGCATCATACCGTTTTCTAACGCCTTTCGCAGACCTGAGAAAGCCTACATATACGACAGGAGCACGGGTGGATCAGCTTTTGAACTACGACACGGTATTCATTGTTGACGATTCTGGTTCTATGCGAGAGGAAGAGTCGGGAAAGACATACTGGGGAGGCAGAGCTGGTCGCGAAAGCCAAAGGCCATGCTGGCATTGTGCTGGCAGCGTCGACATTCACCTTCTCAATACCAACATAAAGGCCATTGGTGTCAAGGTCAGTCCAGCCCTCGTTGCAAGTCTCTACTTTGCCTGATTCATTCATGACAGAAAGCTGAACGCGTCCAAGGATTGTTTGCAAAGGTGCAGCCAAGGGCAATTACACCAATTGCCTATCGCCTGAAACTACTTTTGCAAGATTATCTCGACAAACTGGAGAAGCTGGCCATGACCGAGCAGCATTATACCCTCAAGCGCATCAACTGCATGATAATCACAGACGGGAAGCCTTGTGAGTCTTTGCCACAACATTTCACCTTAACAAAGCTGAGTCGACCTAGCTGAAGAACCAGAAGACGCAATTATCGCTGCGGCGCGACGGCTGGAAAAGGGCGATTTCTCTCCTGGACGGTTGGAATACAGCTTGTCCAGATCGGCGATCTCCGGCACCCCCAAGATATCTCCAGTCCTACTTCGATGTTCTGCCAAAGAAACACGAGATACGAGTGAGTGCGATGCGTCTCCTTGGAGGTTCTCAACTGACTTTTAAACAGCACCTGGTCGGTATAGTTCCTTGCTACGGAAAGTTATCTACAGACAAACTGGTCAAGATCCTGGTAGGCGGTATCGTCCGTCGGGAAGAAGCTTAGGTTGTGTTGAATCGTGATGGAATGCCCTTGCCAAATATCCTTTTTTGTACAGTATGTACTTAGTACAAGTAATCGAGGTTGTATTTTACATCGCACGACAGCCAGTAATAATAACTATTCCACAGCAGTGCTAGGAAGGAAAGGGAGAATGAACAGGAATCAGAATACAAATTATTCCAACAGCAAGTGAGGCGGTAATGCACAAGGATGACAAGTCAGCATGAGCGGTATACGTAGGAAAGACTCGAGGTCGAGAAGAATCGAATATGTAAGCAGGTAAAAAGTCTGGTTGATTTGGACTGTAGACGAGTGAGATGTGATACCTCAGGAAAAGCAAGTAATGACCGAATGTCCTATATGCGCGTTGACTGCAATGCTCTTGTCTCTACCACGAAGCGAAAACTCTCCAAAGCCTGCTTGTCGTCGCGAACGACATCCTCTACCTGTCGGCTCTCTCTGCACATGTGAAGCAACTGACCGGTATGAGACCAAAGTCCAGATTCCCATTCAAGAGACTTGAAAGCATAAAGGGTGTCAGTTATCTCGACCGACGCGAGTTCAACGAGTTCTCGAGCAAATCTCTCCAAGAGGTCCGACCAAAATCGGGTTGGTGGTGTAAGTCGGGTGTGATAAATCGGATACTGGTGAAGCATAAGGTGTCGCAAAGTGGATTTGTGTCGAACAATGAGATCTTCGACGGCACCTTGACGACCGAATATGACTTTACTGAGGGAGAGAGTCGTCAAATGTGCAAATGGGACAATGGGGCTGCAGGGCATCTGGACGAATTGGGGGCTTGTGAGATGAAGGGATTCGAGGCGACGATTACAAGACCGTCGAACGATATCGCCGGTGACATGCTTTGTCCAGAACTCTTGCAAGTCCTCAGCGTAAGGAGGAGTATCAACCTCATATAGATCATCATCCTCTTCGTCAGCTTCCCAAAGGATAGAGATGTTTAGATGTTTTGGAATGGAAATGAATCGTTGGAATGATTCCTCTTTGTAGAATGCGGATCCTGGTGCAGCGATTAGGTTCAGAAGATTGAGTGTCGTCAAGGATGGTAGGGAGGTTTTGTTGACAACATTCTTGGCGATCGCAGTGAGGAATTCCTGCTGGAACAATAGCGACATGGAAGGGCCTCGATGATATTTTTCTGGGATATCTGCGTGCATGAAATCATTCTCCAGGAAATCGGAAAAGAAATCCAACGTCAATTCGCGGAGGGCAGGAAATTCCTGCAAGCCAGAGAAGACTAGGCAAAGGGCATCGGTGTGTTCCTTGAGCCGTTCTAAATGAAAATCTGTGACCCATTCTCGAGACGTGTAGTGATCACCGCCACAGTCACTCGAATAACTGCCATAGCAATCGCTGTTACATTCCGAATCGGAGCCAAACTCGGATTAATCGCAGCCATCTAGCAAGCAAGATCAGCCTAAGAAAAGAAAAAGAGGATTTTTGTTCACAGAGCTCAAACCCCCAGCCTTAGTTCCCCAGGAACTCGATCTTTTCTACGTGATTTGCCAGCTCGCTAGCTTGCAGAGCAGTAAAACGTAGAGCTGTACGTTCATCAAAGTCAACTGAGATTGTACTGAATGCTTGACGCGTCGCCAACGATCCAGTTACTTTGTCGGTCGATCTGAATGCTAAAAGGTCAGCTTTGGAGGGAACCCAGGCCAGAATCTCGAGGAAGAGCTTTGGAGGAACATGATGGGAAGTCACAAGCGAAGTCGGAGTTCCCCGGCCGACAACCAAAATTTGCTTTCGACAGGCTCGCAACCCACGAAAATCCATCTCACGCCTCATAGCAATTCGAACAAGGACAAACGAGGTGAGCATTTTCAATGATTATGCGAAGCGCGCGAGAGTAACAAATTGGCTTCAAGATGGTCGACGTCCCCGGTCAAGCTGGCGGTGTTCTGCCAAGAGACGAGCTTTCTCAGACATCTGGACAGCGTAGGATGGTCCGGAACTACACCACCAGCAGATAGAGAGTACCCTGGATTAGATTCACGAAGAACAGAAGGCACTTGAGAACAAACTTCATCCCCGCTGACTCGCAGTCACCGCTTCTCCAGTTATGGGGAGCAAAGAGCTTATGGTCAGGGTCCTTCGTCGTCCAATGTCGTCCAATTTGGGATGGAACCCGTTAGACATGGACGAGATTCCTTGCGTCACTAGAAAAAGCCAGCCCAACGCCGTGTGCAACGAGTGCAGGTTAGTTGCCATTCTACCTTTGCTGGCTCTTCGATTATTGACGTGCTATACAGGTTTGGAGATTCTTTATTGCAAGCTATCCAAGTCTAGCGGTTTTCTGTCTAGCGCCTCTTAGAATGTCATAACATCCCGTGGCATAACATCCGGCGGCACGTCGTCTCCTTGAGCAAAATCGGATCTATGCGCTCCAGAAATATGACACCCATTTCAGGTCAAATCCAGTCACCCCCACCACCATACCCGACCATTGAAGAACCATACATCCAACAGCACCTCGAGTCGTCTATCAGAGTCGCAGGAGGACCCGACAAATGATCATCCTGCACCAAACAGTCCCGAGGACGTGTTAAATGTGATGATTGCCGTCAAACGAGCCTTCCAACCTTGTTATTTCCCGTCTTCAGATCTTCCGCCAGCAGTCGGACAGCCAGATTTGACTCCGGTCGCGTGTAAAACCTCGTCCAGCAGGATCAACGGAAGATTTTATAGGTTTCATAGGAGCCCCGGGTCCAGGACAGATGCTGCCATATTGGGAAACAATGGTCGAAACCGTGAGTCAGTGGGTTCCAAGAACAATGAGGTAAATGCTGACCTGTATAAGACAGCCTCTGCCACCTCGTGCCGAATCAAGGTTGGAATTGTTCAACCATCTCGAGTTATCCAACGAACGAATCCGCCGCGAACCAGTCTTCGGAATTTCCAATCTCAGTCCTCGAATTCAACAAATTTAATTCTATTGTTCAACCATTGCCAGCATTATGACCGTAACCAACTTTGTTCTGGGTATCTTTGGATTCCAGAAAAAAAGCGAACCGCTACGCAAACAACTAGGACAGTCTTCTCTCGCAGGTTCATCGCGACCTGTAGGCAGGTCTTCCCAGCCGCGACGACATGTCCATTTCGAGCCAACGCCGCCGCGAGTGGTTCCACGAAAACGTGCAGTCGTCTTCAATAATGCAGTGCCCACATCTTCTTCAGCACGACCCTCTAAATCGAGTCTACGTCTTTCTGGTTCGAATCTACGCCTGCTCGACACATCGAACAAGGACAAAAAGATTGAAAAGTCTCCTGATTGGTCAACCGAGAGTCAGCGAGCGGAGTCGGACGACGACGATACTGTTCTTCCTGGTATGTAATCAATTTTCGGGTCTATTGCATGTTTCTCATTGGGTTCAGCGCCCACAGTGTCCATCAGTAACTCCCGACGCCTGAGGAGAACAGATAGCTTCCACCAGTTAAATTTCGACAGGGCAACTCCTGTCCCTGAAAGCGACAAAACTCCAGGTGCTGTAAGAGAGGCGACCCCAGGTCCTTCAACAGGCGCTCCTCTTGCTCCTTCACGAGGTATTTCTTTCCCTCCAGTCCAATTTTCTTTCTTTTACGTTTCCCTTCCCTGTTCGTCCTCTCTTCTTTTCTCAGAAGTCTTTCGCATCTTGACTCAGTGCTGACCGGATATCTTTAGTTCCTCGACGTGCCCCTCAGACTGTTCCAGCGACATCACCATCGCCTCAAGTTGCGGCCGAGGCTGTTTTCACCTTCAAAGTTCGCTCTAAAGCAGCTGCACGTACGTCTTTGGCATTTAGTTCGTTTTCAATACTGACAACATTTCACAGCCGCTGCAGGTCTTAGCATGATTGAGCAACTATCATCGAGACCGGCCTTGTTAGAGTCCGTGACTCCATCTGCGTTGCTACAATCCCAAATTTCTAGAAAAAGTATTTTGCCATTGTCTTCTTTTCGTTCGAGTTCTGACTCGCTTTTCTAGTCTTTCCTTTTGGCGCGTCGAAAGACGCTAAATCAGTGGAATCGTCCACCAAAGCGACAACTTCAGGCAATGAGACAACTTCGGCTTTCCAGTTTGGTGGCACATCTCATTCAGAATTCTCTTTCAAATTCATCCTCGATGAGACTGCTAAAACCGAGGCTCAAAAGACGGGTTTGTTTCAGTTTCTATTTCGTTTTCTTTGACTAATGTATTAGTCCAGTGTCCCTCGCCAACAATGTATCGCCCCCTTGTCCTGACGTCTCGCATCTCGCCGTCTTGGACCTCTTCGCCACCTCCGAGTTGACAGAAAGCAAGGTCCAAACTGTTCGATATGGACTTGTGATAAAGCAGAAGCTCTGCCTTCTTCACGCTCTATCTGGATTGCTCGATATGTACGATCTTTCCATCGTCGATACCACTTCAGGCGACGAAACCCGATTAGACGGGAATGCTGAGACTCTCGTAGAGAGCCTTGAGCCGAAATCCATCTTTATCGTTGCATTGCGTCGGAAAGACGCCAAGGGCCAGATTCTCGCGGATTGGCCTCAGTTGAAACAAGCGTTGAAGGCTGCGATAAAGGGAGAATTGGGCGAGGCGACGATGTCTTTGAAACGTCTGAGAGATAACGAAGATGATGATGATTCAGAGGAAGGTTCGCGTAAGCTGCGGAGGACTGAAACAGCACATCCGGTACCCCAGGGCTCCAAACATCATTGATTTGCAATGCAAGATTTATCCCATTTCACTCTCAAATTCCATTTCACATTGCTCTCATTCGCATCGGGACCGTATTATAGTTTCTCCTCAGTCATCTCACTTTGTGAGGCACAATCCTGTAGTATTAAACATTCAATCTTCCATACAATATCCACACGAGCCCTCCCACTCGCTAACCAAGCATCTTCTATGCATATGTATAATGTAGAGGTCGCACGTTGAAGGACGATTGGCAGCTGGATTCATCTTCAAACATTTGGTGAGGAAGACAGCAGCGGCTTCAACATCATTTTCTGCCAATCGTGATGTACCTCGCAGCGCTTCCTAGGTAGTGTCAAGCCTTCAGTTTCTCCTGTCAGGTAGTCCAGATATGCGGGCCAAATAAGGATAAGTCTAAAGATAATAAGGGCATGTCTTCATTCTGCCACATACCACCGAGTAACCTAACGTCCAAATGTCCGACTTTAAACCAAAGTCCAGCGCCCAAAATGGTGCCCGGTGAACGTATGGACCGGTCTTGTCGTGTTTTCTCAGCCCATGTCGCGCCCTGGGATATGCTCTGGCCTGAAAACTTGTCATGAGAAAACGCACGAAGATTTGTCAATGAAATAGGTCGCTGCGACATCTTATCATCGTCCCAGTTCAGTGACCATGAGGCAAGAGCTGAGAACGAACAATCGGTCATTCGACGCCGTCGACAGTGAGATGTTCTAATTGCGGTGGCTAGTCGGAAAAGAGGAGGCCAAATCGCCCAAGAGGAGATTTCGAAAAGTGTAAGGACCAAAGTGAAAAAGGTGACATTTAATTTTCTCCACCTCGTCGATGGAATTCCAGGCAAGGGGAGATTTGGAGGAGTAGGACAGATTTCGACCGAGGATTTGTCAACTTCTGTTTTTGACGGAGCCGTCACAGCTCGGCTCGGCGGGCCCGGGTCCAAAAGAATCTTTCTCTTGCTCCGACCTTCATGTCTTCCCACAAATTCACAAGTTTTCCCAATGGGCTGGACGTTTCACTGTTCTCTACAATGACTGTCCCTCTTGTTTGTCAATCACTCTTCTCTTCCTGAATCTGACAAGCAACATCTGTGATCTGTCATGGTCAACCCAGTTTCTCGAATTCCGACAGTTTTTGGCCACAAGGCCAATTCAATCCCTTCAGGGCACTGATCGACACAGACGGCCTGAATGAACCCAACTATCGCGGAAAGATGGAACAATCCAAATATGTCCTTGTAACGAAATCGTTGAAGAAACCATGTCTGTTTGCGCTACTCGATTCGAGCTGCTTCGAGTTCTTGAAACAATAATGATGATGGTCAGTTCATTGATTTATAACATTATTCTCGGCTCTGCCGCCTTGTGTCTTACGAGCTTTCTATTCTAGTTCATAACCTTCCTGGAACATTTGGTGCGCGCGGCAAGGCACAACGGTTGAACAACGCTCCCGTCGCATGCTGCCTGTCCATGTCTTTATTGCTGAACGTGGCAGTACCGCGGTGAAAGAAAATTTCAAGGTACGCGTCGGCTGCGGTGTTCTGGAAATGTTCGAGAATTTGTATAAAGTCTAGGCAGTCCTTTGGATATCCAGTGTGTTTGAGCCCATCAACACATTACCGGTCATGAAGTTCTCTTCCATCTTTGCCACCTCGACTCTCTTCCTCGCGTCTCTTGGAGGCTCTGTCGCGACCCCGTCCCCTCCTCTGACTTCTCGCGCCGACCAAGCTCAGGCGCTGGGGATCTCTCTCACCAAGTCCAACTATTACGGTGCTCCAACTCCTCCCTGGAAGGGTGGAAAGCCGGGCTGGTACAATGGCAATCATCCCGAGAAGCTTCCTTTCCCGCTTCCTTGCCTCACCGACAAGGTATCTATTCCAGACTTTGATACAGTCTAGAGGCTAATTCTTGAACCAGCTCATCTGCTTGATCCTGAGTCTCTTGCCATTTGACTGCCTCAAATGCCCCAAGCCCAACCCACCGAAGACCGGATGGACCCAGGTCTTCTACAATCTGTAAGTATATTGCTTGGAAGTTATTCTGGAGACTAATAGCACACTCAGGACTGCTGCTGTCCAAGCAGATGATTTCCAAACGTTTGGATTAGTCGAAACAGTTGACGGTTCGTGAATCGTTTGAGGAGAAAGGAAACAACACTGACTGTTGACATCAGACTGCAAAGCCATGTGCTTGTCTGTTTCCGGATGCACGTTCTTCAACAGTAGGTTCTTTCTCCTCCATGAAACAACATAGCGCTGACCCTCTCAGCCTATCACGATGTCAACGGAAAGGCAAGTGATAATTTGTGGCGCTGCGTGACTCGTCCTAATTTAGACATTTTTTAGGACGGATCGCCTCTGCTTACCTGCAGCCTGTTCTCCTCCTGTCACACCGCGGCTGACGCTGACAATGCAGGAGGTCAGAGCCAGCCAGACGGCTCCATCGATTTCATCACGGACAGCGAGGGATGGTGCTTCAAAAAGTAGTCGATGGGCGACAGTCTCTTTTGTCTTGGTTTGACGTGGGTTGAACACTATATCGAGTGGACTTTGCTTTCTACATACTAGTATTTCTGTTTTTGAGTACTAGGATGAGAAAGCTATTTGTTCTTGGAGCTAACGGCGATCGTGACACGATGATTACTTGGACTTGATCTGTCAGATTTCTCTTTTCATGCAGCTTTCCTCACCGATTTCTTGCTCAAGATATTGGATCATTTAACGACGAAAGATGTTCTTAATGGAGTAATGCACTGTATCCCGTCCCATCGGCTTTTTGGGACGGTCAACCCGAAAACATTATTAGAGGTCCTCGATGTGACTATGGTTCGTCGGCTTTGCTCTTTCCTATGCTTCTTCTTATTCCCCGACAGCCTGGAGTATCAGACCCAGATATGGAGGAACTCATAGCCAGCAAAGTCGACATTTTTCGCCAGGGCACGGAGGGCGGTCCAAGCAAACGAGGCCCGGTGGCTCCAACACAGCTCTAGCTGGCCTGAAATACTGATATCCCGTCAGATAACCATTATATTCTCCGAAAAGAAACCCAAGAAGAGCGGTTGGTTTCTATTTCTGGGCGAAGAGGAAGCACTTTGGGAGGAATGGTCCGTCTGCTTCAATCACCCTCTGTCCTTTCTCTGAAGCCTCCATAGGGTCATCGGCATCGAATCGCGCCAGCCAAGGGTCAGAGAACGACAAACATTCGATGCAGCTCTGAACCAAACCCTTCCCGAGGCATTTACACGTTCTTACGCATACCTCTTCAGAAACAGGGAGAGCATGTGTTCCCCTTATCATCAATGCAATCGGTATATCACCATTTCCATTCAGAATTGGGGTCAAATTTGGTGGCATTGAGCTGGGTGTATAGCTAGCGGATGCTTTTGTATCATTAATGGTGCGCCGCTATAGTCTATTCGCCTCCTGTGATGCTAATCATGCTTCCAGCGAGCTGAAGTCTGGCTCCTGGACCTCAACAGTTTCGGCTCTGTTCAGCGGTTTGCAGACAAAGAGGCTGTCAAGCTCGAGCGATTGGATTACCTCGTCGCGAATGCTGGGATGATCACCACTGAGTATAATTTAACAGAACATGGTTGGGAAACAGGGTATGCGATATTCCGCTTTGTTCACCTCGAAGCTCACTGACTTGACTTTCGCAGAATTCAAGTGAACAATCTCTCGCAGGAATTGCTTACACTGTTACTGGTGCCGAAAGTGCTGGAGACCGCAAAACGCTTTTCTGTTGTCCCTAGAGTCGTCGTGGTGTCGGGTCATGTGTACTTCTTCGTCATGGAGGAACCATAGCTCATGAATGCGACGAACGTACACGAGAAGCTTTCTAGCAAAGAATATTGCTCTCCGGAGTAAGTTACCTCGGCATACAAGCCAGCATTCATCCATTATTGACGCGATTTTCATAGGAAAATGCTTGTGCGCTACCCAATGAACATGCGTAGGTTACCGAATAACATCAGTCTTGAAACCATGTCCTCAATATTTTCTTTGTTCGTGCTCTTTCGGCTTATCTGCTTCGCTGCTTTTCGTCGGACTCGGTGTCAGCCCAGGTTTCTGCCAGTCGGACCTGCGACGTGTTGCCAACCCCGAGGAACTTGCCCGTTTTGAAGCTATGTACCGTGAATTTGGTCTGACAGCCGAAGAGGGAGGCAGACACATTGTCCATGGTGTCACGGCAGGACAGGGAAATGCTGAGGAAGAAGAGAAGCTCGAAGGAGAGTACATTCACTGTTCCCAAGTCATCGAAGAGAGCGACTTTGTTCTCACGGGCTGCGAAATGCAGAACAGGTTCAATTGGATCAGTATTACCATTCATTGTCTTTGAATATCGTTGACGCAACTTCAGGACGAGACTCTAGAAATTCTGACCAAGGTCGATCCCCGTGTTGGTGCCATTGCCAAGGAGTACGAGTTGGTCATTCCAAAAATATGCAATGAATGTGCTTGTCTTATTTCAAAATAAGTTAAGAATCAAAAGGACTACCACCTCGGTGCAGCGTTTACTATGTTAGCGCCTCCATATGTGGCGGGTCGCTGAACATAGGTACTGGATGCATATGGCAGAGACTGCGGATAACTCGACACTGACTGAGGCGGATAATATGATGGTCTGGATCGAGCTGCTGCAGAAGATTGTCGCTCTTCATGAGGATATATCTCTCTCCGTCTGCTGAAGTTGTTCGGATCGACTTCAATGATCCTCGAGACTTGGTGCGACTTGACACGGTTCTTTAGCTCTTCATATTCCCTGGGAAAATATGAGTCATTCTTCACAACTTGAAACCAGTGCATGACCTACCTATGATTCCATACACTCCTCGAATCGCCCAGACCGGGTTTCTTGACAACATAGACATCTAGATGAAGATTAAGTATCGCGAACGCTTAGGAATGATCTCCTAGGACGTACCACCCTCGCACATCGCAGCGTATCCTTTCGACATTCTGTCCCAGAGATTCAAGTTCTTGAGTTCCCCAGTACAAAGGCGTTTCATCGTGCTGACTTCCGAATCTGTCGTCCAACTCCAGATGGTGTTTCCTCCAATCTGCCGGGCGAAACTTTCGGCATGGGATGATGATCCTCCATTGGTGTAAAAGACACATTTAGGAAGGTAGTCCCTTCGAGCTTTATAACGCAAATATTCCCTCAACTCTGAGTTTGTAGGACATTTGTTGCCCTTTGGTGTACGCTGAGTGCGAAGTCGGTCGCGTGCTACCAGAGACATGTCATGACCGGTAGAATTAGTATTGACTGGAAGAGCCAGGAGACTATTTGGGGTGAAGATGAAGATCATGATGAGCATCAGGATGAAGCCGAATGAAGAAGACATGGCACTGCCAATTGAGCAACGGACCAGCCGCTGTAATTGGGGGAAGGGGAGACGTATCCACTCGTATCCAACTCGAGCAATTTAAACTGCCGACTCGGGGTTTCACACTGGTTTCAAGGACCCTTGACAATGTGGATTTGGGGTGATCCGGACAAAATTTGAGATTTTGGCCTCGTACCCTAGTGTAAATCCAGACAAAAAATCAGGCCTCGATCTAAATCCGGACAAATCATGGCAGAAAGCCAAAATTTGGCCTTCCGGCGGCGCGGGAAAGTTTTGAGCTTACTGACCGTCTAACAAAGGAAATTCACGGTCTCCAAGCACTGCAGGGCCGGGGCAGGCTTGATTTCTGTCTGCACAAATTCTCCCAAAATATCAATTTTGGGTTCGGACAAAAATCGAGAAAAAATGGGAAAATGGATCAAGCCTTTGCCGTACTGTCAAGGGTCCTTGGTTTCACTGCAACGATCATTGATCATTGATCAAATGTCCTAGCAACGATAACACAAGATATCCTAGGACCTCCTATGTAGAACTGGAGAACAGAGATGAAGAGACGAAGAGAAACAATATGTTGCCAACAGACTCCAACAGAGTCTGCTCGACTGTTCACCAGATAAGGAACTTTGGATCGAGCGACAAGACTCGGCGGCCGACGAGCGACAAATGCCAAGAAGTTACATGTACATCATACCTCAGCCGAATGTGGAAATCGGTGATGGGACTACTTCCGACTCCCGAGCTTTTTCGTCTGCCTTCACGCTGGTCGACAAGATATTCAACGATTATTTCATGACCTTATGTAAGACCATGTCTACAATTTCCGAGAGAGATTGAGGAGACAGCTGCGAAAGATCATCGGGGTTCAAGTCCGAAAAGGACATGTCCGAGTCTTGAACAGGCCTCCGAAGCCCACGCTGAATGAACCGAGCGCACGAAAAGCTTGACCTATGTCGCCGACAGTGAAAGAACACGTCTTCACAGGCTTCCAGCAGACCAGAGCTCCTGCTACAGTGTGGTCTCGCATGAATGAAAGCCACTTTTATCCCACAGAGCGACATTTTACGAAGGAAATTCCGTCTGGAAAGCAGCCTATCGACGCTGGTTTGGCTCTCGGCATTATACGCTAGTCAATCTCGAACACATTGAATGAGATGGACGGTCGAGCAGGCCTGACTCTCCAAGCCATATTGCCAATTGCTTGGAGGAAAGTTTCTGGGGAAATGCATTCCGCTTGGCGGTACGGGATCTCAAAGACACGTATGGCTATGAAGCGAGAGATCCGAGTCGCCTTCTCCTCCCTGAAATAATGAACAAGGTACACAAAAAAGTCCGAAAGGAAATCGACGCACCGGGTATTTGCTCGTGTCTTTTCGATCCATCCGCTTGACTGCTTTCTTCAGTCTCCTTCCGCGTGACTGCTTTTCTTTAGTCTGTCCTCATCGAGACGGGCTTCTGCTTTTCCTCCTTGTCTCGCGCTTCATTGACTTTTGGCTTCTCTGCGGCCACTTGATCTCGTACAGCAACATGTTCGAGAGCCTGAACAAGGTTTGGGATGCTGAGCTTTCGTTGACGACAATCTGGTAAGAGCAGAGAATGTGATATTGAGAATGAGAGGCACGGTGTTTGTCGAGTCGTCTGGTACCACTGTGCCGCTTCAGCCAAGCAATACGAACAGGAAGAAATATATGAATACCTTTGTGATGTCGCCTTGGACAGATTCCTTCGCTTCGCCTTCTCTTGGTTTGGTTGCGTCTTCGCTCCCTCATAGACGCTCTCTGTGCTTTTCGCTGCTCAAGAAGCTCCGAGTCACCCTTGTCCCCAGCTTCGGTATTGTACCCTCGCCTCTACGAACAGCGGCCATTTTGGTAGACGACTTGTCGCGGAGCGCAGCGATCCCGCTCGGGATGATAGGGTCTTGGTTGTCGGTATCAAAGATTGCATCGACAGCCGTTGCATCCGAACCGTCGCTGTGACACGTCCTCGTCGTCAGACGCCCTTGGTAGAAGAAGGAAGAGGTGTTTCGGCCTCCTCGTGGACCAATGACGGTTTTCTGGTTGGCTGGATCCGTCGGTTCATAAAAATGTATAGGAATAGAAAATAAACGGACCTTGTCGCGCTTTGCCTTCCTTGACGCCTCTTTGGACTATGTTATGTTTTTGGTATTCAGAAGCAATCTGGAGCGACGTAAGCCTAGACGACAATCCCACAGAGCTTGATTGAATTGGCGGATCCCGAGCAAGATAAGGTTCGGCTGGAACAAGTCGTCCTCGAGCTTTTTCAGCGACTTGTGAATTTGGTCGTCGAGGTCATTTTTGAGAGGATTTCGGTCATGTGAGGAAACGATTCTACGATTCATTGCTATCATACGAAGTTTCTGTTCTCTTCAACCGCTACTTATGGAATCAGGTATCGATGAAAGCGCTTGAATCTGGGTTTGCTAGCCATCTTTCCTAAATGTCTGAGGGCATCTCGGGCGGCGTCTAGACTGCTTTCCATCTGTGGTGTAGTCACGGTCGAGGTTGCGCATGAGATGGAGTAAAGAAGGGACGTACGCAGGAAGTTTTGCGAGCTCGCTCGTCAGCCCGTGAGTGAGCGCGCAGCGATCTTCTTGCCATATATGGTTTGAGGCTGGTACCTTTCTCGCTTCACCCTGGTCCTCCAATCTTATTCCCATTGTTCTGCCCAGTAAACCATTCATTATTTGCAGCATCTCTCTCTCTCTGTATCCACATTTTGTCAATGCAACACGACAACAGAGACCGGATTCACGGGCCGCTGAGGGTGAGACTGCTTTGGAGATGGGCATCAGCTACTGGGATGGGCGAGGGTGCAGTGGGGAGATGTGAGATCACCACGGAATGGGATTTCCTCGACACAGCGGTGGCGTAGGGAGCGCGACATCTCAACTGTTGTGGCTGATTATATTGTCTATACAAAGCTTCTGTTCTCTTCTACCACTACTCCACTTATGCATAATCAGGTATCGAAAGGGCTTTGTAGATAAACTCAGGCTTCCTAGCCGTCATTTCTAATTGTGCGAGGGCCTCTCGAGCGGCATCCAGGTTGCTTTCCAAATGTGGCAGAGTGAGGAATTCACGGAATGCTCGCTGAACCTCTATCACGGCTTTTGGTTCGTCGAGGGTGCCCAAGAGACAGAATAAAGAAGGGATGGGTTCTAACTCATCGGGTGGAAAGAAGGTGAGCCATCTACTCAGAGGCTGAGTTAGCTCGATTTGTATGGTCGAACGCAGGCCAGCAAGAGTGGCAACATTTTCTGGTATCGAAGACCAGGACCCATATCGAGATCGAAAGTATCGTATAAGCTGGTAAGCATATACGATTTGATTGAGATCTGGGTTTTCGACCCAGCTGGCTGGTATATGGTCAGGCATTCTTGTCGACCATAAAGGAGAGCACCAGACCATTTGTGCAGTTGCTGCTGCTGCATCATCTGTAGTTTTGACGAGAGGATCCAGGAAATGTGATACCGCCCTCACTGTCTTCTCATAGAATCCCCTGCGTTCGAGTTCGGGAGAAGCTTCTTCCAGAGCCGAGGTGATAATCAATACTGCTGCACTATACGCTTGCTGTGCCCTGGCAGATCCTTTTGCGAGCGGTGAGACATATCTGAGAAGGTCCCACATGGCCAAGTAGACGCTGGCCGTGAAATGGCCTTGGGGATCGCGTACAGCTTCCCAGAAGAAGATACAGAGACTGAACAGGGTGATGCCTTGATTTGCTTCGGTGGCGTTGGCTGGCTTGAATGAAAACGATCCAAATGATCCTAACGATCTTAACCGCACTCGGGATCCTGCGGACGCCGAATCCAATTCCGCAAATTCTGATATCGTTTTCCAAAATGGGCGCAATTCTGAATATTGGAAGGGCTGGAGTGGAACATCAACACTGTTGTATGGCCAGCAGTGGCGGTCGTCATAGGTCATCTTGTATTTCGAGCCGCGGGCCTGAGCACAACGCAACACTGCCATTACGTGGAGACGTCGAAGAGTGGGAGAGAGTGACGGATACTGGCGGGTGACCTCATCCATAAACCGTTCCAGACGGACGCTGGAAGAGTCGCTGAAAGGGTCGCGAGAAGAGCGGCTGTGAAGGAACCCGGTGGCTTTGGTGTAAGGGTGGACTTTGTTCTCGAAAAGAGACAACAGCGCATTAACTACCGCTGAAGCATCTCTTTCACTCATGGATAGTGTTCGAGTGGAAATAAAAGTCTCGAGCTTCATTAAGAATGTTGACTCGGGATGCTGGAGTACAGTTCGGAGAACTTGAGCCGGAGAATAGTCATCGAGAGCCTCTTCCCATGGACTCGGAGACGGTTTCCCAAAGTGGAGGTCCGACCACTGAAAGTTGAGATAGACTGGAATCCCTTCCAAGAAGAGAAGCAGCTCTCCATCGTTTGTCGTGTGCTCTAATGTCCATGACAAGGAGTCAATTTCGCGCTTGCGAAACTCTGGGAGCGAGTAATCTAGCGCAGTGGACTCCTTGATGGCGTCAAGGTCGCTGATACAAAGCATGCTGTCTGACCAAATTTCTGAGAAAGGGCGGTTCCACTGCTTCGGAAGAGTTGATATCCAATTTGAAGTGTCGGAGTTGGAGTCGGAGCCGGAGTAACGTCGCATTTGCACACTGTGGCGCCAAATCTGGAGGAAAAAAAGTCAGAATAAGGTCATGGAATGAATAATGGATTACCTTTCGTGAAAAGATCAGTCGGATTTGGTGAGCCAAGCTCGATAGTTGCTTCATCAAGGCTAGGCCTACTTCAGCGACAACAGTGGAATATTTCAGAGCCTTGCAGCATGCTCGACCCACATCTGCCACAATAGGATTCCAGCAAGTCGATACTCCTGCTCCGACCTGCAATCGCATGAATGAAGCCAATTTCAGCCCACAAAGCGACATTTTGCGAAGAAAATGGCGAGCAAAAGAGAATTGAAGGACCAACGTCGTCAGCGGGGTCCTGATAGGCGAAGCGGGGTCGACAAGGGGAGCAATGGTCGCAGAAAGGTAGGCAATTCCGAAGGCGCCAAGAATACCGGCCGCAAGAAAGGTGATGATATTGCTGATAGGATGTAGAAAGAAAATGAGACCAATGAAGAAAGAGAACAGGGATGCATGAAGGAGAAGTGGTGTCCCTTCAACAATGGCCGCCACATTGGAATTCTCTATTCCCTCAAAAAGATATGCCCGTATTCGAGCTTTGATTTCAGGCGCTTCTCGGCGTTCAATTGCCCGGACATAGTCTGATGCCCATTGCTCGATAAGGGTGGCAGTAAGAGCACAAGTTAGACTCAGGGCGAGACTGAGGAACCAGAATATATTGGTGATAACTGCCAAGGTCGGCGAGCCATCCAAATCGGGTAATGAAATCTGGAGCTCGGTGGTGTTCGTTATGGTGGACAGTTGTTGCGAGATGTGATACAGCAGCACAACAGTCATTGCTGAAGGATCTGGGGAGAGAGTTTTGTAGCCTTCGATGATAAAACCGGTCACCACCGCGGAGAAAAGAGCAGCCTAAATACAAGACTTGTCAGTGATCCCAAGACGCGACGAGCTAACGGATTCACGAATAGCAAGAGATTATCCATAAGGACTTTCCAGCGAGCTACCATTCCCTCGTCGTAAATTTTCGCCTCTCGAACATAGCAGCTAGACAAGGTTGGATTGGATTCCTTCACCAGAGCAATCCCTGACATTCACGGTTCAGCCGTCGAGTCACAATTTCAGGGTGTAGAAATCTACCTGGCTGAGCGTCCATGGCAAGAAAAAGGATTCCAGGGGACTGAAAGTGAGCAGAAAGATCTGGAGCGAATCAAGTCGTGGAGCTGCCACTGCGGCGGCGGCAGAGACGTATCCAGGGCTGCGCACTGTCGCCGTCTGTAGACCCTTGGACGGGCCCGTCGTACGGGACCCGTACCCCTTTGACATGGTCCACGCCCTGAACGCTGTGGCATTACGATATTTAGACTGGAGCTGTAGATTCAATGAATATATGGAGACTATTACCGTGAAACCATATTCCAATGGGAGCCAGGCCGGAGGTCGCGAGAGCTGTTAATACAGTTTACAGTTGAATGACAAAAATTGAGAATTAATTCCGAGACACGTGCCAAAACACTTTGCAATGCTTCAATACGTCTGGAAACCAGTTGCAGCCAGCGTTGTCGTTGGCATTCCTGCTCCTTCCGTATGAATTTTTCCTTGATCTCGTTGCACCTCATAACTGCTCTCTGCGCTTTCCTGTTCATCCTTGTCCCAGCTTCAATATTATACCCTCGTCTCTTTGAGCAGCGGCCATTTTGACGAATAACTTTTGACGGAGCAGCGGATTGGGGAAATTGGGATAATGGTCCTGGTCATCTACATCCATGCGCGCCAAGGTCGTTAGCGTCAAAGGTCGCATCGACGGGCATAGCCTCGGAATCGGCGCTCTCACGCATCCTCGTCGTGACGCCCTTGAATGTCGGTAGAAGGAAGAGGTGTCTCGGCCTTATCATTTATCTCGCAGGTCAATGACAGTTTTCTGGTTGACTGGATCCAGCTGGTTTGTCCGTCAGTTCACCGAAATGTATAGGAATGGAAAAAAACGGACCTCGATCCTTTTATGAGCATCAGCAAACTTCCGGGGGCCGGCCAGGTGACTGTAGTACGGTTCAGGAGCGTGTCCAAAGCCATGAAAACTTAAAAGCATAGCAAGGTGCCCGCGAGGGTTACCTGCCCGAATATTTTTGAATTCGTGGGAGACGATGGTATGGAGTTGCTGATATGGAAGACGTTCGAGGAGTTGGGCAAGAGCTGGATGGGTGGTTCGGAGCGTGTGTATGTCGTTTCAAAGGCCGAAGAGAGCATCTGCTTTGGTCTCGGATTCAGAGCTGCGGAAGGCCACAAAGAGTGGCTCAGCTGCTGCGATTTATTCGACGGTGAGGTCGAAGGGGGCCACAGTGGCACAGGCAGTTAAAACCCGATGAATAAAGACCTGTTCGTCTGAGAAACTGCCTTCGTCAACGACTGGATGCTTCCCAATGTTACGCAGGAGGTCATCCCAAATAATTTCTAGTCGACGGAAGCGGTTCTCTTGGATTCCTTCCAGGAATGGAGTGCGACTGGCCAAGCTTTGAATAACCTTCGACTCGCGGTTGACCATCGTCGGCCTGCCGCCATACTCGAGGAAGAGAAGGCGAACGACCTTTGCTAGATACCGGTTGGCATAGGCGGAAGGGACTCGGGTGTATTCCCAGGCGATCCTATTTCGTCATCGGTTCACCTCAACCGGAGCGACAATGAACAAATTGCCCGAAGAGCTGCTGTTCACTGTCGTCAAATATCTCGTCGATATCCCTGTTCGAATTCCTGCGCCGGCCGGTGCCACAAATTCTCCGAATTCTTTCAATTATACCCATGCTTCACGAGCCCTCGTCGCTTTCTCTCGCGTCAATCACCAATTTCGGCGCATTTCTCTGCCTCTTCTCTTTGTCCATGTCGAATGCAAAGGTTCTGAAAAGCTTCAGAACCTTGCAGAACAGTGCCAGGACATCCCCACTGTTTTGAAATCAATTCGGTTAGCTATTATCTCATTGAATCCCATATTTGCTGATTCAGGTTGGTTTAGAACTCTTCATTTAACGGATTTATCGCACTGCCCGGAAGCTTCCGAAACCCTGCGACGCATCCTTCCTTCCTTGACCTCGCTCACCTGGTTGGACATGGATTCCATGCAAACCGACAAAGCTTTGTGGAATGACATCGAGGTTCACCCGACTTTAACGACCGCAGCAGTTCTTGTCAAACCTCGGAAATTTTATTACGATCCATATCCTGTGTCCAAGATGCTGTTGACCTCGGGTCACATTGGAACATTCCAGTGGTCGGTCAAGACATTAGAGTCCTGGCTGGATCTTGGTATACGGATTTGGACTCTGACGCTGTATGCAAAATTGGTTATATGGAACGGGCTCGGTGACCTCTGTATTCCTGCTCTCCATCACCTCAAAATCCGGACAAACGGTAGCCAGCTTGGTCCATGGCTACCTCGTTTTGTCGCACGTCACCCAGACCTTACTCGAATCACATTTCAAAGCGAGAGTTTTGAGCTTAATCCATCATGCATACCATTATTCCTCTTGCCTTTTTTTGAATCAGTCGCGACCAATGGCATTGATGATTTCCTCCTCCAAAAAATCGTCATTGCGCGTCACGGCTTCGCTTCATCGACATCGAGCCCAGAGTTCCAAGGTTGGGACGTAACTGGCTTGATTCTACGAGTCTCGGACTCGTTGCTCGACGTGCTACGCATTGCGACCATCCTCTTCCCTCAAATGAGCGAGTTGACCATCGAAGTGACGGGCTTGAAGCTTTTTCACATTGTGGGACCTTCCGTTTATCAACTTGCTCTCTCCTTCTGACGAATCCTTCGACAGGACGATTTCATTTCCATCATCAGCTCGTTCCAACATCTTCAAACTCTCAGGTTTCGTCGCTTCCTTCAATACATCGATTTTGGAGGAAAGGAGCCTTGGCGTCTAGCACCACGGCGTAGAACTCGTAGCTCTCCAGAAGCAGCCCTTAGTTCTCTCTCGGAAGCGGCGATGCAGTGGTATATCCTGCGTCTGGCGGCCAAGGTTCCGTCGCTCGAAGCCATTTACATCGACGAAAAAGGGCATGATGATCCCGATAAAGTTCACCAACCATGGGACCTGGAAGGCTGGTTTATACCGCAGAGAAAGCTTCTGATTGAAGGCGGTGGTATCGAACTATCGGGATCGGTAAAGCTTCGCCATCGATGGAATGCTGTCTGCCAATGAGCTGTTAGTTTTACACCGTGCAACTACATTTAACTTACTTGACGTTGTTCTTTGCATCTTCATGTCTGGAATTCCACTTTTTATACTTAGAAGACTACCTTGAACAATTGTCAAGAATGTACGGTAGAGTAGATACGGGCCCGTTCAATGTCATTGTCATTGGCGGCGTTCATCCTGGGACAGGCATTCCAAGTTCTTCGGGCTTCAGAAGGCATTAGAGCATCAACGAGTAAGGAAGGTACCAAAGTCAATGATCGTGAGCCTCTTGTCTTCTCGGACGTTTGAATTATGCAGGGATTTCGACGACTCTGTAAATGGCTGTCGTGTTCATCAGCTTGGTTGAATTCCTAGCTCTCTTCGAATAATTCGTCGGTCAAATGGTTTTGGGGATCGCGTACGACTTGCCAGAAGAAGATGCATACACAGAGCAGGATAGACATGGAAATAAACGGACCTTCAAGTTGTCGCGCTCTGCCTTCCTTCTTTGACGCCTCTTTGAACTATGCTATCATGTTTCTGGTTTTGCAGGGATTCTGAAGCAAGATGAGACAGTAGACCTGGTCCCGGATCCCGAGCAAGATGAAGCTCGGCAAGATTAAGTCGTCGATGGGCTTTTTCAGCGACTTGGAATTTGGTCATCGAGGTCATTTTTAAGAGGTACTCGGTCATGTGTCACAGGAAACGATTCTACAATTCATTGCTATGATACGAAGCCTCCGTTCTCTTCTACCGCTACTTATGGATAGTCAGGTACCGATGCGAGTGCTTGCAAGACGAATCCGGGGTTGCTAGCCGTCTTTTCTAAATCTCTGAGGGCATCTCGGGCGGCGTCGGAGTTGTTTTCCGTCTGCGGTGTAGTGAGGAATTCGCGGAGTGTTCGTTGAACTTCTATGACCGCTTTTGGTTCGTCGAGGGTGCCAAGGAGACAGAATAAAGAAGGGATGTGTTGGAGGTCATCAGATGGAATTTTGCTGAGCCATCGTTTCAGAGGCTCAGTGAGCTGGATTTGCATGATCAAATGCAGACCAGCAAGAGTGGTAATATTTTCTGGAATTGCAGGCAGATCATACTGCCACAGGGAGTCGATGAGCCGGCGAGCACATATGGTTTGATTGACTTTTGGGTTTTCGAGCCAGTTGGATGATATATTGTCAGGCAACCATGTCGACCACACAGGAGAGCACAAGACCCTTCGTACAGTTGTGGCTGCAGCGTCGTCTGTGATTTTGACGAGAGGATGCAGCAATTTTGATACCACACCCACTGTCCTCCAATACCACTCCCCGCACTCGAGTTCAGGAGAAGCTTCTTCCAGAGCCAAAGTGATCAGCAATACTGCCGCGCTGTAGGCTTGCTCTGTGTGCGCAGATCCTTCTGCGAGCGGTGAGACATACCTGATAAGGTCCTGCATTACTACGTCGTGGAATGTGTAGGTGAAATGACCATGGGGATCAGGTACAGCTTCCCAGAAGAAGAGACATAGACTGAGCAGGCTGATGGCTTGATTTGCTTCGGTGGCTGCTGTGGCTGCTGTTGATGACGTTAACGTACCATCGACATTCCATTCTAAGCCCAAAAATGACCCTATCGCATTCCAAAATGGGCGCAATTCAGAATATGGGAAGGGCGCGACTGGAACTCGAATGCTGATGTATGGCCAGCAGTAGAGGTGGTCGAAGGTTGCATCGTATTTCGAGCCGCGCGCCTCCGCACAGCGCAACACTGCCATTACTTCGAGACGTCGAATGGCAGGAGAAAGTGGCGGATGCAGCTCGATGGCATATAACATAAACCTCCACAAATGGGGGCTGGAAGAGCGGCTGTGAAGGAACTGAGTGGCTTCGGTATAAGGGTTGACCTTGTTCTCGAACAGAGACAAAAGCGCATTGACAACCGCTGAGGCGTCTCTTTGACTCATGGACTTTGTTCGACTGTGAATAAAAGTGTCAAGCTTTGATAAGAAGGTTGACTCGGGATGCTGGAGTACAGTTCGAAGAACATGAGCTGGAGAAGGGTCGTCGGGTGCCTCTTCCAATGGATTCGGAGACGGTTTCCCGAAGTGGAGGTCCGACCAGCGTGAGTTGAAATAGACCGGGATCCCTTCCAAGAAGAGAAGCAGCTCGCCATCGTTTGTTGTGTGCTCCAATGTCCATGACAAAGAGGCAATTTCGCGCTTGAAAAACTCTGTGAGGGAGTCATTGAGCGCAGTGGACTCCTTGATGGCGTCAAGGTCGCTGGTAGAAAGCATGTTGTCTGACCAAATCTTTGCGAAAGGCTCGAGCCACTGCTTCGCAACAATTTTGGCGCTGTGGTCTGGAATCTCGGACGAAGGTTGCATCTCTGGAATGTCGGGCTCGGTCTGGACAAAAGAAAGTCAGAACGAGGTTACGACATAAATAATGGATTACGTTGCATGAAAAGATCAGTCGAAATTGGCTAGCCAAGTTCGACAATAGCTTCGTCAAGGATCGGCTTATGTCCGCGACGACGGATGAATATTTCGTCACAGGCTTCCAGCAAGCCGATACCCCAGTTCCAGCATGATAGCGAACAAGTGAAGCTACTTTTATCCCACAAAGCGACGTTTTGCGGAGAAAATTGCGTGTCAAAGAGAATTGAAGGACCAAAGTCGTCAGCGGGGTCCTGATTGGAGAAGCAGTGTCGATAAGGGGAGCAACAGTCGCAGAGAGGTAAGCGATACCGAAAGCAGCAAGAATACCGGCCGAGAGGAAGGTAATGATATTGCTGATAGGGTGTAGAAAGAATATAAGACCAACGAAGAAAGAGAAGAGCGATGCATGAAGCAGCAGCGGCGTCCCTTCAACAATCGCTGCTACATTGGAATTCTCGACTCCTTCAGAAAGATACGCCCGAATTCGAGCTTTGATCGCAGGCGCTTCTCGACGTTCGATTGCTCGGACATAATCTGATGCCCATTGCTCGATAAGAGTCGCAGTAAGAGCACAGGTTAGACTCAGGGCGAGACTGAGGAACCAGAATATATTGGTGATGATTGCCAAAGTCGGGGAGCTATTCAAATCAGGTAGCGAAATGTTGAGCTCAGTGGTGTTTGTAATGGTGGACAGCTGTTGCGAGATGTGATACAGAAGAACCACGGTCATCGCTGACGGATCTGGCGACAGAGTTTTGTAGCCCTCGATGATAAACGCGGTCACCACCGCGGAGAAAAGAGCGGCCTAGATACAAAATTTGTCGGTGGTTCCGAGACACGACAGATGGATAGACTCACAAATAGTAAGAGACCGTCCATAAGGACCTTCCAGCGCGCTACCATGCCCTCATCATAAATCTTTGCCTCTCGAACATAACAGCTCGATAATGTCGGGTTTGATTCCTTCAGAGGAGCAATCCCTGGCAATTAACGGTTCAATATGAAGCATAATTCACGCCGGTGTAGAGACATACCTGGCTGGGTATCCATGAGAGTGGAAAGAATAAAGGCGGTCAGAACTCAAAGAGAACAAGCAGGACAAGCTAGCGTGGAAACAGAGCTGTTGACGCTGGGAATCCACAGCATCCTGTTAGGCGCTCATGCGGTTAACCAGAGCCGGCTGCCGTGAAAGCTATAGTGCGCTGTAGAATGCAAGGAGCAGCAATGATGGAGGGCCAGAACAAGGGGCATTTATTCAATTATTGAATATTTGTGACCATTTTTTAGGGTTTGACTTTCGGAAACGAAAAAGAACTGGTTCTGAATCTCTTGGCTAGTATGTAGCTAGATACGACGTACATTATCAATATACGACAAAAATGAATTAAGGAATAGTAGAAAGAGAAAGAAAAATGCTAACGCGACTGGTAGACCTCACAATGACATTGACATTGGTCTAGCGACCACGTCTGTATATCATTCAGCACAAAATGATTCAAAGCAAAGATGAACGTACAGACACCGCAAAAAGGTTCCATCAAGTTGGTCTCTTGTATCTGGTACAGTTCAGATGAGAAGCAAGGTCGGCGTCCAGCTTTCGGAGTCCACCAAGGAGCGGATGCTGTTCTGGTTCCCGACATTATCCGCCGGTCAATATTTCAATCTCAAACACATTGAATGAGATGGACCATTTCATTCCGAACTGGATCGAGCAGGCCCGACGATCCAAGCCATACTGTATCGCCAATTGCTTGGAAGAAAGATTTCTGAGGGAATGCACTCCGCTTGGTGGTAGTCTGAAGCTCAGGATCTCGAAAACATGTACGGCCACGACAAGGCAAGCGACGAGATATCCAAGTGGGCTTCTCCCTAGAATAATGAATAAGGTACACAAAAAGTTGGAAAGGGGATTCACGCACCAGGTCTTTTTGCTCTTGTCTCTTCGCTTTTCCTTCCGTTTGATCGTTCAGTCTGCCCTCATCGAGACGGACTTCTGCTTTTCCCCTTTGTCTCCCGCTTTAATGGCTTTTCGCTTAAGGCTCCAACCGTATTGTATGTTTACTGTATATCATACAGTAATACTGTATGTGTATCTGTATGTGTATGAGGCTTTCAAGCAGAAATTGACAGACAGTAAACATACAGTTCATACAGTTCATACAGTTCCCACGCATCCTGGTGCCAAAATATGATAAGAATAGGCGGAGATGCCCTCAAATTGCGCTCAAATCTGACGCCACAGACGGTTCCCTAGAAATGTCATCGACAATGTCAAATTCGTGACAAATCTGCTATGTGATAACCTGAATTTAATCTCCGCCATCAAACTCCGACTATACCTTGTTGCCATACACCACCGACAGCTACTGTATGACCTGCTCCCAAAATCTCCAGTAACCTTCTGTCAACCGATCTCAAGATAATCCCTTGAGGAACAGGTCACTTTCCATCAAATTATACTCGATATGAATACTACTACTAAATCAACCGTATATATACTGTATTCATACGGTATACATACGGTTCATACTGTTTACCGTATGTATACTCGATTCCTGTCATACACATACAATACAGTTGGAGCCTTATAAATTTCGCTTGTCTTCGGGCATAGCTGCGGATTTTCCTTTCCGTGCAGCGAGGTATTCCAGGGTTTGGAGAAGATTTGAGATGCTGAGTTTTCTTTGACGAAGATCCAGTAAGAGTAGAGAATGTGATATCGAAGAATGAGGCATGATGTTCATTGAGTCGTCCGGTGCCACTGTGACGCTTCAGTCAAGCAATATAAACGGGAAGAAATATACGAATACCTTTGCGATGCTGCAGTGGAGTGATTCCTTCGCCTGGTCCTTCCCAATGAGCTTCTTCGTCCTGTTCCTTCCGTATGATTTTTTCCTTGATCTCGTTGCATCTCTGCTCCCTCATAACCGCTCTCCGCTTTCCTCTCATCCTTGTCCCAGCTTCGATCTTGTACCCTCGTCTCTTTGAGCAGCGGCCATTTTGATGAGGAACTTTCGACGGAGCAGCGGATTGGGGCAGCGGGATGATGGGTCCAGGTCGTCGACATCCGTGGACGCGCCACTGAGGTCGTTGGTGTGAAATGTTGCATCGACAGCCGTGGCATCCGAGGCGTCACTGTCATCCTCGACGTGGGACGCCCTTTCGTTTACCATCGGCACAGACGGGATAGGTGTTTCGGCCTCATCGTGGACCAATGACGGTTTTCTGGTTGGCTGGATCCAGCTACTTTGCCCGTCGGTTCATTAAAATGTATAGGAATAGAAAATAAACGGACCTTGTCGCGCTTTGCCTTCCTTGACGCTTCTTGCGATGCCTGCTTGGAAGCCTTGGGATTCTTGTTATGTTCTGGCGCTTAGAGGGAATCTCGGAGCAGTGTAAGCTATCACAATTTCACAGGGTTTGATTAATGGCAGACCTAGACGTCTCCTGGATCCTGAGGAAGATAAGGTTCGCCAGAAATAAGTCGTTGTTGTGTGTTTCCAGCGACTTGTGAATTTGGTCGTCGAGGTCATTTTTAAGAGGATCTCGGTCATGTGAAGAAACGTCTCACGAAGCTTCTATTTCTGACAATACCACTTGAACCACCGCTACTTATGGATAATCAGGTATCGAAAGAGCTTTGTAGATAAACTCTGGTTTGCTAGCCGTCTTTTCTAATACACTGAGGGCATCTCGGGCGGCATCTAGGCTGCTTTCCGCCTGCCGCGGTTTAGTGAGGAAATCACGGAGTGCTCCCTGAACCTCTATGACAGCTTCTGGTTCGTCAAGGGTGCCAAGGAGACGGAATAGGGAAGGGATGTGCTGGAGGTGATCAGGTTGAATTTCGGTGAGCCATCCTTTCAGACGCTGAGTGAGCGCGTCTTGTGTGGTCGAATGCAGACCAGCAAGAGTAACATTTGCTGGTATCAAAGGCCAGGGGTCGTCCGGAACACCCAGGTAATCTATGAGCCAGCGAGCACCTATGGTTCGATTGAGCTCTGGGTTTTCGAGCCAGCTGGATGGTATATTGCCAAGCGCCTCTGTCGACCAGAAAGGAGAACACACGACCCTTTGTGCAGTTATGGCTGCAGTATCATCTGTGATTTTGACGAGAGGATATAGCAAGCTTGATACCTCATAGTACACTGTGCCCCAATACCACTGCCCGGACTCGAGTTTGGGAGAAGCTTCTTCCAGAGCCAAAGTGATAAGCAATACTGCTGCACTGTATGCTTGCTGTGTGTGCGCAGATCCTTCTGCGAGCGGTGAGACATAGCTGACAAGGTCCTTGATTATGTGGCAGACGCTGCCGGTGAAATGACCTTGGGGATCGGGTACAGCTTCCCAGAAGAAGATACATAGACCTAGCAGGGCAATGACTTGATTTGTTTCAGCGGTGGTGGCTCCCTTCGGTTCTACCTCGACCATGAACATACCATCGAACTCCCATTCAAAGCCCAAAATTGACGCTATCGCATCCCAAAAGGGGCGCAATTCAGAATATCGGAAGGACCCGACCGGAACAACAACGTTGGAGTATGGCCAGCAGTAGCGGTCACTGTAGGTCGTCTTGTATGTCGAGCCGCGCGCCTGAGCACAGCGAAGTACCGCAATTACGTTGAGACGTCGAATGGCAGGAGAGAGTGATGGATACAGCTCGATGACTCGTCCCAGAAACGATTGCAAATGGAAGCCGGAAGATCCCCCAGTGTCAAGGAACTTGGTGGCTTCGGTGTAAGGGTGGATGTTTTTCTCGAGGACAGACGAGAGTGCATTGACAACTGCTGATGCATCTCTTTCACTCATGGATTGCCATCGAGTGTGAAAAAAAGTATCAAGCTTCAGTAAGAAGGTTGACTCGGGATGTTGGAGTACAGCTCGGAGAACATGAGCTGGGGAATAGTTGTCGGGTACTTCCCATGGACTCGGCGGAGGCGGAAGTGGTTTTCCAAAATGGAGGTCCAACCACTGAGAGTTGAGATAGACCGGAATCCCTTCCAAGAAGGGAAGCATTTCGCCATCATTTGTTGTGTGTTGTAATGTCCAAGACAAAGAGTCAATTTCGCGCTTGTGAAACTCGGGGAAGGAGTCATTGAGCGCAGTGGACTCCTTGATGGTGTCAAGGTCGCTGGTACAAAGTGTGTTGTCTGACCAAATCTCTACCAAAGGCTTGAGCCACTGCCACTTCAGAAGGGTCGTGGCATTCTGCTCTGTCGCGAGAGGGGGCTCGAGCCAGCTTGGAAAACTGCTTTCTGACATCACTTCCATCTCGGAGGAAGGTTGCATCACCGTATTGTCGGGCTCGGTCTGGAGAAAGTCAGAACAAGATCATGAGATAGATAATGGGATACCTTGCGTGAAAAGCTCAGTCGAATTTGGCGCGCCCAGTTCGATAGTCGCTCCCTCGAGGCTCGGCCTACTTCAGCGACGACAGAAGAAAACTTCTTCACAGGCTTCCGGCAAGCCGATACCCCAGCTCTACCTAACGATCGCACAATTGACACCGCCTTTATCCCACAAAGCGAGGTTTTACGAAGCAAATTACGCGTTAAGGAAAATTGAAGGACCAACGTCGTCAGCGGGGTCCTAATTGGTGAAGCGGTATCGATAAGGGGAGCGATAGTGGCTGAGAGGTAAGCGATACCGAAAACAGCAAGAATACCGGCTGAGAGGAATGTCATGATCGTGCTGATGGGATGTAGGAAGAATATGAGACCGACGAAGAAAGAGAAGAGCGATGCGTGAAGAAGGAGCGGTGTCCCTTCGACAATGGCTGCGACGTTCGAATTCTCCACTCCTTCAAAAAGATATGCCCGTATTCGAGCTTTGATTTCAGGCGCTTCTCGGCGGCCGATTGTCCGGACATAGTCTGACGCCCATTGCTCGATAAGAGTCGCAGTAAGAGCACAGGTCAAGCTCAGGGCGAGACTGAGAGACCAGAATATGTTGGTGATGATCGCCAAAGTCGGTGAGCTGTTCAAATCGGGCAGCGAAATGTTGGGCTCGGTGGTGTTTGTAATGGTGGACAGCTGCCGTGATATCTGATACAGGAGAACTACGGTCATTGCTGAAGGATCTGGAGAGAGAGTTTTGTACCCCTCGATGATAAAAGCTGTAACCACCGCCGAGAAAAGAGCGGCCTAAAAACAAGACTTGTCAGTGATTCTGAGACGCGACGGACGACTCAACAGACTCACAAATAGTAAGAGACCGTCCATGAGCACCTTCCAGCGAGCGACCATTCCTTCATCGTAAATCTTTGCTTCTCGAACATAACAGCTCGATAATGTCGAGTTTGATTCCTTCACCGGACCAGTCCCTGAGAATTCACGCTTCAATCATCAAGCGACGACAATAAAGAGCATATCTTCACCTATCTGAGCGTCCATGCAGGCAGAAGGATTCTAAGGGACGTTGAATGTCAAGGCTGCGAGAAAGAAGCGGAGCTGTTGAGGCTGGGAATAGATACACAGCATCGCGGTAGACGCTCGCTGTGAAGCGGTGGATTCAAAGAATAGAAGCAGAATATTGTTGTGAAACCGTATTCCAGTGGCAGCCTGGCTGCAGAGTCGCGAGAGCTGTCAAATGGCCAAAATTGAGAATCAATTGAGTCACGTGCGGAAACAGGTTTTGGATGCAACGCGTCTGGACTCTGGAAGCCAGCGTTGTCGTTGGCACTCTAGCTCAACCTTCCCGAACAATCCGGATGAAATTCCTCGTCTTGTCTCTCCACATCTCCGTATATTGGGTCATCATTCCAAGAGCAGAAATCGACAAGCTCCTTCAACGCCATCCAAGATTACCAGAGTCCTCGAGCTGGTGAATTTTTCAGTGCCATTCGGGATCTCTAAGAACAACGTTAGACAGTGAAGTTCAAGATTTTTGAGACATACTATTGGCACTGGGTCCTCAAAATGCCCGGTCGAGTGTCTCTTTGCAGAATCGAACGTGTCCACAAATGCTCCAGTTCTGGCACCAGTCAGACGACCGTCTACATTCCGGAAGCCACCGAAGGGATTTCGAGATGAAATAAAGTCAGGCATTTTCTGCAAATTTTCTGGCGTTTTCGGGCTGCACAAAAATTTCATGCATGAAGGTGAGCTCATCGTGCAATTCTTGATCCAGCTAACCTGGTATTTCAGCGCTTACACTCGACAACTTTGCATTCCGAATCTTCCCTAGTTTGGACGCCGTCCTTTCCGAGATTCCGCCACCGCAAGTAGAACAGCTCACTATCGACGGCCTCGAATATCCAATTGTTCAATCTTTGCCCCATAGTCATAGCCGGGACGACGATAGATTCTGTGTCGTGGCGACCTATTCCAGCTTCCATCTACTTGCACAATCTCGACCACGGTATGTCCTTGTCAGATCATCGTACATTTTTCTTCATTGCAAGTTTTCAGGTCAAAGATCCAAGGGCGCGACATGAGAGAAAACACGACAAGACTGGTCCATACATTCACCAGAGGCGATGTTAGGCGCCAAGTGAAGGACACTCGAGGAAGAGTCACGGACTATGTCACGATTGGCAGAGAAAGACTTGGAAGCCGCTGTTGTTTTCCTGACCAAATGTTTGAAGATGAATCCAGTTGATCATCCTTCAGCGCGCGATCTCTACATAAGATGCTTGGTCAGCCAGTGGGAAAGCTTGCTCGCGTGGATATTGTCTGGAAGATTGAATCTTTAATACTACAGGTTTGAACAATGTACCAATACCGAAAATGATACGAACAAAGATAGCTTGTTCCGCTATGTATGACGATGAAAACATGAATTGAAATTCGATGGTAAAATGGATCGCAAATCAATTATGCTTGAAGCCCTGGGGCACTGGATGTTCTGCTACAGTCCTCTGCAGCTTACGCGAACCTTCCTCCGAATCATCACCATCTTCGTCATCTCTAAGAGGTTTCAGAGACATCGTCGCCTCGCCCGATTCTCCCTTTATCGCAGCCTTCAACACCTGCTTCATCGACTGAGACCAATGCGCGATAATCTGGCCCGGCCCTTAGCATAACACAACAACAAAGATGGATTTCAAGATGGATGTCGGTTCAAGGCTCTCCACGAGAGTCTCAGAATTGCCGTCCAATCGAGTTTCGTCGCTTGAAACGGTATCGACAATGGAAAGACCGTATGCATCGAGCGATCCAGAGAGAGCGTGAAGAAGGTCCATATCGAACAGTTTGGACCTTGCTTTCTGTCGACTCGGAGGTGGCGAAAAGGTCTGAGATGCCGAGATGCGACACGTCGAGACAAGGAGGCGATACATTGTCGGCGAGGGACACTGGACCAATACATTAGTCAAAAAAACGAAATAGAAACTTGAACGAACCCTTTTGAACCTCTGTTTTAGTAGTCTCATCGAGGGAAAATTTGAAAGAGAATTCTGAAAGAGATGTGCGACCGAACTGAAAAGCTGAAGTGGCCTCATTGCTTGAAGATGTCGCTTTGGATCCCAGGGTCGGTGCTTTGGTGAACGATTCCACAGGTTTAGCGTCTTTCGACACGCCAAAACGAAAGACTAGAGTAATCCAGTCAGAATTCGGACCAAAAAGAAGATGATAGCAAGATACTTTTTCTCGGAATTCGGGATTGCGTCGACATGAAAGGAGTCGCATACTCTACAAGGCTGGCTCCGATGATAGTTGTCAATCATGCTGAGACCTGCAACGGCTGTAAAGTGTTATCAGTAGCGAAAATGGAGAAAATTTTCGAAACATACGTGCAGCTGCTCTAGAGGGAACTTGGAAAGTAAGCTCAGTCTCAGCCGTAACTTGAGGTATTCGCACGTCAAAAGCTGAAGCTATCTAGTACCCATTTGTCCCGCTCCTCAATGGCTTTTCGTTTCTCTCCAGGCGTGGCTGCTGATTTTCCTTTCCGTGCAGCGAGGTATTCCAGGGTTTGCGGAAGATTCGAGATGCTGCGCTTTCTTCGACGAGGATCCAGCAAGAGCAGAGAATGTGATATTGAACAATGAGGGCATAGTGTTCGTCGAAATCGTCTGTACCAAAAGCTGCTGTAATCGTTGAGCTAAGCATTATGGACGGGAAGAAATGTATGAATACCTTTGTGACGTCTCCTTGACCTGATTCCTTCGCCAGGTCCTCCCAACGACCTTCTCCGTCTTTTCTCGGTCCGTCCGTTTTTTCTCCCCGGTCACCTTGCGTCTCCGCTCCCTCATGTCCGCTCTCGGCGTTTTCCGCTGCCCAAGATGCTTATCCTTGTCCCAGCTTCGGTATTGTACCCTCGCCTCTTCGGCCATTTTGGTATACAATGTTTCGCGGAGCACAGGAATATTATATGGCGGGATCGAGGAATCGGGATGGTGGGGTCCAGGTCGTTGGTGTCAAGGGTCACATCTACCATGGCACCCAAATCGTCGCTGTCGCCCTCGTCGTCGAAACGGGGTCGAATTCCGTTTACCCTTGGTAGAAGAAGGATGAGGTGTCTCGACCGTATCTCGCAGGTCAATGACAGTTTTCTGGTTGCTGGATAATCGGATTCAGCTGGTTGTCCGGCGTCGGTTCACTGCAATGTATAGGCATGAAAAAAACGGACCTTGTCACGCTTTGCCTTGCTTGACGCCTCGTTCAGTGCCTACTTTGAAGCCTTTGGACTTTCGCTATTCGCTATATTCTGGCACTTGGAGGAAATCGGAAGCAAGATGAGACACGAAAATTCCAGGCCTTAATTAACAACAGACCTTATTGTCTCCTGGATCCCAAGAAACATGCTATCTGGATGGAATAGGTCTAATAGTGACGAGTCGAACGTGTCGTTGTCCCTTTCCAGCGACTTGTGAATTTGGTTGTCGAGGTCATTTTAAGAGGTCCTCAGTCATGTGAAGAAACGTCTACGAAGCTTTCGTTCCGTGTCTGATAATACAACTACCGCTACTTATGGATAACCAGGTATTGAAAGGGCTTTGTAGATAAATTCTGGTTTCCTAGCCGTCTTTTCTAATTCTTCAAGGGCTTCTCGGGCGGCGTCTAGGTCATTTTCCGTCTGCGGTGTAATCAGGAATTCGCGCAGTGCTCGTTGAACTTCTATGACAGCTTTTGGTTCGTCCAGGGTGCCAAGGAGACTGAATAAGGAAGGGAGGTGTTGGACGTCATCAGGTCGAATTTTGGTGAGCCATCCTTTCAGACGTTGAGTGAGCTGGATTTGTATGGTCGAATGCAGACCAGCAAGAGTTGTAACATTTTCTGGGATTACAGGCAGAATGTCCCACCTAAGGGACTCGATGAGCTGGCGAGCACACATGGTTTGATTGAGTTTTGGGCTTGCGGGCCAGCTGGATGGTATATTTTCAAGCGCCTCTCTCGACGAGAAAAGAGAGCACAAGGCCCTTTGTGCAGTTGTAGCTGCAGCGTCGTCTGTGACTTTGACAAGAGGACGCAGGAATTCTAATACCACATCTACTGTGATCGTATACCACTGCCCGCGCTCGAGTTTGGGATAAGCTTCTTCCAGAGCCAAAGTGATAAGCAATGCTGCTGCGCTGTATGCTTGTTGTGCTCCAGCAGATCCTTCTGCGAGCGGTGAGACATAGTTGACAAGGTCCTCCAAGACGTTGTGGAATGTGTAGGTAAAATGACCTTGGGGATCGGGTACAGCTTCCCAGAAGAAGAGACATAGACTGAATAGGGCAATGCCTTGATCTGTTTCGGCGGCGGTGGCTCCCTCGGCTGCTGTCGGTACTATTATCGCACTGTCTTTTCTCCATTCAATGCCCAAAAATGACCCTATCGCATCCCAAAATGGGCACAGTTCAGAATATCGGACGGACGCGACTGGGACTCGAACGCTGTCGTATGGCCAGCAGTTGAGGTCGTTGGAGGTCGTCGTGTATGTCGAGCCGCGCGCCTGAGCACAGCGCAGCACTGCCATTACGTGGAGACGTCGAAGAGTGGGAGAGAGTGACGGATAGCGCTCGATGGCATGTATCATAAACCCCTGCAAAAAGAGGCTGGAATAGCGGCTGGGAAGGAACCTGGTGGCTTCGGTCCAAGGGTGGACCTTGTGCCCGAAGAGAGACGAAAGCGCATTGACTACCGCTGACGTGTCTCTTTCACTCATGGATTGCCATCGGGTGGAAAGAAAAGTGTCAAGCTTCGATAAGAAGGTTGACTCGGGATGTTGGAGTACAGTTCGGAGAACATGAGCTGGAGAATGGTTGGAGGACAGAGCTACCAGTTCCCCGAAGTGGAGGTCCGACCAGTGAGAGTTGAGATAGATGGGAATTCCTTCCAAGAAGAGAAGCAGCTCTCCATCGTTTGTCGTGTGCTCCAATGTCCAAGACAAAGAGTCGATCTCGCGCTTGAAAAACCCAGGCAGGGAGTCATTGAGCGCAGTGAACTCCTTGATGGTGTCAAGGTTGCTGGTAGAAAGCTTGTTGTCCGACCAAATCTCTGTGAAAGGCTGGAGCCACTGCTTCGTAACGATTCTGGCGCTGTGGTCTGGAATCTCGGATCGCGGTTGCATCTCGGCAGCGTCGGGCTCAGTCTGGAGAAAGTCAGAACGAGGTCATGAAATGAATAATGGATTACCTTGCATGACAGGATGAGTCGAATTTGATTCGTCCAGTTCGATAGCCGCGCCGTTGAGGCTCGGCCCATTTTAGCGACGACGGAAGAATACTTCTTCACAGCCTTCCAGCATGCTCGACCTAGATCTGCCATAACAGAAGAATATGTCTTGACAGGCTTCCAACATACCAAAGCTCCTGCTCCGACCTGCGATCGCACGATTGACGCCACTTTTATCCCACAAAGCGACATTTTACGAGGCAAATTGCGTGCAAAGGAAAATTGAAGGACCAGTGTCGTGAGTGGTGTCCTGATTGGTGAAGCAGTGTCGATAAGAGGAGCGGTGGTCGCCGAGAGGTAAGCAATACTGAAAACACCAAGAATACCGGCTGAGAGGAAGGTGATTATATTGCTGATGGGGTGAAGAAAGAAAATGAGGCCGATGAAGAAGGAGAAGAGCGATGCATGAAGAAGTAGTGGTGTCCCTTCAACAATGGCTGCTACATTGGAATTCTCGACTCCTTCAAAAAGATACGCCCGAATTCGAGCTTTGATCGCAGGCACTTCTCGACGTTCGATTGTCCGGACATAGTCTGATGCCCATTGCTCAATGAGAGTCGCAGTAAGGGCGCAGGTCAAGCTCAGGGCGAGACTGAGAAACCAGAATACGTTGGTAATGATCGCCAAGGTCGGCGAGCCATTCAAATCGGGTAACGAAATCTGGAGCTCGGTGGTGTTCGTTATGGTGGACAGCTGCTGCGAGATATGATAGAGCAGCACAACGGTCATTGCTGAAGGATCTGGGGATAGAGTCTTGTAGCCCTCAATGATAAACGCGGTCACTACTGCCGAGAAAAGAGCAGCCTAAATATATGACTTGTCAGTAATCCTGAGACGCGACGAGCTAATCCACTCACGAATAGCAAAAGGCCATCCATGAGGACCTTCCAGCGAGCTACCATGCCCTCATCGTAAATCTTCGCCTCTCGAACATAACAGCCAGGCAATGTTCCGTTCGATTCCTTCACCGGACCAGTGCCTGACAATTCGCGCTTCAATCATCAATTGGCGACTCAAGGTCCATATGCTTACCTATCTGAGCGTCCATGGCAAGCAGAAGGATTACAGGGGATGTTGAACGTCAAGGCTGCGAGAAAGAAGCGGAGCTGTTGACGCTGAGAATGATACACAGCATCGCGATAGACGCTCGGCGTGAAGCGGTAGCTTCAAAGAATAGAATATTGCTGTAAAACCATATTCCAGTGGCAGCCAGGCCAGAGCTCGCGAGAGCTGCAAATGGCCAAAATTGAGAATAATCGAGTCACGTGCAGGACACAGGCTTTGGATGCTTCAACGCGTCTGGAAACCACTTGCAGCGCCCCAGCTTCATTTCTCCCGGAAACAATCGTCCCGGAAACAATCGACTGCATTTTCCGTTGGAAGGGCCTCGGCGCGTCGCGCTTCTCCAGTCCAAAAGCATCATTTTCTGCATATGACCCGTTTACTTGCCAGTCTCGCTTCGCGGTCCAGATGGAAAACGGGTCATATATGCAGAAAATGATGCTTTTGGACTGGAGAAGCGCGGCGCGCCAGGCCCTTCCAACGGAAAATGCAGGCTATCACAGTGATACGCGTCCTCCAAATGGATTGATATGGAAGCAGCTTGGATGGCTTCGAACAATCCCGTCGAAGATGCTAACGCACACCAAACCATCCAAAGGGACCAGTCGGACGGCGACTACCGCGTCTTTGCGGTTATGAACGGTCACAGCCACTGCAAGTCATATCTTCCGGGGATCCATCGCTATGTAGGATAAAATGATATCCAATTGTTCTCCAGATCCCCAGCGTGAAAATAGAACAAGTAATGTATGAATAGGAAATACAAGTACAGCTGTAGATCGTATACTGGCTTCGATGTCTGATTATACCGGACCAGGGGCCATTGCTCCAGAGTCAATAAGCTACCGATGAGATTTCAGTTGACAGTTTCGAAAAAAGAAGGAATTACACACCAAATTTCTATTCCTCCTGGACAGTCCAAGACCTGTGAACGCCTTCTCCACCCATCGACTTGACCAATCCATCTCTTTCCAGCTTCTTCAAATGAAGCGAGATTCCATGGGCAGCAGGAAGCCAAAGGGACTCTGGGTGTGCTGCATAAATGACTGAAACTAGTGTCCATGTCGTCCATAGGACAGGTTGGGCAGAATCTTCAGATCCCGGTGGAGAAGATTTAAGAGTTTTGACGACCTGTGCTTCTCGCTCTAGACGATGCTGGATGTAGGTTTTCATGACTTCTACACCGTCGGTCACGGTCGGACCGTGTCCTGGGTACAAAGTGGTGTTCGCTAAGCCTTGGGATTCGACGAACGAGATCATCTTTCGGAGACTAGTAAGATATGTCCCGAGATCCTCGAAAACACTCGTCCCTTGTCCCAGAACCGTATCAGCGGTGTAAAGAGCATGATTGTCGGAAGAATATAGGGATATGGAATCGACAGTATGTCCAGGCGTATGCAGAACCTGCAAAGAATTGATGATTTGTGAATCATGCAAATCATGGAATGTGTTTCCTTCTGGAGTCGGGGTAAACGAGTTTGGAGGTAATTCCTGGATGAATCATGATGGAAGGAAGTCGATCTCGCTTATGGATTTGGTGCGCTGCGAGAGGGAATTTATGAAGTCGGGGTGGTTTCTCGAACACATTGAATGAGATGGACCATTTTATTCTGCACTGGTCGAGCAGGCCTGACGATCCCAGCCAATGGCGATATTGCCAATTGCTTGGAGGAAAGTTTCTGGGGAAATGCATTCCGGTAGCCTAAAGCTCGGGATCTCGAAGGCATGTATACGAGAGATCCGAGTCGGCTTCTCAGGCTCCCTGAAATAATAATAATGAACAAGGTACACAAAAAAGTCCGAAAGGAAATCGACGCACCAGGTATTTGCTCGTGTCTTTTGGATCCTTCCGCTTGACTGCTTCCTTCAGTCTCCTTCCGCTTTACTGCTTTCTTTAGTCTGTCCTCATCGAGACGGGCTTCTGCTTTTCCTCCTTGTCTCGCGCTTCATTGACTTTTGGCTTCTCTGCGGCCACTTGATCTCGTACAGCAACATGTTCGAGAGCCTGAACAAGGAAGGTTTGGGATGCTGAGCTTTTGTTGACGACAATCCGGTAAGAGCAGAGAATATAATATCGAAAAATGAGGCATGATGTTCGTCATCGATTCGTCTGGTACCAAAAACTGCTGTAATCGTTGAGCAAGCAATACGAACAAGAAGAAATATATGAATACCTTTGTGATGTCGCCTTGGACTGATTCCTTCGCTTGGTCCTTCCCGACGACTTCTTCGCCTTCTCTTGGTTTGCCTGTGTCTTCGCTCTCTCATAGACGCTCTCTGTGCTTTTCACTGCTCAAGAAGCTCACCCTTGTCTCCAGCTTCGGTACTGTACCCTCGCCTCTATGAACAGCGGCCGTTTTGGTACGCGACTTCTCGCGGAGCGCAGCGATCCCGCTTGGGACGATAGGGTCTTGGTTGTCGGTATCAAAGATTGCATCGACGGCCGTGGCATCCGAACCGTCGCTGTGACGCGTCCTCGTCGTCAGACGCCCTTGGTAGAAGAAGAAAGAGGTGTTTCGGTCTCATCGTGGACCAATGACGGTTTTCTGGTTGGCTGGATCCAACTACTTTGTCCGTCGGTTCATTAAAATGTATAGGAATGGAAAATAAACAGACCTTGTCGCGCTTTGCCTTCCTTGACGCCTCTTTGGACTATGTTATGTTTCTGGTATTCAGAGGGAATCTGGAGTGATGTAAGAGACGAAAATCCCACAGGCTTGATGAACAGCAGACCTCGTATTGTTCTGGATCCCGAGCAAGATAAGGTTCGGCAGGAACAGGTCGTCGTTGTGCTTTTCCAGCGACTCGTGAATCAGTCGTCGAGATCATTTTTAAGAAGTCCTCGGTCATGTGAAGAAACTGACTGATCCTATTGTCTACACGAAGCCTCTGTTTCTGACGATACAATTGCCGCTACTTAGAATAATCAGGTATCGATGAAAGTGCCTGGTAGACAAAATCTGGTTTACTAGCCGTCACTTCTAATTCTCTGAGGGCATCTTGGGCGGCTATTATGTTGTTTATCGTCTGCGGTATAGTGAGAAACCTGCCCAGTGCTTGCTGAACCTCTATCACGGCTTTAGGTTCGTCGAGGGTGCTCAAGAGACGGAATAAAGAAGGGATGGTGTCCACCTCATCGGGTGGAAAGAGGGTGATCCATCTGCTCAGAGGCTGAGTGAGCGCGATTTGTGTGGTCGAATGCAGACCAGCAAGAGTGGTAATATTATCTGGAATTACCAGCGGAGAGTTCCATTTAAGGGACTTGATGAGCCGGCGAGCACATATGGTTTGATTGACTTTTGGGTTTTCAGGCCACCTGGATGGTATATTATCAGGCAACCATCTCGACCACACAGGGGAGCACAAGATCCTTTGTAGAGTTGTGGCTGCAGCATCATCTGTGATTTTGACGAGAGGACGCAGCAATCCTGCTACCACACCCTCTGTGTCCCCATACCACTTCCCGCGCTCGAGTTCGGGAGAAGCTTCTTCCAGAGCTGAAGCGATAAGCAATCCTGCTGCGCTATACGCTCTTTGTGCCCCAGCAGAGCCTTCTGCGAGCGGTGAGGCATAGCTGATCAGCTCCTCCATTACCCAGCCGAATGTGTCGGTGAAATGACCTTGGGGATCGGGTACAGCTTGCCAGCAGAAGATACATAGACTGAACAGGGCGATGACTTGATTCTTTTCGGCGGCCGTAGCTCCCTTGGCTGCTGTCGGTGCCGTTAACTCACCATCGGGATCCCATTTCAAGCCCAAAAATGACCCGATCGCATCCCAAAATGGGCGCAAGTCAGAAAATCCGAACGACTTGACTGGAACAACTAGGCTGATGAATGGCCAGCAGTCGACGTCGTCGTAAGTCGTGTCGTATTTCGAGCCGCGCGCCTGAGCACAACGCAGCACTGCCCTTACGTTGAGATATCGAATGGCAGGAGAGAGTGACGGATATTGGTGAATTACTTGATTCATAAACCAGTGCAGCAAGTAGGTGGAGGCCCGGCTGTGAAGGAACCCAGTGGATTCGTGGTAAGGGTGGACGTTGTTCTCGAAGAGAGACAACAGTGCAGTGACCACCGCTGACGCATCTCTTTGACTCATGGATTGCCATCGAGTGGAAACAAAAGTGTCAAGCTTCAGTGAGAAGGTCGACTCGGGATGCTGGAGTACAGCTCGAAGAACATTAGCTGGAGAAAGGTTGTAGGATGGAAGAACGGCCCGTTTCCCAAAGTGGAGGTCCGACCACCAAGAGCTGAGATAGATGGGAATGCCTTCCAAGAAGAGAAGGAGCTCGCTATCGTTTGTTGTGTGCTGCAATGTCCAAGACAAAGAGGCCATTTCGCGCTTGTGAAACTCGGGGAGGGAGTCATTGAGCGCAGTGGACTCCTTGATGGTGTCAAGGTCGCTGGTACAAAGCGTGTTGTCTGACCAAATCTCGGCGAAAGGCTCGAGCCAGTGCTTCGCAACGATTCTGGTACCCTCTGTAAACTCGGACGGAGATTGCATCTCAGTAGCGTGAAGCTGGGACTGACAAACGTCAAAACAAGATCATGAGATGAATAAAAAATTACCTTGCGGGAAAAGATTGAGAAAAACTTCTTCAGTGCCTTCAGGCATGCCGAAGTCAATTTTAGCCCACAGAGCGATGTTTTACGAAGCAAATTGCGCGCAAACGAGAATTGGAGGACCAGTGTCGTGAGCGGGGTCCTAATTGGCGAAGCAGTATCAATAAAGGGAGCGATAGTGGCTGAGAGGTAAGCAATACCGAAAGCAGCAAGGAGACCGGCGGAGAGGAATGTCATGATGTTGCTGATGGGGTGGAGAAAGAATATAAGACCGATGAAGAAGGAAAGGAGTGATGCGTGAAGCAGCAGCGGTGTCCCTTCAACAATGGCTGCGACGTTGGAATTCTCGACTCCTTCGAAAAGGTATGCCCGAATTCGAGCTTTGATTGCAGGGGCTTCTCGACGTTCAATTGTCCGGACATAGTCTGATGCCCATTGCTCGATAAGGGTTGCAGTAAGGGCACAGGTCAGGCTCAGAGCGAGACTGAGGAACCAGAATATGTTGGTGATGATCGCCAGGGTCGGTGAGCTGTTCGAATCAGGCAGCGAAATGTTGAGCTCAGTGGTGTTCGTGATGGTGGACAGCTGCTGCGAGATGTGATACAGCAGCACCACGGTCATTGCTGAGGGATCTGGAGAGAGAGTTTTGTAGCCTTCGATGATAAAGGCTGTCACCACCGCGGAGAAAAGAGCAGCCTGAATAAGTACATGACTTGTCAGTAATCCTGAGACGCGACAAGCTAACGGACTCACGAATAGCAAAAGACCATCCATAAGTACCTTCCAGCGAGCTACCATGCCCTCATCGTAAATCTTCGCCTCTCGAACATAGCAGCCAGGCAATGTTCCGTTCGATTCCTTCACCGGACCAGTCTCTGTCAATTCGCGCTTCAATCATCAAGAAACAATAATCAATGGTATATATTCACCTATTTGAGCGTCCATGGCAAGGAGAAGAATTCCAGAGGACGTTAAACGTCAAGGCTGCGAGAAAGAAGCGGAGCTGTAGGCTGGGAATATTTATACAGCATCGTGATAGACGCTCGTTGCGAAGCCGTAGATTCAAAGAATAGCAGGAGAATAATATTGCTGTAAAACCATATTGCAGTAGCAGCCAGGCCAGAGGTCGCGAGCGCGCTAAATGGCCAAGAAATTGAGGATCACGTGTAGAAAACAAGCCTGGTCCTGGTTACGGCTGTCAGACCGTGAACCCCCAATTCTCACGAAATCTCAAACTCCGCGCTATGCCGGCTGGGTGCCGTCGGTCATGTGGTCTACGCGTTGTTTATTCTCTAGACTGATTCTGTGGTGTCTGAAGGATTGTAAAGGAGAATTTCTTCATCAGAAGGCCCGTCAGAGCCATCCTGGTCCATCCTGTCCTCATTAACATGAGGGGAAAGCTTTGGGTAGCAGGATGATGCAGACGCGCTTGAGCGCGTGATCACATGTCACGCCGAATTTCGGCTTCCCTCGCTGAGCTTCAATATCGTGAGAATTGGGGGTTCCCAGGTTAATAACCGTAACCAGGATCAGGCGTTATATTAGCTACTTGCTTGCAACGTCAGCTGATATAATTATTTCGCCTGACAAGTGAGGCTACTTCAACGCGTCTGGAAGCGTTGTCGTTGGTGCTCCAGCTCAACCTTCCCGAACAATCGGGATGAATTCCTCGTCAGAATCGTCTTGGTCTCTCCGTATGTTGGGTCATTACTCGGTACTCCACGAGCCGAAATCGACAAAGCTCCTTCAACGCCATGGCCCATGCCGCAGGATTACCGAGTCCTCGAGCTGGTGAAATTTTCAGTGCCATTCGAAGCCTCTAAGCAAAACTTCAGACCATGGAGCTCAAGATTATCGAGACATACCAGGGGCTCTGGGTCCTGAAAGTCCCCCGGTCGAGCGCGGCACCCTGGTCTCTTCGAAGAATCGAACGTCCACAACTGCTCCAGTCACTGTTCTAGTACCAGTCAGGCGACCGTCTACAGTATGGAAGCCACCAAGGCAATTCATTATAGGTCTTGACGAGGAAAGTCTCTGCCTCACAATATTAATGCTCGGCTTACGGTTGCTAGTCCCGATCGTTCTTCTCCAGCTTGGTCCGTGTCAATCTCCTCAGGGAAAATCCGCCACCGATGCAAGAATGTCGAATATCATAGTTGCTTTGTGAAAAATCCATAGCTGCGCTATCTTGTTCATAGTAGCCATGAACCACGTTACATCGATTAGACGATGCACCTTGACCATTTGGCACGAAGAAAGCACATGAGCACTGCTCTGCGGACGTCCAATGGCATTCAAGAACCGAGAAAGCCGCTGAAATCCCCCTCTCGATGGGTAAGCCCTCATTTCTTGTCGCGGCATCACCCCAATTTCTAACGCTGGTTAACCGACGAGGTCGCTGTATGAAAAGGTTGAGTTTGTCGCGACAGTCGGGTCCATGACTACTCTGCTACTCGCAATATAATATCAGCTTCATTTCGTTCCTGCCATAGTTCTTCCCAAATTGCATCCACCAGCGACGGCAGTAACGGTGACTTGACGGTCCATACTCTTCTGAGGATGCACGCGAAAAGTGTGGCGCAGCTTGCGCCCTTGCTGTTTTTCTTTTCTAGCTTTTGCTCGATCGTTCAATTACATTCCCAAGATTTACTTACATTCATCCAATTTGAGAAGGGCTAGTTTGTGAAATGTACCGAGATATGAAGAGATAGCGGAATTCTCAAAGATACCGAAATGACGCTTGCCGAGATGCAGATTTTCGCAGCCACCGGATGCTGTAAAAACAGAAATTCAATTCAAGATGCAGAAAATGGTAATGCAGATATTCAAAGGTGCAGGAATTCCCTGAGACTATAATTATGTCTGCCATAGGACTGAAACTAGGAACATCGTCACAAGTAGCCGCTACTTCCCTAAAACAAATAATCCGCTGTTCCTCATTCCGTTAAACCTTTGTTCCCTGCGGCTCATTTTATCCCTCGCCAGCCTACGAAACGTATCAAGAGGTGAAGTTGGGCACATTTTCGCAAGAGAAAGACAAACTCACTCATGTTCCTAGGAATGCTTTGAAAGCCTCAAGACATTGCAAAATCTCGACTCTGTTAGGAAGCGGGCGCATCCCCTCGCTGTTTCTGCTGAGGAAGCTGAGGAACAAAGCGGAAGACCTTGGTTTCGGTCTCAGGGAAGATGCCGGTCTGGACTGCTTTGCTCAAAGCAGTAGTGACGACGACTTTGTAGAAGATGGGTGCGGTGCCAACCATTGTCAGACAAGGAAACGTAATAGAGTCGCGAGGTGGAAGATTGAGACTACGCTCCCGGGTCTGATTGTTTAGGGCGAAGGCTGCAATAGCCTCCGCAATGACCTGAGGCTCCGCGTCTTTCCTGCTCGTCAATCTTTTATCCTCCTGCAACAGCAGAAGAATGTCATTATCGTCCATGACACACACGTCAGTCTGAGCGGAGGAATATTCTCCGCAAATAAGGAAAGGAATGGCATGACGAATGAAAACAATCCTATTCTCCTCGTCATACCCTAGACTTTTCAACAGCTCAGCGGCGAAGTTGTCCACAGCCGCCTCCTGACCTTGCTTCGGGTTCATCGCTAAGTCTAGGTAATGCAGAAGCTGTTTGGTTTTCTTGTCCGCATTGTTGGCGTTCTGACGAGTTTCCGTGGACATGAATCCCGCGAGTGATGGCTCAGTGGGATTGGGAAAATTTGTCTTCCCAAAGAACTGCTCTTTGCTCTGAGGCACAATCGTGATGTTGTAAGCAGAGAGCTCATTAGAAGTCCAGTCGCTACCGGACTTGGCAGTTCGAACGATTGTGGCCATCGTATGTGGAGAGAGTTATGGTGGTGGGCACTGCTGCGACGGTTTCCGTGATGCTTAGATAAGCTCCCACGCCTGTATACCGTTCCGAAGGTCATGCCTTTGTGCAAACACGCGCAAATGATATGGACGATTAAGGTTGCTGATCACCAGTTGGCATACGCCCAGTGGCAGGTCCCCTTCCCGCGGTAAACCCTGCGGTTAGAGGGAGGCCTTACCGCGGAATGGCCAATAGTTCTATTGGCCATTTTTGGCCATTCCGCGGTAAGCTGCGTGGTGCAGATCTCGGACAACGAGATGCCAATGGGCGCTGGATAGCGTCGGGGCGTCGGGAGCACATGAGGAGTAGATCTCGATGTCGGGTCCTTGAGGGGTTAGATCATCGACAAGACGAGCAAGACCTAATGAAGAAGCGAGAGGGCGGCAAAGGCGGCTTACCATTTTTGGGCAGTCAAGTCAAACATTGAAACGTGGTTGATTTTGGCAAATTAACAGGAATTTGATAGCACGATAGCACGAAAACAGTATCTGAGATGGCCCTCTCTGCCATATTCATATCCGGAGCTCCGGTACGATTCAAGCTCAGATCTCTCACGCCTGTTCGCGAATTTACAAGTTACTCGCGGGTACTCGTCATATCCACTAAAGACGCAGCTCAGCATCACGACAAACTGTGAGTTTCTGAAAGACTCTGCTCGTCATTGAATCCCAGCCGATGTCGAAGACTCGGCGTTCAATTCGTCTGGTACTACAGAATAGGGACGGCGGCTGAATTTTGACTATTTTGGCCGACAATACAATCCCAAAGCCGATATCCGGCAGTAATAAACTCCGGACGGCAAGAGCTGGCCGCGGCCAGCGGCCGCCACCAAACTCCACTGAACTTCACCAAACCTAGCTAGACAATTGGCTGTTGAACTCTGGCGAACTTGATCTGTCTGACTGATCTCCACTGGAGTTCAGTGAACATTGAAATGCGAGCTCCGCCGAACTCCACTAGACTTCAACAAACCCCAGATTCCGTTGATCTCCATTGAAGTTCAGTGAACCTGACTGGGTTAGGTTTGGTGAACTTCATCAAACCCGTTTAGGTTTAATTGAGCCCTACGTGCTTGAAACTCTCACCTTTGCTGGAGTTCAGTGAACCTGAAAAATATGTTGGGTTCTCTGGAGTTTGATGAACCTGAAGATAGGTTGAGGTTCATGGAAGTTCAGTGAACTTGAAAGCTTTACCTTCGCCAGACTTCAACGAACATCAAAACCTCATGTTCGCCAGAGTTCAAAGAACTCTGTTGTAATACAGGTAACCACCACTGGCTACACAAAGCAATATCATATTGGAAAGGGGAGAATGTGGTGGGAACATTACCTGCGAGATGATAGAGGGTTCAATGAGTTGTAACCAGAAATGAGCGCCCTCAGTATAGGGTGATATTGGTGAGACATGATGCAAGAGACGCATCATAGTCCACCCAGTTCAACAACAGATCAATGCTGCATTCCTAAGCTTCCAAAATGCAAGGTACTGGCGGTGTGTCAGTGGGAGAATTTGGGTTTGATGTGGGAGGTGTAACCGGCAGGTCCCAGGGGTGAGACCCTTTCTATCAGTACCAGAGAGTCTGCCCCAGACCAAAGAGCGAGCTCAAGTTGACCATTCCGACACGTCATGACCTTTCAACAAGGAAATCAACAAAGATATAATGGAGGCAGACTGGAATATAGCGCTTACCCAAGGCTTCCGGAATATCAGCAATGAACAAATGGATTGGACACAGAAATTGACGACTCTGAGGCAGGTGGACGGTAGGGGAGGTTGCGGTTGAAAGGCAAGAAGCGGACGGCGCAGAGTTTGAAGTATCACATGGTGATGATCTTATCTGATCAGAGCGCCATCGGTTCGATTCCTGTTCAAAGCAATTTCCATTTTGCTTTCTACCACACGCTTGTTCATTGAGACTCTGGAAAGTTTTGATGACAGATATTGTGGGGATCATAAACTGTATCTCTCAATTATATCACAGTCAAAATATTACGAAGCATGTGAAAGCGCTGATGACATTTGTCAAGAGCACAAATCGTTTCCCAGTCATTTTCAACTGGCTCCTCCCCTGAGGAAGCATCCCAAGGAAACACACAGGACTAGAACTGACTATTACTCGTGCCTTGGGCATACGAGGGGGAGGGAGTTTTTGCAGAACTCCCTCCTGTCCATCAGGACAGTGAGCTTTACCATCGAACTTCATACATGAACTAACAAACATGACCTCGAGAGCTTTAGATTGATTCAATATCTTTCTTTCATCATATATCTGCCAACGGCAGTGTCGACTCAATGGCGGTACTTCTCTCCCTCCGAGACACCCCAATCCCTGCGAAACCGCTCCCCCCAGTAGCAGCCATTCAGTCCAACCTTCATTATCTCAAATCTAGCTCGACAACACCACGAAACGACCACTCATTCTGCTCGACAAAGTTCTATTCACTCCAGCGCCCCGACCCTGTCCGTCCCAATATTTCCACTCAGCACAAACGAAATCCCTCTACTAGTAGTATACCTTACTTACATTATTTACATTCTCAGGGACATATGGATCAGGGAGAGTAGGGCCAGGAACGAATATTATTTACGAAAACACCAAGTTGTACAGGCTGACATGGGACTCTTCGGGCCCAAATGCACTATGATTTATCATCATCATCATCAATCTACTTTATTTTACTGCTCATGAGTATAAATATAAAAATCAGGGCGAGATTAGGTATAATTGGGCTCTTTTGTACTGTCCACAATATCCCAAAACTCTTGAGTAAGCTCCTGTCCTTTTGCTGAAATCTCTTTCTCTCTCATCTCTTTGTACACGAGGAAGAGAGCATGAATGAATACATCATAGTTTCTGGCGGTCATCTGCTTGAGTTGAGCACCAAAGTGATCAAGCCAAGCATTGAACTGCTCAGCAGTCTCAGTGTTGAAAGCACGCAGTTGAGTGGACTCTGCCGTTATCATCCCGTTGCGAGATGATAAGATCTGGTTGAGAATCATCTATCGGTGCTGGGTTACATCGAGTTCGGCAGAGTACATCAGTGGCTTGGTGACCGATATAGTGCCAAGCATCGACAATGAATCTGGTGGTGGTGATCCAGAGATCTTGTGGATTCCGAGTCGCAATATGTCGCAGGAGATCACACGCATCATCATACACCAGAAAACTGGGACGAGACTGTGGGTAATTTTCCCACAGCCTGTTGATGATACCAAGGACTTGAGATGGGCTTTCTGAACGATAGCATTTTCCCCACCCAACTGGAATACCACAAGCCCATTGAACTGTCTGGATGCAATAGACTGATTTTGCACAAAATGTATGGGAAACACGATCACCAGGGATGTCACTCAAGGCAGGGAGAGTCGAAATTGGGCTGAAGCGGACAGGATGAGGTGTATTCCCCTCGAGATGGGGCTCTGCTTGCCGTTGAATAACTCACTGGACTCTGGGGAAAGAAAGTCGAGCAAATCTGGCTGAGTATTTCTGCTCCCAACGGCGATGATCTGGATTAGCACAGGTTCGGTCGAGTCCCACTCTCCAGCTTTGGATTCCTCAAGTCCAGCCCCGACAAGCTCCATCTCAGCTGCGAATTTGGATTCAGCCCCCACTCCTGATATCGGTAGTCTTCGCAGTTCATCAATCGAAGATTTACGAGCTTTGATGCAGCAGCAGCAACTTGTGCTTCGTGCTCGAACATTGCATTCATCGGACAGCAACCGCGATTCTGATTCAATCAGAACTGCGACTTCTTCCTCATACGATTCTATCCAGAGTGGTTCTGGATCTAACCCCTCAACACCACCTTCCAGTATCTCAGCTTTCAGTGTTCCATCGACTCCAGAATCCAAACTTCGTACTCGTCACAGTGGTGAAGCTGTCCCTGAAAGTCCTGTCCTGGCTGAAGAGCCGTCGAACGACGATAAGTCTTCTGACCTTGGAGATATTCCGGAACATCCTGTTCTCCAATCGAACGGTCATTATCTCGTTGAAAACGTCAGTATCATTCTGAAACGGAAAATTGCTCAAGAGGCAATTGGAATCGTCTCGAGGGGGCAGACCAGGATATTCCTGTTGTTGTCAAGATGACTGTCTGCGCTGAAGGCCCCGACGTTTTTGGCCTCAAAGAAGCACCTGAAGCTAAACACCTTCACGAAGAAGCTACTATCTACGATTATCTGGTCGCCCATTCAGATCCCAAGCTCGATATCATGCCTCACTATTATGGGTTGTGGAAGGACAATTATGGCTCTGTTAATCTGATTCTCGACTGATGGTGGCACGCCTCCGGAAAATGTCGAAGCGCTGAGAAAAGAACAGTATGTTCCCTCTGAGTTCCAAGTTCGAGTTTCACTGATTATCATCTGTTGAACGGTACAGTCCGGTCTTCAGCTGTTTCCGATCTCTCGTATGTCGCTATTTATACCAGTCCGATCCTTAGTTACAATTCAGCTCTTTGCCCTCCTCCTTCATCTCGTACCCCCTGCTTTTAGCTCATATCAATAAAATCCGACTTTTACCCTTGCTTGTGCTCACGTTCATCCAAGCCACTGCGCCACTTCGTTTAACATCATCCTATAGGAAGACTATGCTCCTGGATAAAGCAGTTGCTCTTCATAAAGCTGGGATTCTTCACAACGACCTCCGGGTGAAGAACATTGTCGTCGATGCAAAAGAAGTGCCCTGTATCATCGACTTCCATACTTCAGTCTTCAATCATCATATGTGCCCAGGGGTGAATGGCTGCGACGAAGTCGTAAAATTTCGGGAGCTGCTAGGACTCTCGCCTGAGCAACAGAGCGCAATATAATAGGCTTTTTTTTATCTTATTATGATTAAAATCGTGACATCGTCAACTACCAGTCGAAGCTTTAGCTGTTCAGACCTTTCGTATCAACCATGCAATAGTTTGCAATTAAAAGTAGAAGACAGTGAAACAGTATGTCAAAATGCATTGCGAAGTCATAGATTCAACGAATAGAGAAATAATATCGCTGTGACACCGTATTCCAGTGGCAGCCAGGCCAGGAGGACTTGAAATAACTTGAATGCCAAGAAATTGAGAATCACAGTGTAGAAAACAGGCTTTGGATGCTTCAACGTGTCTGGAAACCCGTTGCAGCCAGCGTTGTCGTTGGCGCTCCAGCTTATTATCATTTTTCCTGAAAAAAATCCAAGTACCTTTCGACCTGCCTGGTCTCGCTTCACGGTCCAGATGGAACCGAGGTCACTGAGACGCAGAAAATGACTGCTGTTGGAAGGCTGGGGAAGCGCCGATGCTCTTTTGACGGAGAATGCGGTTTTTCACAGTGATACACAGTCCAAGTTCAAATGGCTTGATATAGAAAAACACGACTGCTTGGATGGCTTCCAATAATCCCATCAAAGATGCCAATACTTACCCACCAGATCATCCAAAGGGACAAGTCTTGATCACCATGCGACGCGGCTGACCCAGCTCAGATGTCTCTTGATCTCCGAAAAGCTTTCGAGTACCTTGATTCAGAAGTTCTGACACCTGACTGCAAGCAGCAAAGGAGGCAGATGGGCCGAAAGAGCACAAACAAAGAAAATATTAAGGTTTGATCAAAACTTCAGCATGGTGTCAAGATCCATTGGGTAACACGCACACACACACACACATTTTTCTATGAAAATCACGGTTAATGGATGAATGTTGGCTTGTATGAGGCGACTTACCAGAGAGCAATATTTTTGGCTGGACAGCTTCTCGTAAATGTTCGTCGCATTCATGAGCTCTGGTTCCTCTGCCATGAAAGTACACATTACTCAACACAACGACTCTGGGGACAACGGAAAAGTGTTTGCGGACTCCAGGATTTTGGGAAGCACTGATAGCAGTGCAAGCAGCCAAAGATTGTTCATTTGAACCCTACCAAGCCATCAAGTCAGTCTCGCTGGTGGCAAAACAGAATAGCTCATACCCTGTTTCCCAGCCATGTTCTGTCAGACTATACCCGGTGGTGATCATCCCAGTATTCGGCACAATCGTTCGAGCATTGCAGTTTCTCTGGGTGAAATGCTTCGTGGCCTTCAAGTCCAAGGCTTGTGTTAACTCCTGTCACGCTGAAAATGTGTCCTGTGAGGTCTGCGGCGAGGACAAGTTTGACCAGAGATCATTTCTTTCATAACAGGTGTTTTGCCCATTGTTGCAAATAAGGAGCGGCAGTGAAAGTGAAATGAGAGGCGGGACTCATTTTATACCGTGCAGCGTCGGAAACAAACCGAAAGTCGTTCATGCATTATGGACAAGAAACTGCTGAGCCTCAGAAGCCAATCGATGCCACTGTCCATGTCGAGATTCCTTCTACAGTGTTCTACTTTTACTCCTGTTCCCAAGAGGTGTGCATCGGGCATCTCAGAGAAGGTATGCTATAGAGGGGGGGGGGGGTCCCTGGGACCTTACCGTCAAAAAAGTCATGACTTTTGTTCAAGTTATTCGAATGCATCCAAACATTGAGATTTGTGTGTAGCTTCATCCTAAAGCTTGTGAGCTCGTCTGAGACAGATAAAGAGGGTCGTGGGATAAAATAGCCTTTTATCATTATTGAACCTCGTGACACAGCACTGCCACCTACATTTTCGCTACTGTCACCACAGTCAAAACAGCTGTGCAGCGCATCAACGTCACATGGGCAATAAAAAGAATAAGACACCAAATGCTGTGAGCCTTTTCTCTGACCTCTCAGTCTCAGAGCAGCTTGCTGATCCTTTCTGGTCTAGTTTGACTGGCGCCACAGATGTCCTGGAGGCAGGAACTTGAAAAGCGATTGAAGAGCCAACAGTACCTGTATTTCGGCTTTTTGAGTTCGACACTGACACATCTTTTTTGCATCATTAGTATCATTTAGTGTGCCGTCGACTCCATTTGGTTTTGTGACAGCTTTTGCCATGATAATGTTGGCGCACTGGGCTGAAGCAGGGCCGGGAAATCGAGAAAATGATGATGTCATAATTCCATATATAGTAACATGACTAAGCACCTAAGAGAGGGGGGGGGGGTTTCCAGAGCCTTACCGTCAAAAATCAGCATACCTTCTGTTATTTGCGGGACGCACACACCTTGCCTGTTCCAGGTGGAGCAATAATCTGGTGACTGCACAATTTCGTATCTCGCAAAACCTTCACTAGTGGAACTCGTAACTCGTTTTGAACTAATTGCTCTGGTTGAAATAGTTTGCATCCGGAGCCACTGACAACAGCTTCGTACAATACAAGGACCTGGAAAATAGTTTCAGGACAAAGCGTACAGCAGAAGTTGAACAATTTAGAATTGCAACAAAAATCTTCACATAGTAGCATATCACGCATTGAGACGTCTTATAGTACTAAGCAGAACAAAGGTTGTAGAAAGAGGTCTTATCCCAAGGAAGATACAAAAATGCCGACTCACTGAATTTGTCTGAACAGAATACAATACCCTTTGTACGATCCACTTCTCCCTCTGAGTCTCCTTGCAAGCTTCTCATGCCCAAAAGTCACGACTCACCCGTGAGTGAGTGACCAGTTGCAAGTTGAAGCAGCCAACGGTTGGCGAACCAGGACCTGGTCCCGAACAATCGAAATGAATTCCTCATCAGTGGTTCCCCCACATCTCCCCATATTGGAACATTACTCCAGGAGCAGAAATCGACGAGCTCCTCCAACGCCATGTAGGATCACCAGAGTCCTCAAATCGAGCTCGTGAATTTTTTCAGTGCCATCTGAGGTCTCTAAAAGAAAAATGTCAGACAGTGGAGTTCAAGATTGCTCGACATACCATTGGCTCTGGGTCCTGAAAATGCCCGGTCGAGCACCCTGGTCTCTTTGAAGAATCCAATGTCTATAAATGCCCCAGTTCTGACACCAGTCAGACGACCATCTATAGTCTGGAAGCCAGCGAAGAGATTTTTGAGGCGAAGTAAAGTCGAGCATTTTTTGCAAATTTTTTGGCGTTTTCTGGAGCTAGACCAAAGTTGAATTGGAGCTTGGCACTAGTAGCAGTACTGTCATCAACATGGAAAAAGGTTAAGACTTGGATAGCACGTGGGTCATCAGCCACCTCACCTGGACCAGTTCATTTGAATCATTTCTTCTGCCAACGTCTTCAAGGACAGGCCACAGGCTTTTCTCTAACCCGACCGGTTGGCCAGTAGCAGCAGCAAAAACCCGCTTTTTTGGACCTCGACACAGCATCGACACAAACTTTCCTTCGCCGCCGAGCTGTGGGCACAATCTCTGATTTTCAACCACCAGGTCTACCTTCAGGAGCAGCTAATCTGGAAATACTTTCATGCACTCCCTGGTTGGTTACTGGAGCAAGGTCATTTCAAGATCGTCAGAAAGTTAGGGCTGGGGTGGTTGGCCTTGGATCTCAAGGTACGTGGCCTCATATCTCTGAGCTGATACATCACTGACATTCGTCCAGTAACGAAGAAACTGGCACCTACTATTTCATTAGAGTCCCGTTTCACCCTGGCAACTTCAGATGATTGACTTGTAAACCTTGACAGGATAAGGCATATCCTGATGCGACAACCAACAATCCATCTCTGTTACTCTATATGATCAGTTTAGCATGGCGAATATCTCTGTAATGTCACCAACAACGTCAATGGAGACATTGACAAATTCCATCCAAGCACTTCAAATGGCTCCTTGAATATCCACATGGTAAAAAAGATCATTTCTCAGGTCGCCAGCTCACTGTCTTGTTCGCACAAAAACGACACCATACATGGAGGTGAGCGCGTCATGCAATTCTTGATCCAGCTAACCTGGCACTTCAGAGCTTCAGTGCTTACACTCGACAACTTTGCATTCGGAATCTTCTCTCAAATTTGGATCCCATTCTGTCCGAGATTCCACCACTGCAAGTCAGGACATGTCACTGTTGACTGGTGTCGAATATCCAATTGGGGATCAGTATTTTGCAGTGACACTGGCAGTGCTACAGTACAGCAGTGTCAGTGCCAGAGTACTACAGTGCCTGCTGTTTTAGGCTCTAAGTCCCCTGTAGAATATTGCCAGATTGAAAAATGGATAGATATTGTTTTTTTATTAAGGATGCAGCTTAAGTTGTGAGCGCAAAGACCACTTGATATACTGATCCAAGTCGTCAGACCACTGGATCTGCACTGGATCTGCACTGTAGTGCTTCAGGCACCTCAGGCACATGCACTGCAGCTCCTACTGGAGCCATGCCGAGATTGATGGCTTGACCCAAGCGATCGGAAAGCTCTAAGACTTCAGCACGAGCTCATTATTGAGGCTCCTCAATCGACAATGGGGCTCTCTTTCTAATAAAAAGCTGACAATACAATGCATGGATCTCTGAACTGATATGTACAATGAAGGAACTTGAAACTCATATGTAACACAGCCAGAGTGATTTTAGCTCTAAAAGTCACAAGTCTCATTGCGAAACAATGATTTACTTTGATTTAGTACATACTTGATTCTGAAATGCAAATTCACCCTTAACCGATTGGGAATAGTACTGAGAGCCAGGATGGAAAAGGAAGAATATTGTGAGGGCCGGGCTGAAAGTCAGATATGGTAACTAGATCTCGATTTCCTGCTCGGCTATCAAGGTTTAGTGTGGCTGCAGTGCATGTCCAGTGCACTCAAGGAGACTCAAGGCTTCTCAAGAGCACTCAAGTGCATAGTTAAAAGTCCTACAAGGAGCTTGTTAAAAGTACATATACAATAAAGGGATTTCAGTGTCGCGGCACAAGCATTGGACGTACCACTGGATGATGTCAAGTCACTGCAGAGATCGAACCTGCTTTTTTGGGTCCACCCAAGTGCACTCCAGTGCATCCGCAGAGCATCTTCTATCTTGGCATAATGGTTGTATCTATCAATTTCCACCATATACAAGTCCAGGAGAGCAATAACGAGAAACTGGGATACTGTAAATTACCAGAAGTCCCTCGTACCAACCTCAGGTGTCCAGAATTTAGCCAGAGGGGGCTATAAATATAGCTGGGGGCGCAGAAATGTGTGTATTAAATGGTTAAGAGCTCAATAATATCCCGAAATACATGAGAAATACAACTGATGGGACCCTTTGGCATGCCTCGGCACTGCCAGTGTCACTGCGAATTATGTAGCCCCTATCCAATTGTTGAATCCCAGCCTTTGCTTCATGGTCATAGCTGGGACGACGATGCAGCGGCCTATTTCTCCTTGCGCAATCCCGGTCACGGTATGTCCTTTCAAATCATCATACACTTTTCTTCATTGCAAGTTTTCAGTTCGAAGATCCAAGGGCGCAACATGGGAGAAAACATGACAAGACTGGTCCATACCGTATGTCCACCAGAAGCAATTTTTCGCGCAGAGTTCGGTTTAAAGTCGGACATTGGACATTGGGGTACTTGGTATGTGGCCAAATCATTAAGACTTGTCCTTATCATCTTTAGATTTATCCTTCCTACCAGTACACCACTCTTCGCTACCCAACTCGATGCTGTCTATTTGACCTGCATATCTGGACTGACAGGAGAAAGTGAATGCTTGACACTCAAGGAAGAGTTATGGGCTATGTCACGATTAGCAGAGAAGGACTTGGAAGCCGCTGTTTTCCTCACCAAATGTTTGGAGATGAGTCCAGCTGATCGTCCTTCGCCGCGTGATCTCTACACAGAGGATACTTGGTTAGCAAGTGGGAAGGCTTGCTCATATGGATATCGTATGGAAGATAATGTTTAATACTACAGGTTTGAACAATGTACCATACCAGAAGTGATAAGAACAAAGATAACTTGTTCCGCTATGTATGATGATGAAAACATGAATTGAAATTCGATGGTAAAATGGATCGCAAATCAATGATGTTTGAAGCCTGGGGCGCTGGATGTTCTGCTCCAGTCCTCTGCAGTTTACGCAAACCTTCTTCTGAAGCATCACCAACAGTCTTCGTCATCTCTGAGACGCTTCAGAGATATTGTTCGTCTCGCCCAATTCTCACTTTATCGCTCAACACCAGTTTGAACTGTGGCCGATCCTGAGAGAACCTGTCCCTTGGCGTCATTCCGACGCAATGTGACGACAAAGATGAATTTCTGGTCAAGGCACTCCATGCGAGTCTCAGCATTCTTGTCCAATGGGATTTTGTGGCCTGAAGGGGTATCGACAATGGAAAGATCGTACACATTGAGCAATCCAGAGAGAACGTGAAGAAGCGCAGCTTCTGCTTTATCACAAGTCCATATCGAACAGTTTAGACCCTGCTTTCTGTTGACTCGAAGGTGGCGAGGAGATCCGAGACTGCGAGATCCGATATATCAAGAGAAGGAGACAATGCGAGCAACACTGGAACTAGGGCTGTACACTGTGCCTGTCCATAGACGGTGATATGGGCCCATTGTACAGTACCTGTATCCCATCCCGTCAGGGATTTTTTGACTTTCTCAACGGTACAGGTGACGGTACGGGATCACCTGTTTTCACCCATTCGAAAAATGGCCGTGATGGCCGTCTAGATGGGTCTTACCCTGGTATGACTCAATCAACATGGTTTGTGACATATTTTCTCTGTCTCAAGGTTGGGAGAATGCTTCATGAACGCAAATTTTGATACTGATCAACATACCTAGTGAACGAAGCATGTTGAGGGCCTTGAGGAGTGGAATTGTCCCAAAATGGCAATGGCGCCACATTTCCTGGTGCCTTTCGTCACCTTCTTCATGCGATATTCATGATTTGTATTGGTGAGTCCTCAAGCCTTATATCAATACTAGAGAGAATCTGACCTTGGATGAACAGGTAACTGAAATATGATCCTGATATTGCAGTTTTAACCCAGCTGAACATGGTTCAAGGACATCAGTAGGATTTCCTGGCATTTCTCGATGATTGTCTAACCTTTTTGGATCAGGATATGATAAAAGTGGAATGTTTCCCAGTCCAACACCTGTCTCCCATGTGATGGCCGTTTTTCGACGGGTCCTGTCCTGTTTGAGCTTTTTCTTCATCGGTCGACAGATGGGTTCACAAGAACCGTACCTGTTTTCAGCTGTCGATTGTATGGCCATATCCCGTCGTACAGATGGTGTACAGCCCTAACTGGAACTAATAATCAGTCAAAGCAGACACAATAGAAACATGAACATACCTTTATTTTGAGCCTCTTTTTTTTGCAGTGCCGTCGAGGGAGAATTTGAGTGAAAATACTGAATGAGATGTGCCACCGAATTGAAATTCAAAGTGGCCTCATTGCTTGAAAATGTCGCTTTGGATCTCAGAGTTGGTGCTTGGTGGATGATTCCACAGATTTAGCGTCTCTCGATGCGCCAAAACGAAAGACTAGAAAAGTTGAGTTACCTTGCTTGCAAGGTCTCTTCCACCCCCCTTATTGTTTCAGGCACCGTTTCTTTTCGCAGATAAGAGCAGACACAACGTAATACTCATTACGCTGGTTGGTCCTGGGTTCAACTCTGCCCTGTGGCATTATTCTTTTTCAAGTACATCTTTGCTCACAGGGGGGTCTGGGGGGAACACCCCAGCACGAGTCCTTGGAGTTTTTAGCAAGTCTCGCAGCTCATTATTTTTATCCCCAAGCAAGGTCTCTGCCAAAGCATTCAGCATTTCCTCTAGTCAGAACTCGGCCCAAAAGAAGACAATGGCAAAATACTTTTATAGGAATTTGGGATTATGTCGACACAGAACGGCATCTTGATGATAGCTGTCGCTTTCGGGGGCAGGAGTTGCTCTGTTGAGGTTCAACTGATGGATCTGTTCTCTTTAGGCGTCGAGAGATATTGATGAAAACTGTCGGGACTGAACCAAATGATAAACATACAATAAACTGGAAGAAATTGCTTACCAGGAAGAACGGTATCATCATCCGATTCTGCTCGTTGACTCTCGGTCGACCAATCAGATGACTTTTCAATGTCCCTGCCCCTGTTCAATCGTTGAATCCTTCATCGAGCACTTTAATTTGACATTCTTCTGAGGAGCCTCTGCTTTTCCCGCTTGTCTCGCTTCAAGCTCGATGGCTTTTCACTTCTTCGTGCATCACTGCCAGCATTTCTCCTCATGTAACGAGCTGTGAGGTTTTCAGAAGATTCGAGATACTGATCTGTCTTTGATGACAATCCAGCAAGAGGAGAGAAGGTAATATCGAAGAATGAGGGGTATGGTACCAAAAGCTGCTGTAATCGTTGAGCTAAAATATAAACAGGAAGAAATAAGTATATGAATACCTTTGTGCTGTCACCTTGAAGATTCCTTCGCCTGGTCCTTCCCAACCAGCTTCTTTGTCTTTTCCTGCTCCTTCCATATGATTTTCTCTTTGGTCTCCTCATGTCTTCGCTCTCTCATACTTAGCCGCTCTCTGCCTTTTCTGCTGCTCAAGAAGCCTATCCTTATCCTGGCTTTGGCATTGCACCCTCCCTTCTTCAAACAGCATTCTGGTATGCAACTTTTCACGCAGCGCAGCAATTCCGCCAGATTGAGGCGTCGAACAATGGGGTCCATCTACATCCATGGAAAGGTTGTCCGTGTCGAAGGTCCATCGACAGCCATGGCACCGAGGCGTCGCGGTCATCCTGTAGGGCTGCCTTTTGTTTACCCTTGGTAGAAAAGGAAATAGGTGTTTCGGCCATAGGTGTTTCAGCCTCATTGTGGACCAATGATGGTTTTCTGGTTGGCTGGATCCAGCTGCTTTGTCCATCGGTTCACTGAAATGTATAGGAATGAAAAAGACGGACCTTGCCTTCCTTGATGCCGCTTTCCATGCCTACTTGGAAGCCTTTGGATTTTTGCCATGTTTCTGGTGTTTAGAGGGAATCTGAAGCAAGGTGAGACACGATAATTCCACAGGGCTTGTTTAATGACAGACCTAGTAATCTCCTGGATCCTGAGCAAGATAAGGTTCGGCTGGAACAAGTCTCAGTGGTGACCCAAATGCTGTCGTGCTTTTCCAGCAACTTGTGAATTTGGTCTTCGAGGTCATTTTTGAAAGGATTTCGGTCATGTGAAGAAAAAAATTCTATGATTCATTTATCATACGCCATCATACGAAGCTTCTGTTCTCTTCTACCGCCACTAATGGATAAGCAGGTATCGATGAAAGTGCTTGCAAGACAAATCCGGGTTTGCTAGCCTTCTCTTCTAATTCTCTGAGGGCTTCTCAGGTGGCATCTAGGCTCTTTTCCATCTGTGGTTTAGTGAGGAATTTGCAGAGTGCTCGTTGAACATCTATGACCGCGTTTGGTTCGTCGAGGGTGCCAAGGAGATGGAAGAAGGAAGGGATGTGTTGGAGGTCATCGGATAGAATTTCGCTGAGCCATTCCCTCAGATGTTGAGTGAGCTCGATTTGTGTAGTCGAATCCAGCCCAGCAAGAGAGGTAACATTTTTTGGGATCGAAGACAAACGGCAGCGATACTGACCTCCAAGGGACTCAATGAGCCGGCGAGCACATATGGTTTGATTGACTTTTGAGTTTGCAGGCCAGGTGGATGGTATATTTTCAAGCGCCTTTGTCGACCAGAAAGGACAGCACAGGACCCTTTGTGCAGTTTCTGCTGCAGCGTCATCTGTGATTCTGACGAGATGCTCCAGCAATGTTGATACCCCACGCTCTGTGCTCCAATACCACTCCGCATGCTCGAGTCTGGGAGAAGCTTCTTCCAGAGCCAAAGCGATAAGCAATACTGCTGCACTGTATGCTTGTTGTGCAGCAGCAGATCCTTCTGCGAGTGGTGAGACATAGCTGATAAGGTCCAGGATTACGCCATGGAATGTGTCAGTGAAATGACCTTGGAGATCGGGTACAGCTTCCCAGAAGAAGAGGCATAGACTGAACAGGGCAATGCCTTGATTTGATTCGGCAGCGGTGGCTACTGTCAGTAATGTTACCGCACCATCGTCCATCCATGCAATGCCCCCAAATGACCTGATCGCATCCCAAAATGGGCGCAATTCAGAATATCGGAAGGACTCGACTGAAACAAGTACACTTCTGTATGGCCAGCAGAAGAGGTTGTCGGCGGTCATCTTGTATATCGAGCCGTGTGCCTGAGCACAATGCAACACTGCCATTACGTGGAGATGTTGAATGGCAGGAGAGAGTGATGGATACAGCGCAATGACTCATTGCACAAATGATTGCAAATTGATGCCAGAAAGCCAGCTGTGAAGAAACCGAGTTACTTCAGTGTAAGGGAAGATGTTTTTCTCAAAGAGAGACGAGAGTGCATTGAGTACCGCTGACACATCTCTTTTATTCATGGATTGTGTTTGAGTGGAAACAAAAGTATCAAGCTTGGATAAGAATGTTGACTCGGAATGCTGGAGTGCAGCCTGGAGAAATTGAGCCAGGGAATGGTCGTCGAGTGCCTGTCCCCATGGGCTCGGAGACAGTTTCCCAAAGTGGAGGTCCAACCACTGAGAGTTCAGATAGACCAGAATCCCTTCCAAGAAGAGAAGGAGCTCTCCATCGTTTGTCATGTGCTCCAATGTCCACAACAAAGAGGTAATTTCGCGCTTATAAAACTCTTCCAGGGAGTCATTGAGCGCAGTGGACTCCTTGATGGTGTCAAGGTCACTGGTACAAAGCATGTTGTCTGACCAAATCTCTGTGAAAGGCTGGAGCCACTGCTTCGCAACGACTCTGGTGCTGCACTCCGGAATCTTGGACGGAGGTTGCGTTTCGACAGTGTCAGGCTGGGTTTGGAGAAAGTCAGAACAAGATCATGAGGATCATGAGATAGACAATGAATTACCTTGTGTGAAAAGATCAGTCGAAATTGGGTCGCCAGTTTTGATAGTCGCTTCATCAACGCTCAGCATTTCTCAGCCATGACGGGAGAATACTTCTTTGCAGGCTTCCAGCATGCCAGAGCTCCTGCTCTGACCTGCGATCACAAGAATGACGCCAATTTCAGTCCACAGAGCGACATTTTATGAAGCAAATTGTGGGCAAAAGAGAATTGGAGGACCAACGTCGTCAGTGGGGTCCTAATAGGCGAAGTGGTGTTGATAAGAGGAGCAATGGTCGCAGAGAGATAGACAACGCTGAAAGCAGCTAGAATGCCAACTGAGAGGAATGTTATGATGGTGTTGATGGGATGGAGAAAGAAAATGAGACCAATGAAGAAGGAAAAGAGGGATGCGTGAAGAAGGAGCGGTGTCCCTTCAACAATCGCTGCGACATTGGAATTCTCAACGCCTTCGAAAAGGTATGCCTGTATTCGAGCTTTGATTGCAGGCGCCTCTCGATGTTCGATTGCTCGGACATAGTCTGATGCCCATTGCTTGATGAGAGTAGCAGTAAGAGCACAGGTTAGACTCAGGGCGAGACTAAGGAACCGGAATATATTGGTGATGACTGCCAAGGTCGGTGAGCTATTCAAATCAGGCAGCGAAATGTTGAGCTCAGTGGTGTTCATGATTGTGGACAGCTGTTGCAATATCTGATACAGCAGAACCACAGTAATTGCTGATGGATCTGGGGACAGAGTTTTGTACCCCTCGATGATAAAAGCGGTCACCACTGCCGAGAAAAGAGCAGCCTAGGTACAAGCCTTGTCGGTAATCCTGAGACGTGATGAGCTAACAGACTCACGAATAGTAAGAGCCCATCCATGAGGACCTTCCAGCAAGCTACCATGCCCTCGTCGTAAATCTTCGCCTCTCGAACATAGCAGCTCGATAATGTTGGATTGGATTCCTTTGGCGAAGCGGTCCCTAGTAATTTGAGGTTCAGGCGTCGAGTCACAATTTCAGTGTAGAAATATACCTTTCTCAGTGTCCATCATGGCCAGGAAAAGGATTCCAGGGGACGTTGAGCATCAAGGCTGTGAGAAAGAAGCAGAGCTGTTGAGGCTGGGAATGATGCACAGCATCGTGATAGACGCTTGCCGTGCAGCCGTATATTCAATGAATAGAAGAACATTGCTGTGAAGCCATATTCCAGTGCAGTCAGGCCAGAGGTCATGAGAACTGCCAAATGGCCAAAATTGAGAATAATCGAGTCACGTGCAGAAACATGCTTTGGATGCTTCGACCTTTAGCGCTTTAGCCTCGCTAGCCAGGCAAATTATATTCCCTGACATTGACGAGCAAGTAGTGAATATAAGGCCTGGTCCCTGTTACGCCTATCAACCTGGTAGCCCTTGATTCCCATGATATTTCAGACTCTGAGGGAGAGCCGATGTTCGGCGCAAATAACATGTGTTTCTCCCATGATGGAGCATGAAATCCTGGCCAGCGCCAGCATATGTCTGTGCAGCTTTTAGGGATTAGTCCAGTCATTCAAAGTGACCTTTTTGGGCCAGATATCACTTCCAACTTCTTCGATAAATCACTTCGCCAAATTCTGAAGTTTTAGAGACCGGCACCTGGACGGCATCCTGCGGAGTATCAAATTTCGTGAGAATCAAGGGCTACTGGTGTGACAAGCATAACAGGTCCCAGGCTATTCAGCCTTCAACGCGTCTGGAAACCACTTACAGCCAGCGTTGTCGTCGGCGCCCCAGCTCAACCTTCCCAAACAATCTGGATGAATTCCTCATCTTGGTCTCCCCACATCTCCGTATATTGGGTCATCACTCCAGGAGCAGAAACCGATGATAGGGCTGGAAACGTTCCACCCTCTCTTTTTGGCTTTTCTAGCGATTAGACCAGTCTTTCCTGATTATGAATATGGGATATTACAGCCTAGAAAGAAGATCCGACTTGTCTAGAAGATACTAGAAGGAAGCATCGAAACCAGGAACGACTCTAAGAAGGATGTAGCAGCAGCCTGGGGCCAGGCTCTGCTACGATACTCGACAGAGTTGAACTAAAACAACATGGAGGTTCGCTAGTAAACCTGCCATAAGCGTGCTTCATTCTCAGTAATTCAGGATATCTGCAACATTGGTTGAAGCACAAACAAGTCGTTCGAAGGAGATTCAACAGAAGGATAAGAAGAGATGTTATAGAAGGGACACAGCAGGACAAGGACTTAGGACTACGAGGGAACTGGCTTTGTGCAGTAGTAATTCACTTCGCAGCGATCCAGCCCGATATGGACATACGATGGCGGGACGATCCGAAGAGACAGCCCCCGGATAGTGTGCCTGGAATGAGTCATGCGGTCTGGCAATCCGGTAGATTTCTCAGCAAATGCCAAGAGCTCACTCAGCAACCATGCGGTCGTTTCTAATAATAGCTCAGGTACTGCAGGAGGCAGTGCTTGAATGACTCAAAGACCTATGCCGAGATTCTGAAGGGTTTTAGAGCGGACTTTCAATTATTTCTCATATAGTATATAAGGAGCCCGTATCTTACTTATAATACCAGACAATTACTAGTACGCACAACAGCAGAAGCTTAGTGCCAATATCACAAGTTGTTCTCAATCGGTTAGTCATAGGGTGAAAGCCTTGCGTTTCATACAACTCAAATGGAATAGTGCCCAGACAAGTTGTGGTTAGTCATAGAGTTCAAACGGAATAGTGCCCAGACAAACTCTGCGTTTCATAAAGCTCAAATGGAATAGTGCCCGGACAAGCTTTGGTTAGTCATAAGACTCAAACAGAATAAGTGCCTGGACAAGTCTTGGTTAGATCAGAAGTGTGGAATAGGAAATAGCGAAGCTTCAAGAAGAGGTCAAGTGAAAGCCAAGTTCTCAGACGAATTACAAGTCGAGCATTCATATCAAGTGTACAAGAGGTGCATTTTGTAAACAGAGCAATACTTTTGAAGTTCAGACAAGTCATAGTCTTTCTTCGAAACCCTATAAACTCTCTTTTCCTTCCACGTCGAAGTAAAACATCCCTTTTCCGAAGCATCCTTAGTGAGGTTGCTGTCAAGTGTTCAAGCTAGCCTTGTACGCAAAGACTTGTGGTTTATTAGATTGCATCCAATAAACTTGTTCGCTTTCATATACTATTTTAAGAGCTTCAAAGAAGGTCTATTCTCTTGCTTTTGCCCCCACAAATTCAGGGTATAAAAGAGAGTCAGTGTGTTGAGTGTTTTTGATATAGAGTTCTTGCAAACTTTGTGTTGATTGCCCTTTTGCATCGACGACCCCACGCTTAAGTGCCCTATTACTGACGAGCTCCTTCAACGCCATGCAGGATTACCGATTACCAGAGTCCTCGATCGAGCTCATTGATTTTTTCAGTGCCATTCGAGGTCTCTAAGAAAAACGTCAGACAGTGGAGTTCAAGATTGTCGAAACATACCATTGGCTCTGGATCCCGGTCGAGCACCCTGGTCTCTTTGAAGAATCAAACATCCACAAATGCCCCAGTCAGACGACCCTACAGTATGGAAGCCACCGAAGGGATTTTCGAGATGAAATAAAATTGGGCATTTTTCTGCAAATTTTCTGGAGTTTCGGGCTGCACAAACTGACATCATACACAAAGGTGAGCTCATTGTGCAATTCTTGATCCAGCTAACCTGGCATTTCAGCGCTTACACTCGACAACTTTGCATTCGGAATCTTCTCTCGAGCAGAAGATTTAGCCACCATCCTTTCCGAGATTCTGCCACCGCAAGTAGAACATCTCACTATCGACGGCGTTGAATATCCAATTGTACAATCTCAGCCTGCACCTCATGGTCATAGCTCTTCCATCTACTTGCGCAATCTCGACCACGGTCTGTTCTTGCCAATCTTCATACATCTCTTCATGGGAATTTTCCAGGTCCAAGGTCCAAGGGCGCGACATGGGAGAAAACGCAACAAGACTGTCTTCCTCACCGAATGTTTGAAGACAAGTCCAGCTGATCGTCCTTCAGCACGTGATCTCTACATTGAAGATGGGTTAGCGAGTGAGAAGACTTGCTCGGGTAGATATTGTATGGAAGATAGTGTCTAATACTACAGGTTTGAACAATGTACGATACCAAAAGTGATAGGAACAAAGATAACTTGTTCCGCTATGTATGACGATGAAAACATGAATTGAAATTCGATGGTAAAATGGATCGCAAATCAATGATGTTTGAAGCCTGGGGCACCAGATGTTCTGCTCCAGTCCTCCGCAGTTTATGCAAACCTTCTTCTGAAGCATCACCAACGTCTTCGTCATCTCTGAGACGCTTCAGAGATATTGTTGTCTCGCCCAATTCTCGCTTTATCGCTCAACACCAGTTTCAACTGTGGCCAATCTGAGAGAACCTGTCTGTCCCTTGGCGTCATTCCGATGCAATGCGACGACAAAGATGAATTTCTGGTCAAGGCACTCCACGTGAGTCTCAGCATTCTCGTCCAATGGGATTTCGTGGCCTGAAGGGGTATCGACAATGAAAAGATCGTACACATTGAGCAATCCAGATAAAGCGTGAAGATTGAAGGCAGAGCTTTTGCTTTATCACAAGTCCATAGCGAACAGTTTGGACCTTGCTTTCTGTCGACGCGGAGGTGGCGAGGAGATCCAAGACTGTGAGATCCGATATATCGAGAGAAGGAGACAATGCGAGCAACACTGGAACTAATAATCAGTCAAAGCAGACGGAACAGAAACATGAACATACCTTTATTTTGAGCCTCTTTTTTTTGCAGTGCCGTGAGGGAGAATTTGAACAAAAATTCTGAATGAGATGTGCCACCGAATTGAAAAGTCGAAGCAGCCTCATTGCTTGAAGATGTCGCTTTGGATCCCTGGGTAGGTAGTTTGGTGGATGATTCCACAGATTTAGTGTCTTTCGATGCGCCAAAACGAAAGACTAGAAGAAGCGAGTCAGAACTCAAACCAAAAGAAGACAGTGGTAAGATACTTTTTCTAGGAATTTGGGATTGTGTCGATGCAGATGGCCGTGACTCTAACAAGGCTGGCCTCGACAATAGTTGCTCAAACATGCTGAGACCTACAACGGCTGTGAAATCATGTTGTCAGTATTAAAAACGAACCAAATCCAAAGACATACGCGCAGCTGCTATAGAGGGAACTTTGAAAGTAAAAGCAGTCTTGGGCACAACTTGAGGCGATGGTGATGTTGCTGGAACAGTCTGAGGGGCATGTCAAGGAACTAAAGATATCCGGTCAGCACTGAGTCAAGATGCAAAAGACAGAGAAAAGAAGAGAAGACAAACAAGAAATTAGACTGGAGAGAAAGAACATACCTCGTGAGGGAGCAGTAGGAGCGCCTGTTGAAGGGCCTGGCGTTGCATCTCTTACAGCATCTGAGTTTTGTCGCTTTCGGGGGCAGGAGTTTCCCTGTCGAAATTCAACTGACGAAAGCTATCTGTTCTCATCAGGCATCGAGAGTTATTGATGGAACTGTGGGGACAGAACCAAATGAGAAATGTACAATAAACCGGAAAATGAATTGCATACCAAGAAGAACAGTAGCATCATCCAATTCCGCTCGTTGACTTGGTCGATCAATCAGATAACTTTTCAATGTCTCTGCCCTTGTTCAATCATTGAATAGGCAATATAAATGGAAGAAATGTGTGAATACCTTTGTAATGTCGCCTTGAGGATTCCTTCACTTGGTCCTTCCGACCTTCTTCCCCTTCTCTTGGTCCTTCTGTATTGTCTCCTTGGTTTCTTTGCATCTCTGCTCCTTCATAACTACTCTTGGTGCTTCTCGCTGCTCAGGAAGCTTATCCTTGTCCCAGCTTCGGCATTGTACCCTCGCCTCCGAGAAGCCGCCATTTTGACGAGTAACTTTTGACGGTGCAGCGGATTGGGGCAGCAGGATGATGGGGTCCAGGTCATCGACATCCATGCAGGCACCAAGGTCCTTGATGTGAAAGATTGCATCGAGACCCAAAGCATCCGAATCGTTGCTGTCACACGTCCTCGTCGTCAGAGGCCCTTGGTAGAAGAGAAAATAGGTGTTTCAGCCTCCATCGTAGATCAATGACGGTTTTCTGGTCGGCCAGATCCAGCTAGCTTGTCTGTTGGTTCACTGAAATGCATAGGCATGAAAATAAACGAACGTTGTTGTGCTTTGCCTCCCTTGACACCTCTTTCAATGCCTACTTTGAAGCCTTTGCATTTTTGCTATGTTTCTGGTTTTAGAGGGAATCTGAAGCAAGGTGAGACACGAAAAACCCAGGGCTTGATTAACAACAGACCTGGTCATCTCCTGGATCCCGAGCAAGATAAGGTTCAGCTGGAACAAGTCATCGATGTGCACTACCAGCGACTTGTCAATTTGGTCGTCGAAGTCATTTTTGAGAGAGTTTCAGTCATGTGAGGAAACGGTTCTACGATTCATTGCTATCAATGGCATACATATGAAGCTTCTGGCTCTTCTACCGCCACTAATGGATAATCAGGTATTGACGAAAGTGCTTGCAAGACAAATCCGGGTTTGCTAGCCCTCTTTTCTAATTCTCTGAGGGCTTTTCGGGCGGTGTCTAGGCTGCTTTCCGCCTGCCGCGGCTTAGTGAGGAATTCACAGATTGCTCACTGAACTTCTATGACCGCGTTTGGTTCGTCGAGGGTGCCCAAGAGACGGAACAAGGAAGGGATGTCTTGGAGGTCATCAGGTTGAATTTCGGTGAGCCATGTTTTCAGAAGCTGAGTGAGCTTGATTTGCATGGTCGAATGCAGACCAGCAAGAGTCATAACATTCTCTGGGATCAAAGGCAAACGGGGGTGATACCAACCCTCAAGGGACTCAATGAGACGGCGAGCACATATGATTTGATTGAGCTCTGGGTTCTCAAGCCAGCTGGACGGTATAACAATATCATGGTGCAGCCATGTCCACCAGACAGGAGAGCACAAGACTCTTTGTGCAGTCTCTGCTGCAGCGTCATCTGTGATTTCGAGGAGAGGATCCAGCAAGTTGGATACCTCCTCGACTGTCCTCCCATACCACACCCCGCTTTCGAGTTTAAGAGAAGCTTCTTCCAGAGCTGAAGTGATAAGCAACACTGCTGCGCTGTATGCTTGCTGTGCCTCAGCAGATCCTTCTGCGAGTGGTGAGACATACCAAACAACGGCTTCCAATACGTTGCAGAATGCATTGGTGAAATGAGCTTGGGGATCGGGTACAGCTTGCCAGAAGAAGAGACATAAACTGTGCAGGGTGATGGCTTGATTTAATTCAGCGGCGGTGGGTGCTGTCAGTAACATTCCTGTACCATCGTGAATCCATTCAGAGTCCAAAAATGCCCCGATCACATCCCAAAATGGGTGCAGTTCAGAATATCGGAAGGATGCGACTGGAACATCAACGCCATTGTATGGCCAGCAGTGGCAGTTGTCGTCAGTTGGGTCGCATTTCGAGCCGTGCGCTGATAGGGCTGGAAACATTCCACCCTCTCTTTTTGGCTTTTCTAGCGATTAGACCAGTCTTTCCTGATTACGAATATGGGATATTACAGCCTAGAAAGAAGATCCGACTTGTCTAGAAGATACTAGAAGGAAGCATCGAAACCAGGAACGACTCTAAGAAGGACGTAGCAGCAGCCTGGGGCCAGGCTCTGCTACGATACTCGACAGAGTTGAACTAAAACAACGTGGAGGTTCGCTAGTAAACCTGCCATAAGTGTGCTTCATTCTCAGTAATTCAGGATATCTGCAACATTGGTTGAAGCACAAACAAGTCGTTCGAAGGAGATTCAACAGAAGGATAAGACTACGAGGGAACTGGCTTCGTGCAGTGGTAATTCACTTTGCAGCGATCCAGCCCGATATGGACATACGATGACGGAACGATCCGAAGACAGCCCCCGGATAGTGTGCCTGGAACGAGTCATACGGTCCGGCAATCCGGTAGATTTCTCAGCAAATGCCAAGAGCTCACTCAGCAACCATGCGGTCGTTTCTAATAATAGCTCAGGTACTGCGGGAGGCAGTGCTTGAATGACTCGAAGACCTATGCCAAGATTCCAAAGGGTTTTAGAGCAGACTTTCAATTATTTCTCATATAGTATATAAGGAGCCCGTATCTTACTTATAATACCAGACAATTACTAGTACGCACAACAGCAGAAGCTTAGTGCCAATATTACAAGTTGTTCTCAATTGGTTAGTCATAGGGTGAAAGCCTTGCGTTTCATACAACTCAAACGGAATAGTGCCCGGACAAGTTGTGGTTAGTCATAGAGTTCAAACAGAATAGTGCCCGGACAAACTCTGCGTTTCATAAAGCTCAAACAGAATAGTGCCCAGACAAGCTTTGGTTAGTCATAAGACTCAAACAGAATAAGTGCCTGGACAAGTCTTGGTTAGATCAGAAGTGTGGAATAGGAAATAGCGAAGCTTCAAGAAGAAGCCAAGTGAAAGCCAAGTTCTCAGACGAATTACGAGTCGAGCATTCATATCAAGTGTACAAGAGGTGCATTTTGTGAACAGAGCAATACTTTTGAAGTTCAGACAAGTCATAGTCTTTCTTCGAAACCCTATAAACTCTCTTTTCCTTCCACGTCGAAGTAAAACATCCCATTTCCAAAGCATCCATAGTAAGGTTGCTGTCAAGTGTTCAAGCTAGCCTTGTACGCAAAGACTTGTGGTTTATTAGATTGCATCCAATAAACTTGTTCGCTTTCATATACTGTTTTAAGAGCTTCAAAGAAGGTCTATTCTCTTGCTTTTGCCCCCACAAATTCAGGGTATAAAAGAGACAGTGTGTTGAGTGTTTTTGATATAGAGTTCTTACGAACTTTGTGTTGATTTCCCTTTTGCATCGACGACCCCACGCTTAAGTGCCCTATTAGCACCTCTGCACAACGCAACACTGCCATTACGTTGAGACGTCGGAGAGTGGGAGAGAGTGACGGATGGAGCTCGATGGCTCATCTTATAAACGACCACAACTCGGATCTGCCATGAAGGAACTGAGTGGCTTTGGTGTAAGGATTGACGTCTTTCTTGAACAGAGACGATAATGCATTGACAACCGCTGATGCGTCTTGTTCACTCATGGATTGTCTTCGAGTGGAAATAAAAGTATCAAGCTTTGATAGGAAGGTTGATTCAGGATGCTGGAGTACAGCTCGGAGAACTTGAGCTGGAGCATGGTCGCCTGGTTTTTTTCCTCAACGGAGACAGTTTCCCAAAGTGGAGGTCTGACCAGTGGGAGTTGAGATAGATAGGTATTCCTTCCAAGAAGGGGAGCATCTCGCTGTCGTTTGTTGTGTGCTCCAAGGTCCAAGACAAAGAGACAATCTCGTGCTCATGGAACTTGGGGAAGGAATCATTGAGCACAGTAGACTCTTTGATGATGTCTAGGTCGCTGGTACAAAGCATGTTGTCTGACCAAATCTTTGCAAAGGGCTCAAGCCATTGCCGTCTCAGAGGAACTGTGACACTGTACTCTGACCAAATGTCTTTGAGAGGCTCAGACCAGTGCATCGTAATGACTCTGGCGCTGCACTCTGGAATCTCAGACGAAGGTTGCATCTCGGCATCGTTGGCCTGAGTCTGACAGACGCCAAACATCTCAAGCTGGCTTCGATGGGGGGTGCGATGTTAGTCAGAATCGACCCCTTCCCATAAGGGATAGAGGCCCCAGTGTCGATATGCTGTGTCTGGATGGCTAATATGGGTAAAGTATGGAGAGGAGTTGAAGACGATAGATGAGGAAGATCGCAGCATGTCACTGTCACCGGTTGCAGCTGAGCAGAATCTGTAGAAAGACCAGGTTTTTTCGAATGTAGATTTGGAATGTGTCAGAGGACCATCTCCCTGCTGCTTGGATGATGTGGTATGGAACTCCATCCTCAGTGAGCGCTGTCGCACCTCCAGAGCGTAAGGATTGTCCTGTGAAACCGGAGTCTGGGATGAGGCATCTCAGCCATTTGATGAACCAGTCCCGCATAGGGACCTGGCCATTGGATTTGACCCAGAGAAATAGGTGCAGGGGAAAGGACTCGTCGCAGCTGATGAGATAGCGGTGAAAGATGGGGACCGGGTTTGTTCAACATTGGTGCAATATGACGATTCGGCTGCCTTCGAAATGGCTGTCGGTCTTGTGGGATCGTAGCCAGAAGGCATAGCCTTCAAGAATCCATTCCACTGACATCCTCAGTGTCCATTTAGCCGGATTGTGAAGATCCGGCTTGTCTGGTGCAGCCATTTCGCCAAGCTGAAGGAGTCCATAGAAGCCAGTGAGTAGCATCAATGCAAATAGTAGGTTGTCCTGCAACAGGTTATTGGGTAAGCTGGAGATGATGTTCCAGAGTTGATCACGTGAAAGTGGCTGCTTGCGGCGGATTGGACGGCTGAGTAGTTGCTTACAGCCTTTGAGGGTTTGCGAGACTAGCATGCTCCTTCTGTTCTTGCGAACCTCGGGATAGTGAGGTTCTAGTTTGCTGCTGATGCCTGATAGGTATTTGTCGATGGAACGTGGTTCAATGGAATGGCACATGAACACAACGTACAGGCTTAGCGTGTCCTGTGTTGGTTCGAGACTGAAGTTGTGAATGTCGCAGAAGTAGATGTATGAATTTAGGGCTGAGTCGTAAGACGAGTGAGAAGAGATGTCGAGGGCTGCTCCAAGGGCAATGGCTCGTTGCCTTAGCAGCTCGCTGATGGACCAGCGCTTGCGATGTTCCTGTCTGGCCCTGGGGTTCCGAGGAATCATTTTTTGACTACCCCCAGCACGCTACGAGGGGGCTGAAATGTGTCGATTGATATGTATGGAATGATGGATGCGGCATCGCTGAAGTTTTTTCAGGAAATGGCATCTGCGATCGTGTTGCTGGACCCCGGGATGTGTAAGACTCATAGGTCGATGTGATGTCTTATGAGCAGGTCAACAGCAGACCTGAGTATGATGTTGTAGTCCGGTTCTGCGGCTAGGGTGTTAAAAATGTCCACTGTGTTCGAGTTGTCCGTATATATAGTGAGTTTGGTTGGCCTGTCTGAAGAAAAAGAAGCTCGAATTCTCAAGGAGAACCATTCCAGCGCAGCTAGAACGCATGTGGCTTCCCAGAAGAAAATTGTGTCCTTCGGCGGTTCTGCTGGGACGTCAGAGTAGAACCCTAGGCCAAGGCTTGGCGACCAGAAGCCCATTCCTTTCGGACAGGCGTCGCATAGCAATACGAAGTCCACGTTGGCCTGTGGGTCCCAATCGACAGCTCGAAACATGTATATTCCGTTCGAGTCGCGGATGTGTTCCAGGAACCAGGTGAGGTCCTGTTTTACCGCTTCGTTGAGGTATACTGTGGCATACGAGTTAGCCTTCTCGGATATTTTGGCATAGACATGGCAAAGGGCTGGACGTAGAAGAGGGAAGACATTGAGTGACCAACTCATGTATCCAGAAAGGTGCTGCCAATCATAAAGGCGACGTCTGCGAGAGGGAGTGTCGATGAATTCCTGCACCATTTTCACGAGGTCATCTTTTGCCTCCATGGGAAGTGTGACTGTCATCTGATTAATGTCGACTTCGAATCCGATGACAGGCAGAACTTCTCCCCAGACTTGCTTGTCCTCTTCATGAGGTACTCCTAGATAGTCCCAGAGCTCCAGGAGCTTCACCTGCTTCGTCGGCATGAGCTTTTTGTATGGTGCGTAGTACGTCAGCTCTCCCTCTTCTTCCCATCCAAAGTTGTCGTCCATATAGGCAAAAATGTTTGCGAAGAAGCAAACGAAGAGCGTAATCCACAGTACCAGTCCCATCAAAGAGTTCCACAGCTGAGACAAGCCTCGTGCTCCGAAGCAGGTCCGCCAGTCAACTCGACAGATTAGCTCGCCTCGGTCTAATCCGGCGTCGACATCTGCTTTGGTCGGATAGTTGGTGGTTACCACTTGTTTGATTTGCCATAGCGGGTGAGAAGGAATGAGGCGAAAGGCACCCTTTACATCTGATTTGAACACAACTAGACGCTTGTCTGGGTTGGTTCGTCAGAAGACTAGTAATGCGGCGATGAAGTGATGCAGGGTATCCAGGCGAGCCCCTTTCGTTTCGTTTCTATCCATCATCTTGTTCTGACGGAATTCGCCGGCGCTCATGTGCGAGCACATCCTCAGTTTTTCAGAGCAACGCTTTGGGACAGCTAGCACGGGCGTGCTGTACATCCCTGGAAGGAGTTCAGGGCCGAAGTTTGGTGAGTGTCTCCCCAATTCTTCTTCTTTGCGGCTCTGAGTCTCCAAGAAGTCTCGCTCGCAATCTGTCTTCGGAAAGATTCGTGAATTGTCGTACGTGATTGGAAAGCCGTCTGCGTGCTTGGTGTTTGCGAAGGGCCATGCGCCTTCTTCCAATGTTTCTATGATGGATTTGACGAATTCGGGTTTGGGATGTGATTCAAGCATGTCTTGGAGACGATCGGTGCGGATTTCTGTGGACACCTTGAACAGATGGGGATGTGATTTTATTGTTTCGAGCGCTGCTTGGTTTTCGAATTCGTAGCGAGGTGGCCGAGGTAGCGGATTGTCGATTTCAGTGCAATGGGCGGTATGGCTCGATGTCGAGGAGGCCTGGTTCCAACCATAACCACGAAGATATTTCGGGAGGTGGGAATCTGATCCATCATTGCTGAGAGGTGAGCTCTCAAATTCCCAAATATCTTTACCAAGTATTGATCAAGCGAAGGAGGAAAGATCGTTGGACCCAGCAGTAAGCCGAGGTCCCTCAAGTTTCTCCCCCTGTTGCTCGACATCCGCGACCCCAGCAGTAAGCCAAGGGTCACTTTGACTCGGCTTGGGATGATGAGCCGGCCCTTCAGCAGTCTTTCTTTTTGTGGTTTCCTCCGCATTCGATGCAGACGTGACTTCGGGGACAGCTTCCATCATCTGAACATCTTCCCCCATTCCAATTTCGACAGACTTGTCCAGAGGTATCCCACCGAGCTGGGCGCATACGGTTCCTGCCTCGTCCACCAGAAGGGAGCGACCCTCGAGCCGCAGCATGGGCAGATCGGTAGTTGACCATCCCGGGAATGGTGTATGACCTGGTGATGTGTTCGAACTGCGGGATATCATCGAAGAGCATGTCTCGTGAATTTCCGATGGCTGTTCGGATCACTCGGTCGCAAGCGACGACGTTGTGGGACAGGTCGGTGGAGGTTTGACTAAAGAGGCTCTGGATGTAATCGAAGTACTTGGTGAGTTCGCCTTCTCTTTCTCGAAATGCAAAGTTGACGCATTTGGCAAATGCCAGCCAGATGGTGATCCAGTCACCCTGGCTGGTGACTTTTCGATCGAACAGCGTCTCTGAGGCCTCGTCGAAGTCGACATAGTTTCCTTCGATGATAGCCTTCCAAGCAGACTCTGGGAAGGCCGGACACCCTGGTTTGTTTCGGAGGATTCGGAGAACCTCGGTGGGCTTGATGCTGTAGTTCCAGATCGTCTTAAAGACCCGGTTCTTCGCCTCACTGGTCCCGCTCCAGGTGTCCGATAGGTCAAAGCCAAAGAGGGTTCGATCCATTTTTGGCCTCTTGTACCTGTTTGGGTCAGATGCGTCCGAGGACTCAGAGCTGGATGACGAGTGTCTCCAGCGTCTTCGTCTCTTTTTGCTGCGCTCTCCCTGGTTTCCTTCTCGATTTTGCTCTCCATCACCATTTTGCCCATTATTCGTTGGAGCAAGGGGACCTTGGGCGTCCGCGGCAGGACCCGCGGGACCTTCCTGCTGGTTTCCGTTTCCTCCTCTCTGGAGCGCTTGTTGGAGAAGGAGCTCTCGAGTGTCGAGTTGCTCGAAATACGGTGCAAGTTGGTTTTCGTTGTAGATCCATCCAAGCTGACGACATCCATTGTAGTACTCGTCTCGGAGTCGATTGACGATGTCGACTCGGTCGTCTCGACCCGGTTGATAAGCCTCAGCGATGGATTGGAGGTTCTGAACGAGTCTCGAGACAAGCTGGTGTTCATCCGCTTGCCCATGATTCATGATATGTAGATGGAATTTGTATTCAGATTACAGCAACGAGAATCGTATGAGACCTATGTTAGGTAGAAAAGAGCATAAGTAAGCTAAGAAACTTTAATTGAAAGGTAAGGGATTCGAACCTGGCTGACGGCGAGAGCAACGAGTAAGTTTGTTCTCTCACGGTCGGCCAGGGTCGAGGAAGTAGGGAGACGAAATAAAGAGAAATGTCTGACGTTACCTGTTAGTATGTTTTTCGAACGCGAGGGAATTGGGAGAAACTCACTGCTACGACTCTCGCTTCGGACCCTTGGGGTGGAGAGGAGCTGATCTCTCTGTGACCTGGAAAGGGAGAAAGACTGTGAGCGGAGTCGTAAAAGGAATCGGAGTTTTGCTCACTCGACGATTACCCTTGTGTCAACTCCGTTGAAACTCGATCAAAACAAGATCATGCGATGGATAAATGAAATACCTCGCGTAAAAAGATCAGTCGCTGAGTCAAGGCTCGGCATTTTTCAACCACGGCGGAATAAGACCTCTTCAGAGCCTTCCAGCACGCCAGATCCACTTTCAGCCCACAGAGCGTCATTTTGCAAAGCGAATTGCGCGTCAAGGAATATTGAAGGACCAATGTCGTGAGTGGGGTCCTGATTGGCGAAGCGGTGTCGATAAGCGGAGCAATGGTCGCAGAGAGGTAGGCGATACCGAAAACAGCGAGAATGCCAGCTGAGAGGAAGGTAATGATGCCGCTGATAGGATGCAGAAAGAATATAAGACCGATGAAGAAGGAAAAGAGGGATGCATGAAGTAGGAGCGGTGTCCCTTCAACAATTGCTGCGACATTAGAATTCTCGACGCCTTCAAAAAGATATGCTCGTATTCGAGCTTTGATAGCAGGCGCTTCTCGACGTTCGATTGCTCGGACATAGTCTGACGCCCATTGTTCGATAAGAGTTGCGGTAAGGGCACAAGTTAAACTCAGTGCGAGACTGAGGAACCAAAATATGTTGGTGATGATCGCCAGGGTCGGTGAGCTGTTCAAATCAGGCAGCGAAATGTTGAGCTCGGTGGTGTTCGTGATGGTGGACAGCTGTTGCGAGATCTGGTACAGGAGAACTACGGTCATTGCTGAAGGATCTGGAGATAGAGTCTTGTAGCCCTCGATGATAAAAGCTGTTACCACCGCCGAGAAAAGAGCCGCCTACGTACCAGACTTGTCAGTGATTCCAAGATGCGACGAGCTAACAGACTCACAAATAGTAGGAGCCCATCCATAAGGACTTTCCAGCGAGCGACCATCCCTTCATCATAGATCTTCGCCTCTCGAATATAGATGCTCAACAATGTCGGGTTAGATTCCTTGACCGGAGCAGTCCCTGGCAATTCACGCTTCAATCACCGAGCGACAATAATAAAGAGCATGTATTTACCTAGCTGAGCATCCATGGCAAGGAGAAGAATTCCAGGGGACGGTGAACGTCAAGGCTGCGAGAAAGAAGCGGAGCTGTTGACGCTGAGAATGATCCACAGCATTGCGATAGACGCTCGCCGTGAAGCCGTATATTCAATGAATAGAAGAACATTGCTGTGAAACCATACTCCAGTGCAGTCAGGCCAGAGGTCGCGAGAATTGCCAAATGGCCAAAATTGAGAATAATTGAGTCACATGCAGAAACATGCTTTGGATGCTTCAACGCGTCTGGAAACCACTTGCAGCCAGCGTTGTCGTCGGCGCCCCAGCTCAACCTTCCCGAACAATCCGGATGAATTCCTCGTCTTGGTCTCCCCACATCTCCGTATATTGGGTCATCATTCCAAGAGCAGAAATCGACAAGCTCCTTCAACGCCATGCAGGATTACCAGAGTCCTCGAGCTGGTGAATTTTTCAGTGCCATTCGGGATCTCTAAGAAAAATGTTAGACAGTGGAGTTCAAGATTGCCGAGACATACCATTGGCTCCGAGTCTGGGTCCTCAAAATGCCCGGTCGAGCACCCTGGTCTCTTTGAAGAATCAAACGTGTCCACAAATGCCCCAGTTCTGGCACCAGTCAGATGACTGTCTACAGTATGGAAGCCACCGAAGGGATTTCGAGATGAAATAAAGTCGGGCATTTTCTTTCTGGCATTTTCGGGCTGCACAAAAATATCATACATGGATTTGTACTTTTTCCTGATAGAGGTGAGCTCATCGTGCAATTCTTGATCCAGCTAACCTGGCACTTCAGCGCTTACACTCGACAACTTTGCATTCGGAATCTTCTCTCAAATTAGGACCCCGTCCTGTCCGAGATTCCGCCACCATCGAACATGTCACTGCCTTTGCCGAGTGGTCATTGCTGGAGCGACGATAAATTCTCAGTTCTGTGTCGCAGCCACCTATTCCATCTACTTGCGCAATCTCAGGCATGGTATGTCCGTGTCAAATCATCGTACATCTCTCTTCATTGCAAGTTTTCAGTTCAAAGATCCAAGGGCGCGACATGGGAGAAAACACGACAAGACCGCTCCATACGTTTACCGGCCACCAATTTGGGCGCTGACTTTGGTTTTAAAGTCGGACATTTGGACATTAGGTTGCTCGGTATGTAGCCAAAATCATCAAGACTTGTCCTGATCATCTTTAGACTTATCCTTACTATCTGTGACTAGCTACCTGGCCACCCTAGGAAGCTGGCCATTTTGCTTCTACAGTCCTTGTATCATATTGATTTATATTTGTGAGGGTTTCAGGGTGTAGAACAGGCTCATAGCTCGGTTCGGACCACTTTTGATGGATGTGTCATCATTTGTTCGTGAGTGACAGCTGTCGCCATCGGCGTTTTCGCGTCACGGCGTGACATTCTTGTTCCGTGTCGCATCACGGCCGCTCAATGTCCCTCGCTCTCGCTCAGTTCTCCACCAAATCCCTCCAAACCGCGTCCGCACCACACTGAGGATGCTACTCAGCATCTACAGCCCTTTTACTTATTGTTCCGGCCCCTCATTTTCTCTCTGTCCGTCCACAAGAAGTCTGCCTACGCTGGAGACGCATACTTAATGGCCACCCCTGGATTTCGAAAATCTGAGCAACTGCTGTTAAACCGCTGGGTAAATCTGCTCTGTATATTGATATCTCATATTTCCAGGGGCTGTTCCAATTTTCCTGACCATGCTATTCCGTCACCAACTCCAAACAGGTCAAACTGCTGAATTTTTCAGCCGACAAAAGCCAAATTTGTTTTGACCACTCAAGTTGCTCAGAGATGGAATGGTCTGCCCAGGTATGTTCCTCTGGTGCTTATTCGTTGAATCAGAGCTGAAATAATCGCCATATCCCTTCTTGACGTGGCCCTGCTGCATGCTTTGCACGTCAGCCCTGAAATTGGCTTCATCCTCATGAAATTGGCTCTCTACATCCTTGTATTTTCCCATGAAATAAAGCTCTTGTATGATATAAAATATGCATTTGATATGTCCCTCAAGAACTAGAGTGGCGGCAGGGTGAACGCGCTCGTTGAACATCCATTTCGGGTACCCGGCCAGGTACCCTGTCAAACTCCATTTGGGTCTCCCCGGCGGAAAATATTCATCATGCCATCAAAACAGCCTGAAAATTCACAGGAAGGGGCGCGATCTGACGGCAACATGTATGCCTCCAATTCGGATGCCGCCCCGAAAGTGCTCTGACTATTTATCTGCCCATTGGGAGGCCAAAACCCTTAGGTGGCCAGGATCCCAGTAATGTATAGTACCGGTGCGATGACACTGCCTATTTAGCCCGCATATCTGGAATACATGACAGGAGAAACTGAGGGCTTGACACTCGAGGAAGCGCTGCGGGGGATATCACGATTGGCAGAGAAGGATGTTGAAGCCGCAGTTGTCTTCCTCACCCAATGTTTGAAGACAAATCCAGCTGATCGTCCTTCAGCGCGCGATCTCCACATAGAAAATGCTTGGTTAGCAAGTGGGAAGACTTGCTCGGTGGATATTGTATGGAAGATAATGTTTAATACTACAGGTTTGAACAATGTACCATACCAAAGTGCTACGAATCAAGATAAGTAACTTCAGTTTTTGCCATGTATGAAGATCAAAATATGAATTGGAATTCAATGACGCTTGTAAGCCCTGGGGAACCTCAGTCCTCCGCAGCTTACGCAAACCTTCATCTGAATTATCACCATATGCTTCTTCGTTATCTCTGACATGCCTCAGAAGGACATTGTCGCGTCATCCAACTCTCCTTTATCGCAGCCTTCAGCCCATACTTCAACTGAGGCCAATCCGCGAGACAGCCCTTGGCGTCATTACGGCGCAATGCAACGACAAAAATGGATTTCGGTTCAAGGCACTCCACGAGAGTCTCAGCATTCCCGTCCAAGCGGGTTTCGTCGCCTGAAGTGGCATCGATGATGGAAAGATTGATGCGATATCGAGCGATTAGAGATAGCGTGAACGAGGCGGAGTTTTTGCTTCATCACAAGGCCATACCGAACAGTTTGGACCTTGCTTTCTGTCGACTCGGAGGTGGCGAAGAGGTCCGAGACGGCGAGATGCGACACGTCGAGACAAGGAGGCAATACATTGTTGGCGAGGGACACTGGACTAATACGTTAGTCAAAGAAAACGAAATAGAAACTTGGACGAACCCTTCCTTTGAGCCTCGGTTTTAGCAGTCCCATCGAGGGAGAATTTGAAAGAGAACTCTGGATGACTCATCCAGAGTTCTCTTTCAAAGGCGCATCTCGGAGATGCGCCACCGAATTGAAAAGTCGAACCAGCCTCATTGCTTGAAGATGTCGCTTTGGATCCCTGGGTAGGTCGTTTGGTGGACGATTCCGCTGGTTCAACCTCTTTCGATGCGCCAAAACCAAAGACTACAAAAATAGAGTCAGAACTCGGCCCAAAAGAAGACAATGGCAAAATACTTTTTCTAGGAATTTGGGATTGTGTCGACGCAGAAGACTCTAACAAGGCCAGTCTCGATGATAGCTATCGCTTTCGGGGACTGTCGAAATTCAACTGACGAAAGCTATCTGTTCTCGTCAGGCATCGAGAGTCATTGATGGAACTGTGGGGACAGAACCAAATGAGAAACATACAATAAACCGGAAAATGAAGTGCATACCAGGAAGAACAGTATCATCATCCGATTCTGCTCGTTGACTCTCGGTCGATCAATCAGATACTTTTTCAATGTCTCTGCCCTTGTTCGATCGTTGAATAGGCAATATAAACGGAAGAAATGTGTGAATACCTTTGTAATGTCGCCTTGAGGATTCCTTCACCTGGTCCTTCCCAACGACCTTCTTCCCCTTCTCTTCGTCCTTCCGTATTGTCTCCTTGGTTTCTTTGCATCTCTGCTCCTTCATAACCGCTCTTGGCGCTTTTCGCTGCTCAGGAAGCTTATCCTTGTCCCAGCTTCGGCGTTGTACCCTCTCTTCTTCGAACGGCATTCTGGTATGCGACTTTTCGCGGAGCGCAGCGATTCCGCCGGATTGAGGGCTCGGGGCGATGACTACCCATGGACGTGCTAAGGTCGTCAATGTCAAATTGATGTCAAACGTTGCATCGAGAGCCAAAGCATCTGAATCGTCGCTGCCGTCCTCGTCGTCGGACACATGGCCGCCTTTCATTTATCCTTGATAGAAAAGGAAACAGGTGTTTCGGCCATAGGTGTTTCAGCCTCATTGTGGACCAATGATGGTTTTCTGGTTGGCTGGATCTAGCTAGTTTGTCCGTCGGGTCAATGAAATGTATAGGAATGAAAAAGAAGGACCTTGCCTTCCTTGACGCCGCTTTCCATGCCTACTTGGGGCCTTTGGATTTCTGGTACAGGAGAACTACGGTCATTGCTGAAGGATCTGGAGATAGAGTCTTGTAGCCCTCGATGATAAAAGCCGTTACCACCGCCGAGAAAAGAGCCGCCTACGTACCAGACTTGTCAGTGATTCCAAGATGCGACGAGCTAACAGACTCACAAATAGTAAGAGCCCATCCATAAGGACTTTCCAGCGAGCGACCATCCCTTCATCATAGATCTTCGCCTCTCGAATATAGATGCTCGACAATGTCGGGTTAGATTCCTTGACCGGAGCAGTCCCTGGCGTTTCGCGCTTCAATCATCAAATGACGATAATAAAGGGCATATTTTTACCTATCTGAGCGTCCATGGCAAGCAGAAGAATTCCAGGGGACGTTGAACGTCAGGGCTGCGAAAGAAGCAGAGCTGTTGAGGCTGGGAATGATACACAGCATCGCGATAGACGCTGGTTGACTGGAGCTCTGGATTACATGAGTGAAAGGAGATTATTTCTGTGAAACCATATGGCAGTAGCAGCGGGGCCAGAGGTCGCGAGAGCTGTTAAATGGCCAAAATAACAAAATTGAGAATAATCGAGTCACGTGCAGGAAACAGGCCTTGATGCTTCGACGCGTCTGGAAACCAGCTGCAGCCAGCGTTGTCGTCGGCGCTCCAGCTTACTGTTACTTCTCCCGCAAACAATCAACATTCGACCTGCCAGTCTCGCTTCGCGGTCCAGATGGGAAACGGGTCACCGAGATGCAGAAAATGACGCTATTGGACTGGAGAAACGCCGAGGCTCGTCCAACGGAAAATGCAGTCTTATCACAGGGATACGCGTCCTCCAAATGGATTAATATGGAAGCACACGACTGCTTGGATGGCTTCAAACAATCCAATCGAAGATGCTAACGCACACCAAACCATCCAAAGGGACCAGTCGGACGGCGACTACCTCGTCTTTGCGGTTATGAACGGTCACGGCCACTGCAAGTCATATCTTCTGGGGATCCATCGCTATGTAGATTGATAAAATGATATCCAGTTGTTCTCCAGATCCCAGAAGCAGCTGACCAGCGTGAAAATAGAACAAGTAATGTATGAATAGGAAATACAAATACAGCTGTAGATCGTATACTGGCTTCGATGTCTGATTATACTGGACCAGCGGCCATTGCTCCAGAGTCAATAAGCTACCGATGAGATTTCAGTTGACAGTTTCGAAAAAAGAAGGAACTACACACCAAATTTCTATTCCTCTTGGACAATCCAAGACCTGTGAACGCCTTCTCCACCCATCGACTTGACCAATCCATCTCTTTCCAGCTTCTTCAAATGCAGTGAGATTCCATGGGCAGCAGGAAGCCAAAGGGATTCCGGATATGCTGCATAAATGACTGAAACCAGTGTCCATGTCGTCCATAGGACAGGTTGAGCAGAATCTTCAGATCCCGGTGGAGAAGATTTGAGGGTTTTGACGACCTGTGCTTCTCGCTCCAGACGATGTTGGACGTAGGTTTTCATGACTTCTACACCGTCGGTCACGGTCGGACCGTGTCCTGGGTACAAAGTGGTGCTCGATAAGCCTTGCGACTCGACGAACGAGATCATCTTTCGGAGACTGGTAAGATACGTCCCGAGATCCTCGAAAACACTCGTCCCTTGTCCCAGAACCGTATCAGCGGTGTAAAGAGCATGATTGTCGGAAGAATATAGGGATATGGAATCGACAGTATGTCCAGGCGTATGCAGAACCTGCAAAGAATTGATGATTTGCGAATCATGCAAATCATGGAATGTATTTCCTTCTGGAGTCGGGGTAAACGAGTCTGGAGGTAATTCCTGGATGATGGAAGGAAGTCGGTCTCGCTTATGGATTTGGTGCGCTGCGAGAGGGAATTTATGAAGTCGGGGTGGTTTGAAAGGCAGTGATCCGTTTCTCTCTCCCCATAGACGTTTAAGAAGAGAGAGCACTGTGGGAAGGCCACCGACATGATCACCGTGCCAGTGGGTAATGACGATGTCGGAGACGTCTGGCTCTGTCGGATTCGATGCAGTGGTCGTCTCCCTAAGCGCTGATTCGAGAATGGGAATATACTCTTCTTTGCCTTCACCTGTGTCGATAAGAGTGTATGGATTCGTCTGACCGACCAGATAGGTGTTGGTCCCTATGGACAGAATGAACAACAACACAACAGTTCGTGCAATGAAACGTGCCCTGTAGAGTGAACTTTCCAGGATTCTAAAGGATTTAGATGAATGGAAGGCCGATAAATCGGGAAGCAAACGCACCTGTCCCAGAACCCGGACCACATTCTCGCTGAGCTGTTCAGGGTAAGATTGAGCTCTAAAAGCTGGAGAAGGACGTGCCCTTGATATCGACGCCAATGCCTCTAGTTTCTCCATGATAGAGGTTCCGGGTCAAGAAAGCCGGTGCTGACAATTCGCATGTAAATCAGCGGCAGAACGATGAGGAATGCTGATGAATAACAAAAACCTCTGACGCTGGCAGTGGGCTGGCAGTAGGAGTGAAAACATTCCGCAAAACGAGTGACCGATGTCGACAAGTGGTGCACGTGCAGAAAAGCTCTCTCCTTTCGCCCAATGGCCATGCAGGCCAGCGCCGCCGATGTTCGCAGCATTCTCGGCTCAAACCCTCCGATAGGACCTCCTCCCGCACCCGTCAAGAAAACTGTCGCTGCACCGAAGAAACCCGACGGAATTTCGCGTGAATTGTTCGCCTTGATTGGCCCGACAGCACCGTCTCTGGCCACTCAGCTCGCAAAGCCAAGATTAAAGCAAAAGCCGAACCTGAGTGGTGCAGGCAAGGTTAAATGGTTGACAAAATGTCTCTAGTTCCCTCCGCAATGCTCATGACAATCGCAGGGAATGTCGGTCGTTCAAGAACAGCGCTCGGACAGATTCTCTACGATTATCTCATTGGGTGAAAGCTTCCAGTGACCCGAATGCTGGTAAGTCTCCTGTTTTTCATCTAATTCGACCTCCGCTGACGGGTTTTGGCAGAATATACATTCGCCAGGTACAATATCGCTCCAAGCGCAGTGTACACCTATTCGCATGACGAGTACACGCGCCTTATACAAGGTTGGATCCAGGCATTCTCTCAAGGAGCATCAACTGAGACATCCCAAGATTCTGAAGGTTGGACGAAAGAAGAGACAGACTATCTTTTCAAAATGGCACAAGAGTTTGACCTCCGGTGGTTCATCATTCATGATAGATATGAATACGAAGGGCCTGTACGGTCTCTGGTGGTGCGTCTTTATATCTGTCGCTCCAGCTTCTGGCTTACCTTGTCACCAGGACCTCAAAGATCGATACTATACTGCTTGTCGAAAGCTCGTTCGAGCCAGACCCTTCCCCGGAGACCAAGCCAGCAAAGACGCACTCCTAGCCACATTTAGTTTCGACAAACGTCAGTCAACCCAGATTAATCCTCTTGAATACCATGCTCACAATTCCATGCAGCTCGAGAAGAAATGCGCAAGAGATACCTCCACACTTTGGCTAAACGCGAATCGAAACAGATAGAGGAGGAAGAAGCTCTGTATATCGAGATAAAGAGGCTGGAGCAGACCGAAAGGAAATTCAAACGAGAGAGGGAAGATTTACTCCGAACTATTGCTGGAATCGACTCTGGCCTACCAGATATCGTTGAAGATGAACCCATACAAAACGTACCGATCGACAGCCTGAGGAAACGAAAGAGAGGTGACGACATTCCCAGTACACCGTCTATCAGTGCTCCTCCTCCATTCAAGCGACCTCAAAGTGCAAAGAGTGCAGCTCAAGGTCCGTCTCGTCCATTTCTTCTCAATTTTGCAGCAAGCTCATCGAATAACAGATGCGATGCATTGTATCATCCGTACCGACCCTCCTGCGACAACTCCTGCGACCAAAGCAGCTCATCAACCAGCATACCTTCGCACCTTCAAAGTTCCCGTCCCAAAAGCAGCTATCGCTCCAAAAGTCGCTCAATCGCTTGCAGAGCTCGGTGTAATCCATAGCAGACTCGTCATGCCAACCCGCGACAACTCGATGCTGTTAGAATCATTACTGGATGCCACAGTCGCTCTTATCGAAACCAAGAAAGCTGTCGACAAGGTGGACTTTGATATCGGTGTCGCAAAAGAGCGACTTGGACTAAGAAATAGCGTTGAGAGAGCAACACCGATGGATCTCGATGAACACCTAGCAGACGACGGTCGGGCTCAGAGTGTACTGAGCGCCAGAAGTGGACGAGGTCGCAAAGCAGTACGCCATCCTCAATTATCTGAAAGAATCAATCTGACCAGAATCTTCCAGAATGCTCGCTCAATGTCTGTTTCTTCCGTGGATACTTCCGTCACTGGTCCAGGGCGTATAAAACGACAAAAACGCAGTTGAACTTTTTGTATGTACATTACTTGTATCTTTATTGTCATTCGTCCGAAAGCCGTCTCTCGAAAACTCCTCGCTCTCTTGCGTCCATAAATGGTGAGCTGCATTCTGTTACAGAAGCGAGTCCTGGCGCTGTTTCTCGCGGTGCAACCTTGTTCATTGACACGCATGTCGTATCAGAGGCTCGACTGGTCTCTCCGAATGGATTCGTGAACTGGTTCAAATTGTCAGCTGGACGAATCAACCAGAAAAGATCAGACATACTTGAGGATTCGCCATGGACTCCATTGTTCCAACCGTATTCTTCTCATGCCATCCTCCCAGCGAAATGCGGCCCAGGTCCTGCGAATTGAATCTTTGGCGAAGGCGGTCTCGAGAGTTCAGGGTTCGAAGGACCACGAAAGTATAGAGCTTGCCGGTAAGCATGATGAAAAATATAACCAGATTATCATCTCCATGCTGTCAACTATATGAGAATGAAAATATTGGCAAAGAGACATTCCGACCGCATGAGCGTGATAAAGTGCTGCAGCAGTGATGAGAGAGGCCGCTGGGAGCACTGCACTCTGACAGGTTATCGTGATGACTTTCCAGACGACGCGGTCAGACTGGTGTTGTCCTGTCTTGGATCGCCATAAGATGACAACAGCTAGAAATTGTCAGTCTTTTCATAGCTGTATATTTTGACACGTACTGGTCACTGCGACGGTGAGATCAAGCGCTAAAGGCAAGTCATTAGCTAGGAAAGACTGGTTTCTGTTGCATCACGGACCTGAGGCTCCGAATACCCAAGTGGCGAACGCGACGAATGACTGAAAGAGTATCAACTAGGTGCTGCACTGCACAAGACATCCAGCTCCTACCGTTATAGTGAGGAATTTGGTTGGCGGGATAGTCTATAGCGATAATGGTCAGCATGCTTCAGACGCGACGAAGGAAACAGACAGAGGTGGTAGGATTGTACTTGTCAAAGGTGATAGAAATAGAGACCGCCTAGCGTGATCTCAGATGGAATGCAGCAAGGGCGAGATGAATGGCATTACCAGAAGGATAACAGCACATGCAATGACGACGAGCATGAAAACCATTGGATAGAGGACCCGTTTGCTCCTGTTCGTCATCTGTCGCGAGATAAACCGGTGCTCGACGACCCATGAGAATTGGTACTCACCTGCCAGCATCTTCTGACGAAAAACGCTTCGCACAACAGCGAGACAGAGCCCGTCGTCGGAAGGTTTAACCAAACCCAAAAGCTGGCCGCCTATAATCCTTCAGCAACGAGTTCCAGGCCCACAGCAAGAAATCACACCCATCCTTGATGCTGTATCGCCACTCTCCAGACCTTGAGATTCTGAAGAAAAGTCTGTATACTACAGAATCATGGTCAGCAAGGACGCCTAGCGCGAAATATGAAAGACTTGCATAGAAAGCAAGACGATGACAATAACATAGGCCTTTTTGCGCCATGGATCGTCGCCAAAATCTCTCCAGTACTTGACAGCTTGACCTAGAACGAAACCAAGGAGGAAAGACTGGACCAGGCTGTCCAGAAGGATCGCCGCTGGGAGCTGATCGTATGCAGGCGACAAGCTGGTCTCAACCTGAGGCTGTGGCGTAGCGGATTCGAACAGCGAGACCATTGTTCGGGAAGAAAAGGTAAAACGTCAGCCGCATCGCTGTAGCAGGCGATCGGTGTCTTCGAAAAGGAGTGGATGATCATGTGAGCGAGTTTCTCAGAATCAATTAATCACATTGGAAATTGGAATCACAATATTATTCAAACGACTACAGAATGCGACGATAGACAGGTACAATGCAAGATGATGATAATACTGAGGATGCAATAATAGGAATAATAAAGGTGGTGATTTGGGACGTCAAACTGGTCATCCACGTCGTGCTTGCAGGAGCATTTGCTTATGCTCGGTGCGGAAATGATCCAAAAGCACAGAATATGGGGCGTCGTAGAAAGGCTTTGGCGGATTCTGACCGCCCCGTTTCTGGTCTGCTCGACTGGAAAGAAATCAGCGAGGTATTTTGAAAATGAGAATAAATCACGTACATGCAAATGCCACAAGTTTGACGTTTCTCATCGTCGTCGTCTTCTTCCATAAGTCGTTCGATGATGTATTTTTCTGGCAAGAGACCGTCGTCGTCCCGTTCAGGTGGCTCCTCGTCTTCGTCCTCGTCTTCAACCACCGGCTCTGCCACCATTGGCGCTGCTTCAACTGCCTGCTGCTCTTCACCCATAGGAGTTTCTTCGGCCAGTCGCTGCTCTTCAACCATGACAGCTTCTTCAACCACAGGCTCTTCTGTGAACATGGGCTCTTCTTTAATCGTGGGCTCTTCTTTAATCTCTTCTTTCACCGCAAGCTCTTCTTTCACTACCGGCTCGACTTCGATCTGCGGTGCTTCTTGTACCATGGGCTCTTCAGGCACCGGTTCTGCCGTGACCACATGCTCTTTTTCGACCACCGGCGCGTCTTGGACATCCATTGGTGCTTCTTCAGGCACCTGTTGTCCTGCAGGCTCAACCCCAGGTTCTTCCGCTCCTTGTTCACTAACCGGCTCTTCCACCCTTGCCTTCTTGCTCGCAGGAATCCCGCAAGTCGACTGATCTACCAGCTGAGCTGATCGTTTCATCGAACCAGGCATCGGTCCAAGCGCGTCCATGAGTGAAGACTCGGAGAACGACGAGGTCACAGGAAGTTCAGTCGCGACAACAAGAGGCGAAATCGATGTCGTATCGGCTCGTCGAACAACTTCAGCATCTCGCTGTATCGTCGGAAGAGATTGTTCCGCCTGGATTATCGGGGTCGTGGGCAAAGAAATGGGTTGACCGCGAGATCCAGGACCCTGGACGATTTGAGCTGGTGGATGAATAGGTGGATGTGAAGAAAATGCGGCGGAAGCGGTTAGAGAGCGACTCTGAGGACCACTTTGGGAATGAGGTCGACTTTGGGGTTGTAATGGATTTATTTGAGCTGGATGCTGATTTTGGTGGGGTTCCTGAGTCATAAGATGGGACCATGGACCTCGGTTCTGAGGTGTCGCTGGAGGAGTTTGATATTGCTGAACCTGGGGGTAATGATTCGGAACAGCAGTGTCAATCGCCGGTAGAGGCGGTCTGGGAAATTGAGAATTTGGCTGTTGGTTAACAGGAGAGTTCGACTGCCTGATGACATAAAAGGGCTGGTTGTGCGATTGTTGGGGAACATGAGGGCTCAATGTCCGAGGAACATTAGGCCCTGCTTGCTGAGTCGTCTGCAGAGGGGCATGAGAGCTCGATTTTCGAGGAACATTGGAGCCTAATGGCTGAGGAATATGGCAATTCGTTTGCAGAGGGCTATGAGAGCTCAGTTTTCGAGGAATATGCGCGCTCGATGGCTGAGAAACACGAGAGCTCGACTGCTGGGGGACATGAGAGCTTGATTGCCGAGGGATATGCGAGCTTGATCGTTGGGAAGCTGATTGCTGGAGAACATGAGGATGTGACGGTTGAGCGACATGCGGCATGGACTGCTGAAGGGAATGATTTGATGGCACAGCAGCAGCGGAAACCTGCTGTTGCTCGATATTATTATTATTGCCTGGAAATAAACCATCAACGAATGCTGAGAAACAAAGGAGTGAACCGACTTTGTTGATACATCTGGACAAGTCTCACAGCGTGGTCGTGCTTTGCTTTGCAGTCGAGAAACTGTTTCTTCCAGAGGTGCACCTCCTGAATGAGTTTAACGGCTCCCTCTGTGAGTTCACGTTTTGGGCTGTTGGCTTCGACGAGAGCAGCACCGTCCATCCATGTCTTCAGGTCGCGCAATTCCTTATGAAGAGCCGAGTTTTCGGCAGCGAGCCTTTCGACGGTTTGATTAGCTTGATTGAGCGACGTTTGGAGGGTCAGATTGTCCTATACAACGAGATTAAAGATTATAATGCGGCAAACAAAGGAAATACCTCGCAAAGATTCTTATTCGTTACTTGGACTTTCGCGACGTCTTGTCGAGCTTTTTGCAGCTGGTCCCACATCTCATTTCCATTTCCACCATTCGTATTTCGCCAATGTGCCATTTCGTTCTGCGCTTGTACGAACAGATTTCGCGTCCGTTGCAGATCATGCCGCGCTTGGGCCAACTCGTTCTGCTTCGCGATATTCGCTAAATGAAGCGTTTCTATCTCGTTCTGTTGCTGAAGGAATTTCTGGGGATAGCCCAGCTCCTCGACCCAACTATTCGCAGTTTGGGACAAGTGAGCGACCAGCATATTGCGTATATTGGATGGCACGGCCACAGGAGGACTGCAAAATATCAGGACTATGAAGGACTTAGCAGGATGCCCATACCTCTGCGCCGGGACTGGCAGATTCATAGTGGTTGAGTCAAGGAGGTAAATTTCAAACTCAGCACTGAGTCACCCTTTCTTCCTAAAAAAGACTTTGTCGAGCCTTTGTCCCGGAAAGCAGTTATATTATTCTCTCCGAAGTCCTTTGAGATCTCTTTGCATTCATGAATAGCGCGATCTTCTTTACGAAAGATCGGTCTCGATTTGGTCAACCGCCTCGGTACCTGATTTCCTCGACGCACATCACGGTCTATCACCAAATCAACAGGATCCGCAATAGATTTGGCTGATATTTCCAGCCAGGGCTGTGGCGCTCTAGACTCTTGGCTGGTTCATTGATGTCTGACTAGTGCGTCTCTCGCGAAAGGTCTGCAAAATGCTCTGTCAAAAAAGGTAAATTTAGTTTGCATGACGTGGCTCCACCGCAATATTCATGTTCAGCTACCGGGACAGCTTGAGACGAAACATCTCAAGTCGACCTCAAGGACTGAATACATATGCAGAGCGCTGACATTTTTGGTGATTCATCGCTATTACATGAATATGACTAGGCGTCTTTTGTGAGATACTTCTGATTGGCGTCCTGCTTCTTGTTTAGTCTTCTCTTCCTTTGAAAGACGTGCAACTTACATGTGTGCTTGTATGGTCGATTCTAATTGATATGGCCGGACCAGACTAACCGTTTCCTTCCAACCAGTCCTGTCGTCAACATCATGGACCTGGTCGGAGAAATCGATTACTTTAATACTTACCACTCCAGTTTGAGCGATACCGATCTCATATCGAGAGGTAGGGCACCCTGGAATTCAGTGTAACGAGCAAGATATTCGTGTAGAATCGGCCCATGAGCAGGAAGAATCCCATGGAGATGCATGTAGATGAGAAGACGTGGAGCTGAGGAAGAAATGAGGGCAAATTGACGCGATTTACAATATGACATACAGTAATAACACCTACGATGGCGCAAATACTGGTTGGGAGACCTGGATATCAGAGAATCAATAATCATCTGACGCAGTGGTATCACAGACTCGCCTGTGTTAAACGTGAAGATAATCTAGAGGTAATTTATGGGCTTGAAGTACTCCCAACCGCCTAGAGGACATAACAAGCGATTTATAACATCTGCAGTCTTCTTGAATCCCGTCTTGAAAATTTTGTAGGAGTAAATGGGCACAGCGGAAATCGCGATATCTGTGAGGGCACGAATCATAAGCTTGCCGTAAAGCAAAACTGAAGAGCCACTGGCAGAATCAGAAGAAGAAGGAAGCCATACTTAGCGATGCCAACGAGAGCAGAGACTGAAATATGCAGTTCAGTATAGGGAAATTGGATCCAAGATGTTACCACAGTGCTCGCGACAGCACAGGATTGTGAACAAAACATAATCTCACAGCGAAAAATGCGCCAGCAAGAGAACCTGAGGCCGATCAGGGCGTGAACTTCAAGGTGGATATCCAAACGTACTGCTGGGTTCCAAATGCAATGCGGCCCGCAAAGGAGAAGTCGATCAATATGATCCCAGAGAAGGATATTAGAGGAAGCATCGAAAAACTTGCTTTTCCATTCGTTGCGGCGCGGTAGGATCACCGTGATCTTCGTCAGCTCGTAAATGGCGATCTCGAACTGGTCACACCGTAATTGTATGCGGCCACTGTAGGTGGTATTTCATGAGAACCGTCCGAATCGACTGCGAAAGCAAAGACGTACCGGAAAGGAACGCCATTTGACAGGTATCGCAGACCAGAACGAACGCCACCTGAAGATGAAATGAGTGTCTGGTGATTTTCATCTGGAAAAGTGACCCACTGTCGCCTTGAGAGGCCAAGTGTCCCGTCAGCTGTATTTACGCAAGTCAAGCCAGCCCTGCAGGCATTCAGCTGCGATATAAGTAAATGAGAATCATACAAATATGGATATTTGTGAACCTCACCTCCATAGAGACTGGACTGATCGAATAAAGCCTTGTTACGACAAAAATAAGGCAAGAAACTTACGCAGACGCGATCACCACGATGTGATACAAAAGACCTAGACTGTCAAAGCCGATTCAGACTTCGGCATCGAAAGACACAGAGGAAAATCTGACGCCGTAGGCGCCACGGACATGGTCGTAAACTCGATTCAAGCGATACAGAAGCCGGGTATAGAGTCGGGGATTACCAATTGCAAAGGTTTATATGTCGCAGGGTGAGCCAAGACATTCGATGCTCCGTCGCATAGATGTAACGGTAAATAACGAGAAGCGAAGGAGTAGTAGCAAGGGTTGGTTTAAAAAAGTTTGAGATCTACGAAACCCCGGGCCTGAGTATGCGACCGAGCGACACTTTCTGTAGGCGCTTGACAGAATTTTGCGGAACTTGAAGCTGTCCGACCTCTGAGCGGGAGGCAAGAATCTTTTTCTGGGTGATTCGAGAGGGAGCAGGTGCTCAAATGAATGGGACCATAATAATATGTAGCAAGTGAGTCTAAGAAAGATAATGGAGCTGTGCAGAGGGGACAGGCGGAAAAGTCAAAACAGTTGTAGCCGCGGCCCTTCCTTCCCACGCCAACATCCGACCACGACTTTCGCAAGACGCTCGACGCTCGAACTCGTTGCACCGTAGAAAAAGCGCGCCATCTCAAGCCTATAAAACCTTTTCAAACGATCATCCCAGGCCAATTCGCCAACCTTAAACCACCACTACTGCGGAATATTCCTGAATTTCCTTCCCAAACCACCAGGTCCCGTTTTGCCGCCGATAAATGGACCTCGCACCAATTTCACCCTGGATTGTTATTAAGTAGACCACATGTCTTTCTGATTGTTGAGCTGATTTTCGTGCGGATCGGACAGCCAACTCTCTATTTCAAGCATGTTACCAATCCAAGATGGCTCCAACTCAGATGTTTCTCTCAACGAAAGAAGTAGTGGTCCTCTCCGCTGCGGCGCTCATCCTTCTGCGATTCTGGCAAGGCAAAAAGTGCCTGCCTTTGCCGCCAGGTCCTCCTGGTGTACCGATTCTGGGAAACCTCTTTGATTTTCCTTTGGAATATGGCTGGTTGACTTACGGGAAATGGGCGGACACATTCGGTGTGTAATCATTCAACTCTTCGATTCCTGACCTGACCAGTGAAATATAGGTCCCCTGATCTCTCTGACCTCGTTCGGAACAACTATTGTCGTGGTCAACTCTGCGACCAAGGCGACGGAGCTCTGCGACAAGAAGAGCCCGATCTATTCCTCTCGACCGTATCTTCCAATGGCCTTTTTGATGGGCTGGAAAGATGCAATGGGCTTTCAGGTTTACGGACCTCGCTTTCGGTCTTATCGCAAAGTATTTCATAACGAGTTGGGCAACAGCATTGCCCTGGAGAACTATTGGCCGCAAGAAGAGGCTCACGGTCGGAACTTCATCAACGAATGCTTGACAGAGCCAGACCGACTCGCTGAACATTGTTTCCAGTGAGGCGGCTTTTACATTTCCTTGGCTCAATGTTGACCTTTTCTTAGACATGCTGGAGCTATTGTGCTCCGCGTTTCCTATGGATACACAGCTAAGGACCAAGACGATCCCTTTATCAAGGCTGGAAATGACGCGATGGAATCGTTCAACAAAGGTTGTGCGCCTGGGACATATATGGTGAACCAAATGCCGATCCGTGAGTCACCGAACAGAATATCTCTCAGCGATCTGAAGCATTGTCTTAGTCCGTTACATCCCTGAATGGTTCCCTGGTGCCGGATTTCAGAAGCAGGCTAGATTGTGGCGGCCTCTCTATCCTGCCATGATTGACTTGCCTTTCAATTTCGTCAAGTCGCAAATGGCGAGTGCTGATTCTGAGGTCTCATTCAGTTTTCTCAACTGTACCAGGCTGCAGGCACAGCGGAACCATCATTCACATCGAGATGGTTGGAAAAGGGACTCAGTGCAGAAGACGAAGATGTCCTCAAACATGCGTCTGGCTCAATGTTTGGAGGTGAATCCATGAAATATTTGCATTACGAAGCTGACTTTATCTTGTCAAGGTGGAGGAGAGACAGTGCGCGCTACTCGTTCAATTCTGTTAGAGGCTAAGAATTCTGATAGACAGCGGTCGTCGTCCACATGTATTTCCTTGCCATGGCGCGATATCCCGAGATCCAGGAGAAAGTACAAGCTGAGATGGATGCGGTCGTAGGTCGAGATCGGCTTCCCAGCTTTGAAGATCGGGCGCAGCTGCCATATCTCGAAGCGCTCAGCAAGGAAGTAATGCGGCACCATCCCGCTGTTCCTTCAGGTATATACCTTCACTATGTCGAATGGACTTCCATTGACCTTTGATACAGGTCTGCCTCATTGCACGACTGAAGACGATATCCACGATGGGTACTTTATCCCAAAAGGAAGCATCATTATCTGCAACATTTGGTACGAATCTTGGGCTTTGTGCAGCAAAGTGTTAATCTTTGTGCAGGAAAATGACCCAAGATCCTGATGTATATTCCGACCCCACGACGTTCAATCCTGAGCGCTTTTTTGGGCGACAAACCTGAACAGGATCCACGAGATATTGTATTTGGTTTTGGAAGGTACACTATTATTCCTTTTACCTTCCTCTCTGATTCCTCTTAGACGTTTGTGTCCAGGTATCAATCAATATCTTTCATCTTTTGTCTCGTAACTGATGTCTCACAGGTCGGCTTCTGGCTGATGCCTCTGTTTACATTACACTGGCCATGTGCGCTGCCGCATTGAAGGTAGCCCCGGTGGTCGAAAATGGAAAGCCGCTCATACCGGAGTATCAACCTGAAAGTGGATCAGTCAGGTCAGCGCTCTGTATTCTGATAAACCTGTTGTACTCATGAACATATCCAGTCATATTAAACCGTTCAAGTGCACAATCGCTCCTCGATACCCCGAGGTCATGTCCTTGGTTCGAGAATAAGCTATTGGCTCTGTATACTTCAGGTCTTTCCAAGTTATGAGACTTTGGTGGCTGAGAATCAAATCAAGGCCTCATGAAAGCCCGGCCTCACCCTGTTCAACAACTGTTTAAAACTAGAAAAAATGGACATGTCACGTTTTATCTTGGACCTGTGTGACAATCTCCTCGGCTGCCGGACCAGCGTGCCTTGACTCAATGCCAGCCTTCTGCCAACATCTGCTAGCTTCTATTCTAGTTGAGACGAGACAAGATCAGTTTCTGATAGTCTCTTAAGTCACAGGAGCCTGTGAAAGGACCACAGCCTTCCAATGTTGCATCAAAACTCAGGGAAGCGTCCCAACAGGGTCCTCATCTCACCTCCTCTCACGCTACGTTGACTTCAGGCCCGATGTCTATCGTCCAATTTTCGACGAAACCCGCCCCTATATCCCTGCAATCAGACGCCACCCGAAACCCACAGACCATTTCGCTTGAGCAGCTGGTCAAAACGCACTGTCCCAGTCTTCTTAGTGATTTCACTCCGAAATGGTGGCTTCGCAAGTAAGGCATCTCTTCCATGTCAAGAATGTGTTTATAAATGTTGCAGTGGACACATTCAAACTCTATATGGTGTGCTTTTTGGGCCATCGGTCGCTCCGAAAGTCTGGTTTAAGCGCCAGTTTTTGCGGCTGCTGGATGGTGGAACAATGTAAGAACGACCTAGACGTTTTTTCTCTGACTAAAGTTTACATCTACAGTGCTCTTGATATCTGTCCTCTAGATTGTTCCTCTTTTGAAGACACGACGCCAATTGTTGTGATCATTCCAGGATTAGCGGGAGGTATGAATTACAGTTTGTGTCTACTATAATCACAACTTTGTTTTTCAGGAAGTCATGAACCTTATATTCGCTCATTGGTCCCTCCGATATGTGATCCGACAACAAAAGGCGGCTTGGGCTACAGAATCATTGTTGTAAATCATCGCGGATGTATATCACGCTCTTTCAAACACCTGATATATATGTGCTGACTCTTCTCTTAGGTGCAGGGGTCCCGCTAACGACCCCAAAGTTATATACCGCAGGTTCAACCGATGATTTCCGGCAGGCCATAATGTACATCTCTTTCTTGTATCCTCAAGCACCACTGCTAGGACTGGGGTTCTCTCTCGGCGCTAATAAGCTTACGAGATACCTCTCGGAAGAAGGGACAAATAGCAAACTCAAAGCGGCTTTCATACTGTCGAATGTGAGCACCTGAAAAGAATCTCCACGAATTCCTTTCAACCTTTCTTTTCTAGCCTTGGGATATGAGAGGGAATGGCCATCTGTAAGGACACTCCTGTTTGGAAAGCTCAGTCCTTACTGAAGACTTGTAGCATGCGATCGAATCCAATTCGAGACTATATCTATGGGAGAGGGATGGGTGCAGGCCAAGTCATGCTTTTGAAGCTGCATCGCAAAGCTTTTCTCTCTCCTTTCATAGATCCGCTGCTTTCAGAAGCTTATCTTCAGGCCTTGGCGCTCAAGAATCCCACTCTCATAGAGTTTGATAACGCTTTCACCCGTTATGTTGGAGAGCCAAGGCCGGAAGTGCCCTATGCCAACGTTGATGAGTATTATATCTGGAACTCAAGTCATCAACCAGAGATCCTGCAACGCATCAAGGTCCCGTTCTGTTCATTGAATGCTATCGATGATCCTATGGTTCAACATATTCCCGACGTCCCTGACAATCCTTTCATTGTCATGGTCGCCACACGTCATGGCGGTCATCTTGGTTGGTACCGGTCAGCACGAGAGCAGTGGGTCAAAAAGCCGGTAATAGAATGGTTGCGAGTTTTTGGGGAAGAAGTCCTTGATTCAGGTAATCCCGGTGGACGACGACTATTGATGAACAAAGATGGATTCATCACAGAATCAACGGGTATCCTGGGATGCAAACCGTATGATGGTGGTGGACTGTTCTCAGAGACGACCGAGTGGCCATGGCCTCATTTGATGGATGGACTTTAGATACAAATTGTACAAGACACAGGTCAAGGTTACTCGGTTCAGACTTCACTTTCATGTTTAGCGTTGTCAATCGTGATAACCGGCGATTCTGGCTCGCTGTCATCATTATTCCTCCTCCTCCTCCTCCACCATAAGACCCAGCCAGAGAGAACATCCTGAGTTGAAACAGATAACTCGAGTCAAGTAACTTGAACACTAGCAGGATGATTGACATACCCTTCTCGAACTCGTGTTTATATCAGCAAACAGGCCGAATGTCATTGGCTCGATGCTCACGAGTCAATAATACGACATCCCACAATGGTTCATTGACACTGGCATACGGGGAAGCGATGGAAGTAATAGTCAGGCTATTAGACTGAGCATTAGACTTGAAGACACGGGAGATGCCGGATGATCCTACCTGATCCCAGTGACCGGCACTACGGTGAAGACGAGGATGACGGCGAATGTTCGAATCAAAATGGATAATGTGACAAGAGACTCCAAATCGCTGTTCATGACGCGTCAAAAGTTGGCCCGGTGCCTGATCACCAAGTATGTCGCCCATGCTAGAGACCACAATAAGCAGATGTAGACACAGTTCACACATGAGATACGACGAATCTTCGAGAGGAAGTGTCACCAGCAGAGGGATTATAGAGAGAATATCAGTCAGTGTGGCGCTGATAATAATTGATCAAAAGAGATTAGAACGAGTCAAGGACTCACGGGCCAGAGGTCCTACTGTGACAGAACATATGAGAGGGACTACGTTGAACATCCGCTGGATTGCTCAGAAGTTACAGAAATGCACGGGGATTCCTTTAGCAATATCAATCGTCTGGATTCGGCGCTGACCGCGAAAGCCCCGAAGAACGAAGCTGACGCCATCATATATGGAATCACAACCATCTGACAAGACTTCAGTAGCGCAATTGAGGTAAGACACCATATACTTACAGCTCGGACATGACCGGGTCTCCTCTGCTTTTGAGATAGCATATAAAATACATATATCGAGAATTCAAATCTCGCAGACAAGAAATCTTCAATGATGATCAGGCTGGCGACAACGATTTGGTCCTGATGTCAGCTGGCGAACTCCAAATCCTGCCGCACGAGCTGTAACAACCGGTCAAAACGGGATGTGGTCGGGCCCCAATGAACGTTAATGAACGCCCATGGAGTAATTTTCCGCCAAGGAAATCAAGCGATACATCATGGAACTTTGGAAGAGTGCTAGGGGCAGAGTTGGAAGAGTTCCTAGGACATTGCGAATGGGTAGCAACATCGCTAATGCGAGGAAATGCAGGTCAGACGTGGATTCATGATGGTACCTCTAGGAATGTGATGTCATCCAAGTCGACTGACAAGTCGCTTCCGGTAGGTACGGGTACCAGATGCGACACGTTACCCGGATAGAAGAGCGACACTTGCGACAGGCCGTTACATAATTTTCACATCAATCGACAGGCTCGTTTTGGGCGTCGGGCGCTAATGTCCCATAAACTCGTGTGAATCAAAAAGGCCGAGTTGAAGATATCTCCGTATATGGTAAAAGTGGGAACGAGTCTTTAGCGTGCCCATCCGAGACTCCCGCGGCTCGAGGGACCCGACTTGCGAACGAGAGGGGCGGGAGCGAGTGATGGGTACTCTTCCCGCACCTTCGGAAAGGCTTGAGTAAGAGAAGATAATGTATTAATTATTTGGTTGACGGTGAAACTGTACCTGTCGGAACATCCCGCCAAGAGGCGCGAGATGTCCTGATCCGGATGTGTCGCTGATGACCTAATTGTCACAAGAGCGTGATGTGTCTGCCGCACTTCGTACATACTCAGTCGCTTCGCTCGAGAAAAAGCGTCACTGAGTTCGAATCCTGGTCGTCTCAACTCTTTCGTGCAAAAGCTATCTCTAATGTCAACGCACGCTCTTTCATCCCTTCTTATGTTCTCAAAGTATTAATACTTTTCAGCCAGGACTGGCAAATATCAGTCAAGATCAACTCGTGAAAGGCACCGGCAACTCACCTAGTGCAACCAGTGATGTCCAGCCAGTGAACGGATGGCTGCTAACCATCAGTACAGTTCATTGAGCGGAACTCTTACTCACCTTCGGTGTCCTTGCCCATTTGAAGGATTATATTGTTCCCAGACATATCCAGTTCGAGTATATTCCTAAACAAGTGGCACTGTGATTCCCGCGTCAAAACCAAAAGAAGAGGACCCACCTCGAACACATTATCAACGACATTCTGCCTCAACCGTGTATATATCTCCGTTGCTTGGACCTGATACGGCCCTTCCTCAACAGCATATGTCTGGAAAAGAGTCCCTATCAGACGTCATGGACGTTGGACAACAGATACATACCTTGTGTAAAGCGCTGAGTGCGAGATAGTTCATCTGGATCCAGATTGGTCCTTTCCAGTAATTCTCGCCCTTTCCAAATTCGGGGTGGGATGCAGACAAGCTTCTCAGACCGTATGGAGACCATAGATGATCGGGATCACTGAGCATGTCGAGGATCGACCCCAAGTGAGGCGAAGACGGAGGCAAGAGTGAAAGTAAGAAGGGAAATAGTGAGAGGTAGCCCTTATGACAAACATATACCGATTTATCTGGAAAGAAGGTTGAGTGAATCAAAATAAGACTGAAAAGACGATGTTACCATCACGGTCCACGTTCAGGTCGCAATACATCTGGTCTGCTTCGCTCCAGTGTAAATCTAGATAAAGAAATGAACAACTGATCTATGGGTGAGACGAAACTCTTACCTTCAATATTATTCAAGATAGCTCTTTCAATGTTTCCGAAAGAAAGCTCGTCGTCCTGCTCACCGATAAAAGCAGCAATGTCTTTCATACTTCTGGTGAAAAATGCCATCCAAGAAATCAGATCGAGATGCAACTCTCCTGGATGTGGTTGTCCTCGCGGATAATCGTCCATTCCACTGGTTAGAACATGATGCTCTGAGCGACCACGCCAGCGGTACCCCTCAGTCCTTGAACTGGCTTTGCGAGAATACTGCTCGATTTGTCCTCGCTGAGTGCGGCGGAACCAGTTATAGTGGCGCTTGAGCGGTTTGTATATCGATTTGAGATACTCTAAAGCCATTTTCTGTTCCAAATAACGGTTTCCGGTGGACGGAACTCGAGGCAGCACAGCAGCAGCCTTGACTCTGGCGATAAAGGCAGTTAATGCCATCGTCAGTGTTGGCGGATTAGCATAATTTGGAACCTGGGTTTGGAACTCTTGAGGAACCTATATCGGGAAGGGATGAGAGACTCTGCAGCGAGATATGAGATGATACTTCACTTTGCTTCGAGCCTCTTCTCCGAGTATTTGCTCCCGCGCTACCCAGCCATTGTCATCAATGAGACCGATCCAGTCTTTGAGAATTTCTAGACTGTAGAAGATTCAGGTCCTAAACATATAGACTAGAGGCCCAATGCACCTGAAATCATTATCCCAGTGTCCAATATGAAATAGATGGAATCCCTCATCCCTGTCAATGTCATCAGTTGGAGTCGCATTACAGACGTCTGATCTTACCAATAGAATCCTCTGGGGAAAAAGCTGCGACTGGGGGTTGCAGTCAAGAGAGCCTTGGGTTCTGTCAGTGTCGGACCGCCATCCTTCTCGTCTTTGGGTTGGTTTGAATCCTCTTCTTCATCCCATTCGTATGAAAACTTGCGGTTAACAATTGAAGTTCCATAAAAGTAGCCTACCCCGCCAAACAAATTCGCTGTGACAGCCTTGGAGAATCCTTCGAGGGCTTGTTTTTTCTCCGGTGGAAAATCCAAAGGATAAGGGAAAGCAGTCTGGTAACGAGCGTCGTATGAAGCAACGAGAGCAGCGATACCCTGATCAAGCGTCGATGCTGCGTATAGTATTGATGAGGCTCTGTCGTCGCCTAAAAGAGAAAATGGTAGCTGACCGCTTAGTTTGTGCTTCGCGCTTGCGCTCTCGAAGAAGACATCAAACTGGAATTCGCCCATGAATGACTTTTGCACAGCAATGAGGTTGCTCCCGATATGGATTTCATCTGGAAGCTGAAGAACAAAGGCGGGTTCAGGTGGTCCAATGTCTTTATAGGGATTGACAATATCCTGAGCTCGCTGTATTATAGACTGAAGGATGATCCCTGCAGACAGTGTATCAGCCAGGAGGTTGACGATACAAGGAAGCTCACCCTTTGCTTGCCAGACATTACCGGATGGCACAGATTGACCAAGGAAGTGAGTTTTGCCGATACGCGCTTGAAATGCCGCTGCATGAGGACCTTGGGTTATAGCAACATTGTCAGGACCTAGCAATTCGTTCATAATCAGGAATTAAACTGCTTTGGACATGCTTACCATCCACGATTCTGATAGAAAAGTCATTTAACTCCGCTGTAGAGCCACCAAGTTTCACCTCTCCTTCCAATCCATTCTCATTCGCGTCTGTCTCCAGGACCAAAGATCCCAAGCCTTCCAGTCCAAAGTAAAATATCAGAGAAGGTTTCGAAAAACCTGGGTTCATTGGTTGTCCTTTGATTCGGGCAGCCCAGCTACCCCCATGGTCACCGCCGCCGACTTTGAGGAATTCCGTGGTAATTTTGACATTGTTCTGTCCATCCTTGATGACTTGGAGGCCTCCTTCGCGAGAATCATACTCTGTCCACATATAATTCTCCAGACCGTCCTCTTGGCTACATGCATGGCGAGTTTCTGCCGGAATAACTGAGCTACCGATAAATTCGCTGTGGAATGCACTCACGGGTGATAGACTGATAGTCCTGGTTTCCAAACCACATTAGACCGGTCATGAGAGACTGTGGAATCCTCGGACGAAGGCCAAAGTATAGATTTGGTCTGTACGGTCCCCACAAAACAGTGTCGTTGAGACTCGAAGAAGCTGACACCACTGAAACCAGCAGCAGCAAGAATGAAAATGAATGCATATCGAAGAGAATTCGGCAAGAACAAGGCCAGAATATCTGTTGGGGACAGGTTTATGGCATTATTATGTATAATACTAGGCTAAGGAAGGAAGGAAGGAAGCCATCATGCAACATGTTTCGTCGACTCGACACAGCCTCTGAATGCAGCCTTGTCTTGGGAACAGAGTGGGTGAAACCATGGCAGGGAGAGCTCGAGGCTTCATTGAAGTTTGCCAACGAGCCGTGATAAGTACCTGCAGGCTCTGAAGTCAAAAACCAGATAAATCGAATCAGAACACACCCTATATGATGTTAATGTGATGTATCTCAATATGCACTCTTCAGAAAATCGAGAAGATAGGGATTCGAGACGCGAGGCGTCGCCAACATTGCGCCGGGCGCACGTGAAGTGACGCCTCTCGAATTCCGGTCTTGTCCCGATATCATGGTACCGCTGTTTCCAAGCTGGCAGAGCAGAGAATGGCCTGCAGCTTCCGCCTAACACCATCTTGGCCTTTTCCGCTGCATCAAATTGGGCCGAAACACGATGACTTGTTAGCTGTTTATTAGCGGGTATAGCTCGAGGGCTATCGGATCCCATGGGAGACTGAAGCAGAGAGATATGAAATACAGAAACGCATGGAATTCTGGTTGCCAGAATGAGGTACAGTCCAACAATCTATCTCAACCATTTCAACGTCTGCTCACTGAACTGTCTTACAGGCCAAAAAAAAAGTCTTCCTTCTTCGCCCCAGCTCTATCAGGGATTTTTTAAGATCATGATTCCTGTGGAATCCAACGGTTCCAACGGGCGTCTTCCCAAGCCCGTCTCGCCAGGTCCTACAAGAGACTTTCGAAAAATAGAAATCCAGGCCGGGACCATGGAAGATTTACCAGAGAAATTGGAGGGAAGACCAGGTTCGTCGTCTACCCTTCATCAAATTCATTGTTTCCGCAAATTCCCCACTCCTATATTTCCGATGCAGCATTCCTTTTCCGAGCATTTCATGTTCATGTTATCATCCGCGACATCTCATATCAATCTGACCCATCTTCAGATCGTCTGTGTACTCACGACTTGACAAAATAGGCTACCGAACGTTCATGAAGCGGGATTGAAGAAGATAACACCGCTGTTTCATTGGGATTCCCGCGCCTGGTGTACATCATCTCTATCACTTCGTATTATCGCCCTTCAAGCTCGTCGCTGTGAAACCATTTCAATAGCTCTCCGAGAACCGTCTCCTTTATAACTCTACGGCCGGAATGTTAACTGAACAGCTGCCCTCGATAGCAGCGCTCTGAGCCTATGGTCCAGATTGGTCAATTGAAATAGAGAAGGTTCGTCGTCGATTTCTTTGTCGCACATCCACATTCTCCGGACCATTTCTTGTGTCCATATCGTTTTCGTACGAAATCCCTTTGTCGTCGCAACTTTGATAATCATGCATTTTATTGATCCTGATTTCAATTCTGACCCATCTTCAGTTCCTTCTGTCACGTTCTGTGCTGGCGACCTTGATTGGTCCTTGAAGCCCGATGCAAATGGTTTTACAGGAGCGACCCTGCCGAGCGCCCAGTTGAAGGCTGGTGCATCCAGCCTATCAGCTATGGTACAATAGGATACGCTTTTCGAGTCCTCTTACTATTTGTTGAAAAATCCTGGATACTTTTCGTTTGACCGAACATTTTCATCGTACGGCCGAAAGGTATGTTCGTTGACAAGGCGCAATACTTGTAACTTCTGGTCTTTGTCTTCGCGCGCCACTCCTTCCATTCTATTCGCTCTTTTCGCCAAATGTCGGCTCTGCTATGATTTTTACATTGACTGATGCTAACTGTTCATCTTTTTCATAGACTAGGATTTCAGGTCTTCCTTGACATTGAATCACCGATCTCATTGTCCATTTTGTGCCATAGCTCGTCGGATGGTTGTTGAACTTTTATCTTTTCGGTGTCCTGACATATGTCTGTCACGTCTCTTTTCCGAATGAAAAAGCCAAATTCCGCCTTGCTGGTACGGGTTTCAGCACAGACGCTGGACCAGGACATTGACCATAAGTATCCAAGTTGCATTCATATCCGTTTTCGAACTTGTTTCGATGATTATGAGTGGAATAGATGAGTTCAATTGGTTTGCAGCGGGATTCGGAGACTTGGCCAGGGCCTTAAGCCCAGAAGTGGGTTTCGGACTGATTTCCTTGCTCTACTGACATTCAGTCCCCAGCTCAGCCCAATATATACATCGATGGGAGAGAGATTCATCGGTTCTTTGATCCAGATCTTCTTCTGTTACAGAATATGGACCGGCGAGCCAAAAGCTTGGTGGCTGTCCATTTTCATAGTATGTGTATGTGAAGATTGATTTCGCAAGTTGCCACCTATTGATCGAGTGAGGTAGTCATTCCTTCCAGGAGCTGGGGCTATAGCTGTTGGTGTGATTGTGAGTTTTCATATCCCAAAGTGAACTTGAGACTGATCTCATCTAGGTCAATTTGTCAAAAGCTTTGACAGCGTTGAGGCCGCGAAATCCCCAATATTAATCTGGGTTTGTATCCTTCTAATCATATTTACTTGAACCTGAGGACTTGCTGATCTGGCTTATGGCGGGCGTATTAACCGACATTCTAGTTGCTGCAACCATATCATTCTTGGTGTGTTAGTCGACCTGTACCAGATTATATTGACTAGATTCTGCAGCCTTTGCGCGTCCGCACCAAAACGTCAAAAATCCATGATGTGATATCATGGATCGTTCAAATGACTGTTGAAACGAATGCTGCTCCAAGTAAATCAAGGTTTCCTGCATTATCTTCTCACTTATACCCCGATCAAGCAATCGTAGCAATCATATCCATATATTTATTCACTGGCTGCCCTGTAAATCGTTTCAGCCTGATACCCGACTCGAGGGCCTTATTTTTCCACAGGGAAATTCATCTTTCCTCTGCCGGTAGGTTTCTTCTTCAAGTTGGAGTACTGATGTACTCACAAAGGCAGGACTATTTTTCTCGGAAAGCTCCACAGGTGAGCCTTGCCTGCGACATCAATCACTGTTCAGATATCGAACCAAAGTGCAGCAGTTCCGAACCAAAGGAAGACGTGAAAGTGTGTAGCTGGGATTTTTTTTCCGGTTTGATCCATCATCTTGCAGTCCACTTGGATTGCTATTTAGGTGCACCATGATCAATATTCTATTCCATGGACATCAGTAGTAAAACCAGGGCCGTAATAATTTGTTCTTGATTATATGTTGCTTAGTGGCAAAGCTGTACTCAATGATTATGGTGAAGGTTAATTAGGTGACTCAATCGCCTTCTCAGCAGCTATGACAATTTTGTTTCCTCAATTGCAATGGTAAATGCTGCATGTCCACCAAGACAGCTATCGGTCCAGAACATCTAGTCAGGGCATGTATTTGGGTCTTGGGAAACTGAATGAGACACTGGCATGTTTTCGAGGGTGTCAAGTCACTCAAGGTCAGTGGCGTCACTTCAGAGCCTGGAGGTGGGCCACAGATTCCGGAATGTACCCTACATTGTTTGCATGGCCTTGAACCTTGGAGTCATTGACATATGCATGATATTGGTTTACTTCATATTTTACACATATCTCTTGGAACTAAATCAGAAAATAAGCCATAAAGGGACAAAAAGTTGCCTAATAATTTCCAGCCCTGTTGGGATACTTGAGGCTTCGGTTGAGGTTTCAGGAAAACATTTTGAAACTTCCAGAAAAAAGTACAAAAGAAATGATCAGAGTGGGATTCGAACCCACGCCTTTTTCCTGATGGTTCGAATCCCACCGCTTTTGTCAGGTGTCCAAAGACAACCAAACGCTTATGGGCCATAAGTGCTTGGTCTTGTTTGTCCCTTCTCACAATGTCGCTCCCATCACAGACCATGGCCATCTCCCTGTGCATTGACAGCAGCCTTCAGGTATCTGGCTCCTTTTCCAATGTCTCTTTATTAACCTTGTTGTCCAGTCCTTTATAGATATGGGCCTAGCTATGACCTATGATCGTACAGATGACATACTACCAAAGGCAGTAGCAGAAAGGATTGTCTCTACATTTACAAACCCTGGGCCTGATGATGAATATCCTCCCCCCATTGAGCACATACGAGACATTGTGTGTAACCTTTTTTTCTCCACTGACTGTGCTGACTCATGTTGCCAGCACACCAGTGCTGCACTCAGGGGAAATTGGGTCATTTGGATACAGGACCTAGTCCGAAGCTGGAGAGAGACTCAAGAGGCTGTTGAAAATCCCCCTAAATCTTCCAAAAACCTCGACTCCCACTTGGCTATGCTGAGCTCTTTTGCAGCCAAGAATTCAAGATCAGCAAAAGCGTCTACAATGATCACCAACCTGATCATGGTTTCTCTGGCCATAGCCTTGTACAAAAAAGGCAAGACCAAGCTGCAGCCTTCATACATCAAAGCGCTGTTTGAGCAAGAGAATGACTTTAGAGAGATTGGAGGAAACTCTTGCCTTTCTCCCACCAAAGTCTGCTTTGGTCTCTCTCCCTTGTTTCTATGTGCACCAAAGTCCTGGTGCAGACAAACTCTTCCATTACCTGAGCTACAGACGGTTTGTTTCACTTGTCTGTTCATCAGCCCTGCTCTCATTGTTGTCTACAGGCTCTAACTTTCTCAGCACCCAGACCTCAGGCTGTGAGAGCTGTAGAGATCAAGATTCTGGAATGCATATTCAATCTTTCAGTTCTTGGTACAGATTTCTCACGTGAAATCAACCGTCTGATCGGTTTTTTCGCCGAAAATTTGCCAACATGGCAATCAGAGCCAGAGAGGGTCACACATTTTTTCTCACCAGACCGTCAATTGGCTATCCGACCAGTCCCCAGTCCAGAATATAGTATGGACCGCTTTTCTGAAGCATCCACAGGTCCTTTCCCCCATTCCCAGGAGAGCTACATCAATCCAGCTCTCCTTCAACTAAACAAGCCCACATTCCCAACAGCCATGGATTCAAACAGCCAATCTGTTCACACTGCACCAATCAATGATCCATACCATGTTGATCTGCTGACTGAGGATCCAGAGCCTGAGATTGATCCAGAAAACAACTCAGCTCACCAACCGTCTGAAAAGCCCAAGGCTCACTTGCCAGCAAAGCGCCCAGCCAAAATATCTCCTAGCCTCTATTACTTTGGCATCATTTCCATTTCCATTATTTATTATTTGATTTTTTGTGCATGACTGGTTCTGAAGGCCACTCGTAGACTTATCTTTTACTTTTACCTTGTCTACATCCTTTGGAACTACTAGAGAATATGACCCAGTCCTGTTTTGTCTGATGTGACTTTGTTCAAGTCTAAAAGACCCCAAGACCTCTTACATGGTCTCCCTTGTGCCAAACAAGAGACAGAAGATACAGTACCACCATGGCTCCGCAGCAGTATGTCTTTTCTGCCTTGTGACATATCAATCTCAAATCATATCACAATGATACAGTAGTCTGTCTTGTGCTGTGCTACTAGGAGTAAATCACCTAGAAAGAAGGAAAGTGATTCATTGTTAATTGTTCCTTCTTTGGGCTGTTTCAAGAGGTGTTTGGGGTTCCAGGAAAACATTTTGACACTTTAGAAAGAAGTGCAAAAAGATGATCAGAGTGGGACTCGAACCCACGCCACCGAAGTGACCAGATAACAGAAGTTACTCTGCTATTGGAGCATCAAAGTGATGCTGATCCTTAGTCTGGCGCCTTAGACCACTCGGCCATCTGACCATATGTATTTGTGAACCCTCGGCAATTAATCCTCACAGGACAACACATAGTACTCATTGATCTCACTCCCTCCACGTCGGGCAGAAAACAAAGTCAGTTGCTTCTGACAATGACCGCCCAGTTATACCAGGCAGATCTAATCTTGTCTAATCTGACCCGAATATAAATAAGTAGGTTCATTTCAACCCGTCCGAACAAGCCTAACCGACTACCATAAGTTCAGTAATGCCATAACGGGCACCCAATTTCCAGTCCCTCGAACAAGCCATGCTCGCCCATGGTCACCCTGTAATCACTAGGCTGCACATGGAATTCTTGACGTTCAAGGGTGGGTCTAACAATGAAGAGTGTGGCGGTGGTGAGAGTAAAGAAAACCTGCCGAGGCTTCAAGTCAAGCGTCGCCTTGTTGTGGAGAGTAGAAAAGACATACCTTTGAGTCAGATTTTAGATGGTTGGAAGCGATGATGGAGTCAATCGCGTCAAATGGTAACATAGATGCCCCTGGGCAGATTAGTCAATAAGGCTCAGTACTTAAATACGAATTATACTATAAAATAAATCCAGAATTTCTTTTCTAGTCTTGTTCCAGCCCCCCAAAGCATATCGAATATCTATGCTGGATCCCATTATCTACGACGGACGACAGATTGCCGCAAAGGAAGGTCCTGCCACGTTGAGCTCATCCCTTTGATTTCCATCTTGACAATAGTGCCCAACAAGTTCCTCCGTGGCCTATAAGAAGCCGAAAGGAACCCTGGCGGTGATTGTCTGGCAAAAAGACTGTTGCTTTTATGGATGGAGATCTTGATCGTCGAAGATGAAGCCTCGAAGATGCGCCATGCCAGCCACCGCATACAGGCGGATACATCATGAAAAGGCACGCCGGGTTTTTCCATCCCCGATGGAGCCAGTGGTTGCGTGAAATTCAAAGCTGGATGTATCCATGTCAGGTTCAGGACTCGAAGGTTTAGGAAATGCTGCGAGATCAAGGTGACGAAATTGTCCTAGGGTCAAAGTTGAATAATGGCATTAGTCTTGTGAATAAATCACACTCACAATGTGTACTTGAACCTCATCGAGAAGACCGATGGTTAGAGATGAGATCTTGGGGAACATTGTACCGGCCAGAGATATTGTTTCGAGGCTCCAAGATGACCGGACTGTCATGACGAGTCCAGTAACTTCCCAGCTCCACTGGCTTTGACTCGGAGACAGAGCTATCTCCGTCAGTTCCATTGCTTCCCAGAGGGAGCGAGCTTCGACGGCGTCGAGGAAAGACGATATGTACGGCTTGCTGAACTGACAGTCTGTCCAGTGTGAACTAGCAGACTTGAGAATGATGTTCGTCAGGCCTGGGTGATGTGCTACAAGAGCACGGAGCTTGTCAACAACTTGTGCATTCCTGTCACCGGCAGCCTCGGTGATGGAGAGCGCCCTGAGACCACGAATGGCGAGGGTTTCCAAAGGAAGCAGAACACCGCGGTTATCGATATGCAAATGGCTGACTGTCACATTACGAGGCTGGACGACCGAAACGAGTTTGCTTGTATCCCACAAGTTGGCAATCAGCAGTTTCTCGAGACTGCTTGGCGGCGGTGGAAGTGAAATGTCAAAAGACCGGGATGTAATGGCTATGGTTTCGAGGCTGTGATGGGCATTGATAGCAATCAATAAGCCTGGTGCGCTCAAGTTGATTGGTATATCGTGAAGCTCGAGCCAGACAAGCGACGGTAAACAGTGTTCAAGAAGTCGAACAAGCCCATCTTGGACAGACAGGACAGTGTCGCGGCTGCCATAATCAATGTAGAAGTCGATGATTCTGCCAATGATATTAAGCACTGCGCCTCAATAATGCCGAAGAGATGTACTGACACGACGAAGCTAGTAAAAGCTGAATGGGCTAGGCATTCATCCTCCAATTTCTGGAGCATTTTTCCGCCTTTGCATTTGATATAAGAGAAAAGGAAGGGAAAACAGATTCGTCGGAACAAGTGATTGACCAGAGAGAGCGAAACGACGGTGCTGGACGCATAATGGTACATTGATTCCGGATATGGCTCGTATACATGGTCGTCTTCAGCGACTAGCAAGGCTATTGTCACCTGAAGAAGTTCCTCAGGCAAATTCTGAATCGAGAACATGATGGTCGAGAGATAAGTCGCGTTGACATCGGAACTGCAGCTGGGCTAATAATTGTTTAATTGCAGCTTGGCGGACCGGGAACACTAGCAGGAAGGGGCCGCGTGACTTCTAAGCGCTTGCCAGAAACACTGAACAGTCATCTCACAATAGGCGATTTCATTTTCTCTCTTCTCATCATGGACCGCGGCTATAGGCATCCTTTCCTCGTTGGAACCCATTTCCTCGGTGGTGTTGGTGGTGAGCCTCAACGGTAACTGGACCCCTTCACTGGGCTTATTCCTCAGTCAGATACGCCTCGGACGGTGAGCCCAACAACCTGTTGCTCGAATTTGATACTAATTATCCCAGCTCGCCGAATTGGCCATGTCCCAGCTGTCGTTCGAGATTAGGAGCCAGAAGGACTGGAGCAAACTGTATCAGAATCAGAGAGATGCGACCGTTTCTGCGGCATTGCAGCGTGTCTGGAAAGTCAGAACCCCATCTTCATGGGTTGACGTTTCGCTATCCAAAAGACAGGTACTTTCTTCTCAGCATCTTGATGCCCGAATGCTAAAGATTTCAGGTAGACTATGTCCAGGACGAACTGGCTGGTTATGTCGCTTTGCGCGATGAATCGAACCGATGGTACGACTTTTGGTTTATTGCTTTTGAACGATCTGACTGGCTTACAGCCAGGTATCCTGTTTCGAGCGTATCTGGGAGTCGAACGACATTCTTGAACCTCCAATATTGTCCGAATTGAACGCCAGGCTCACCGAATTATCCCATTCACGCTCCACCAGACAGGCTTCAGACCTCATTGACCCTTGTCTCTGTCCCCTGGTGTACGACAAGACCCTAGTCTCTACAGACCATACAGCTCCCAGGCCTCATCCACCACCTGCTCTCACAGACATTTACACCCTTTCACAAAAGTTTGCCCTTCTTCCCACCGAAGTATTTAGTTCTGCCGCTGGCTTTGCTTCATTTCTTTCCTACATCTCCGATCTAGACCCCCAGTGCCATTCAGAGCTCTATGAGCTGCTTTCCAAGGCTCTCAGCGGCTTCATCCCTCTATTTGAACATACGCTGACCGACCTTCATCGCAACAATGCTAATTCAACGTCGCTCAGGATACCTGGCTCTTGTCGGTACACTATCTGGGATGAACCAGATCCACCAGAATTCTCCGACGACGAAGAAGGTTGGGCAACTTATGAGCGTGATATGAGGCAATGGGCTATGAAACGACCCATTGAGCTCCCGGATGTCCCTGTGGAAGGATACCAAGGCGGTCTCGAGCTCCGGAAACACAGAGCGACATTGCGAAGTAAACGATTGCAGGTCATTGTTCGGGTCCAGCATAATGTTATCGGGCCTGGAGAACCCGAATTCAATGGGACGCCTTGGGGAGTTGAAGGGATGAAGAATGAGCGTATTGTTGCCTGTGGGCTGTATTTTGCCTCTATGGTGCGTCTTGATTGTTCAGTCCATCGTTTTATCGCTCAAACCCAACAGGAAAACATTCAAGACAGCTCCATCGAGTTTCGCATGGCCGTGACCTACCCTCGAGGCTTCAATGCAGGTGACTCGGGCGCTACTCTACGAACATGGGGATTGCGCGATGGAGATTCCTGTCACCAGCATATCGGATCAGTGGCTGCACGACCGGGTCTGGGTCTCGTATTCCCCAATATCTACCAGCACCGATATACGTCATTCAAGCTCGTCGATCTTGAAAAAGAGGGACACCAAACTGTTGTCACGTTCATGCTTGTGGATCCAGATATTCAGCCCATCATTTCGACGGCGAAAGTTCCACCGCAGGAAAAAGCTTGGGTCGCTCGGACGTTGCATGAAACTCTGTATCAGAGGTTACCAGTGGAACTCGTCGAGAAGATACTCGAGTTTGTCGAGGGCTTGGTGGAAGAAGAGGAAGCAGTAAAGACAAGGGCTCTGGTGATGGCCGAGCGAACGAGATTTCGGATTGCCAATGATATTTACCACTTTTCCATTCCTTTCGATGTTTGGAATGGACCAGAAGTTATACATTGACGTACAGTACAATCACAATCGACGCTACCAATCAATCTGAAAGTGGGTAAACATTCTCCATGAGGCACTTGAACTTCGGATTCAATTCGACCAATCCTCCAACATGCTCGAACAATTTGCCCTGAATTGCTGCTGCATGCAGCTTCAACGGCGCAGCACCCAAAGGTCTGAGAATCTTGGCATAGATGTCTTTTAGCTCTCTCTTTTCATCTTCGTTCCGACAATTCCTGAAACCATAGTCCATCGGGATCGAGGGAATTGGCTCTTGCTGGTCTGAAAGGACAAAGTCTTTCAGATACCAAACCGATTTCCTGGGAAACTTCCTCAGTACATCCTCGAAATCTGCGTGATGGGGTAGAGCTAGACGCTGAGGCCTTAGTCCATTAGAATCGAGCAATTCGATGAAGGCTGAAGCTTTGTAGGCGGTGCAGAACTGGTCAAAGGTGCATTTGTTGATCAGGGCGAGCCAGAGTTGAGATACCTGGGTCTCTTCAGATTCATGCATGGCGCACCAGCCAAATGCGACCCACTGTCTTCCACCAGGGTTAGGACGAAGGTGCGCAAGCGAGAACAAGTAGAGGGAATGGCACATCTGTCTTTCTGCTGGCCATTTAGCAAGAGCAGCCTTGATATCTTGAACGGTATCGGCGGTTGCACCACCAGTGAACCGCCAAGCTTTCACCAACCCCTCATTTACCAACGCCCTGTTCGACACCATCTCAGCCGACTCTTCTGAATGCTGATCCAGAAGTCACTGATGCTCAAGAAACCACGGGTAATATCCCCCTCGATTCTCCTGTGGGATAGCCTCATAGGCGATTTTGATTTTTTCGACAAGACGGCCTTGAAGGCGCCATCTGTGGATTTGGATAGGTTTGATTTTCAGATAGAGAATGAGGCCCTGGTATAGGCCCATAGGCCCATAAGGTGGGATTTGGCTTCCGTAGGCAATCTGTCGTGGATGCGATAATCTGCTTTGACATCTGCGCGCTGGGGAAAGCAGTCATTGATGCAGTCGAGAGCAAGATAATCGGCCGAGTTGTGGTCTCGAAGGAATGCAGTCAAAAATGTGAACGATCCAGCCATTTTGCTGGCACTCTTCAGTGCAATACCAAGCTTTTTTACACCCAGAGCACAATTGATCTGCAGAGTCCCGCAAGCACCGCATCTATGGGACATGATAAGCAGTCAGGCCAAGCTTGAATTAACAAAGGAGCAAGTAAAGGCTTTACCGAACACGGCAAAGAGGGAAGAGGAAACATGCAAGTCTCATGAGCGATGTTCAGACTCAGAGGTATGACGAGAGCGCTTAACGTTAAGCCTCTTAATGCAAATCGAAAAACGTACACATTCCACTATAGACCACAAAAGTCATAGAAATTAAAAGTTAAAAGTTAAAAGGGAGACTGTCTGATGTATAGTAAGTACACGCTATGAATCAGTCATATTCTGAAAGTGGGTAAACATTCTTGATGAGACGCTTGAACTTTGGATTCAATTCGACCAGTCCTTCAACATGCTCGAATAGTCTTCCCTGGATCGCTGCCGCATGCAGCTTCAACGGCTCAGCATCCAAAGGTCTGAGAATTTTGGCATAGACTTCTTTCAGCTCTCTCTTTTCATTCTGAGTTCGACAATTCTCGAAACCATAGTCCACCGAGATCGAGGGAATTGGCTCTTGTTGGTCTGAAAGTACAAAGTCCTTCAGATCCCAAACCGATTTCCTGATAAATGACCTCATTATCACATCCTCGAAATCGGCGTGATGGGGAAGAGCGACGCGCAGCTCTTAGTCCATTAGAATCGAGTAGTTGGATAAGGGCTGAAGCTTCGTAGGCGGTGCAGAACTGGTCAAAGCTGCATTTGTTGATCAGGGTGACCCAGAGTCGAGATACTCGTGACTCTTGGGATTCGTGCATGGCGCACCAGCCAAATGAAACCCATCCCTCTTGACCCGGGGCAGGGTGACTTTCGGTAAGCGAAAAGAAGTAGAGGTGGTGACATCTGCGTCTTTTTTCTGGCCATTTATTCATAGCCGCCCTGATCTTCTCGATGCTGTCTGTCTTTGCACCACCAGTGAACTGCCAAGTTTTCACCAACATCTCGTCTATCACCTTCCCGCTCGAATCTCCTAAATCCAGGAGCCACTGGTGCTCAAGGAACCACGGGTAATAGTCGCCGCGATTCTGTTGCGGGATGGCTTCGTAGACCGCTCTGATGTTTTGTACTAGCTCTCCCCGACGGCGCCATTTGTGAATTTGGAAAGGTTTGACTCTGTGGTAGAGGATGAGACCCTGGTAGAGCCCCAGGAGATTCGACGCGTACATCGGGATGATCGCATTGTTGAACCCGTAATCTGCTTTGACGTCGTCCCGCTCGGGAAAGCGGTCCTTGAGGCAGTCGCGAGCGAGGTAATCTGCCGAATTGAGTGGTCTGGGAGGATTGCAGTCGAAGATGTGAACATTCCAGAGCTCCTCCTGACACCTTTTGCTGCAATACCAGACTTTTTTGCATGCAGAACATGCCCGCTCTGCAGGTTCATCACAAGCGTGACATTCATGCGACATGGTTTCGTCTGTGAGACAGTGAGATTTGAAGAATGGACAAGACAATAAAGGCTTCACTCAACAACTAGGTAGGCGCTGTGCAAAGAGCTGTGTCGTCTCGTGAATGACGCTCAAAATAGTCAAGCGCTTAACTTGAATTGGAAGCAGAAGAACGCAACAAACAAATCGAAAAACGTACACATTCCACTATCGACCACAAAAGTCATAGAAAAGAAAAGGGAGACTGTCGATCAGCTAGCCTCGGAAAAGCATTCGTGTTCGCCATGACCACCATCTTCTTCTCGTGGCTGATATACCCTCGCATTAAGCCCTTGTATATCATATTTGCCACGAAACATTCGGCCTCTTCTTCATCGACGTTGATGCCAGATATCTGCAGCGCCGAGTGGAACCAGGATATCGGAATCCGCGATCCTTTTTCTGCGACTAACCATCTGGAACAAAGAGTCAGTAAGTTTTCAATGAAACAAAAAAAAGACATACACGCGACGGAATAGCCCTCTAAGACAGAGCTCTCTAGCCTTTTCGAGTGTTAACCATAGATTAAGATCCACGAGTTTTTGTTCCCATTTGTCGAGCGCACGGTCAAAGCCCGCAATATCACCTTGTTTGATCGCAATAATGAAAGGCGCGAAGATTTCTTGAATCACGGGGAAGCGGTCCATCAATTCCTGAGACGGGAGATGGCCTTTTAGAATTCTCAATGGCAGGAGATAGGTCAGGATCCGTCTAGGGAGGAAAGATTCAAGAAGCGCAATACAAGGGCATTTTCGACGTACTCTTGATTTGAATGGGCATCGACGTGACAGTTGTAGAAAGCTAGGGTCAGCTCTTGTTCAGACTAGATGAAGATTAGCGAAAAACATAAAAAAAGTCATGCAGCATACTTTAGTATACTCTTCGTTCAAGAAACTTAGCATTCCGATATAGTACCGGTAAGTGACCTTGCAAGACATCAGCTGTGCTATTCGCGGTGAAAGAAACTCGCACCTGGTGCGACCTAGGATACATCGATAATGGTGGAATATCAGAGTTGGCTTCCAGCGCTCTCAGGATGTTTTTGGACAGGGATATTCGTTTGACCTAGTCAATGTCAGGCGAGAACTTGGTCAAACCGAGTTCACTTACGCGAAAATAGCACTTCAAAACCAATCCGACAACATAATAGACACCCCATTTACGCGATTGATCAGGAGGTGATGTTCTACGAACAGTTATAATCGTTGAGGTCAAGGAAGAATGCGACATACCGGTCTGTCATGCAGTTCCCAAATGCCTTTGCGATTATCCTCGCAGATTCCTCCATGCATTCGCTTTTTTGGTTGTTGTATTTGGCGTAAAAGTCTGCCTGGCGGGAGATGAGTCGTGTTCACGGTGATGGTCTGGTATTCACGTCGTGAGCGAGATCTCTGAGGTCTCGTAATATGGAGAACAAGGCGGGAAGCGTCCATCCTCTATTCTCAGTAAAGAACCGGAAGAACAAGCTGATCGAAATAATGAGCCCGGGGCGAGATGACCTGAATTAACGGACCTGACAAGGGCCGAATGCTCCTTGAATGCCTCTCCCGGCTTTTTTTTGGCGACATGCGTGCATACTAGAACATATTGGATAGCTATTTCGTCCCACGGGCCTTGTATGCTCCCTTTGTATTGCTTCAGCGAATTCGTCTGCAAACCGTCAGCGACCAAGCGGAACAATCTAAAACGAGACGCACTATTGGCGGTCGAAAAGCCTTGCACAAGTCCTTTCCATGTGGACTCGTAGGTCGCAAAAGATACGCCAAATTGTGCCCATTTTCCGCGACCAAGGCGTCGTTGAGCTGCGTCAAATACGTCGAAAAGTCCATGGTCAAAAGCGGAAATAAATGGTCACGCGAGGTTGGCGCGATGGTGAACGCCATTAACAAGACAATGACGAGCTAGCTGACTGACCTGCTTCGTACCACAATGGCTCTTCAACCTTCTCTCCGATATCTCGTTGTCGCTGGCAGCCACGATGCGCCTCATACTCTCGATATATTCCGTGAGCATCTCTCCTCGGCCCGTAATAATATCTCCTGAATCAGACAATTCCAGTTGACTATGTCTGGTGAGCATCTATCTCTGGCCCGAGGATTCATCTGCTCAATCACTGAATCTGCTAGCCCTTTCAGGTATTGATGCTGCATCTGCAGATATCCGATTCTGAGCTTGAACTTAGTGCAAAGATGGTACTGGCCATAGACAACGTCCTCAAGCCCCTGGTCAACAAAGGCGGCCAATACGAAGGCAAGGTCAAAGTTATATTCAGGCCTCAAGTCCAGCCATGGCACGCGTCTTCTACTCTTACCCATGAAGCTGGGTTGGCGGTATGACAGTCGATATTTCATCGATGATTGACCGAGCAATGTATTGACAGCTTGGCCGTGTTGCCCCGGACAAATTCTGGTCGTTCGCACTTGCGGTATAGCCTTCCTTTCATCTCTCTATTCCGCTAACAAAGCATCTAGCTCTTCGCGAAACAAACTCAATACTTTGATATCCCTGCCTCCACTCTCACACCGCTCGAGATCCGCGAAAAGCTCGCTGAGCTTGCCTCTCAGGTCATTGGAAGCAGCGAGACGTCGGAGTTCCGGGAGCTTCTGAAACTGAAAAGTTCACCAAATGGAGGGATAGCGGTGACAGACGACCTGAAATACACCAGTATGTACCTGACCTGGATCCTTGGCAACGGCGTCCGAACCGCTGACCGAATCTCTAGTCAAGTTTTCCAGACAAAACGGGATTCATGTGTCTCCTACCGTCCTCTGGGACGGGCTCATCGCAAACGAGATCTCCAGCGGCTGGGGCGACAAAGAATGGAAAGAGTTTTTGAAAGCCAAAGTAGCAGTGTAATTCCATGTTTCTTCTTCTTCTCTGTAATAATCCGAATCCTACTGTATGTGAATATAAAATACGGTCATTAGTTCATAAGGATAGTAAAAAGGATAGCAAAAAGGATCGCATAAAGTCGTCAACCAACTTCCAACACCGTATTTTTGTCGAGATATCGCAGGTCGCCTCCGCCAGTCTGAGACATCACTATCGTTTTGGGACCGCCGCCGACTGAAAAGCCCATGACCATTTTGCGGTTCGCGAGGGACCCAAAGTCGAGCTGCGCCCCGATTTTGAAGCTGTCGGATTTCCAGATCCGCTGATAGACATATGAATCGCTGAAGGGGAGGGAGAATGTTGATGTTGGATCCACTGGCGCAGAACTATATGTCTTGAGCCATACCCGAACACGATGTGAGGCGCCTTCGGGCGCTGATTGCATAGCTGCGACAATTTACTGTCAGACAGCGACACCTCGACAAGGTCTAGTCAACTTACGGACGGTACTGCATACCAATTAGATGGTTAACACGGCACAAAATGCAGACTTACTAGATCAAAAAAGTCGCCTTCCGAGGGTCTCCGTGCAATATTAAGCGGAAATCTTCAATGAGGACTCCTCCAACTCCATTCGCGTCGTATTCCAAGGTATATTTATAGAGATCCTCGGAAATGAGCCGCCACCTAAAGAAACCATTACTTTTACGGCAAAGAACATACCGGAACAAAAGTTCACCTGGCGACAAACTGGATACGCGCTTTCCCGACATAAGCGTCATATATCTGCGTATTCGTCGATATTGTCTTTAGACGGGCGAACGAAGCATTAGCGATGCTCGAGAAATCCGGGTCCCTGGCGATCCAGAGCTCGTCCTCCCCAAATAGTCTATGCTCGATTCCATTAACTCTTAACCATACCCGATACGAATAAAGCGTGTCCACTGGTAGACTTGTCTTTCCTGGGAAGACGCTATAAGACGACAGGAATGTTAGTTTCCAAAAATGGACCGGAACCGCATGGCTCACAAGACGACGAATTCGAGCAATCGAGGGTCGACAGCGAGGTGAAGGGACACGGGATCACCCATGGGCCGCTCGACCTTGTCGACCTGGAGCGAAAGGCGGAAGGCATATTTGCCAGGCGTTGGTCGGCCATTAGAAGGTTCCACGCTATATTGACATGAGACACAGCTTTTCGAATTCTGAATCACCGGGACATACGATATGAGAAACTGGAGGGGAGCTGAGCCGGCTACCAAATTGTACGTGTAGAGATATCGTTCGGGTTTGGCTCGCGGTAATCGTCGGGGAGAGCTGTTGGTCGAATCAGCATAAGGGATTGGATGGAAATGGAGTCGAGAGACAGACTTGACGGGGGCAGGAGGGTCAGCAAAGGGAGACTGCCAGTGCACATTGCTCGAGCCAGAGCCAGAAGTAGTCGCCGTATTGCTGTGACAGCAATTCTGAATCAGCCCTTCTTCCAATACAAAGAAATCTCACCTCCTTGTCAAAGCGACGCGATATTCTGGGGCGGGATCGTCATTGAGCTGCACGGCATGCTGCTCAAAGAGTGACATATCAGAGGACGAAAGGGCGTGAGAGTTCGGGAAAGCAGGAATGAGATATTAGACGCTCGATCTAAATGCGGGCGACAAGTGATATTTTCGAGACATGCAGTGTCAACACAGCTTTAGGCTGATGAGAGCAGTTATTTTTTGGATGACATTGACCGAGAAACAATTCGTCTTAGCCGTCTGAGCAAGGATGTCGAAATGAGACCTGTCCTGAGCGCATCTGGACCACCACTGCCATGGAGCGCCCAAACTTCCACTGGACTGAGCTCTCGTATCCCAAGGCGGCTTTCTTCGTCTCCACCAAGAAAGTGGACCAACCAGACTCTATTGTCCTTCCCATTCGTTTTCCGCTGAGCTTCATAATTGTCGGCGGCTTCTTGCAAATAGTCTCGAAGCATACAGAGGGCAGTGAAGCCTCTGTTGTAGTTTTGTTGTATGTCCCATTTGCGATCGTACCTTTGCGCCACTGGAAGTAGATCACCAGATTCCAGCATTGTTCCTGTCCGCAGCACGTTGTCCGAGTCCTGTCTTCCAAGGAATAGCTTCTGGATGCCCATCAGGTGCGCCCGGACATACCAGTCTTGGAATTTCTTCCTGTATTATAGTCAGCGCGATATGACGTCTTTGTTGAAAGACTTGCTCTAGATATCGAGGGTTGCTCGGACATTTTAGGTTCACGTAGCGGTCGGGGGTGTTGCTCTTTCCAGCTGACGGCACCATGAGACCGAGATAATGCAGCAATGAAGGAGGATAATACCAATAACACAGGGAACTTGACCCGACATGAGCAGATTCAGACCTCCAAGCGTCCGCTGAACAACCGGATTCCACATCTCGATGTGCCCGTCCCACTCCTTCTTTGCTATATCGCGATTTTGAAACGTCGTCGCAAGTCGAAGGAAACTCTCTGTTCTGTGAATGGTTTAGCAGGGCAAAAAGACTGTGGATCCATATCTACTTGCCCAATAAAGGTGCCCCACATGTCAAGCTTCCTCCTGTTAATCTGTTCAATCTCTATTCATTGACGAGCACTGCACTCACGTTACATTTCGACCCTCAATGAACATCTTTCCGTCAATATAGGAAACATAGCAGTCCCCCTCCCAAGACAAAAGCCTGAAAAACCCGTCAGACGCGTAAATAAAGCAGAAAAAAAGGGAATATACCTCCGAATGGTGCTCTCTCTGGCAATGACGTCCGCTGTAAGCAAGCTCTCGCGGCCCGTGATACTCCGAAAACAGGCCTCCATCATAGCGTCGAGACGAGAAGGCGCGGTATGAGCTCCGTCCATTTGCGGATTCGCCTCTCTGAACACGTCGAACCCGTCTTTCAGGTCGACCCCCACCTCAGGTTCCACGAAATACCTCAGAGACGAGTTATCGTAGAACAGCTGGTCACGACGAAGGGAGTACGAAGAGACCTGATTGGGAGGCGCTACTCTCGCGTCGAATGAGAATCCGGAAAAGTGCTCGGAGGAGACGCGAAGCTCGACGTCATGGGGCGCAGCAAAGTTGATGTACGTCGGCAGGGCATAATGGCGTCGGTGAAGAGTTTTTATGGCTCTACTCAACAGGCAGTTCATAAATGAACGTCCTCTGAACCCAGCATAGGTCGGTTAACGCGGGAGAAGGAAAAAAAAAATAGGCGAGCGACCAAACAAATACACATGATTACGATGATGAGATGAGAAATATTGAGAAATGAAAATCAAGGTACAGTACTTACCCTCCACATCTATTATTGGTTGTGCTCAATTGCAAGCGCTGGAATCTTCAAGTGATTTGCCTTGTCCTGAAATCCCTTGGAATCATTCGAGCCCTTGGACGGATTCGACCTTGGACGGCCTCAGATCACCATCGCACATAGCTCTCTCGCTGATACTGATAATCTGTTGTGTTTCGAATGACAACAAATTCGGACAATACAATACAATGGATCCGCAGCGACACACCGCCTCCAAGTACTCTTCTGACACGTGATACTTTTATACCTTGTCTCCGTCTTCCCTTGGTCACGAAACTTTTTTTTGCTGAGACCACTGGATGGCTTCTCAAGCGTACACCCACGTCGAGCAGGATCCAGCGAATAATGGAGGCGATGGCGATGATCTTCCCACTTATGACGAGTTGGCAGCTCAGAGTGGTCCGAATTCTAGGTAGGAAGGATACGGCGTTATTTGTCCGTCCTTTGCTCAATTTCACCTTGATCAGATTTGGGAGATGGAGAGGGTGGATTGAGAAGCGGTATGTGCTTCAATCTCTTGTGATTTCTTTGTGACTTGATCTGTTTCAGGGCTGCAGAACGTTATGTGGATATAACGCCAGAGGAGCGCGCACGACGTCGAGAAAGGGGATGGGGCAATCCAGAAACGGTATTCCATTCGTCATAGTCGTATCTCGATGCTGATACATCGCGACAGCTGCAGGGGATTCCGGCGATTGTGAATGAGCCAGCGACGCCTGGGCCAATGGATCTGGACATTATGAGCGAAACTCTCCAGTCGTATTACCCTCAAACTCCTCCACGTGGCTCTTCGCCCCCGCTTCCTCCAGTCCCTTCGGCCAGCCAGAAACTGGGCTCAACCCATCTCGAGATACATCAATTTGGATCTCGGTTTCTACCTCACGCAACGTCCCCGATCCGGTGTCTCCTTCCATTGTTATCAGATCACATTCTGCTTATCGGGCATGACGAGGGGCTCTCGGTGCTCGACATGTACCCGCAGACTACGACAGAGACTGGGGAAATAGCTGTAAAAGGACCCGATGAAGCTCAGGCCCGGTTGATATGGCAAGGCGAAGGGTGCGTCCATCTCCCATCTATCAAGAAACCAGATACTGAATTCGTAACCAAGTGTCTTTCAGATGACATTACTCGAGGTCGAATCCGCGGGCGAAGGGACACCACAGGGAGTGGTTCTTCTGCTCGTCGGTCCTGAACCAAGCTCCCCTGGGGGCAAGGACTCGGAATCCTTACGAGCAGTCCGGATGTACAACCTGGCCAGTTTGACGAGTCTTGCGAAATACATCATCAGTCAAAAGGGCCGGCCTGTAGAGCTCCAACGACCGTCGAATTCGAATCCGCCACATACACCGACGAGAAAACATCGACAGCAAGGCAGTATCGCTCGCAGCCTCAAAAGTCTAATAGAATCTCCAACTCATGCGCCTGAACATTCGCCAGCCTCGTATCCTTCATTACTAAGCCCTTCTGCATCGGTAAAGTCTACTCGTCGAACTAGCTCCCCTCGTCGACCTAGTCCACCTCATCGTAATAGCTCTGACGATTCCACGTGGTTTGTCATTGAGGATCTTCCTCTTCGATGGGCTACCGACTTTGTTCCTCTTGCATCTCCCGGATCACGTCTATTGAATTCCTCAGTCCTTTGCTATGACGTCTGGCACGGGATTGGTCAAGGTCGAAACCAAGCTCGATTGCTAGCTATCGCGACCAAGTCCAATATCCTGCTGTACGAAACCCCCGTAGGCGAACGAGCATTCCGTTTCGTCAAGGTATACCCATCCTCCTTTTCCTCTTTCATTCATATTTTTATGTTATTTCAGGAATTCTACACGCCACTGCAACCCAAAAGCATCACGTTTTTCCAACAGACCGTCCCCGAGCTCCTGCGAAGTCCAACTGATGTGGGTTCACGACGCTACGGATCATCGCACAGTCGATCCGAAAGCACCAGCGCTCTCCGCGATCACCGAGCCTCTTCCGTCGTCAACTATGGCACCCAAATGTCCATCCATGTCGTTTTCGAAAAAAGGCAGGCTGGATCCGTCTGGCCGATTCTGCTGTAGGCGAGATGGAAATGTACGAGGATCACAGCTCAATGATTCGATAAACTCACCACGGCGGTCGCGATTGGCTTTGGAGCCAATAGCAGGACGGTGGATCCCGCTTTCCCAGGTCGACGTCCCTGCCCCATCGGGTTCCACAAAATCGTTGTATTTGGTGACTCGGGGACGACAGACGCATATATTGCCGTGTCCATTACTCGTCGGTGCAGTGCCGCTTCCGCCATTACGAATCGTGAATTGGAAACATGTCCCTTCGAATGTTTCAGCCCGTGTCACTGTACCGCCAAGTCTCCAGCTCATCAATATGGGCGAACATGGACTCGAGGTGCAAGAGATCTCGCTGTCGTTTTTGAACAAGGGCAAGGGAAAAGGCAAGGCGGTCGCTGAAGATGTTATATGGGTTGAAGAAGATATCGGCGGTGACACTGGTGTTTTATGTCAGGGCGGCCACTGGAGTCATCCTCATTCCGCATACCGAGGCTTAACTCGCTCATTCTCAACTAGCAGCGACATGACAGCATTCTCCGTCGCGACCGACGAAATAAAAGCCCGGATAAAGCAGGACGAAGGCCTGTATGCATGGTGTAGAAAGGGCCCTGAAGACTGGCGCGTCTTTTGGATGGGAAACGAATCGGACGAGTGAACAGAACAGACAGTCTATCGATTACAAACGAACCTGGACATTTGTAGCTAAAATATTTAGTGTACATGTAATTATGGAAAGCATGCAAGATGAAAAAAAACAGTCCAAATCCAATGATTCCAAGCAAAAAAGAGTCCGCAGATCTAGGCTGTAGGATCACCAGTCGAATGTCTAGTAAATGCGGCTCGTGTCGGTGTCGCCGATGCAGAAGAAGGATATTGCGACCGCGCTGGAGAACTCGATGCCTGTTTTCTCACCACCACAAACGATCTCGGAGTCGAATCACTCGATAAAGGCCCGTCCAAAGCCGCCTCCGCATCCCCAGCACTCGCTGTCCTCGGTCCATCAGCGCTATGCGGCCGATGTCGCCGAATATGATACCAAGGCTTCTTCCGATTCTGGCTCAAATCATCCATAGTCCCAGCCCGGGAATGGAATGCACTAGGCGGCCCGGCCGATGTCGCTGAAGGCGTCGGTGGCGGTGGCGGACCTGCGTCTTCAATAATCGCCGTCTGGGATCTTGTTCGAATGTGAAAGGGCATCATAGCACCTGGCGGTAATGTCTCATGCGAAGTCTGTCGTGCTGCAGCATTCGAAGACAATGACACTGGTGACGTTTCACCGAAATCGCTATCAGCTCGTAGACGGGATGAGCCGACAGTAGATGTTCCACTCGATGCTTGAGCCTGGTGGCCAATAGAAGGGAAAGCCTGAGTAGACCCAGGTTTGATGGCATAAGGCGTATCGATATGAGCTCGACCGCCTCCGACTCTCGAGAAACCAGAGGTCTGTTTCGGTGGTGGTGACGGTAGTGATTCTGCTACAGGAGAATAACCCGGTGATCGTGCAGAAAAAGGCTGCCAGGCTCCCATAATGAATCCACTCTCGTCGTCGCTGTCTTCTCGATACGGTCTCAGAGCATGTTCTGGTTTCAGAACAGAAGGCGGAGGACCAGAATGCATCGAGCCCCTGTTGGAGCCTTTGGTCGTGTTCGCAGCACTGAATACCGTCGGAGGTGCAAAGGAAGAAACTTCCGATTCGTATCGTCTCTTGTCTGGACGCGATTTCGAAGCGCCTTTATGATGTCGGTGTCGGTTTCGTCTCCCGCAGCATCCAACCATTCCCAATGTTCCCAAAAGCCCACTGTCGACGACATGTCGACTTCTGTCGAAAGAGACGCCGCCCACAATGCGAACCACGATCTCGATCAGCTTCACCAGCAGCATCAGAACGAGCGCAAGATAGACCAGACCGAGAATCAATAACACACCGCAAGCGACCCATCCAGCCGCTCCGTCTCCAATGTTAATCTAATCGAAAAGTAAGTAAAAGATCGGCATGAATGAAACAAAACTAACCGCCGGCGCTAAAATGACCAAGAGGACAGCCACGACGATCCTCCCGACACAGAACAAGAAACTAATAAGTCCCATGCTTGCACCAATTCCCCAAGGAAGCCATACACTCGTCACCAACGCCGACCCAACCTCGACCACCAAAATAATAATAGCCTGTGCAGTCCCGCTCTTCTGCCCAGCCCCAATCGTAATCCCAAACACCAAATTCATCGCAAAGAACAAACAAGCAAACATCTGGCTCCCATGTCGATAATGATTATACAACGGGTCCCAGTGCAAGCAATGTCCTCGTCTCATCATACAACTTATTCGTCGTCGTCAGATGGACTCGAATAACCAAGAAAGCCGGAATGACAATCCCCAAAAACACAAAGCAAAATGCCGCGAGAATGATGGAGGACAGCGACGCGACGGTCCGTCCCAAGGTCATTTGATAGACCGAAAAAACCGTCACTGGAAGGTGGAACAACACCAAAATGCGCACCAAGTTCCCATGGAGGACACTTCGATGGAACGAGCTATTGTCCGACCGCATTTTCCACCAGTTCTTCCTTGACGGCCCGGCTAGACTGTTGAGTCCGAAGCGTGAAGGCGGGCGAGAAAGACCAGGGGGTCTCAGCTCGAGAGCGCAAGGACTTGTTTTCGTCTGGGCCGCCGGGACTCGTCAAGGCGGTTGCGTCCAGCATATCCCGGCTTGCGAAAGCAGGACTACGAGCCCCGATGCGATTAGAGGCTTTGGGCCCAGTTTCTGCTGCTGGAATCATGCCGGAGATGAAGCAGGCCAGGTGGTCGAGTAGCGCGACGAGGACACGAAATCATGATGGTCGCTGCTATGACTCCAAAGAAAACAGCAAGACATATGCCGAATAGATCTTGCGGACGGACTCCCAGGGTGTACGCAAACGACGCCATACCCGACGAGACATTCTCTGGAAGAGTGAATAAGAGATTCGGGGTCGACGGATTGAGATAAAGCGCAGATGAAGGATCGGAAAGCTGATCCGCGAAATTTGACGGTGGAGTAAATGGCACTGTCGAAAGTGGATTCCAATGGTGGTTCGCAGCGTCCGGAATCAAAGTGACATCTATAGCCCTGTCAGTCAATGTACCAAATTCAAACCCAGAACGGCTTACTATAAACCAAAGCTGCCCACGCGGTCCTTGTCAGCAAGGGATCTATAAAGATAGATGAGAATCTGACGATAAAAACATGGTCGTAGCATGAGCTCACAAACAAAACGGGGCCATTGCACCGCGACCATCCCCAGGACTGCGCACCATTGCGTATGAAACATGATATCGCGCATTGAGGGTGTACCTGTTCGGTCAGAATGAAGCAAAAATCGAGCTATAAAAGAGCTCACAGAATCTAAGAAGAGCTGGGGAGGTCCCTAATCTCTCTCCACTAATCGCACTCGCCAGAATGAACCCAGCACTTTGCGCACGAGACCATATCCCGCTTCCCGGTCTCGTATTGCCGCGATTCCAGGCAGAAGATATCCGTGCCAGGCCGACGAGAAGCCAGTATGCGATGGTGAGACCCACAGTGCACCAGAAGATGATCTGGGCTTTGCCGTACGGCGAGCCCGAAGACGGGTTCAACGGCGTCGTTTCTACTTCGAAACACAAGAGCTCCTGGCTGAATGGATCCACCGCTCGCAGACGTGTCGTCTGGGTCGTAAGAGCTCTCGATTTCGTCCAAGGTATCGACGCAGACATCGCAAAAGGCCCTTGGACAATAGGACAGTAATTGCCGATGGTAGGGTCGATCGACGGCAAGGGCGATGGAGGGAACAAAGGCGAACATAGCGCTGTGCTATTACTGTATGTATTCAGCGTCAACACTGAAGTTGAAAGGAACAGAGTGGCTGAAATGATCGAATGAGCACATCGAACTGGGTAAAAACGCTTCAAAGACGCACAGAGACGGGTGCTATCTGGCGCAAACCCTACAATATTCGTCGGACTGTTTCCCAGCACCGAGAGGCGCAGAATCATGTCGTTTTGGGCATCTTCTTGGATCTGGGCGTAAACTGAGGAAATGGACATTTTCTGGGATACATTGGCCGTTGAATCGAAGCAGTCGTTGAATGAAAGAGTGGCCGGGTCAGCGAGAACATGGTGCAAGGAAAGAAATAAGAGGATTGCGGCGACGGCTGAGCTCATCGTGGCGAGCGGCCAACAAAGTCTGGATGGTCACAGGTAGTCACTGACATCACTGAATTGGATCCGGCCACAATTATCCGCCCTGAGAAGCTGCTCAAAGGCTTGGGAACAAAGAAATCAAGTTGTGGAGATTGACAGGACAAGCGGAATGTACAGTGAATATTATTTACACTAAAAATTGTTTCAGACAAACGCCAATCCGGCAAACGTCGCAGCGGCTCCGACTACAGCTCCGCCAGCCACCGCTCGAAATCCGCTGCCCACTCCATTTTTGTTGCTCTTGCCTTCAGCTTCCAGCTTCTCCGCTAGCTTCTCGACCGCTTTTCCTTCTCGACCAATTACCAAAAGTCCAAGAGAATCTTGGACACAAGCGAGCTTGGAATGAAGACCGAGCCTCATGGCTTTGGACTGCATCGCGGGAATGTCATTCATGGGAAGGAGATATCCTGTGGCAGAAGACTCTTTCCCCAGCTTCTCGAGAAAAAGGGTCTGATCTTCTGCAGTCAACGTGCGGTGTAAGGAAGATGGACCAGCCTCGACTGGAGCAGCGTCAGGAATCGAAGCGAAACTGGCTGTTGGAGTCGGCGAAGATAAAGTTCCAGGCATAAGAGTCTGCAACTGCTTTCGGGTCGGTTTCTTGGATGGAGTATAGGCGAAATTGGTAGTCTGCCAACGAGCAACCTTCATCTCTGCATCTTCAGCGTCCTGGGATTCAGCTGAGAAGATTCCAGGCCGCAGCAGTGCTGCTACAATTTCAGAGGAATTGGTGGATAGAGAAACGAGGGATTCGGATGTTGGGAACGCGGGCTGCTGGGAAGAAAGGCGGCGGCGACTACGAACAGCGGCCTTGGTGTCTTCGAGTTCGAGCTGGTTCAACTCTTGTTCAAGCCGCTTTGGCGTCGCGACCCTCTTTGGCGTCTCGACCCGCTTTGGCGAAAGCTGCATCGACTCAAAAGCTTCAGTCACACCTTCTGAACTCTGATCTTCAGTAAAAGGACAGCCTGAACGAGGATGTCCAGCTCGCGGACGATGGCATTTGCTGCAATGAGGCTTTCGAGGAGTAGAATTCGGCGTGATGGTCGACGTCGTCGCTCTTGTTGGCGTGTTCGTCGTTGAACGTAGCGTTGGAGGCATGGTGGTGACAGTTAACCTTCTACCTTGATTCGATTTACCTGTTGGCTGTTAAGTAGACAATGGCGAGAACAATAATAAGGTGACAGAACGGGAACAAAAGTCGACGCGGCGTGACTCGTACTGCCCTTTTTGGTCGTTTCTTTGTCTCCGGTCTCCTTGACCACAGTTCCTTCTTGTTCCAATTCGAGGCATCAAGTGCATATTCATAATCCGCAAAATTGCAATACTAAGTTTAAGATACACGTTTTTTATGCTTGGAATAATATACGACTGGGCTTGAACAAATGGAATACAATGGCGAGGTTGATACTGGACGTGGTAAGTGAGAAATATCATGAAAGAGAAAGGAGTGGATCAAGTGCCACAAGCCCAAAGCCCTACTTGGTCCTCGCATCGAATGTGAAAAAAGCATCAGTCGGAAATGATCATCGGTAAACCAAGCCAGGCGCGACGGGATTTAAAAAAGCAATACGTGCCAGCTTCCAAGGGGCTATTGGGCGCTGGTCGAGACAGCCATATTCTCACCAAAAGATATTGGAGGTGTCTTCATATCGGGATGTTCTTTAGGAGCAAATGCGCCAGCGACGGCCAACACCGGCAAAGGTGTCAGTGGTATCGGAGAAAGGGCACCGTTTTCATTCGACTTGAGAGGCTGTTCCGAAACTGGATGTGATGACCTAGAAAGGAAAAGGAGCAGTTGAATCGGACGCCGGAGACCCTGGAGATGAAGACGACCAACGTTCTGATTTTCTTGTTGGGTTGATTATCGGGTGATGTATTGTTCGATTTGCCCTGTCCTTCGTTAGCGCTTGACTTGGAGAATTCAGCTTTACACACCTTGGGACGTTTCTGTGACGCTTTCGGTTGACGTTCACCAGGATCATAGACATTATCAGGAAGCCCAGAGCTACAAATGAATCAGCATAGCGAGGATCAAAATGAGATTTCCAAACCTCTTTATATGTCGAACAACAATTCCCATAGTCGCCTCGTCAAAGGTCTCCCACATCTTGACGAGCTTGGTGAATTCTGTCGTTGGATACGAGATATCTAGTCGTCGAGGGCCAACCGCACCAGCTTGAATTGTTGAGTCAGTTGTTGTTGCAACACCACGATTAGACGAGACGAATGTTCACGTTGTTTTGGTTCGATAGACAGTCCGATATAGAAAGTCGTTGAATAGACTGGACCTGCACCATCTTTGCCTTCAATGTCTTCCTTTTTCCTTTTCGCAATAGCGTCAGAGATCTCGCCTTGGGCTACAGAGCGGACTTCTTCATCTGATATGCAGTAGCAGACTTGGTCGAAGCCTTTGACGAAGGGATGCGCTAGAATCAGAGAGTCCACGTATTCCAACTTCATGACCAGTTGCCGCATCCGAGACTCGACAGTACCGGCCCTACGAAAATTAGAAGTATCAGGGCCATGGGCTATGTAACTCACCATTTAAGCTGAAGATCCGCATTTCCTGTAGAGGCGATGACCTGCAGATAATACCGATACTTGTGGAAAAAGTCATGTTTAGAAAACAGTTCAGACCACGATGAAGTCCCAACTATGACTCTGTCGACAATTTCGGAGCCTACGGATACAGTCAGTCATATAGCAGAATCTAGTGGCTGCTCTAACCTCTTTTGAACTCTTCAGTGATGATCATTTGGGTCGAAGCAGTCACATTATGTGTTGCACACATTGAAGGGTAGGAAGGGGTAATGATTGGCATTCTGTGTGAACGGTCTGCAGGGTAAAGCTATTCAACATCAGTACAAAGTCCAGTTCTGAATGAGGAAAGTCATCACCTTGGGATTCCAGACTTTGATTTGTAATGGACCCTCCTCTATCTGCTTGAGCAAAACTGGTTGGGGCCACGCCCTGGAGGGCATTAGTTTCATTAGTAGACGACTGGAATGTACGTACCACTGGTACATAATCACAAAAAACCGGCTGACGATTGCGCCGGCGATAGCATTGGGATAGAGCTGACATATTCGAGCGACGAGCATGGCCCAGGCGACACCACCGAGGAATCCATTGACATTAGAATAGATGGCTCGCCCTGAGACACGTCAGACTATTCATTCCACAAAAAAGAAAAGAAAAACGCACGTTGGGCCCAAAGTTTTATACAACGCAAGGAATCTCGGAATACCTGAACATTAGGTACCAGCCGCAAAATCTCGTCCGTGACGCGAGAGCCTGCAACGACGGTTACTCTGAGAAGACCAAAGAGACGTAATAGACATACCGTTGAGACTCCGTATACAACGCTCATCTATATTTCGCAAAAGATTATTGTCCTGCAAAGTTAGATCGTCCGGTATTGAGGACAGCGCTACTCGGGCCATGGTGAAATCCAGAAGAATTCCGCTGATTTTGGCGTTGATGACCGGGACATACGCCTCTGGAACACCCTGAAAAGGCAAAAGAGTTGGAAAAACGAAGCGAATGTATCGAATACCAGGACTCACAGATACTTCTGTGGCGCCTTCGAGCTCTCGGAGCATTGGTTCGAATGTCTCGAAAAAATCGTTGCGGGATACATGCTTTGGGACGACGCATAAGGTATCAATATCTGAGCCCGGGCCATGCACCCCTAGTCGATACGACCCAAAGGTGAAGATTTTGCCACCAGCAGCGGTGGCAGCTGCGTCAGAGAGACCCTGAGACTGGCATACTTTGTGGACAAATTTTTTAACCAGCGCAGATATACGGCCGAGGACAATTTCTCTTGATGACAAGCCAGTCAGCGAACGGCAAAATTCGGGAGAAGAGGTTGAAATTAGAATGTATTTGTTGTAGACATGGCAGAATTTTGGAGAACGAGGACGCAGAATAGTCAAAGACGTACCTCGTCCGAGAATCCACTTCAGACTCGAAGACATTTTGTCGCCTCATTTCCTCCGTCAGCGTCAAGGTGACCTCTTTTTCGCGCTCACTGGATTCGTTGACAGCGATTGGCGGTGTAACACCGAGATAACTGTACTGCGGTCAGCGACTATTCTTGTTTCCGAGCAAAATTGAGCATACCCTGTCGACATTGTGGGTGAAAGAGCAATGATTGTGTCTTTTGAGGAAAGACCAAGACCGTGGATGCTGTGACGGGTGTGACTTGATAATAAAGCTTATGTCATCTCAATTCCAATGTCGCGCAGAGGTCTCTCGAGTTTTCACGCATGTCCTGTTACTAAAATTGTCCAGGATTCAGTCCCATAACTCCTTTGTGGAACAGAGACACGACAGATCCACGGTGTAAGCGTACTTGCTTCTAAAGTTCCTTTGTTCTTACCTATCATAGTCGGAAATGAAGAAAGATCAGAACTGCTCCACATCCTTCAAACCAAACTAAACGAATTGTCTTCCGAGGATCCTGTTCGTTGGGAAGTGGGAAGAACATGGAATATTACCCGGTCTTGAAGCTCATTCCCAACGCGTAAGTGACAATATATTCAAGTTTTTTTTTTTGCTCCAGTCCGAACGAATAGATATCATAGGTAAGTAAAACCAATTCTCCACGAAGGATGGTCAACAATACTGTTCAGCCTGGCACATCGGTATGGTCCTTCGCTATTCAAACCCTATTCGCCTTGGCGAAGGTCTCGAGGCACTGGAGCCTACTGGAGCATTGCGCCAACATTACTTGGCTACTAGGCCCCAGCCAGAGCTGCAAACTTTGCAAATGATCCGTAAATTTTGCAATATTGCGGCAATGCTCCTTGGCTGAGAAACTTTGACAGTGTGCTTTGTGTCTGGCTCTGCGCTGGACGAGAGCAAAGGGGTGGGAAATACTGACTCGTACTACGAAGATATATTGGCCTTGCTCAGCGACGTTGTCCTGCAGCATCAGTATTGTGGTCCGAAGAATTATTTTCTTGTCATGGCTACCCGATCCCGACTATTTCGCAGGCTTCAGCGACCAGACGAGGCAGATGAGACGTAGGAGCGATAAATTTCCTTTTTCAAAACTCCGTTTGACATTTGGCCTTGTAAAATTCGGCAACTAACTGGTTGGCTCCAAGGGGAAGTTATAGGCATCGTACCGAGTGCAGTTCGACGCAACTTGGGTGACGATATCATGGCTCGTCTCATTGCGCTCGCCGGTGGAGATCCATATGAAAGCGTATAAGAGCTTGACCGTCAAACCATGGTCCGAACAACAAACTTTGGATCGATGATAATAAATACAGTCAGTGATCTACGACTCTCCATCACTCAAGTTATTTGAACTCTTTCTCAGCCGTCCAATTTCCAGAATCCACGCACTCTAATTCCAGCCCCGTTGGAGGCGAATAAACGTGAAGATGGAATGTTGGATGACTGGATGTCGATAAGGGAATAAGTAATCTCCAGCATTGTATGTCTTTTCATCATTCTAACACTTTTTCTGACTTGGATTTAGGTATCAAATGCAAAGTAGCGAAGTATTGCTCTATGTTCAGATACCTTACTATCCGGACCCTCCCTAAGACACACGAATTATATGGACCATCAGACCAGGGCATGGCCTCGACACAAGGGACTTTGTGAAACGTATGCTGCTGCTGCAAGAATATAATGGATAGATTCACCTCAAAGTAGAACTGTAAAACATTTCTTTTTTCTGGACTTGGCAAGGACTTGATAAAAAAAAAAAGGGCCCCGATACGTAATTGTGATGACATACTTTGCCCGACTTGCCGTCGAAATGCCGTGACAAGCGCAGCTTTTCTCGTCGTGTCGATGGGCTTTCCCGTGTTGACAGCTTTTTTTGTCCTCAACGTCCACCATGGTCTGGGTCTTTTGGCGACAATTCAAGGCTCTCTTTTGGAAGAATTGGATTGTTCTCTCTAAACATCCATTTGTCAGTCGCCCTCTTGCTTCTTCTTGCACGTCCAGCTAAAAACGGTCGCGATAGCTGAATCTTCTCCGGTGCTTCATTCTTCCAGTGGCCTTTGGCCTATTTCTGGCGGTCGCGCAGCTCTTCCTGCTCAAGCCCAACAATGCAAGTGCCTGCAGACGTGTCGTGAAACTACTTTTGATATTTCATTTCAGTATGGCATTGGCGACCCCATTTCTGTTTTGCCTCTACAGCAGCAATTTGACGGTTCATTTGCATTAATGTGGGCAGACGGAACAGATGGTTCAAGCTCTCCTTCACCAGACCAGATTATGTCGCACATTACAGCAGGCTTCAACTCTGCTCAGCTTAGAGCCATCTCAAAGCTCGGATCACCAGATGATATTCCAGCTGCATGCCCTCAAAACTTCAATGGGTTTTCGGAATGTTTTGCCGCTGTGGCTTTCACGTCTATTCCCGCCAATGGCAACGCGACCAATCCAGTGATCTACACGATTCTGGCTGATTCTGGTCTATTTCATATCGATGTCGTCCGTCACAGTAGCGACTATGAAAGACGGATATTACCTCTCCAGTGGGCCATTGACCAGGCAAGTCAGATATCTTACTGCGGCGCTGCGTCACTTATTTCTTCGACAGGCGATCATAGAACTTCAAACCGGTGTCCAGGTTCCAACACCTCTGGAATGGCCTTTTACCCAAGAGACCAACCAGCAGCAGAGCACCAACACACGATTGAGTAAGTCTTGGAATTTTCGTGGATTTCCTTGCTCAATGTATCGTAGGCTTCATTCGGGGGATACGGACTCTTCTCGTGCTGGCTCTGTAAGTCAATGTCGCTGTTTCTTTTATTTGCCTTATACTCTCCAGATTCGTCTGCTTCGTGGGTGTTTCGTATCAACTGCCGGGTGCCGTAGCAGCCGAGAGGGCTAATCTTGTCACAACGCACATGAAAGCCATGGGATTGCAAGATTCGGCTCGAGTAATGCAAGTATTTATATCTCGTTGAATTTGACTGCACTTACCCATGTCTCAAGATCGTGGCACCTTGCCATCAGTTTAGTGTATTTGCCCGCCTGGGTGATCGTGTCGCTCGTTTGGCATTTCCGTATCTTCAGCAAAACCAGTGTTCTCCTCGTCCTCGTCGTCCATGTCCTGCTGGGATTGGTCCTTGCTTCCTGGTCATTCTTGGTCGCTGCTCCATTTGGAAAAAGCCCACAACTGGCAGCGGTTTCGTCGACGTTCCTTGCTATTCTCTTTGCCATCCTCGCCCTTGTGCTTAGCAAAAATGCAGGCAATGGACTCGCCTTCATCTTCACGATTCTCTTCCCACCTGGATTCTACATATTTGCGATTCGGGCCATGTGTGGATTTGAAAATCATCTTCTGGCGACGGACGCTCTCCACGGTGATCCCGACAGCAGCCTCAGACTTTTACCGCTCATTATCGCAGCTTTGGTTCGTTTTTATTGTTACTCTCAGGCACAAGTTGCTCAAAATTGTCTAGATCGATATCTTCTTATGGCCATGGCTTGCTGTGTTGTGGGAGAGGAGAATGTATGATGCGCCAAATCCTGCCAAGAAGTCTTGGTTCAGAAAGAACAACGAGATTCAGCACAATGTGCCTGACGACGTCGCAATCTCCATCAGAAACCTGACCAAGACATTCAATACCTCGCTCTTCAAGTCAAAGAGTGGACATGTTACTGCAGTTCAAGACTTGACTTTGGACATCCCGAAGTATGGAATCTTTGTCTTGTTGGGATCAAATGGGTTAGATGTCACCTTTCATTGTTAACCTGTGATATTGACGAACATCACCAGTGCAGGAAAATCGACAACTCTGTCGATCCTGGGCGGTCTAGCTGGAAAAACCAGTGGATCGGTTCGGTTCGCAGGTGGAGCTCATCGTCCACCTGGAGTAGTTGGACTGGTCCCTCAAAAGAATGTTCTCTTCCCTGAACTCTCTTGTTATCAGACGTTGAGAGTATGGAAAGCCGTCAAGTGGTCTAAGAGTTCTACTCAGGACGAGGACCTTGAACAGCTGTTACGCGATTGCGATCTCAGTGCCAAAATACATTCGAATGCTGGGACGCTGTCTGGTGGTCAAAAGCGCAAGTTGCAGCTCGCTATCGGTCTTGTTGGTGGTTCAGAAGGTAAGAACCTTTTGCTCATTGTTTTGCTGGTCTGATTCTCTTTGCAGTGGTCTTGGTCGACGAGGTAATATGAATATCTCTTCAACTTGAGCAATGTTTGACGCTTCGATTTAGTGCACGTCAGGCGTCGATCCACTGGCTCGTCGCGCCTTATGGCGGACACTAACATCATTCCGAGAGGAGCGAACAATCGTCTTCACGACACATGTAAGCTCAAAATACCTTGTGACTTTCACAGACTTACGATGTTCTAGTTCCTGGATGAAGCTGATCTTCTTGGAGACCATATTGCTATTCTGGGCGCACCAGGACTGTTATTGGCCCAAGGTTCTCCGGTCTCGTTGAAAAGAGATCTCGGGGAAGGCTATACCATCCAGGTATCGTTTGCGCATACAGAAGAAAAGTCGACCATTCAGAGTGCCGAATTGCTCCAAGCCATTCATTATCATGCTTCCGGCGCTTACACGACTCTCAACTCACCTTATCAGGTCTCATACCATCTAAAGTCGAAGGATCCAGCAGTTGTCGAAAAAGTGCTGCAGATGCTTGATCAAGAAAAGGTCAAATATGGCGTCTCGTCGTACGACGTACTTTCAACCAGCATCGAGGACATATTCTTGAATCTCATGAACAAGCATGAAGTACCGGTTGACGAAGAGAAGATTCCTTCGGACGAATCAGTGTCTTCTGGGCCGGTCTCTCTCCCTTCTTTGGCTCTCTCTAGTGGACGATATGTCTCGCCTGTAAATCAGGCTTTGACGATCTTTCACAAACGATCGTTAATCGTCCGTCGCAGTTGGTTGACACCTTTACTGGCCGTCCTGATTGCTATCGCAGCTTCTACCATCCCGCTGATATTCATCCATGGTCGAAAACCATCGTGTGTCAAACAGTTCCAGGAAACTATCATCGCTCCCCTCTACCTTCCACTGATCGGGGGAGATCTGGGCCCGCAATTTGCCTCATTCCTGCCTCCCATTCTTCAATCTCCTCCTGGGCTTTTATCGACTTTGGGGAACAGCACTGCTGTATTGTCAGTGAAAGATCTACCAGACAACTCGACCTTTGTTGACACGATCAAGCAAAACTTCCTCAACCTCCAGATGGGCGGTGTTTCCTTGGATTTCAATACTGGGGCTGCCCTTGTTGCATGGGAAGCAACTGCTCCTGGATTGAACGGTCCTTCAATGTTGAATCTCGCATCGAATCTTCTATATAATCATGCGTTGAACACATCAGGGAAATCAGACCGAACTCCGACAATCATCGAGCCCAACTTGGGCAGCTTTCCACCAGTCGAAGCCGGGACATTGTTTGCCCTCAAATGGGTCGCTTTCTTCGGTGTAAGTGATTGATCTTGCTTTGCTCAACAATGACTGACATTCTTCAAGCTTGCTATGGCTGTTTATCCTGCTTTCTTCGCTTTGTATGTCACGAAAGAGCGACGCTCTTCGGTCCAGGCCATGCAGTTCTCTAATGGACTGGCAAATCCGAGTGGCTTGTATCTTGGTCACCTCCTCTTCGACTCTATGTTCACACTCTTCATTTCGACTGTCATTACCATTGTCTTTGCAACTGCATCGGACCAATTTCATGGGGTTGGATTATTTGTAAGTCTCTGCATCTCGAACGAAGACCCAGCTAAAACAAGAAGTAGTGGCTCATCATGGTCTTGTACGGTATCGCTGCGACATTGTTCGCATATTGCGTCTCCATGATGGTTGCCTCTCCCCTCGCTGCTTTCGCTGCAATTGCTGGATATCAGGTTATCATGTTTGTGGTAAGTCAGTTCGTACCGTGATCTTCAAAAGTCTCACTCTTAAAAGCTGTATCTCGCGGGCTACTTGCTCACCTTGACCTACGCCAAGACGAGTGATGCTGACAACATAATAACGACAATACATTTTACTCTTTCTCTCGTCTCACCGGTCAATAGCGTGGTAAGTCGATATATGAGCTCGATATCTCTGAGATTAAAGTTTCAACTTTAGATTCGCGCCGCCCTGGTATCGGTTAACATGTTCTCCCTGCTGTGTACAGGCGACGAACCGGTCACTACAGCTTCCACTGGGACCATCATGCGCTACGGGGGACCAATTCTCTATCTGATCATTTATTCCTTTGTTCTCTTCGCCCTCCTCGTTTGGGTCGATTCAGGTGCGACATGGCCCAAATTCATGACGCGCCGGACCAAGAGCAAGGCGTCAAACCAAGTCAACGAGGATGTCACTGCAGAAGCTCGTGCAGTCGCTGAATCGAAAGATGCACTTCGTTTGCTCAACGTTTCCAAATCGTTTGGACACAACAAAGTGGTGGACAATGTCAGTCTTGGAGTAGCATCAGATACCGTACGTGTCTTTCTTTCTCTTCTTTTGGAACCCAGTTGACGTTTCATCTCAGATCTTCTGCCTCCTTGGGCCAAATGGTGCAGGGAAAACCACAACCTTCAATGCAATTCGTAAGTGACCAGTTTATCTCAATGACCTGTACTTACTTTGGCAGGTGGCGAGGTCATTCCAGAAAGCGGAGACATCCTGATTGATGGCGTCTCGGTCATTCGGGACCCCAGAACAACTCGATTCTCGCTGGGCGTGTGTCCTCAGTTTACCGCCATTGACTCGCAATTGACGGTCCGAGAACATTTGATCATATATGGTCGTCTCAAGGGTCTACTACGTGGAGACCAGTTGCATAACAATATCAATGCCATCTTGGAGGCGACTCGGCTCAATATCTACGCAGATCGTCTTGCGAACAAGCTCTCTGGCGGAAATCAGCGCAAACTTTCTCTTGCCATCGCACTAATCGGTATGTCGTCTGACCAGCTGTGAATTGGTCTCATTGACGCTTGTCTAGGTAATCCACCTGTTGTTTTGATCGACGAGTTTTCGACTGGCATAGACGCCAAAATGAAACGTGATATGTGGATCACATTGAGAAACGTCGCAGTCGGAAAAGCGGTCGTTATCACAACCCGTAAGTCATCCATTATTTACGCAAAGTCTTGCCATTTCTGAACCTTCCTCAGATTCCATGGAAGAAGCTTCGGCTCTTGCCCACAAGGTTGGAATTCTGGCAAAACGGATGCTGGGTATGTCTTTTCAGAAATAGACCTTCCAGAATCTGACTTTCTTTGAAGCTGTGGGCACAACCGAATCTTTATCTGCGCGCTACGGCACATACGAAATTCACTTCTCATGTCGAAATCGCGAAGATGTCGTCAAAGCTCAAACCCTCATGTCTCACATCCCCAACTCCAGAATGGCTGACGACGTCGCGACTCGGTTCGAGGTTCCGATGGAAAGCGAAAGCGGGATGTCGCTGTCCCAGTTATTCCACATTTTATCTAGTCAAGGGGAGTTTGCTGAATACACGGTAGAGAAAGGGACATTGGAGAGCGTATTTATGAAGCTCATTAGACAGAACCAGGTTGACGAGGAAGATAGTGACCGAAGAAAAAGATGGTGCTTCTGATAGTTGTATCTATACATGTATCTACCACATAATGCTAAACTAACTGGCAGACTGTAGACGCAACCGAGCGAATTGAGCACTGCCGCACGTGCTATTTCTGTCGGTTTCTCAGCACTTCCACCATCATATGGTCTAGCTCGAAATACGCCAGCAACCATGCCAGGCTTTATCTCGTTTCGAAAATCCATTCGCTGGCTCCCAGAAGAAGCTACAGAGCCAACTCAGACCGTCGTCCTCACTGGTGCCAAAACTGGAGCATTCATAGACGTACGATTCTTCAAGGAGAGCAGGGAGCTCGACTGGGCTTTCTCGGGATACAGACTCAATGGTATGTCTCGACAATCTTGAACCCCGCGATCTGACCTTTTTTTCTAGAGGGCTCGAACGGTACTAGATTTCTGCATGAGCTCGATTCGAGGATTGTGGTAAACCTGCATTTCGTTAAACAGGCTCAAGCTTCTTACTGTTTTGTCTAGGATGCTGCCAGCGTCGATGACCACGGTACCAACATGGTTCTGCCTAACAGAACTACGCTGGAGAAGGGCGAGATGGTGAACCCGGCTACTGGTGTGATGACCCGATACGAGGAGATCTGGAGAGATCAACACGAGGAATCCATCCTCATTATTCGTGATCTTGAGGAAAGCTCTTGGTATGCCAGGGCTGGTCGTTGGCAGCTTGCAATTGGTCGCTCGATCTCGGGTGATTTTTGGGCATGGCAAGCTTGCAAGGAGGGCCAGGACGACAAATGGACCGTACAGCATTCGACAGATGGTGCTGAAGCTCAGTTTTTACCAAACGCAACTAAGGAATGGAAACATGGCTTAACTGTCGACTGGGCTGGTCAGAGTTGGTTGGTTTTGGAGGCTTCTTAACATTCAGCGAAGGGTAGGTATTCTGCGTCTTTTTCCGTCTGTAATTGTCATAAGTCTAACATGGAACATAGCAGAATGTTGAAGGCTCTGCGCCGACCAATATGACCAACCACATAGCAGCACAACGCTCGACGACTCGTTAGCCAGATACATGGATAAATTACTCGTGTCAGGTCCCAAAGTGTAAATTCAATCGTCATCAAAGGTTCTGCTTCAAGTAGCGGCATCATACGACGGCGGAGCTCGGTCGCGTAGAATCTCCTCAACTCTACGGCTAAGCTGCTCGATCTCCATTTCTGCGGTCACAGTCTCGCTTGGGCTTGCAGGACTTTTGCTCGAGCTGGGAGAGCGAGTGACCCTCATTAGGCTGGAAAGCGAAGGAATAGAATGCTGAGCTGAAGGAATAGAATGCTGAGCTGAAGAAGTAGAATGCTGCGCTGAAAGAATAGAATGCTGCGCTGAACGAGTGGGATACCAGCTCGATGGCGGTACGAATGGTTCGATAGTGAGTCTATTTTCACTGAATGGGTCGGAGACGAAACTTGAAGGGTGATCTGCTGTGATATATCATGAGTTTCATACCATATCTTTAAAACAAACCACCTACCATTTGGGGCGGAATTCCTGCTACGCCGACGTCGAATGAAGAAGAAAATCGCGAAGAGAGCAGCAAGGAATACGACAACCGCTGCGATTGAGCCTCCGACAATAGCTCCAGAGCTCTTCTTGGGAGCTGGTGATGGACTCGATGTGCTCGTCGCAGTGGAAGATTGAACAGAACTCGAAGCCAAAGAGCTGGTAAACTTGGGTTTTGTAGCCAAAGACGAAAATGCAGCAATATAGGTGATATAATCGAAGATCAAATCACGATTTCCATCCGCATAAGTTATTGTCGTTGACACAGTGTGACTCGTAGTCTGTAGATCCGTTTGCTCGAACAGCAGAAAATGGTTCTGTTGCTGATAGGGAGCGGTTACGCCTGCTGCCGCGATAAAGTCTTGGGTTGTATTACGACCATCCAGCGTGAAAACTACTGACATCTTGCCAGTCTCTGTCCAGTCAAAAACACCGTATAGCGCGACACTAGTTCCTGAAAACGTGTTTGAGCAAGAAGCCAGGCGCAAAACCAGGTGCGTACCAGAGAATTGAAATGAGAAAGAGTCACCAACTGTAGCGCTACGGTGTGTCGCATTTCCTACTGGCTCTGCATCAAGGTAACCGCCGCCGACTTGGATCAAGTCGGTATTTCGCTGCCAACCAGATCCAGAATAGGTTAGCTCTGGATTGTCATCGTCTACCAGAATGGTTGTCCCAGACAGTGGTGTGGTTTGTCCAGCAGTTACCACAGCATAATCGACGCCTGTGACTATACTGGAAAGATTTATCGAATGTTTTCCGTCCAACAAAAGAGGGCTCTGGTAGAATTGGTGATACCACTGGTTTATTCCCGAGGGAAACTGGAATTTGGCGACGTATAAAGCGTTGGAATCGATAGAAACATTGAAGGATTTTGGGGAAGCGGCATCGCTTAACCCAGGTCCATTGCCAACGAACGATATACCAGTCCCTGCAGAAAACTGGTCAGTTTTTCGTTTCAGCTTTTCAACAAACTGACCGGAAAAATCATACACGATACTGCCATACGGTGCTACATTCTGATAAATGTATTGCGTACCACCTAGAAGAGGACCAGCTGGCTCGATGGACCAGTGGGGGCCTCCAAGAGACAAAGAGGGATTATCAACGAGCACCAGGACGTCTGAGTCGCTGGAGGACATGGCTCTAGATAGCACAAAGTTTCCGGAACGGAAAGTATCAAATACCAGGTACCACCGGCATCAATGATCTGCCCCTATCACACCAATACCATCTTGCTGACTTCCTGCGTTCTTTCTGCTCACCTCTGGCCATGTGAAATACTTCCATTCTTTTGAATAGTTTGTTGTCCATTGTCACTGAGTGAAAATATGGAGTCTGATCATGGATTCTCTTGCGATATTTACTGACTAATTTGAGTGATCTAGGGGAGATAGCATAATATATTCACGCAGTGTTTTGATGGTTTGGTGAGTGTTTCATACAGCACAGATTATTTTCTGCGAGGTTGCAGTGCTCTCGGGAACCTTGCGTCGGGATGGACAATGATTAGTCTCGCCTATAACATTGCAGCTATCATTATCCATAATTCGCGGCACCCTTATTGGTGAACGGAGCCTGGTGCTGCTCCGCCAATGTCCAGAATCGGAGTCGGTTACAATCAACTTGAATCAAGGATAGGCCCTGGGACACTCCCCCTAGGAACTAGGCCCGAAAAATCGGCTCAGACCCGCAAATTTGGCCGAGGAATGTCACAAATGTCACAAATGTCACAGGTGTCACAAACCGCGAAACCGCCTTTTTTGTCCGTGTTCTGAGGTCCTGCGCCTGTAGCGACACATAAAGCATTGAGGACGGGACCGGTAATTTGTTTCCTGGTGTTGATAGTCGGAATATCACGTATCCCACGCGTCTCATTCCGGACGCGCTCGTTAAGGGCCGGCACAGCGGCCCGCGATGATGCTTCATCTTGGCAGCCGGGAAAACAAAAAATGTTTGCCGGCCGCGAAGTCGAGCTCCCTGCTCTCCTTGAAGAATCGTACGTCTATGACAGCTGATTAAGAAACGATAGGCGCCATCAAAACTCGCACTGTTCGGCGGAGTTGAAAATTTATTTGTTGTTGCTGCATGTTGCAGACTTGCGCAGGGAAAGTTTACCTGAAGTTGTCGGCCGTTGTTCTGCCGTTGATAAGTGGGTCTGGAACCGATGAAACATTCAAAGTCCGCTGAACAGCGCGAGTTTTGAGGCAGCCTATCGTTTCTTAATCAGCTGGAATGCTCCAGTTTTGGCACCAGTGAGGACGATGGTCTGAGTTGGCTCTGTAGCTTCTTCTGGGAGCCAGCGAATGGATTTTCGAAATGAGATAAAGCCTGGGCTGGCGTATTTCGAGCTAGACCATGGTGGAAGTGCTGAGAAACCAACAGAAATAGCACGTGTGGCAGTAGTCTCCCCTAGGCAGACGGAAAAAGATCAATCCTCGCACCACTCGGATTTATTGAGTTTAAATGGAGATTTATACAAGGGTAATCGTCAAGTGAGTAGTCTCTTCATGCCCTGTCGCACATCTTTCTAAACTCACTGTTAGCCTGCCTTGGTCGCAGCAAGTGAGTCCGAGCCTTGTCGCTCGTTACTCCGAGCCATTTGTCGCTTGTCGGCTACCGAGTCTTGTCGCTCGATCGAAAGGCCTTTTCTGGTGAACAGTCGAGCCTCCTGTCTCAGGCTCTTCCTCACTGTTCACCAGGTGCGTAACATATTGTTTTCCCTTTCTCTCTTCCTCACTGTTCTCCAGTTCTAGGATATTGTTTTATCGTCACTATTTGAATACATTCTATATTCCATCTAAATCTCATTACCCCTGAGCTGATATGAATGGAGAAAATCAACATGGGCAGCAGCCTAGACAGGCAACAAATCTCGAACAACAAGTTGTTGCCGACCTCTATAGCATTGTTGACCTCTTCAAACAAGGAGGGATCTCACGAGAAAATGCTGAAAGGCAACTTGTCCAGACCCTTCAGCGAGGAAGTACCGCCCTTGGGATTCAATACCAGGCAGGGAACCTCGATCCATACCTCCAAGAAATGGATACTCACATCCAGAACCTCAGGCAAGCGCAAGAGAGAGGCCGAGGTCGAGTACCATTCCCTGGATGACTCCAGTCTCCTAGGAGACAGTCTTCCTCGAGAGAGAGATATAGAGAACACTCAAGAGAGCCCGAAAGACCAAGGCAACAGTCTCGCTCTCGTTCAAGGAACCGCCGGGATCATCGCCACAGAAGCCGCTCCGCATCACCAGTCAGAAGGTCAGGCCGAAGGGACAGGTCTAGAAGCAGGCGCCGAAGACGTAGCCGTGAGTCTTCTACATCATCTTCTTCCTCCCGTGAAGAGAGCTCGCACCGCTGGAAGCGCATCAAACTGGAATTATTTGGTTGGGTGGCCGATTCATTCATCTCCAGTGTCGTTGTCTCCCCAGAGCAGAAGAAACTCATCGACCAGCTCGAAAATTTCTCGAGGGATCCCAAGGAAGCTTTCAGACTCCTCAAATCCCAACCGTCATGCCCCCCGTTCACAGATTCGGCCTGGAAAGAGATCCTTACTGGATCGTATGTCGACTTCGACGAGCTCAGCACCGAGCACTTTGGCTGCAAGGTTACCAGTGAAGGAGACTGGATCAGAGTCTGGCGAGTCTATGAGAGAGCTCTCAGATTTGCCTTTGTTGATAGAACAGCCGAGCTTGGCTCATATTTCGACTATATTCAGGACAACTTCCAGCAATCCCGGTCGGAGCTCTATCACAATGTCGTCGCCTTCGAGAAAGCAGCCTGAAAGCTCTCTGCCAATTCGAGAATCCTCCTTGATGACCGAAAGTCCTTCACAGCTCTTGAGCGGTCTTATCTCACCGCAGAGGGAATCTATCACAAGCCAGCTGCCCATCGGGGAACCTCTCTGGCTGGTGGACAGAACCGGAAAGGTGGTAGCTCAGGTAAACGGGCTTCCGGCAGCGCTGTCGATGAAGTCTGTCAACTCTGGAACAAAGGAAGATGCTCAACAGGCAGCACACCTTGCTACAGACACCAAAAGCATGTCTGCGACAAATGCGGATCCAGTGATCATCGGGCTAAGGACAAGAAGTGCTCTGGCTCCTCAGCCTAGTTTTCGGCTATCAGCCAATTCTGGGTCGGAGTTCAAGTCTGACGCAAGTACGAGACCTCAGCATGATGCTGGGTCCAACACTTCGCAAAGTTCTGGTACGAAACCTCGGCATGATGCTGGGTCAAGCACCAGGACCACTTCTCATTTTCCTTTCCGTGATGCCGCCTTCGCAAGCAGGAGTTCAGAGTGGGATCAACCACCGGCTCTTGATGATGAATATGAGTCAGACAATCTGTCTGGTTCTTTCTTACCTCGATACCTTCGGGGTTTTGGTTGGAATGGAGAGAGCAGCTGTTCAAGTGTCACCACAAGGTACACCGAGATTGATTCTCCTCTCCCACAACCTTCAGCGAGAGAGTTTGCGAATGTCGAAGCAATGAAAACCATTCAGGAGAATCCTGAGTTATTCAATGTCTCGACAGAGATTGATGTCGATAGGCTCGAAGAACTTCTCACGGACCATCCGAATCAGCCTTTTGTTCAATCGGTGACTACCTCTTTGCGTCAAGGGACATGGCCGTTTGCAGACACAAAACACGACGATGGTTACCCCTTAACCTGGGACAACTCCAGAATTCATCCCAAGTCGGACCGTGAACGAGACTTCCTCGAGGCACAGAGTCACGCCGAGGAGTTAGCGGGACATTCCTCTGCTCCATTCGGTCCTGATTTACTCCCAGGCATGTACAGTACTCCAGTACTTGCCGTGCCAAAGCCTCATTCAGATGACTTGCGTTTATGTTCACATATGAGCGCAGGTAAATACTGTCAAAACTCGATGATGGACCAATCTCAGACCAAAGGCGCTCGACTTGACAATATGCATAATTTCATGGCAGCACTTTTACGGTACAGGAGATGTCATCCGAATGATGAGCTTGTGGCATTCAAATCCGATGTTGCTGGGGCTTTCCGACTCCTTCCTCTTCACCCCCTCTGGCAAATCAAACAGATTATCACAACAAATTATCCTACCAAAGCTGATGTTGAAGCCACGGTTGACTGCGGCCCGCTAATCTGTCACGTCGACTGGAGAGCTTGCTTTGGGGCCCGTGGATCACCCAGAGATTGGTCCTCATTAATGGGGCTAGTCCTATGGATCGTGATATTTGTCAAATTTTTAGTCGACTTGTTCGCCTATGTCGATGACAATTTCGGATTCGAGAGGAAGGATAATTTGACTTGGTACAAACCTTATAGCCAGCTCATGCCAACAAAACAAGTGGCCTTGTTACGCCTTTGGGATGAGCTAAAGATCCCGCACAAGAAGTCAAAACAACTCTGGGGCGCAGTTCTGGTCATCATTGGCTTTCAAGTTGACGTAAATGAGATGTCAATCACCCTTCCAGATGAATCGAAGGCTGACATGATCACCGCGGTTCAAGGGTTCGTGGACACGCCCAGCCGTCACCACCCTCTTTCAGAATGGCAACAGCTTTCTGGCTGGATTTCGTGGTCACTCAACGTTTTTCCACTCCTGCGCCCAGCTCTTTGCAATGTCTATCTCAAGACCTCTGCAAAGTCCAAGAAATTCAGCGATGTCTATCTCAATGAAGCGGTCAAAGAGGATCTGTCTTGGTTCTTGAAACACGCTCGGAGTGCCTCTGGCGTATTTGTTTTCAAGGCTATCGACTGGCACCCTCTCAAGGATCTTGATTTTGAAATCCGGTGCGATGCCTGCTTAGAAGGAATGGGGTTTTGGTCGCCTTTGCTTCGCATGGGTGCGTTCGCAGAGGTTCCGATGATTGCAGAGAATGAGAAGATTTTCTTTTGGGAGTCAGTATGTGTCCTTTCAGCTCTGGATTGGTTCTGCCGAAAGGTTTTACAGACAATGTCGCACCATTTCCCTTCCGAGCGTCCTACTCGACTCACAATTATGACCGACAACAAAAACACTGTGGACATTTTCGACTCTTTATCAGCTTTGCCAGGTTATAATGACCTCCTGAAAGCTGCAGTCGACCTGCTCATCGAGTTCAACGTCGACTTGAGGGTCATTCACATCCCTGGAGAGGAAAACGAGGTTGCGGATCATCTTTCACGCCGCAAATTCCTCAGTGCTTTGTCCTTTATCCCAGACCTTCAAATCAGTCCATTTCAACCCCCTCAGTGCGTGTTGGGGGCAGCCAAAAAATGATTTGAAGCAGTACGAGGGCCAGGCAACCACGACGCAATCCCTGGCCGCTCGAGGAGCTCGTTAGACGACGAGCAATTGCGTTAGGCATGGCACTAGATTCATCTTCTCATTCCACATATTCTTTGGCATTAAACTCGTACATTGCTTTCTGTGAAATGCACCATTTCCCTCTCGACCCTACTCCCGATACATTATCCATGTTCGTGGTTTATATGTCCACCCATATCGAACCCCGTTCCGTCGACAAATATCTCTCCAGAATATCACATGAACTCGAGCCTTTCTACCCAGATGTTCGCAATAATCGAAAGAGCATGCTTGTGTCTCGCACTCTGAAAGGATGCCGGAGACTCTACAGTAGACCAACCAGATGAAAACAGCCTTTGACGACAGCTCAGTTACAGCTGGCGGTGACTCGACTTGGATCTGATCCTTCACACGATGACCGGCTATTTGTGTCGATGCTGTTCACCGGTTTCCGAGGCCTGTTACGGCTGGGAGAGATGACCGCAAATGACAACCCACGATTGAGGAATCCATCGAAATACTCTCTTCACTCCTCAGTCGCTAGGATCAGGGAAGGATATTCCTTTTGGCTCAGGGTTCACAAGACGGATTCGTCGTTCGAGGGGGCTCGCATTGTCATTGCCGACCATCATCTAATCAATGCTGAATCTCAATTCAACTGGTATTTGCACAGTCACGACGCCCTTTTCCTGTTCAACCCGTATCTGTGGGTCACTTCTCGCGGTGAAGTACCGACTAGACAGTGGTTCATGCGTCGCCTTCACCAACTTATCCCCAATAGCTCTTTCGCCGGTCAATCTTTACGGTCCAAGGGCGCGACTTTCCTTGCCGAACAAGGTGTGGCTCTCCCCTTGATTCAATCCATTGGTAGATGGTCTTCAGAGACCTTCCAAATCTACATCAGGAAGAATCCGGTCCTCCTGCAGATCATGCTTGATTCTCGTCGCTCCGACGCGACTCGGATTGCTCAGTGACTCTTTCCATCATGTCTTCGACCTTTTCTTTTCCCATACTATATACCCATCGAGTCACTCTGCAATTCCATCTGGCCTCTTTCGAGGTTGTTTTACGCTACCCTTGACGAGAAAACTCAGACGATTGGTTGAGTTTAAATGGAGATTTATACAAGGGTAATCGTCAAGTGAGTAGTCTCTTCGTGCCCTGTCGCACATCTTTCTAAACTCACTGTTAGCCTGCCTTGGTCGCAGCAAGTGAGTCTGAGCCTTGTCGCTCGTTACTCTGAGCCATTTGTCGCTCGTCGGCTACCGAGTCTTGTCGCTCGATCGAAAGGCCTTTTCTGGTGAACAGTCGAGCCTCCTGTCTCAGGCTCTTCCTCACTGTTCACCAGGTGCGTAACATATTGTTTTCCCTTTCTCTCTTCCTCACTGTTCTCCAGTTCTAGGATATTGTTTTATCGTCACCCACCCAATTCCATTCCAGATTCTATCAGTCTCACCTAACATCTAATTACGGCTCAGTTATCTCCTACGGACGTGATCCCTCTTGACTTTATCTATCTTCCATTTCTTGTTTCCCATCCCTCTAGATACTTGTATGTGTTTCTGATTTAGTTTACAGTTGCTACGTGATGTATACCCATCGAGTCACTCCGCAATTCCATCTGGCCTCTTTCGAGGTTGTTTTACGCTACCCTTGACGAGAAAACTCAGACGATTGGACGTCTGCGAGTAGTTACCGCGTGTTAGCCGGACCTTGATTTTTTTTCAATATACCCAAGATATACCTAATGAGGAAATATGTCACCTGATCTTACCTTCTGCTGAACCCAACCATTTACGAGACTTGAGATGTCTTAGCTGCGTAAATCAAGCATTTTATGACCTCCCAATTTGACAGAGAATGGTGTCTCACGTCCGAAGCCACCTTTGGGTCTGCTTCCCCTATAAAAGCAGTTTCCAACACCCCCGTCTATCTCATCGTTAAGGCCTCATTTCAAACGCCCATTCATTCTGCAGCTGCTTTTCGGAATCCAAACTGTCTTTCATTGGACAGCTCCTTCCCCAATCTTCAGCAAAGCCGCAATCTGGACCTTGAAGAATCTGACTTGAAGCTCCAGATGCTTATCCTCGACACCCAGTCGTGATTTCATGTTCCAACAGTAAAGCAATTATTCCAGTCTTCCCTGAGGCACATCCGCTGCGAACGAATACATCGTTGCCTTGAGCAATACATCTGACTTCCTCCAGCGAATAATAATCATGCGGGTCGTATGGAGGGTATTTCTGAGCGATTTCTCGGCACAGCTTGATTCCATTAGGCAAATACAATACAAATTCAGGGTTTGGCGCGTCTGGAGCGCTCATTTAAAGGCGCTGGCTCGACATGGAAGAAATTTAGATTGTTCTTATTTGGTTGCCTCGTGACATACACATGACGTTCAAATCAAGGTCCAGGTTGACCCCGGGAAGAAAAATCAGACTAGTGTGGCAGTGCTCAATTCGCTCGGTTGCGTCTACAGTCTGCCAATTAGTTTAGCATTATGTGGTAGTACATGTATAGATACAACTATCAGAAGCACCATCTTTTTCTTCGGTCACTATCTTCCTCGTCAACCTGGTTCTGTCTAATGAGCTTCATAAATATGCTCTCCAATGTCCCTTTCTCTACCGTGTATTCAGCAAACTCCCCAAGAAGCAAGAGGGCGACTGACAAATGGATGTTTAGAGAGAACAATCCAATTCTTCCAAAAGAAGAGCCTTGAATTGTCGCCAAAAGACCCAGACCATGGTGGACGTTGAGGACAAAAAAAGCTGTCAACACGGGAAAGCCCATCGACACGACGAGAAAGCTGCGCTTTGGAATCTATCCGGATGCTCCAGCTTACCTCGGTCCGAACTCCTCGACCATCACGTGATCAACATTGCCTGCACCATTATCATTTATGGCTATCGGAACACGCAGACTGTGGTGTCTCATTACCGGAGAATCCAGCCTGTTTCGTGTCGACGTCCCGGTTGACGAAGATGTTTATGCAATTCAACAACTTGTTGTCAAAGAAACGCCCCCCCATGTCAGCGCAAGTGAGCTCGTTATCTGGAAGGTTCGTGGCTGTTTTTTGGTATCTAAACCAGATTGAATTCTCTTCTTCAAGCTTGTTCAAAGCCTCTCCACAAAGCCTTCGAATACGCTCGCCGCACGAGTGTCAGCACAAGGGTCACTTTCCAATTTTTGCGTCCAGCTAGGTCCTACCGACCTGGTCACAAGCCTTTTCGCAGATGTGAAAAATTCAGATCTCCATATATTGGTTTCATTTACAGGTAACATTTTGAATTCATCTGCCTCTGTAGATAACTAAAATTACACAGACCGCCCCATAGGTGGAGTAGCGAATGATCCTATCAGTGATCTTCGCCGACTTCGCGTCAAATACAATCAGGATAACCCACCTGCAGCACCGTCAAGTCAAGGAAAAACTGAGCCCTTTTTTCGCCGCCAAGAAAAATCTGAACAACAGATACATTTCGGTCGTCCAGCGTACGATCCTGATGCCATACCTGCAACACTACTCCATCCCATCTTTGGAGAATTCCTCGATGATTCCTCCAAGTGTCAACCTACTCGAGACGACTATGCATTAACTCGGAATCTATGCTCCCGGATGAATCAAAAATTTAAGACTGAACTGCTTCGAGCCTCAGCATTGCGCGAGCTGCTTTCCGACCACGGCATAAAGTTGACGCCAACCCAAATCGAAGGGACAGAATACGAAACGGATGGTGATATGCAGCATCCCGATCTATTCAACCTCCGATTTTCCATTTTGGGGGTAAAAAACGAGATTGGGCATCTGAATGCCGAGCCTTTCGCGCAAGCGATTCTTTACTATTTCGAGTCGATGAGACAATGGGTTGAGCGGCACCCTGATTGCCGCTTCCCATGTCTATTGATTATCCTCTTCGGTACGTAGCTCATCCTGACAACCCTTGCCCCTCCTCATGTTCAATTTTACAGGTGCTCACATTGCCTTCGCAGGGGCTGTTTACACAGATCGACCTAATTTTCAAATTCTCTCGCCGTCACTCCCACTGTTTTTCCATAGCTCTCATGTTGAAATTTGCGAACAGATTACACGGTATCTGGGAGCTTTTCGAAAAAGCGTAGTCTCCTTGAAGAGGCATTACGACTATGATGCTTTCCACCCTCCACACCCCCTCTCTAATTTTCCCTTCATGAACCGGTTTCGACCATCCAACGGCGGCGACGAGACTTCTTTCCAGTATGTGTCGAAGGTCCATGATAAACTTCTCTTCTTTGGTCTGCTCGGAGAGGAACAAATCTGCGTCAAATTCACTCGAAAGTATTCCGTGGACGCACATCAAATGGCGGCTACTTTGGGATATGCACCGACTCTTCGGGGGTTGGAACGTCTGTCGGGTGGATGGCTCATGGTAATCATGGATGACGCTCGTCAACACTATCAACCTCTGCATCTTCTTTCACCACTAGACAGGGCGAACGTTGTGCCCCGGATCCGCACCGCTATCGGTGCTTTGCATCAGCATGGGTATGTCCACGGGGACTTTCGAGCAGCCAATATCCTGGTTAAAAACGCCGATTCATTCCTTTTTGTTGATTTTGATTGGGCAGGCAAAGTTGGAGAGGCGCGCTACCCACCGAACGTTAACCGAGATAGCATTCGACGCCCCGATGGAGCATATGACGGTCAACTGATCACCGCCCAGCATGACAACGACATGGCAGCCTATCTATGGTAATTGATGCACAAGAGACTAGACATTGTCCGATGGTAGGCCCAACCAAGACTGTCAGAGCCTCAGAGGTCGGTTGGTGGACAAATATAGTGGTTATCAAAATACTGTCGAAAAACTGAATCTTACATGCATACATCACCATTTAGGTTTCGCTCTGATGCTGGGAGAGCTCTCTACATCAAAATTTTGCAGCCTTACCTCGACGTATTCGCAAATCTGCCGATAGAGTCCGGGAAAACCGGGCTATTCTTCATGTTTATCCTGATTCATTTCCCAGCATCCAGATAGCTGTCCATCACGATCGTCCGACAGATTATCTTGAATACCAGCAACTCCAGATGCAAAATCTGAATATTCCGAGAATACGGATATATTTCAGTCAGTTTAACAACATAACCTTAAACCACCTTAAACCAGGGCACTCGTTTGGATGACTGGGCTGGTCAGAGTTGGTTGGTTTTGGAGGCTTCTTAGCATTCAGAGAAGGGTAGGTATTCTACGTCTTTTTCCGTCTGTAATTGTCATAAGTCTAACATGGAACATAGCAGAATGTTGAAGGCTCTGCGCCGACCAATATGACCAACCACATAGCAGCACGACGCTCGACGACTCGTTAGCCAGATACATGGATAAATTACCCGCGTCAGGTCCCAAAGTGTAGATTCAATCGTCATCTCGAAAGGTTCTGCTTCAAGTAGCGGCATCATACGACGGCGGAGCTCGGTCGCGTAGAATCGCCTCAACTCTACGGCTAAGCTGCTCGATCTGCATTTCTGTGGTCACAGTCTTGCTTGGGCTTGCAGGACTTTTGCTCGAGCTGGGAGAGTGAGTGACCCTCATTGCGTTGGGGCTGGAAAGCGAAGGAATAGAATGCTGAGCTGAAGGAGTAGAATGCGGCGCTGAAGGAATAGAATGCTGCGCTGAAGGAGTGGAATGCCAGCTCGATGGCGGTACGAATGGTTCGATAGTGAGTCTATTTTCGCTGAATGGGTCGGAGACGAAGCTCGAAGGGTGATCTGCTATGTTATATCATCAGTTTCATACCATATCCTTGAAACAAACACCTACCATTTGGGGAGGAATTCCTGCTACGCCGACGTCGAATGAAGAAGAAAATCGCGAAGAGAGCAATAAGGAATATGACAACCGCTGCAATTGAGCCTCCGATAATAGCTCCAGAGCTCTTTTTGGGAGCTGGTGATGGACTCGGTGAGGTTGTCGAGGTGCTCGTCGCAGTGGAAGACTGGACAGAACTCGAAGCCAAAGAGCTGGTAAACTTGGGTTTTGTAGCCAAAGAAGAAAATGCAGCAACATAGGTGATATAATCGAAGATCAAATCACGATTTCCATCCGCATAAGTTATTGTCGTTGACACAGTGTGATTCGTAGCCTGTAGATCCGCTTGCTCGAACAGCAGAAAATGGTTCTGTTGCTGATAGGGAGCGGTTCCGCCTGCTGCCGCGATAAAGTCTTGGGTTGTATGACGACCATCCAGCGTGAAAACTACTGACATCTTGCCAATCTCTGTCCAGTCAAAAACACCGTATAGCGCGACACTAGTTCCTGAAAACGTGTTTGAGCAAGAAGCCAGGCGCAAAACCAGGTGCGTACCAGAGAATTGAAATGAGAAAGAGTCACCAACTGTAGCGCTACGGTGTGTCGCGTTTCCTACTGGCTCAGCATCAAGGTAGCCGCTGCCGACTTGGATCAAGTCGGTATTTCTCTGCCAACCAGATCCAGAATAGGTTATCTCTGGATTGTCATCGTCTACCAGAATGGTTGTCCCAGACAGTGGTGTGGTTTGTCCAGCAGTTACCACAGCATAATCGACGCCCGTGACTATACTGGAAAGATTTATTGAATGTTTTCCGTCCAACAAAAGAGGGCTCTGGTAGAATTGGTGATACCACTGGTTTATTCCCGAAGGAAACTGGAATTTGGCGACGTATAAAGCGTTGGAATCGATAGAAACATTAAAGGATTTTGGGGAAGCAGCGTCGCTTAACTCAGGCGCATTGCCAACGAATAATATACCAGTCCCTGCAGAGAACTGGTCAGTTTTTCGTTTCAGTTTTTCAACAGACTGACCGGAAAAATCATACACGATACTGCCATACGGTGCTACATTCTGGTAAATGTATTGCGTACCACCTAGAAGAGGACCAGCTGGTTCGATGAACCAGTGGGGGCCTCCAAGAGACAAAGAGGGATCATCAACGAGCACTAGGACGTCTGAGTCGCTGGAGGACATGGCTCTAGATAGGGTCCCGAATTGAACGCATTTTTGGAAATGATCAAGAGATTGCTATCAGTTGCCCAGCAAAGGGCCAGGCGTTCGCGGCAAGGAGTGGGTAAATTAAAAGTTGCCACCACGTGGTCTTAGTGCACTTTGCTTCTGGTTTAAGTGGCAGTGGCAGTGGTTAAAGTTTGATGGTCATGATTGAAAGGCCAGCCAAGAGTAAGGAGCATCCGTCAGGCAGCTCGGGCACATATTTTTGTGTGCAGCGGCCAGGAGAGTCAAAAGTACACGATCCGAGTCGGCAATGTTTTTGCCACAGTCGGGTCCGAACCTTCCTAATCAGGTATATGTGGTCTCCTCAGCTTCTCACTCACGAGCTTGAGATTGTCTTTATGGTCAGCATGACAGCAATATCCCTTTTCACGTATGAAGTGTCCTTTGACTATTCAGTTACCTTCATTTTGAGGAGTTGAAACATATAGATATTATTAATGTCTGTGCTTGGTCTCGAACCTCCGCGGTTGGGCGTAGGAATGTATCCCAATTAGCCAGGAGGGCGGGCAGGATTTTGAGTTCTGACCGCCATTTGAACCCAGCCACCCCTTGGCCGAAAGAGAAACTCAATGTCTGATGGCGATGTTCGACGTTTATCGATTATCTACGGTGGCTGGCTATAACGCAAGTTTTGGCAGAGATCAAGCCACAATGAGCAAGTCATTCGTTCCAGTGAACATGATGAAGAAATCAGACCAAGTCGCTCCCTTCTTGACTCTGTACGACACTCCTTCGATTCCTTTCGATTTTTCTTGAACTTTCTTGAAACTCGATGAAAAAACACCGCTCTCTTCCCATGGGTCAACAGTGCTCTTAGACTGATAATTTTCCAAGCCGCGCATTGACCGCATCGCTGGCAGCGCCACAATCTTGATACGCATCTCATGGATCCAAGCCTCCAACTATGCAGTGATATCGTGCCATTACAGGACCATGGAAACATTTAACGAACTCTTCCAGAAATCTGCGACTTTCTGTGCAACTTGTCATTCCCTGACGTCTTTCCGTAGACTGTGATTCATTCTCTCTTTCATAATGTAAGTGGGTCCGATGACAATAGAGAAATGTTGACTGACCGATTCTAGACCAAGGGGAGTGTACTTCCATCCATCCATCTCATGATCGCGATTTGAATTTTGTCGAGCGCTTAGGCATTCAGGATGGACCCTTTCATGATCGTTGCATGTCAGTGGGCTGCTTGACGTAAAAAGGCTGACTGACCGATTCTTGAATCTTGACCAAGCCGAATTTGCGTGCTTCCACGCAATTTGTCGGTATTTTCTCGCTGTTGACGAGCGCTTAGGCATCAGGATGATCATGTGGGACGCTTGGCCAGAAAAAGGCTGACTGACCCATTCCATCTCATAATTAACATTTGTCGGCATTTTCGGAAGCCCTAGCTAGGGTCCAGCATTCCTCTCTGGCATCGACTGACGGAATATGCTCTCCTTCCGCCGGTCAAATAAGGGTTATCTGGCGGCAAGATATCCGCATACAGTTCGAGTTCGAGCTTAACCAGAATAGGCCACAAGAGCGTAGATGTCCAGATTGGGCGCTAAGAGAGAGCTGTCCGGCCCGGCGGTATTATGCTAAACCTGTGTCTCTATTCTGGGAGACTGCCGTAATGTACAAACGGTTCCGCTTGAATATCGTCGGATATGTTATGACAGCGTAGGAAGACACCGTGGCTTGTGAATTGGTGTCCTGCTCTATTTTGTATGCTGAACACCATTGTTGACGAGATTGTACCTCGGTTAGAAGTCGATGCAATACGAAACATCGCAAGGAAGCATGGTCCAGAGCCATTCAATATGTCCCACTCGTTTCGGGAAACATAGACTCGTATAAAGCCTCGGAAAATAACGATCCTCTGAGAGAGATTTCAGATTTGTTGATTGGAGATTGAAGCACGAGACTCACAATATGCCCAGGCTCGGTTGTTTGAGACTTCAGAGTTATGAACAGCAGACCCGGTAGCTTTGCGGAAGCATTGTGCCAATTGTCTTCATATCTTGTCGGTCCATATAAGTATGCTGACGTGCCAGCTTTCAGGTGATTCATGAATAGTCATACGGTACTCATACCTGGCTTTTTGCAAACGTTTCTCTAGATGTTTCCAATGGCTCAAAGCCTGCGTGAAGGATGTCGCCAACGAACCCGGCGTAATGGACGAGATCTGGCGATATCTGGGCTCAAGATTCCCCAGTCGGAGTGAATCTATGACGTGCTGTCATGTCGGCAGAACAAGACATGACCTGTGAACCCGGAGAAGTACTTCTGGAAAACGGGAGTAAATGGACTGGCCAATACGGAACACGAAATACCCGAGGCATGCCATTGGTTAAATCAGCGTTAAATCCTTAGTGTTTCAGCAGTCCTTCGCAGTTGACACCGGTGATCCAATTAAAGCCCAGTGTAGTCGAATTACCAAAGGGATATAATTTTGGATACAAGTCAATGGAAGTGTCAAGAGATAAAGTTATGAGGGACAAACTAGAGAAATGGTTCTTGAGGCAGTGTCGCTTACTCCCGCAGTCTCTTGCTCATTGACCTGTCAGCGCCACGATCATCACCGTCGTATCTCCTGCTGGACCTGTCCTCTCCAGGGGAAAAAGATCTCTTCCGGGATGTTCTGCGGTCGCGAGACTCACTGGCATCTGGCGAACGACTCCGGGGGCGTCTTCTGCCAGGACTCCTAGATCTCGGTCTTCCCGCATTGTCTCCCAGCGTCTGCAACAACATCTCGACACCTTTGACCCCTTGCGACTTTCGCTCGGCTTTCTTTTCCTTCTTCTCTTTCTTTCGCGCCTTTCGAGCGCGACGCTCTTCGGGCGTTTCATCTTTATGTTTTCCCTTGGACTTTTTGGGTTTCTTTTGTGCCTTTTCTTCCTTTCGTTTAGCGATGAGATAGTCGCGCATGGGGTCCTCTGGATCTATCGAGTTATCTGATTCTGATGAATCTGAAGCAGCGTCTGCAGTGATGACGAGTCAGCTCGGACCTATCGAAAACGAAGGAAAATCACGGACCTGGGTCTAACAAGGCTGGTTTGGCGTTGAGAGATTGCTCCTCCGACTCGAACCATTCTCCATCTTCCCCTTTGGTTTTCGGCTGCTTATAATTCTTGACATGATCGACCCGAAGCGTCTTTTCGAGGACCTTTGCACCATTGAGGTTGTCGACGGCAAGGATAGTAGAGCGTTGGTCTTCGTACATGAGGAAACCGAAGCCTTTGGTCTTGCCTGTGTCCTTGTCGCGAGGCAGATTCACATCCATAACTTCGCCATACCTGGAGAGTTATTAAGGTCGGGATACCGCTTCTGATAATGTAACGCTCACTGCGAGAATATGGTTATAACGTCGCCCTCTGTCAGATCGAAATGCAGTCCGCCTACATAGATATAAGCAGAGTCCTTGTATTCGTCGTGCCAGGACGCGTTGGTGCCGAGCGAGAGCTCCAACTCGTTAATCTTATTTATTTCCCGAACGACGCTGTAGGAACATTCAGTATTCTGCGGCCAGGCTTCCAAGAAATCGACTCACTTCATTGCAGCAAGTCAAGGTGACGCGTGACGAGTTACGCTCAGTCACACCCTCTGAATTTTTTTCATGGCCTCGTTTTCGTTGCCTCCGATTTACAGCAGCCCCGATGGTGGATGGGGTCCATCATCTTCGAATTTGCCTGAGCAGTTCAAATTCAAGGATATTCCTTATGCTCAATATTCAAAATCCGACAAATTGGGCCGATTTGCTGACTGGAACGATTCGACCACCGATAACCGTCAGGCGGCTGTAGGAGCCCCGGCGGCTCAGAATGCTCGTGGTGGTGGTCCTGGTGGTCGTAGAAGAGACGGGAATCAAGCCTTCGGCAGTGGGACTGCAAGCGCTTTTGCTTATTTCCATGTCGAGGACGAATCTTCATTCTCTCTCGTCGATAACAAGGCAACAGCTCCTCGCAGAGGTGGTCTTTTTACTCGTGGAAGAGGCGGTGGTCGTGGTGGACAATCTTACAATACGAGAGGCGGTCCTCAGCGTGGTCGTGGATTTACCTCGAACAGAGGTGGAAATCAACGAGGCGGGCGTCGAGGCTGGAGAGATTGGGAAAAGGTATATTGTTCTTCAATTATAGCTGGTGCTTTGCTTATTCTCATCCAGAACACCCGTACCCGTGAATCATCTGTGGTTATTTCTCCTCAATGGCAAATGCTCGAGGAAATCGAATTCCACCGTCTTGCAAAACTGCGTCTTGAGGTCGATGAACCTGAAGATCTGTCAGTCCTACCAATCTCCTGCCTGATATCTAGCTAATCTTTCATTGATAGCGAAACGTATGGTCGTTTGTTTGCCTACGACAAAAGCTATGACCGAGTGTCAACGAAAACCGAGCGTCCTCTGCAACTCGTTGACCGTATCAAGTACAACACGACGACGTCAGACGATCCTGTTATCCAGCAGGTAGGACATCCGGGTGCTTTCGTCTTTTTATCATGCTTATGCGTTTCTTCAGCTTGCTGCTAAAAACACGGCCACAGTTTATACCACCGATGTCATTCTCAGTGTCCTCATGTGCGCACCGAGATCTGTATATCCTTGGGACATTGTCATTGTTCGCGAGGGAAATAACTTGTTCTTCGACAAACGCGATGGCGGCCCCTTCGACACTGTCACCGTCAATGAAAATTCTGCCGATCCACCTCAGGATCCAACGCCTCCTAATCCCAATAATCCCACCGAAAAGGTCCCAGAAGGACCCTCGATTAACTCTGCGACATCATTGTCTTTAGAGGCGACTTATATCAACCAAAACTTTGGTTTCCAGTCCGTCGTCGAGAACCCACCGCCTCCTGCTGTCGACTTTGACCATGCCAATCCTTTCTACGGCCCCGACGAGACTGAGCCGCTTGCATCTTGTGGATATCGGTATCGAGTTTTCGACCTCGGAATCACAGAAGACGAAGATGTGAAAATTTGCGTCCGGACTGAGGTCGACGCCTATATTCCAGGTCCAGGAAATCCTCGGGATGGACAGGGCTTGGTCACCATTCGCGCGCTGAACGAATTCGATCCACGGGCCCAAGGAGCTGGTGGTGCTCCAGATTGGCGAACAAAATTGGATTCTCAGAGGGGTGCTGTTGTCGCGACAGAAATGAAGAACAATAGTTGTAAACTTGCCAAGTGGACGGTTCAAAGTGTCCTGGCTGGCGCTGAATTGATGAAAATTGGGTGGGTGCTCTCATTATCCACTAGTCTTGTTCTGGACTGTTTCTCTCATTGTCTCTCGACGTGTTTCATGTTGCTCATTACCTTCCCACCGCAGATACATTTCCCGGGCCAATCCCCGCGATAACACGCGTCATGTTATTTTAAGTACCGCATCTTTACGTCCGACCGACTTTGCTGGACAGCTCAATGTCTCTTTGGCCAATGGGTGGGGAATTGTCAGAACCGTCACCGATCTCTGTATGAAGATGCCAGAGGGAAAATATGTCTTGGTGAAGGACCCCAACAGGGTAAGCTTTCTGGTTATCTGATTACCGAGGGCTACTCTGACTCTCGCTTTTTAGCCTGTGATCCGCCTGTATTCTGTTCCGCTAGCGGCCTTTACCGGGGAAGATGAGGAAGACGAAGGCTTTGACGATGAGCAAGAAGAATTAGGCGTATAGACCATGTTTCATTGCGCTCAATACAGACCGCCTGTTTTACATCAACTCCCTGGATCTTTCCCAAAATCACCGATGCGAACTGAGAAGATTTTCGACAGCGACTTCAATGTTAGGGCTAAAGGTGATTCTCAGTGATGTACCTGAAGCACGAGAAATTCATTTACCTCCTTTGCAAAGCGGAAACAACAGTCTCACGAGAAATATCGGGAAACATGGTGGTCAGCTGTGTGATTTCAGCCTCCGGTGGGACCCGAATCCCAGTACTGGGTCTGTTGCCTCTAAGCTCATTAACCCATTCTCGCACCACGGCCGAATTTGAATCTATTGGTGCTGCTCTTGCCCTGGAATCGGTACTGCTACCTGGAGCCGGATGGCCCGAACGAGTTGTAATGACTTCGTCATTTTGATTATTTTGTTGGCTAGATCTTGGGCGGGGATCGTCGGGAAAAGCCCGCGTGGTACGACGAGGTCCACGTGTAGAACCGACAAGAGGAAGTAAAAACCGCCGGCTCCAGGAGACCAAGGTTGGCGGTAACCGATAGCTATGAAGGTTTATCAAGTCCGAGCGGTATGCTTGTCCGCAGAGAATGCCGATTACCGCTAGAACAGCCGAACCCGGGAGACGAAGGAAAGCTAGCTAGACGAGATGTTGAGGAACAATATTTCACGATAGCGACAGTGGTACCTGGAGTGCCAGAAGGTATGCGAAGCTCTTGTTGGACAATGGAACACCGAATATCCGGAAATGGTAGACGACGGGGACAATTCGCGCCCATTGGTACAAAACACTGAATAGCAGAGGTGTTGGTCCAGAGGAGAAAAAGTTGAGGCCGAGGGGATATAACAAGAGAAGAGAGAGGAATTCGAATATCCTGGTCAAGATGAGCGTGATCACCAAAAAAGACTGGTCGCGATATGTGAGCACTGACCATTTCAAGAGCTCTAGGATGGACTTACACCATATTTGACGCTCCCAAATTGACGCTCGACTTGTACGCCAATAGTAAACATCAACAATTCGGCCAAAAGGAGGGCACTCGAATCGGTAAATATCATCGGGTGGGTCGCCAGCCTCCAGTACTATCGCGTGAGCCAGATTAGGGTCGAACAATGGAAGGAGAATGACCAGTATCACCTGGTGATGCTTGGACATATGCGGAACGAGCTAAACTGAGGTTGAATCTCAAGGCGTTAAGGCAGGGAGAAAACAGCTCACCCGCACTTGGAAGTAGTACTTCACATCGAAGATACCTATCGCCACAGAGCTCAGAGCAACCCCTGCCATAAAACCTGGATATTCGTTCCAATGATGTTCATTCTGTTCTATTGAGGCTTACCTTTGGTAATTGGCGCATTTTCGAAGGACATGACGGCGATGCCACGTGATTCACTCAGGCAGTTTTGCCAAACACCTCACAACATGAGCTTTTCCAGATACCACCACCTTGCTATCTCTGTCGCGAAAAAACCATAGGCTTTGTCGGCGGAATACAGAACAAATTCCGTGGGTACCGTATATATTCATGTCAACCTCAATGACAGGATGTCGAATTAATGGTCTGGACCTCAGCTGTTTCTCTCATGCTGGGAATGCCACCATGTCTCTGAATGAATTCGGCATCTCTGTACGGGTTCTGCAACATCTACGCGTCTCTCTGTTTTCCGGCTCTCCTGACAGTTGATCGTTGTTTACTGACGCCACTCCATGCTGTTCTTCTCGATGGTCAGGTGTACGGTGCAGTTTCTGACAGTTTCCTAGGCATCCTCGGCACCTACCAAGTTTTTTGGCGCCATGTCTCCCGCAAATGTACCTCAATGTTCTATTTATCCCTGTTGCCCTGTCTTCAGCCCGAGCTTTCCTGCTCAACTACTAGGTAAGCCTAGTCCCATTACAGTTTTATTGGGATGCAGCAATATCTCCCGGCCTCACTGGTAATCTTGTCTCGATTGAATGTTTGAGCCCAATATTGACAGTGTGATAGAAACTTCCATAGGCCATTTCTTCATTCCATAGATCCAGATCAGCATTCATTGAAGCATTGATTGGGTCGATGATCCGCATCGGCGTGGACCTTTTCTCTTTCCTTGCAAATTCCGCTGTCGCCTCCAACCATTTTTGCGGTACCGGCCAAACAGCGCTGTTAGCTTTCACTGTGAGTATAATACAGCTTGAATTATTCTTTTATTAGGCACATATTCCCGGCGTCACGGCGGGTACTTTCGCGAAGATCAGCACCCCAAACTTTGGCCTAACTGCTTTGCCTTTTCCAGACAGCGGTGTTCGAGGGTCTGTCCTTCTTCCTAGCTTCCAAGGATTCTGTGTCACCGTTCGTGCACAGCTTGTGGAACAACCCGGGCGCTGGTCAGAAATCACCGGTGCTCTTCTCGTTCTGCCTGTTTCCTTGACTGACATCAATGGTTTCCATTGCTCCATACACAGATACCTGGGTGGCTCTTGGACTTTCGGTATGAGTTCTCTACACCGACAGCCCGCCTAAACCGTGGCATTGGATTCGATTAACGGCACAGTGGCAGTCCCAGCCTTTACTGTTCGATTGAATGCTATTATGGCGCTAATAATACGACTACATAGCCTTCCTGCCAATTGGTACCAGATTTTGCCGGACAGTCGTGGAAATGCTCCTGTGGGTATTATTACGGCCGCAGCCAATGTATGACACGGTCAACATAGCCTTTGGCTCAATGACTGTCTTCTCTCGGTAAATAGATGTCTGACCGCTGAGAGTCAAATCCAAAGCCACTGATCTCTCCAACTTTGATGTCTCTTTCCGTGTGTTTGCATATCCTTCTGAGTCGAGTTGAAACATCTCGGACAGACGATTCTATTTCCAAGCCTGGCTCAAAAAGGATGTGTCGTCAGCAAGAGATCACTTGACCTCGGAGGCTTTCGTCCAGATCCCTCACTCCCGATTGTTGACCATGAATTCTTCCTCTCAAAGCGCTGAAGAGGCTGGCACGATCGTATCCGAATACATATCAAGTTTGTCACCTTTCATTTTTCATTTCGTTCTGCGGTTACAATGGGCGTTACATCTATGCTGACTCAGATGTTGGTGGGCGCATTCACTGGGCTTCAGGCCCGCTGCATATCGTGGCTGCTGATCTCCCTCGGGATGTCAATACGGGTTGCTTCTAATCCCTTTGTGAATGTTTTCTTGATGCATTCGTTTCCCGCTATCGTATCGTTTCCTGGAAACATGGACTCATTATTCATTCGCTGCAGGTCTTGATAACGTGCCTCACGAGGTCAATTTCTTGTTGACTGAGATCCGAATCAAGGACGCTAGATCTCAAGGTTAGTCGGCCGACAGATGTATAGAGACTCGAATATTTATCCCCGGTTCAGAGCTGGCGCTTGAAATATCTAGAGACCAAACGAAATATGTCAAGCAGGCCCTCTTGGGTTCAGGAATCTCTACTGACTTTCAACTTGCATCCGGTGGCTCGAACATAGACTTTCTCTATAGTGAGCTCTCGCAGCTAGCATCGGAAAAGATCGCCTTGGCAGAGCGCTTGATTGAGCTCTTGAACCGCACAAAATCCCGCCTCGATGTGGAGGCGACGCGGGTAAAAATATTGCAGGGCGAATCGGACGAGCCTAGACGACGTCCCAAGCCGACCAAGAGACAACATGACCTCCTGATATCTCAAACTTACACCGGAGATGGCCATAGCCAGACTCGGCAAATTACCGACAGTTTAATTCAAGCTTTGAATCCTGCCGATTCTATAGTGCTTGAACCACCATACAAGAGTAAGTGACCTACAACGACTCAAATATTTCCCGGTTTGACAGGATTCCAGAGCAAAGGGCAGCGGTTACTGCTACTTCTAGTCCGAGGAAGGTGTCACCTGGACCAGTTCTCTCCCCATCGGTAGCAACGACCCCTGTTGCTCCTCCTTTGGCCGGGACCCAATCCCGAAGGTCCTTGACACCTCGATTGAGCAGTACCAGAGGTACTACTTCTCGGTCTCGGCTGCGGGAAATGTACAATGCTGTGATTCACGATGACATCGTTGATGCTGGGGATGACCCAGACGCCGACGCCGAAGGTGATCCAGAGGAAGAAGAAGAGGATACCGCACTCTATTGCATCTGTAACCGCCAGAGCTTTGGTGATGTGAGTCCTTGCTCAGTACTAGACCTTTCGAAGCTGACTTGATGGTAGATGATAGGATGTGATAACCCCAAGTGTCCCTATCAATGGGTCAGTCTATCTTGTTTGGTGTCTTCTTCCAATGGGGTCCCTTTTTCCCATAGGAGCTTTCGGTGGGAAGACTCTCTGACATAGCCAGGAACTCAGTTCCATCTGTCTCATTGATGCAAGACATCAGTGATCCATCGGACTATGCTTTGATGCTTTCAACTGTTATGTTTCCTTCATTCAAGCTCCGTTCTGACGCCATGTTTTTTCTTCTTCACAGTTCCATATCTCATGTGTCGGTGTTAAGACTCCTCTTCCAGATAAATGGTATTGTATGGAATGCAGCGGGAAGGGTTTCAATGGCAGAGCAACGAACAATATTCAACTGAATCATAATGGAGGTACCGCGACACCGGATGGAAAGAAACGAGGGAGAAAGTGATTCGGATCCTCCGCATAATTGATTACACCTACTACCGTGTATTATTCGATCTCGGAGCAGACTTTTCTGGTTGTAACTGAGCTCGGGACTCCTGAGTGGCGCGCTGAAGAGATAAACGCCTCGCACTACCACCACAGAGACCACGAGCTCGGCTTGACCTGTTGGCATCTTACATGCATCCTTTGACAGAATTTCCGAGGATGCTGGCGCCAGACGTCTACAATTTTATCCTAATACTAGGCTTTCAATCTCACACTTGAACGGCATCGACAAAAATGATGGAGTTGAAGCTCTGATTTATTTTAAGCGCGAAAATTTCAAGACCAAGACTCCGGCGAGACCAACGAGCAGCTGGAACAGAAGTGGTTCCAAGCAGCTTCAAACAGAGTACGATGGTCCATGGGCAGATTGATGACAGCGGAAACCATGGGAAGGAAGCTCGGCATCCATCGATGCGGCGTCCAAATACATGTCTGTACTAGGGATAAAACTCACATATTTCAATGCTTCTGCATCGTTCTGCTGGATTCTCCGAGCTTGCTTCGCCTTCGACTCGGATCGCATCTCAAGATGATGTTAATTTTGCTTCCGTGCCGATCGTGATGCGGAACAAGTCACGTGTCGTAAGCGCGCATGCGTCTCCCGAGCTCTTTTACGACGGGCGCGTAGGGGCGCGTCAATTAGTTGGTATATCTGGTTCCAATATAAAGGTACAGTTTGGGACGGTGAAACAGCTATGTTAGCCAGGTTCATGGACTCGTTGCCATTGCTCTCCTGGACTCAACGGCGTTTCAGCTAGTGATACTTATTCGGTAGAAAGTATGATTCACCGCCTCCCGACGCTACCCCGACGTGCCAATGTCACCATGTCGACCTTGAGTCCTGGTAGCACCCTTTCCCTTCGGTATTCATGTCACCGACTCGCACTAAATCAAGTCAAGTTTCTACACTAGTATTCCCGACGCGACCTGCTATTGAGATTCGGAGTCTTCGGAGTCGGGACCCAGCAATAATGTCACTGAGGCTTCATTTCTACCTGGCAGTGGCACATTTGAGGTTGTGCTTTCAAAACCCGTCCGTATCGACATCGTTGGTCTTGTTAGAAGTCTTTTAATACCTGTCGGAGTTGTTCATCGTCGAGGTGCCCATACCTTAATTCCAGGACTTGTCGACCATTTCTGGCACCAATGGTCGACTTTTGCACCTAGTCAACTGTCCTTATACATTCTGGACTATCCGCCAACTCGATTCATCATTTATCCTTGATTTACTGGACCCTGTGGACTTTGCGGCAAGCAAGTCGGGGATCACTAGGCGTTTTTGGAAACCGAGCCTCGATCTCTCTGGCGCATCAAATCACCGACGACAAGATGGTTGTTCAGTTCTCGTCCCGATGCCGGCGGTCGCTTGATCTGGCACTACTGAAGACTTGGATTAGGCTTCAAGTGTCTGTCGGCTCGACGTGGATAGCTTATTGACGTCAGTAGAACCGCATGGTACTCGTTGTCACTGAAAGCTGTCTATAATTCCACGCTGTCCAGCGCAGCTTCAAGTTTGACCGAAAAAGGGGTCTTGGGGTCTCCACGCGCTATGACTGCCTAGAGGGTATACCTGTTGAAGGCAGGTACAATTGCCTAATAGGACATGATTGCTTCCCGAGTCTTCATTGATGTCGCTATGAGGCGCTCGGATGTTTCGGTGAAATAAAGACAACCTCGCAATGAACTCTCAATAGACGTCGCTGCTATGGGATCTGAGGATCGCTGCAACTCGCAATGAATGAACAAGTGGAAAGGCGGTGCGATGTTACGAAAAATATGGACGAAATCTCCAGGGTGATCTGGTGGGAAAGGCATACGGAATCAGCTGCCGCCCAGACAAGAACGGAAAGCTGCATGAAAACGAGAGTATAAGCGTGAAATTCGAGAACAGCAGCGTGAAATTCGAATAGAACGCGTTGAAATTATATTATTATCTTGCAAGCTGAAAGACGCGACCAACGTGCAAAGAAGTTCTTCGACCGGAATCCCGGACGCCGAACGGACTAAAATCCGCGACCGAAATGATACGTAAGCAGAAATTACGATATGAGCTTCTCCCTCGAACATGGATGCCTCGTATGTACGACTCGCGAGCGCTTGTGTGATACAATTTGGTCTGCAGGGACGGTTCAAATTCGAACTCCGAGGGAATGGAGAGAAGGAATGGAAGAGATATTTTTGTGGTAGACCCTGTCACTTTTGCCTTGGCCGCTGGTCATAATTCACTCTTCCCGCGACGATACGATAACGAGAAAGACCGAAACTTCTTTTCGGGCCTCTAGAAGCCCAAAAAGGTACAGTTATATTACATTTATGATGATTTTAGAGACCGTGCAACGTGACCAGACTTTATGGTCATTCGGCGGCCTAATAGGACCGTCGAAATGAGAGGCCACCGCTTAGAATGTTTGAAGGCCTAGGTCCTTCGATGGCGCCACATTTCAAGTCGATCCAATATTCAAATCGCTGTTCTCGGGCTTGGGCTTTTTTGTTGACAGGTCGAGTTGATTTCAACTAAGGGGCGAAAAGGCTTGAAATCGTCCCCCTCGTTACATCGATTGTACAGGAGTCACATATTGTCGAGGACTTTGAGAGAGCGACACCGACGGTTCTGTCCAAATGCTTCTACGTTGTCTCGAGCGATAACATATTAACAGATAACGAGTCCCGGACCGCCAGGGCAGCCCAATGAAACAGACCGACAAACGGTGTGTTATCCGAAAGATACGTGGGTCAACAGTATGTAAATTGGCGGTTCAGTGGGCCAAGTCCGGATGCAAAATACGCGTCAGGAATCACAGTACGCATCACTATTCAGGGATCGGAAAATCGTTCAAAATCATATGTTCGGGAAAAGCAAAGAAAGGGTTTGTTAGAGAGTTGAAACAAAGGCCTTTTTCCAAAGTGAAAGGACAAAGACTCGCCAAAAAGATTCTTTTTGTTTGCGAACGTGTTTTATTATTTCTGGCAGCTGAGAGTACCGTGGAATGAACTGGACTCATGAGTCGTATGGCGAAAACGGATTTAGCCGAGGGTCAGAGACCCTGAAATGAGATGAAACAGTAGTTCGGTCTCCAGCGATTGGCCAAAAGAAGACTGTCCGATAAATACTAATAGGGAGAAAAAGGATAGCTAGCTTAACAGTATATGCTAATATATGCATGCTGAAGAAATCGAGACAAGGCGAGGGACGAGGCTGCTTGAACAAGAAGCAGCGGTGTTCGTGGTCCAGCTCCGAAACCCAGAAGACTGGATCCCAAATCGGTTGCTAGATCTAGGTATCAGGGGTCCCCACTGGTTCCGGGGTCCGCAGTTTTAGCAGATAACTCCGCTTACACAGGATAACGAATTGGGATTCCCGATTAGGAAGCGCCCTGGCGAGAATCAACTTTTTTAATGACCAGGTTTCGTTGAAAGTTTCGGTGCAACTCCAACTCCACCATGGAAGTCATCTCCCAGTTCGACGGCTACACTTCCTACTCTGATTCGTCGACACCACGGACTCCTTCGCCCCATGTTATAGACTTTCCTCCATATCCAGGCAAGCAGGACATGGAGCCCGTCAGAAACATCTTTGTCGACGATGACCATGGCGTCCAGGGCGACTTTTACCGGCCGTCTCTGCTCCAAGAACTCTACGAGCACGATAGCGGAGCTGAAGTCTACAGTCCAAGTCCGGACTGGATTCATACCCAGCAGCAGCAGCATCATCATCTTCCCCAGCGAACTCACGACATGCCTATGGTTAGACGCGCTACATTTCCTTATGTTCGTCAGGACAGAGAGGACTTTCACCAGCAGCACCAACAGCAGTTCTACATGAATCATCCTCATAACCATCTCGTCAACTCCGCTCGACCAGAGGTCATGTACGAATCCGTCGAGTCGCCCCATTATCTTCCTCCTTTCGACGAAGGTGATCATTCAATAAAAATCGAGGATAATGGCTCCTCCCCGATGATGGTTCCGACCCAGCTCTCTCCAACCTTCTATCGGCCGCCTTCATCTGGAGGACATTCCCCGCCTCATCAGTATTCCATGATTCAGAATGGCTCTCTCTCGACCTATCTTTCGCCACATACTGGTCTTCCAGTTCAGCACACCGACGATGCTGCCTCGAAAGAGACCCAGTATCTTCGACGTCGGTGTTTTAACTGTCATACCACTGAACCACCTTCTTGGCGGAGGTCGACTCTGAATCCCGGCAAAATCGTTTGCAACAAGTGTGGTCTATACGAGCGCACTCATTTGCGACCTCGACCCCTTCGTTTCGACGAACTTCGAGCTGGGAATAAGGCTCGAAAGCAGGCGAAAGCAGCACCGGGTTCGCCAAAGGTCAAGAAGGAGCCCAGAGAGTATCCCAACGGTCCTCCTGCTCTCATGCGACGCTCTTCCATATCCTCGAATTCTTCAGTGCATTCGAGCAATGGTGCAAATAGTGATTGGGATGATTCTCGTGAGTATTTCTTATTTTGACCTACCCCTTCCCATTCCAATCCCAATGTTCAGGTGGTGGTCGAAAAAAGAAAGCAAAATGCTGATAGCGGCGTCTACAGTTTCTGTGTATTCTTCTGGATCTGCACCCCCCACATCCTTCAATTCACCGTCAATCCCTTCCTTCCCGCTCTCTCGCGATTCCCAGTCACCGCCTGCAGAGTCATCATTCCCGCCTTCGCCTCACTCTATGGGTGGAATTCGACTTCCAAATAATCCGCTTGCTGAACTGTCGCAGGGCAGTTTACACGGTGCAAGTCCTCATAATTCGCCACAACTTGGGCAAAGTCCACCACCTCAACGAAAAGCTCATTCGATGCCTTACCCGGCTCAATGGTCTCCTTCGATGCAGCTTCAACAAATGCATATGGAGCAGCTCAACGAGGACATGATGGTCATGCCGGGTTCTGCGTCGTTTTTGGGCACCACCGAAGAAGAAACAGCATCGAATTCGTCGCCGGAGCAACTCTGCGGTTGAAACTTTCACTCCTTTTATACCATTCATTTATATCTATTTTGTGTCCTTCGCTGGCCGTCCGTCTCGTCATTTTGTATCCACATCGCAACATTCTCGTATTTATACCGCCTCTATCGAGTGTAACATTATCGAAATCGAACCAACTGATTTGCCGCCTTCAAAAGAACACCTTTTTTATCCATATCTTTATCGCGACACCTCTTTTTACCCTCCAAAAATTCATTTACGTGCTAGCGCTTATATCCGGTGTTGTAGTTTTCCTTTGCCTTGCTTTTTGGGCTATATGTATGAATAGCAGTCACGGGGATATCCGTTCCTTGTAACAGTAGAAGCACATAGAGGAATACGAAGACTATGTTAAAATCGGGTTTCCTTTGTCCTTGAGCTGGGTCTATCTATATCCTGCGCGTCTAAGGTGTTACTGCCGTTCGCCGACGGCGATTGCGATTGCTGTAAAACCCGTAAAACCCTGAATCGAGGCGTCAAAGGGATAAGCAAGAGCCGATATAGGGACTTGACGACTCGACTCGACCCTGGCGCCGGATATGAGCGTGGACGTACAAAAATTGTATGTTTGACTCGAAAAATACAGTAAGAGCAATCCGTGGGATCCAGCGCATATATGCAATAGGCGCTGGTCATAAAGACTCGGGACAAGGAAAAAACCGCTACGTGTACTTACTCGTGCGGCGTCTCTGTATTAGCTTTTCTCGCCGTAATAACTGACTCGGGAATTCATCCATCGAAAAGGCTTAGATGGAATCCAAGGCTGTGAAAATCGAAAGATACGTTCATTGTCAAAAGGCGCTGTCGATCTAATTAACTGTCTGTCTATCAGGGTGAGCGGTGCTGACGCCAAACTTGTAATACTTGTGATATTGGAGACTCCGTGGAAACCCGCCCTCAGTCAGCATTATTATTGAACGAAACTCACGCGATCTAACAGCTAGTACGACAGGCTACGACTCCCTGTAACGGCGGCCTTTTCAGGCATAGGAGACCGGGACACCAATGCAACGGAATTTCGAAACAGTAGGGGTTAGATTCCAAATAGGAGAAAGTCAGAGAATGGTTATGGGCCTCGATAGGACCCCCGAAATATCACCGAGAGGCCTCTTCCAAATGCGGACAAAATTTTCGAATTTTGGGTCAAAAGTCTGAGGCATAAACGGACAAAATTTTGGGATTTTGGGGGTTCAGGGCTGAGGTGAGAGGTGCGGACAAAATTTTAGATTTGAGCTGGAGCCTGAGCCGGATGCGGACAAAATTTGGCCGACCCTGGCTCGGCCGAGACCTCGCAAGCCAAAAGTGTTGGATTTTGAATGGCTGCTGCTCTACAGCCGAAAAAGCGCTAAAACTGGCTTTGCCTCACCGGACAGTAGCCCGTGGGAGCACCAGGCGATTTTTTTGGCATAGAAACGCATGGGAGAAAAATTTAGGCCTGTATACTGGTGCGGACAAAATTTGAGAAATTTTTGGGCCTGAGGCCCGATGCGGACAAAATTTTGGGCCAGAGCGTGCGGACAAAATTTGACTTTTCGACCTCAGGCCTCTGGGTGATATTTCGGGGGTCCTGCCTCGATCCTGTGGGGTAACCCATCGACTACCATCGATTGACAGTTCCTGCTGTTTCACTGTGGCGCAAGAGGGTCACCTGATAGGCCCGCGTCAGAAGCAATATCGCTTCCAGAGTTCGTGATTGAGAAGAGCTCCCGGTAAGTTTCTTATTTGTTTAGCGGTATGACTGGGAATAACTTGAACCCTGGACTCAATTATTATGGTTTCGGCTGGAGCTTGGTTGGAGCTCTTTCTTGGCGGTCCTGAGAGGGGATTCCGCATGAGGGATACTGCAAAGTTTCGACGGAGAAAAGGTGGACAGAATCGTAGGATATGTACCTTGACATATGGAGAGCAATTCATCGGCGGCCACCATCGGCCAATGGGTGACGTAATGACCTCTGGCAAATCCCGAATCATCCGAGAGCTAACCCAGATAAGGTATCCTGCACCCAAATGAGGTATCTAGCCGCCGCGTAGCGGTCCGGTGCCTTTGGGTATCCGAGTGGACGCGATAGAAAGTTCTTCAAATTCTGTGCCTTTTCTTGTCTTCTTTCTGGGCCATTGAGATTGTTTCCGGTTTTATGCGGTAATTTCTCGTATAACGCGAGCCTGAATGAGCTTGAATTTGAGTCATGGGTCTACGGGATTAGCCACCAAGTCCACTTTGCCACCAAGGTCCACCCAGCATAGCATGTCCAGGTAGCTGTTTCCATATATCGTCCAGCGATAAGCTTTGGGCCCTAGATTCAAATCTAACGCGCTATCTTTGAAATGAGACGCGCAATACAAAGGATTTGGAGAGCACCACTGACCTTTTTCTTAACACCGATTCAGACGGAGGAAGTGCATCTACCGTTCTGCCCTGTTTTTTCTTTCTGACAGACGGGAAAGAATAAGAATAGCATAGCACTCGGAGCCTGGGATCTAGCTTGGGATTCTCAGCGAAAGCAGCACAAGACAAGCTGTTGTCTGTGACTGGGGCCTGGATGGATCCGCAGACAATGTGGACCTGTATAATGGCGGGTTAATTACGGGCTTGACGGCACCTCGCTGAAGACACAGCATGAAAAAGACTCGATACAGTGCTGATGCTTCCGCGGAGCATCGAAGCATGAACCGCTTAATTAGAAGCAATGGCACCGATTACAAGGTTCTTCCTCTAATTGTGCAACGAGAATTGTACTGCAACGCCAAACAATAAATTACTCTAGTGTAAGTAATGGCCAGAACAGGTCGTGAAACGAACTGTAATTACTCTGCCAAAAGTTCAACGGCCGGTATGGATGGCTGCGAAGGTTATGAGGCCTTGAAGGCCGCAGATATCCCTCCAGCACAGCCCGAGCCAGCTTTGTTCCAAGCGTAAGCAAGCGTCTCCTTCTCTGATACGTCATCCCCTTCCGACTGTCATATTTCACTTCAGCGCCTCGGTGGCATTCTACGATGGTGAAGGTTTATCGGCACATGAGAGCTTTATCTGAACATCTGAACCCACGGTCAAGGCAATGCCGGAGACAGAGCGTTAGAGCCATGGTGCTGGCAATTCTCCCTTCGGAAGGTGAAACACAAAGGTTGGTGGGTCCACGGGACGCCGTGAATGAAACGGTCTAGACATTGGAGACCGATGGAGCTGAACCTTTTTCAAGGTCATGAATAATGGTCTGCGCCGATGGCGAAATCTCCTCTGAGGTCTTCGTGGATCCTTCTTCTTCCAAAGACGCCTGGGGGTCCTTTCTCCAGAACCGTGAAGCACAAGCAAGACTTCTAGCTGCTATCCTGGTACCGATCCATTGCGCAAGGGAGACGCCCGGGACGAGACCCATGAGATCTTTGACATCCCAGAAATCCCGATGGTGAGTGACCTTGCCTTGCTCGTTGAAGCTAAGCCGGGTTAGGACATGAAGTTGAAAATGGAAAGGTGAAGGTAAAGATAACCAGGTTCCGGGAACAGGAAGGGAAGGATATGTCGGATGATGAGGTTCTTCTAATGGAGAACCATTGGGCTTTCGTGGTTCCGAAGGTTCGAACCGAACATGGCTAGCACTGTCGACATGAAGACCTGGCAGAACCAGAAGATTCAGTTTGTGCTCGACAATAATTCGCCTGGTTCCGTCTGTTACAATGGTCAACGACGACGTCATCAGTGGATTGACAAGACGAACCAAAGCTCTCGCTTTCGCTGATTTCTCCAATGTCATTCCAAACGCGCAGCGCTTGGAACAATGGATTGTTCATATATCGCGGAAGCTTCAGCCGAAAAAGCGTGTAGAAAACTGCAAGGGGCCTAGGGACATCAACTGTGGTGAACTGACGAGAAAGCTGGAAGATATCGGCAATGAGGGAGCGTGAGGTGGCAGTTAAAATCGGATTTTCATAGCTGGGACCATGAATGAGCATGCTATGGACGATGAGACCTGGACTTACACTGAAGAGAATCAATGGAGTGAATGAGAGCTGAGAATGGGAACTTACTGGCATCAGCTTCATAAAATCGTTCAATAACATCGGTGGAGGTCGAGGTTTCACCATAGACAGCAAAGCAAACATCGAGAGCAGTAGCATGGATAGAAACTACAGAGAGATTTGAGAGGCTCGTCAGATTAGATTGAGCAACAGGGAAAGGAATTAAGGACATGGACAACAAAAGCAAGCCGTTGCATGCTTCAGCTCAGTGACGGCGGTTCGGATCAGGATTGAACACGTGTCTCCGAACAAAGTTCTCACAGTACAAGCAGGGTACAAGTATTGTCTCAGTCTCAATGTGAGAGACTCTGCGCTGTACAAGGACAAACAGCTCCAATGATTGTCTATCTAGCTTAAAGTCAAGTCAATTTAGAGGACAATGGATCGAGGATCGGAAGCACCTTGAAATCAACAAAATGGGAAACGATCGATGAAACAGCCAGGCATTGTTCAAGTGCAAATGAGTATTAATTTATGAGAGGGCCATATCTTGGGTCCTCCCCTTGTCAATAGACTCCCGCCTTTTCCTTAACAACAAGTACCTCCATCCGATTTTTGTCGGTCCTGCATCATTGCATGTATGATCACCAGCTTCATTATGCGCTGTGTCGTCTACCATCCCATGACTTACATCCGAAGGAAAAACTCAACTCCGCCGGGAGAGGCAGAGCCAATGACGGAGTATTTGCGGTACCTCGGGATGCGCCACAGATCGTACGCCAAGTGAGGAATGCACAAGACTCTCGACTGGGTGAAAAGGCTTCTCCGAGTTGCACAGCACAGCTAGTGAGCGAAAACTTGATTGTATATCCTTTGATCATAATCTCTGGATATGCGTAAGTAGTTCTAGGTCTAGTGTTCGTGGTTGAAATACAACTTAGTCTTTCGGTCGCCGTGCTTCTCCTGGCATGTCCCTGCCAAGCCCACTGTTTTCGTGCAATTTGAGCCAGACTCACGCTGAAAATCGGAAAGAATAATTACATTTAGGTATCCACCGTCGCCTAATGATAGATTGAACGTGCCGTGTCGAGCGGTATAGATCTCATAGCCGAGAAATAGTATCAAGTTATTGTCCCGGTGTACTTGACGCGGTACTCGCCCAAACGTCCCGCCTAACCTGATATCAAACTCGACATGTTTGTGAGTCCACTGATGACCCGTCTTGCCATCCCAATTAGTCTCATGCTTGGTGTGGCAAAATGACATAGTTTTGGAAGGGTCCTTCTCGTGAAGTCTTCACTGTGAAAGGAAGAAGGGAAAGACGTTAGAAAGTGAGAGACTCACCGATCCAAGTTTCTTTATTCTTCTAGTCCGCGATTCCTTTGACGGTATCGTTCATAGCTGGCAGATCCGGACCGTCTCCCGGAGTTGGAGTTTTTCCGCCACCAAGTTGACTGGTCCGCCTGACATTATAATGTGAAGGCTGTTGTGGTGAAGAATACTTCAAGAGATGGAGTGCGAAAGTGGCTGTTCGTGAATTCCTTCTTTCATTCCATATGTAAGCAGAAAGGAGCAGAAAGGACAAAAGATAGCACCGAAAGTAGCCGAACTCTGAGCTCATATCGGGATTGGGGCACAGTCGAAGAGTCGGCCAAGGTCGGCCTAGCTAGTCTCCGATGATGCAGGAGCATCTGGACTCATCCAGACAAACAGGAACCACATTGCTGCACATTTCTTGGCTCTCCTTGGCGCCGAAAGTACTGCATGAATGTACTCACAGAATACAACTTCAGTGGAACTTGGCCAGAACAAGCTGGCCATCGAGTAAATCAAGTTGAGCGTCGGCACGAGTTGTCACATCATGTGAGCACAAAGGTTTTCTGTCGCCGCCGTCATACTATAAAAACAGCCAACGAGGTTTTCCGGATCGTCACGTTAAAAAGAGGCCTCTCGGAAACAAACTAGCCGCTAGGATAATCTTAGCGTGGCGCTAGTACCGCTAGACTATCCCGGTCGAAAGGATTAAGTATTGCCTCGGACACATTCGCTTCCCATTGAGAATTTCCTGTTCACTGAGCTTCAAGCTTCAAGCTTTAAACTTAAAAGATAACAGTTTCTTGACAAATAGACGCGTAAGTGCGAGTCAAAATGAGGTAAATCGCGACCTCGCCGTCCTCTGAACGAACAAAAGAATTAGGCGGCTGTGACCGCCTGTCACATCGTTTCAAATCTTTTCCTTGACCACCATGCCACCCAAACGCGCAAAAACTGTGAAAGCGGCGACCAGCTCCAGAGCAGTGTTCACTTCGAAAAAAGGACCTCTTAGGAAGCTCACACTCGAATGTTGCGTCAAGCTGGTTCGATTCCTCTCCCCAGCTCACATTGCAGCTCTTTGCCTTGTCTCCAAAGATTCTTACACGTTCTTTGTTCAACATTTGTATCGGTCGATACATAAAAGCAGCGGCTATTTTGGAAAACTGGCCTGGGTGCTCGCCGGAGGGGCAGGTCGTCACCCCTCGACGTTGGGCCTTCATCCAGCAGCCCTCATTGAAGATTTTCGCATTAGGTTTTGCATGAACAAGCAAAAAACCACTCAACAACAGCAAGACAATGCCTCAAAGCTTCTGTATGAAGCGCTCACCCATATGTCGAAAACGTTGCAGGTGCTGCATTTGGAGGCCAACTTTGCCAGAGAGAATTTGGGAGACGTGCTGAAGAACAAGGCGAAATTCGGAGCACTAAAAGAGCTTCACATCACGGCAGGGGACGATCTCCGAGACTACAAGGGTGGATTCGACGTGAGCTTTGTTCTCTCTTTGGACAACCATGCTCAGCTACTACCTATAGTTCTTGTGTACCCCTGGTCTTACTCAACTGGCATATGAAGAAGAACTTTGTGAGAAAAGCATCCCATTTCAATTCTCCTTGTAAAACACTGGACTGACTACAAATTCAGATGGTCTGTTCCGTGAAGTGAAGAATCCCTTGTTCGAGAAATTGGGCCTTTTCTATTCGAGGTATCAGTGCAAGCTCGCCCTCTTTGAAATCACTATACCTCGAGTTTAGTGGAGACAAAAGCTCCGTCGACGCCATTAATTCCTTACGCCTGCCCTGCCTAGTCAACGTCAACATCACGCTGTTTTAGAGGAACCAGGATCCAGATCCAACAGCCTCCTTCATCCCTTTCTTGGTCGCCCATCCCCAGTTGACCTCAGTCAAAGTCGACCTGTTCAACAAGCCCTTGCCAGCGACAGCCTTACCTCGCGTTTTTCACTGGACCGGTGCACCGATTGACTGCTTGTCAGTCTGTGATGGTAAACGTCCGTTGGAATCGCTGGTCCTGGCGCTCCCACATCCAAATTTCGATTTGAGTCGCCCTGACGCTCAGACAGAAGGCTATGGTTCAGCAGGCGACGTTGAAATTCTGAAAAGTCTCCGCTTGGCTGGCAAAACACTGCGTAACCTGGAATTGTCGCCAAAGAAACATCCTGAGGACAACTATAAGGAGTATTCGCTCAACTCGCCCGCACTGAGCAATCTGGCAAAAATTTGCCCGAATCTCACAAACTTGACGGCGTATATCGACGATGACGACGTGAATATCCTGCAGCTCTTGAGGTGAAATTGCTGATAGCTTGGAATAGATGTCAACCATGAGCTCTTTCAAGAACCTCAAGTCGCTTACCCTCTTTATATGGGCAGACCTGCCTCGATTTGATCCATTCACCCGAATGGCGCTCGATGAAGGCATCTATAGTCTCCGGTCTCGCAGTGGCTGCGCTTATGGGAATAGCATGTACGACTCTGACGACGATGATAATGTGTTTGATAGCCTGGAGGACATGGAAGACAGCTTACCACCTGTCGGGGCCAGAGATTTCTTCCCTTCAGGAATATGGGCGACCAACGTCGAACGGCTGGCCAAATCCTTGCGCAATCTCGAGGTGGTCGAATTGCATCTAGCTGGTGACCAGGATCCAGAGGTCAATCCGTACAGGGACTGTGACGGCCCTGAGTTCGCAATTGGCTACAGATGCAAGGTCGAGCGCAAGGATGGCAAGGTCTTCGTAGATCTCGACCTTCTGGACGAAGAGTTTTCGGACTAAAAACGTCATGTAGTATGTACATTCAAAATGATATCAATACATACAATTCTTGCTTGTTATTCGTCATGACGCCTCGGTAATCATCTTCTGAAGCTGCTCCAGCTCATTCTCCTTCTCAATCAATATCTTCCTCAACTGCTCTTGCTCGTCTATCACCTTTTTTCGGGCCTCCTCTAACCGAAGCGCTTCTTCTTGCTCCATGGCCGCCGTGAACTCGGGCAAACCACCCTTGGACGCCTCGAGCGAACTTGGATTCGCCAGATGGAACGGAACAGGCTTGGTCTTGTGTTTCGGGAGGTGCGTCGGTGGATGCGCCATGAGAATGTTGAGAAAGTTTTGATATGGATCATTGAAGACGATTTCGTCGTACTGCCAGGAATGCACAGGACCGAGCTTCATGGCGACCTCGATAGGTGGAATCTCGGGCTCTCCTGTCGCTGTCCATGGGTGCAGCTTGAGGTGATGATACAGCGCTAGAGCTTTTTCTCCAGACTCTGTAATGAATGTAATGCGAATTTGGATCTCGAATTCACCCCAACTACAGGAATGAATAAGAGCAGGCGCGGGACAAAGACAACGACGACGTACCCGGTCTCTGAGACTTCGAATGGAGGTTTGTCAATGTCTGAAAGCCCAGGAGGTCAAGTTTAGCACTGATTTAGAGGAGAAATGAACCGACTTCTGGAGGGATTTGGATAGGTATCGTGCAGCTTGAACGTTACGCGTTTAATGAAATAACTGAGGTCGTCTGCACCACCGACGTCTTTTGCATTTTCAGGTGAAGCGGCGCTGCGAACAGCGACAGTCCAGCGATGGGTATGATCAGGACTGGCAGACGTTTCCCGTTCTGCCGGAGTCAGCACAGTAGCTGTATTTCCATAGATTATTGGACGAAAGATGCTTACGCCCTAAAAGAAATACGATTCATCCAAGGGCAACAGAAGAGAAAGAAAGACGTACCCTGACTCGGACGCGGTCGCTGCTCGCCATGTCATTTCATTCTCCGCAATCACCCGCATTCAAACCACCACCATGCTGAATCGTTTCATCAACAGTCAGCCTGGCGCTCTCCTTGTCTCTTAATTCACTGATTATTATTTACAGGACCATATGACATTATTGAGCAGCAAAAAGCCTTCCAGGTGCGTGGCTTGGCTCTGAATCCCGCTGAACCGACTGACCAGTTTCCAGAGCAGCCCGAAACCTCTGCACCACCGTCTCCCAGGGCGACAATTAAAAATCCGTTGGTGATATTCCATGGGCTTCTATCCCATCTAACCAAAATTGCAGGCGCTTTCGCTGTCGGCTTTACTGGAGCTGCGGTGTACACCGTCTATGGGGTGTACGTCCTAGTTAGGGTACGTAATTTATTCTCCTTCAACCGAAACGATATCTGAACAGACTGTAGGGAAAGCAATAGAGGCGTTCAATATTCTGTTAGCAAGTCTAGCAGTCGAATAACAAACATTTTTCTGTGCACTCTCGCGTGGGTCCAGGCCCTGGATAAGCCTCTGGACCCGCATAGACTCAAAAGTTGCGCCATTCACGGTCATTTTTGGGATTCTCTAAGCTTTCCGTGATAAAATAATAAATTTTAATCCACTATAGCCGGCTCCATAATTGGTGTCAGAACATGTTCGCCAGTTTGCTAGCAGCTTCTCTAGCATCTAACCTTGAGCGTGTCGGTTGCACGCGCACAGAGCTGGACATGTAATTCGGGCGACTCTGTCCAAGAGGATCAAAGCCATTGTTATTACTGCCAAAGCTCTGCGACGAGGCTAACGGAGAACTTGTAGCTCGACTCATCGTAGCAGCTCCACCGAGCAATGGATCGCCCATCGACCCAGAAGAGGCGAAAGTCGATGATGATGAAGTTGCAAGCGGCGAAGCTAAAGGTGACGAAGTTTTGACGAACATCGAGCGCGACCCGTCGGCGAAACGACCACCAAGAGGAGGTTCAGATGATGCAAAATTATTTCGCTCTGAATTGGGAGTAGAAGGACCAGCTCCAGGTGACTGAGGCGGTAAAGGAGATCGTGGTGTAGAAGGGCCAGGAGATCCTGATGCAGAAGCGGATAAAGAGCCCTGACGAGCCGAAGCAAAAGTTTGCGACGGTGGAGCTGACATTGGTGGTGTTTGTCTTTGAGGATGACTGCCAATAGCAGGACCTCCAGCAGCAGGTCGAGGAGTAGGAGCCTGTAAAAGAGGATCACTGTCCTGATTGCTATATGACTGAGTTGTAATCATTGGAGGTCGCTGTGGTTCTGGCGTCTGTTGTCTGTGGAATCCATTCTCAATGGGCGCAGTTGAGGGTACTCGAGAAATCGGCTTGGAAAAGTCTTCCAAAGGAGGTATAATTGACGGTTTCGGGACATTGACAGCAGAAGGCACGACCTTGTTCGCAGCATTGGCGACGTCGGTGCGAAGAGCTTCGAGCTCTTTAAGGAGTTGACGCTCATACATAATCGAAGAGCGAGCATGCTCAATTAAAGCAGTAGTAATGTCGTCGTTGGCATATCGATTATGTGTCTGAAGAGCCTGATGAAGATTTTGGGAGATGCCTTCTGCTCGTTTTGCCAGTGTTTGCTCGTACTTGTTGGCCTGAGACATTTGAGACATTTATCGACTAAGGGCAAAAGCAGAACTCACCTCGTCCATGTCTTCCAAAGCCTCATCAACGCGTTCAGGACGAATAGTCGAGCTGGCCTTCAGCCGTTCGATATTCCTTCTTTTCGATATGGTCGTTTTCACCGCCGCCTGATACTCTTCCAATACGCCTGTCCTCATCTGCAATGTCTCCTTAGCAGATCGCGCATTCATGCCTTGGTACCCCAGAGAATCTCCCAAGATGACGCATTCGCTGACCGCTTGAGCCTGGTCAAGATCTGCAAGACTGTGCCAGACTCTACCAATCTTCCTGAACGCATTTCCCAGCGGTGGATGAGCTTCTGTGGTAGCAACATTGATGAGCTTGTTTCCCATCTCAGCGTGAGCAAAGGCGATAGCTGAGACAGCGTTAATCAATGGGAAAAAATGAAGGACAGCGGCAGACGCACATTTTCGCGCATTGGCAAGCTTGTCCACTGCTTTCGCTGTATCAAAAAACTGTCCTTCCAGTTTCGTCAACTCGAATCTCGCTCTCTGCAGCTCCTCGTCTTCATCTGGAACATTTCGTCTCATTATCCCAAAGCCAGACGACGCTCTTCTTCTCGGACGTGGAGTCGGCTGGTAGCCAAAATCGCTCTCGATGAATGAACGAAGGTCTTCGTCGTGGAGAAGAATAACATCTTCACAGACGCGTGTCATCCAGCGCTGCAGCATAATCCTGACAAGCCTATCGTCCTCTTCATCCGTCGGAGCCGAAGTCTGAGCCAAAGGCAGCGCTGGAACGATAGTCTGCGGATTGCTATGCACTAGAGATTCGTAAAACTGCTGGAACTCGACGTACGACCTCGACACATTTCGATACGAATTTCCCCCAAAATTCTGCAAGTTTGTCTGAAATGCATTAGTTGCTCAAGATTAATGGATTTATAGCGCATTTAAACACACCTGAGCGTCGAGTTTCACGAGAATGTCCCTTCTGTTTCTGTCCAGACCGGTGATGCGTACACGAAGATATGGCTCTGGTTTTTCAAATTTCGTGCCATTGGAGCCGACAGTCTCTTGGGGAGAAATAAGCCCAGCTTCAGGTTGACCATAGATCTGCGGTTCCCGACCATAAAGCCCTGGTGTTGGACCCTTGTCCGGCGTCGCTGGAGGTGACGAAGCTCTGCGGAGATTCGGTACAGGAGATTTTGGCGTGTGAGGCGTCGTTGGCCAAGGCGGTTCTTCGTCGGTCCCAGCAGCAAAGATGGAAGCTGTCGAGCTTAACGGGTCAAACATTGGTCGGTATTTTCAGGGCAAGTCAAGCAGGGTCAGGGCCTTGGAGCGACTTGGGTAGAGTTACGTAATGCATTGCATTGACTCTTCTCATTTTGAAGTTTGGTAGGTATAAGAGATACAAAACAGTGGTCAAAGTGAGTATATAGAAGGTCCTGAGCTAGATTAAATGTCCCAATATCATCGCTGTTCGTTAAAGATTGTCCAATAGATGCGGAGAATAATGATAAATGTATCCAAAAGTTCGTTTACGGAGCGATGCAGTCGGGAATCGTGACAGCCTTGAGAGTTCGGCTGGTAATAGAAAGGTCAAAACAGGCTTAAAGAAGAGATAAGAGTCTTACTCGGCGTTGAACAGACCCCACCAGCCTTCAACTCCTCCAAACTGAACATCCTTCCACGCTTCATCGAAAAACTGAAACGGATCAGAAATAGAGCGCCATAAGCAATGTAAATCCATACCTCGAAGAAGAAATACGGGACGTTGGCCGTGTTGGCTTGACAGACAAAGGTATTCAAGAATATCTGAGACGCCAAGTCAGTCCAGCCTCGTAGATTAATTCCTTGGTATTCACCTGAAGGTTGGCCACTGAAGCATCTGACGCTCCATTGTTGGCGTTTGCTGCGTCAGATGATTTCTAGAAAAAAATTAGATTAGACCAAGAATAGAGCTCATGCGAGAAACACGCACCGTCGGCCATCCAGTTTCAGCGATGTACATTTTCGGCTGGTTTGGAAGGGCCGCAGCGGGCTTCACATCGGTATCAGAAAAGAATTGGTTCGTCCATGCGGCAGCATTGTCAATGGTCGTGTTCGCAAACCAAGGGTGAACATTCGCCAGCTGTAAGAAATCAGGAATGAGCGATAAAATGGAAACGAGAGCTGATACTTACGCCATAGTCTGACGCCTCCAATACTTTGGTGTTGAAAAAACTTCCCGCATCAGAATTACCGACCGGGATGGTCTTGTCAAGGTTCAGAGAGGCTATCATTGCCCGGGTATCAGTAATATCGGCGATGAGTTGCGTAGCGCCTGTGGTAGAATAAGCATCGGAAAAAGAGCAAGAATATCGGGGCCTCTTTACCCGCATTTCCAATGGCATCGTTGGGATCTATGCCGCCATGGTCGTTGAGGTAGCTTGAAACGCATGTCAGACGGCCATGGAGCCCGAAATTGCAGAACAGGCTTACTTCAGAATGAACTCATTGCCCACTGTCACACCTGCAATATTGGCAGTTCCGTAGGTCTGCAAGGCGGACTTTATGAGGTCCCGTTGGCGTGTATAAGGAGTATTGTCGTCGGGAATGGGATAGTTGCCAAGGAATACTTGCATATTGACTTTGGTCTGCTTGATCGCTTCGAGCTGGAACAGGATCTCATTAGCATTGAAACTGAGGTTACATACCATCAACTGAAACATACCACAAGCGCAGATTGGTTGCAATCAGCACCATAGAGACGGATCCTTGTGGTCAGCTGGGACATGATCTGCAAAGCAAAGCAAGATGAGCCTTGAAGACCTGGCTCTCGAGACTTTTGGACCAACCTGAACGTCCTTGATGACATTTGCCAAGCTGTTGCCACAATCAGGTAATTGTGAGCCTTCGGGTGTATATGCAAGCCCATAGAAAGCTTTTTTGAACCGTGAATCGAGCTGGAACGTGCTGGGGTCATTGGGATCTGACTGGACTGGATCGCCTGCAGAGCTGTCGCTGCTGCTGCTTGCGCTGAGCGCCTTTGTTGATTTTTTGCTGTTATTGTGAACCGAAACGCCAACGCCGACACCAATGGCAATGAGAGCAACGATGCCGACGAGACTGCCAATTACCTGAACATGAGGTCAGGGATTTCAACAAGGCGGCGAATAAAAAAGACTGACAATCCATTTCGACTTTGACGACTTGGGTCTGCCATACTCATTATTGAAGGCATTAGGAGAAGCTTCGACGCTCTGATAGCGGGTCTGGTCCATTTCAGACACAGGTGAGGGAAGGGGAGAAAGAGTGACAGGTATCTGAAATAGCAAAGAGTATGTAATGAGGGGCTGCGCAACAGATTGTGAAATGCCAAATATGGACAACTGTTCCAGGCTTCCTCGACGGGCGGCTTCATGACGCCTACACTGGCTTCCTTCCGGCCTTCCTTCATTCCTGGACTGCCATGCCTTCTGCGGCTCGGACTGATGCACTGCTCCCGATCACGGACGTCTATATGCAACAGATTGTTCGCGGCGAAAAGAACTATGAATTTCGAAAATATCGGATGACGCACACAGTAAGCCTGGTCTCTCGAATCAGTCCATTTCTGACTCGTTTACCAGGTCGAACGTATCTGGTTCTATATCACCGCGCCTTCGTCGTCCATTGTCTATGTTTGCGAGATCGACCCAGCCGTCACTCGCGAAGAGGGAGATCCCAAGTTGCCAGAAGACGGCCTTGGAAACAAGGAATACAATACTTTCCACGAGGATTGGAAAGGATACGACTTTGCTTATCGTGTCCATAGCGTCTACAAGATTCTAGAACCCATCACTCTGGCCAAGATGAAGTCGCGATATGGATACAAGGGTGCTCCACGCGGACTGTCCTATTTGCCAGAGGATATCGCCAACGATGTACCATGGAAATCACAAGAATGTATCATCGCGAGGGAAGACCGCGTTGGTGACAAGAGAACCGTGCCTGTAGACGATGGGGACGAGGACTCGGAGGCAGAAATCAAGTCGCGACCTCAAAAGGCTAGCTTTATTCGAATCTTGTTTCTTGTCAGAGTCTCATTGATTTATCTCATAGAAAGCTCGCGATTTGTCGTCGCCCAAGGCCACTACATAAGGATCGTTGCAGCATACAACAAAGAGGAGCGATTCTGTCAGTCTCACCGTGTCTTTGCCGTTTCCGTGCTGACATATGGCCATCAGACTCTGAGAAGGCTCGGTAGATTGTTGGTTTGAAACTCCAGGTATTATTTTGTGAAAATACAATATAAGCCAGGTACAATAATAAAGTTAATGCTCGGGACCTATTGCTGGGGATCCGCCAACCAAAGCGGTAGAATATGCCCCATCTTCAGGACCTTGGTCTTGAGATAGTTGTCCAGATCCTTACCATAGACTGCATTTCCACCGATCAAGGTCGCTCCGACAATGTTTTCAGTGTCTCCCTTTTCGACAACTGAACGAGTATTTCTCGCCTTCCAGCTCCGAGGCACCATGGGTACTCGTTCGACGACTCTGATTCCTTCGCTCTCTAGAGCCTTGACCTTGTCCGGGTTATTCGTGAGGACCCGGACACCCTCCCCGAGCTCTGAAGCCACCCCAAGACCCAAATCTCTGAGAATAGCGCAAGCAATCTCATAACCTCGTTCATCTGCCTGATGACCCAGCATCAGATTCGCGGCGACCGTGTCATACCCGAGATCCTGCAGATTATATGCTCGAATTTTGGACAAGAGACCGATTCCACGGCCTTCCTGTCGAAGATAAATGACAGCGCCTCTCCCAGGTATCGTCTTGGATGGGAGATTGATAGGCTGAGATATCAATCGAATGGCTTCGTCGAGCTGTTCACCGCAATCGCATCGCATACTGCCGACAGTTTCGCCAGTGAAGCATTCTGAATGCAGTCGAATAAGCGGCGGCGGTATATCTGGGTTCAACGACTTTGAACGAGATGTCGGAGGAACTGAGGCATGCTGAGACGTCGGTGAGAGTTTACCGACATATGCTCCTCGGGTAATTCTGTCCATCTCTGTCTCAGTTTCACTCCATATGGTGTCGAGTGAGCGTGAGCGAATTGGTGGAGCAGCACTAGCATCGTCGGAAAGCTGAGCTGGGTCGACCACTACCGCGAGATGCTCCTTGTTATCGCGGTTGTTATGGTATAAGTGTAAAAACACAGGCCCATGAGGTGTTGGTATTCGGGTTCGAGCCATGCATTTTACTTCGAGAGTTGATTGCTCGGATACTGCTAGCGGTTTCGCCCACGATTTCACTTCGGCATCTGTAGTAGATGCCAATGACAAGCGACGCTCCTTGGGACTTTGTGGTGGGAGATTTCCTAAAGAGCGCAGTGGATCCTCATGAGGCTGGCCATTCTCCTTGGAATGCTCAGTGAGAGATTCCGTCTGCTGCGGCCTGGATTTGCGAGGAGCTTGTCGGCTAACATATTTGAAGCGACGTCGGTCGCTCTTGGATGTAGCGTCCTCTCCAGTGAATTTCGTCCAGTCCCAAGAGCCTTCGGCTTTGGGAAGCATGACACCAGGAAAGAAATCGTGGTGATAGTGATTCCGGGTTACATGAGGACCAGAGGCTGCTGCTGCTGCTATGAGAAGAGGATCTAGAGCTGCATCTCTTCGAGGTAGAATCGTTTTGGCCGTTGGAGCGACTGGACCGGTAAGGAGGTCAAGCAAAGCAGCGTCAGAATCGACATCGTAGTGGCGGGTACGTCCAGACATTTTCGGGATGCGAGCGAAGGAGGTGGTAGTCAATAAATAGTAGTGGACTCGCGGGAACCGGAGATAGCAGTGCTGAGTAAATCGATTCGTCAGATCGCAGTCACGGCCGCTTTGTCAGAGACCGCCAGTAAGCCTCAGTAATCTAACCTCGTTTATCGCTCGTTTCTGTTACAGTGTCAGAGGTTGGGCTGGAAATCAGTAAAACTGAGTTCGACCGCGAAGTAGTCGGCTGCTTATCCAGGCGACGAGCTACGCTAGCCTCTGACTGAAACAGGAAGACAGAAAAGCTGAATATGATAATGTAATCTAGAGGAATGGGTGCCAAAATACTGAGAAATATTGAAGTGAATGAGTACTTACTAGAAGTGTAAGTAGTAGTGGAATGTCGTGGAAGGAAACAAATGATGATCAAACTCCAGAACTCCGCTTCCGTCTCCGACTGTCAGACACTTGGTGGTTTCGGGCAGCTCGGCCCGCCCACTAGATGTTTCCAAACTTCCGAGCCCTTCCGAGCCTTGCAAATCCGAGCAGCGCAGATCCTCGAGGAGAAATTCCCGCAATTTCCTTGAATGTCCTTGCGAATCCAACTTTTCCAGGTCGCGATAATTATCCAAAAGAAATCGGTATATTTATTACCTAAGCCATTTTCAAGAGCTATATTTACCATCGGATGCAGACTCCTCCCCAGTCGCTTCGCAGCGTTTTGTGTGATGACGAAATAATGATGACCAACACGAAAATAACACTGCGAAGCGACTGGTGTAAAACCCGTGGGAACATTGCGCATGTTTGGCTCAGGCTGTGCGCGTGAGCTTGGCCATCTGTGCATTTGGAAGCAAGGAGTTCAAAAATGCTGAGATGCCTGTCTTCGAGAAATTGGTATACTGGCGCGAATGGTGTTGTATTCATGGTAGTCAATGAAGCGCTCGAAGGCTGTGAAGTGAACGTGTGGCATTTGCAGGACATGAGGTCTGTACAGGTTCTATAAATACACTAGTTATTCCACTTAAAGAACACCTATCAGACGATAGAAGAAAGCATAAGAACCAGGACAAACCTCAAGCTATGCCCATCTCAATAGCCCCAACCCAGCCTTTGATATCATTTCTATCTAGTGGCCTGATGATATCTGTGGTCATGGATCAGATCATGGCTGATATTGCAGCTCTAGATGTTGGGAATATGGCCCACCATGGAGAAACAATGGAAGAGGATTCAATCACAGTTGAGCGGATATATGGAAGACCGGTCAGGCAGCTGCACAAAAAGCGTCGCAAACTTGGCCCAAAGAAGGAGAAACAAGGGAGAATCGGTTGGAAGAAGTAACAGAGAAATCAGCGCATTGGAAATGGTTCTAGGATGGCAGACAAGGGAGAATATTAAGGGGGGAGGTCACGCGCACAGCCTGAGCCAAACATGCGCAATGTTCCCACGGGTTTTACACCAGTCGCTTCGCAGTGTTATTTTCGTGTTGGTCATCATTATTTCGTCATCACACAAAACGCTGCGAAGCGACTGGGGAGGAGTCTGCATCGGATGCTGCGCAACTGGTTTGTACCTTGACGGTGTTTACTGGCTTTTCTTCTTTCCCATCACAACGCTACACGACCTGGCTCGGGCAGGGCACCATTAAGCCTCTGGACGCTGAAGCTGGCATGGGATTAACGCCAAGAATTGCTGGATAGAAATCCATTTCGTTGCTTTCTTGCCCAGGACATGCGCCTCTTGTTTCTACTTTGCGTCCTTCTTTTCTCGAGGTCGGCTTGATCCTATCATCTACTGGTTTTTGACTCACGTCGACATTAGGTCCCTTTTTGCTGCCACGGTCACCTCGCTTTTTCCTTCCAGTTCGGCTTTTGACAGTTCTTCGACTTTGAGTACGGCGACGACTGCGACGAAGCGGCTGTCGACAGTCCATCGTCCTGTGTTTACAAAACCACCCGCCAGTCCTCATATTATCCATAACAATCCTCCTCCTTCCACTCATTCCTTTTCCCGACCAGCTGCTTCTGGGGCCCCTGCTGGATTTCCCCAGCATCACCACCGAGAAAGGCAAAAGCCCTTGGTCACAATACTCGAAATCATTGGGGGTGCTATCGCATTTCTGCTGCTCATTGGTCTTGTGCGCTGTATAATCAGCTACAAAAAGACCCCAAACCGCGACCGAATCGCTGCTATCATGCATCGACATCAGCTTCAGAGAGAGCTGGAAGAGCTAGCACAAGCTCAACCGCTTCACCGGTCGTCTTTGGTCGAACCGCCTCCGCCGCCGTATCTTCCGCGACCACCATCCTATAGTGACGACCAAGTTTCGATGCCATTGAACTCCACGTATGACAGTTCCAGTCCCCCAGCTACTCCACCCGCAGCTCGGCACCGAGTCCATACGAATCTCCCGGACGGATGATGGACCCTGGTTGTTGATATGTGAGAACAATTTTTAGGCGGTATTTGGCGACTACTTGTGCGATTTAGCACTCACATCATGGACCTTCATTGGACTATTTCATTCCGCTCATTCAGCCAAAACTGTATTGTAAAGTAATAGAGGTATGTACCTTTCTCGAGCATTCCTTCAGCTATAATTAGATTTGAAAGATATTTTTAAAGTGACACTGACAGCCGGCGAATATCAGTGCCTAAAATATCTATAGATACTACTATGTAGCAGTCGCACTCTTATGAGCCCCAAAGCTTGGCTGCAAGATGCTGCTTCAGTCGCCAGTGTTGCCCTACTCCAAGTTCCAAACTCTTTTGGTGCACAAAAACCATATGGGATCAGCGCGGAACCTGGTGCGTATGATTGATTCTCGGACATCATTCCAGTTCGTATCGAGCTCGTAAGCGTCCGGATATTACTGAGATGCTTCTAGGTATACGTCCTCGAGGAAGTGGTTTCCAAGGCTCCCTAGTACATGCCTTGAAACGAATTAGCATGGGTCTCCTTGGAGCAGGCAAGGCCATCCATTTCAGATACGCGCCCAGGCTGACTGATTCTTAGCCCAATTTCACGTTTCATGGCACGGCGCCTCGTTCTAGCCGCCTCGATTTCGAAAAGTTCAACAGCAACTTGGCCATAGCTGTGGAATTTGAAGCTTCAGAATATGATATACAGCTTCTTGTTCTGGTGACCACATCGATCCTATAACCGATCCAAGTATGTCTTATCAGAGTCAACAAGGGTAGTCGACTGTCAAGGGTGTCAGTACTCTGCATCTGTCGAAGATGATGAAATGTTTTATACAAGGGAGTTTTAACTGCAATTTCTATTTCCTTCTGGTTCGAGATGTCGAAGTATCAACACCCGTTTGAGCCTTGAGGCACTGCTTCAACACTCCTGACGAGTCGGGGTCGGGGTGGTTCTGGACAGCAAAAATTACCTCACAGGCTCAAATGAGATGTGGAGTCAATTGCATCTCATTGTGCTCATACACTTTCGCTTGGTAAATATTGAGGACGATGGTGAACTTGATTTTTTAGCTCGCGCTGTTTAGCAAAGGCTTCTGAGATAAACATCATTATCCCGCAATATCCGAATCGGGTTCACCGGACCTATTTATGACACACGCCACCATTTAGGCAATAGTCTACAGCTTTATTCGGACCCTCTCTGAAGGCTCAACGTTTAAGCGCTCCGAATACTAAGGCGCGTCGAAACCGAGGCGGCGCTGAGATTGCTGTTTACCGCCGGCCGAATCGAGTTAGTTGGTGGGCATCTGTCTCGTTGAGGACATCTGGTTCAGCCTGTGAGTCTCGGGAGATTATTACAGGATTTATTTGACAAGAATTCTTTTAGTCCACAGCATTATCTCCAGCTCCTGAGCTTCTGCTAAGATTTCCCTTCTGATCATTGGCTGTTTTGCACTGCCTACGCTCGAATATCCAGTTATAAAGGACCGCAAAGGTGTCTCTCTTGATATCTTCATATCATGGGCAATTCACATTCATCCAATGACAATACCCTCCAAGTCCCTGGATCCAGATTCTCGCGACGCCCCTCTTCGTCGAGATCATCTAGTTCGGACGCGCCGCCTGCATATTCTGAGGGCGACCGCAAATCGTCTCATTCTCGGTCATCATCTCGAGGTACGTTTTCTATTGCCCGTGAGACATTCGTTCATATTTGCATTGCAGCATCTTCTGTCGCATCCTCCACGAAAAAGAATTACGCCGGCACATTTACTTATGATTGTAAGTCGCCACCAAATTCAGCACTATATAGTTTTCTAATGCATTTCGTAGACCTGAGAAAGCCTATGCGACAGGAATCGTTGGACGATGCTTTGGATCAGCTATCGAACTACGACACGGTATTCATTGTTGACGATTCTGGGTCTATGCGAGAAGGAGAGGCGGGAAAGACATATTGGGACGAAGCAGAGCTGGCCATGAAAGAGCTGGTCGCTAAAGCCAAGGATTATGACGCCGATGGTGTTGACATCCATTTCCTCAATTCCAACGCAAAGGCCATTGGTGTCAAGGTCAGTCCAGGATTTGTTTCAAGTTGGTGCTTTGCCTGATTGAATCATAACAGAAAGCCGAACGCGTTCAGGAATTGTTTGCGAAAGTGCAGCCAAGGGGAACAACACCAATTGCCTATCGCCTGGAACTGCTTTTGCAGGATTATCTTGACAAACTGGAAGAGCTGGCCAAGACCAAGCAGCACCATACCCTCAAGCGCATCAATTATCTCATTATCACAGACGGAAAGCCTTGTGAGTCTTGGTCACAATATTTCACCTTGACAAAGCTGACTTCTACCTAGCGGACGAACCAGAAGACGTGATTGTTGCTGCAGCACGGCGGCTCGAAGTCGGCAAATTCTCGCTGGCTCAAGTTGGAATCCAGTTTGTCCAGATTGGCAATCTTGCTGGACCCCAGCGATATCTCAAATACCTCGACGATGTTCTGGCGGATAAATATAAGATACGAGTGAGTCCGACACGTCCTCTTGGTGATTCTTGACTGACTTGTACACAGGATATGGTCGATACCGTCCCTTATTGTGGAAAGCTATCTGGAGACAAGCTGGTCAAGATCTTGTTGGGCGGGATCAACCGTCGGGAGGACAAGAAAGGAAGTCTCCAACCACCCCACAGCAGAAGCTCGAGCTCTAGGTTACTACGTTGAATCCTCATGACATGCACTTGATCCATATGATACCATATCCTTATTCTCTATACTTAGTAAAAGTAGCTGTAGTCGTTTTTTCATAGTACCATGTTGTATTTCTCTGTGGTCCTTCCGAATCGGGAAATTTCTCTTTCTTGACCCATAACGAGCATCTGAACCAAGTCGGAATTTAATTTACTTCCTTAGATCCTTCCTCGCCAAAAGCTACAGGCTTTGATCCGAACTCGTTCAAAACGCTGTGTCTGGCGCCAGTCTCGAGCAATAATCCTTCGATATCGTCGGATCATTGTGCGCCTGGTCGCCCTGCTTTGTCGAGTCACAATCTCGACCTACTTCGAGGTCCAGTTTGGTCTCGCTACAGCCAGACGGAGCTTCTTCCATCACGCCTTCTCAGTAACCACAATCTGGACATCATTATTGTTCACCTAGAACGGAACATGGTTTCGCAATTTTTGCCTCCATCCGATACAGACGAAGACGAGGAGAGGAAAATATGATGAATAGAGACGGGAAATAGTTGACCTGGTCCTCACATTGAACAAGGCTGGTTCGGAGATGAATGCTGAAAGACAAATTTCCGGGTGCGTCATCTGTCGAATTCTGTCGGAAATGATCGCTCATATTCACCATAGACACGCGAAAAAAGGGCGTATAAATTCTCCAGATGCTCTGAAGACCTGTTATCGCCAGCCAAAGGTTTCCTTGTCCACTCAGAACAACGATTTGGATCAGGACCTTGCAGTGAGATCCGGTTTCTCCATACTTCAAGCCGATACCAACTTTGGCTCTAGCTGGCTTATATCCTAGATTCATGATACTGTACCTTGTTGTCTCCTGAACAACAAGGCGTGCCGGCGCTGCTGTTATTGTTTCCAAGCCAAATCGAGTTCATTGTTGTGGCCATCTCTGCCGGATCGAGGGCCTTGTTTAAAGTTTTAGGTGAGTTCCAGTTATCATTAATACGAGAATCACTCTTATCAAGAACAGCATTGTCTTTTTGCTCTTGACCCTCCTCGAAATTTCGCACTGCCTTGTGCTCGAGTATAAACAGCCGACTTCCAACGCCGCTCTCTACTTGTCTTCATACCATGAGCAAGTCTTCCAAGAAATACACCTTTGGATCCAGATTCGTGCGATGCAAGTCCCTCGCCCCTAAATTGGCATTCGTTCACTCTTCTAATCTTTTCTTAGACCTGAGAAATCCTACACGGGAGGCTGAAGAATCGCTCGACGACGCTCTGGAGCAGCTATCGAAATACGACACAGTATTCATCGTCGACGATTCTTTGTCCATGCGGGGGAGCCGCTGGCGCGAAGCAAAGGTGGCTCTGACAGATTTGGTCGAGAAAGCCAAAGGCTATGACGCCGATGGTGTTGACATCCATTTCCTCAATTCCAGCGAGATGGAACGTGGTGTCAAGGTAAAACCAGTCGTTCCAAGTCTGTACTTTGTCTGATCATCCATGACAGGAAACCAAACTCGTCGACGAAGTATTCGCAAAGGTGGAGCCAAATGGAGTGACACCGATTGGGGGTCGCCTCAAACAGCTTTTAGACATCTATCTCGAGACCCTGGAAGAGCTGAAAGAGACCAATGAACATAATACACTCAAGCGCATCAACTTTTTGATTATCACAGACGGACAGCCTAGTGAGTCTTCACCACATTGCTTCAACTGATTAACGCTGACTCACCTAGCTGACGAACCAAAGGACGTGATTGTTGCTGCGGCGCGACGGCTCGAAGCCGGCCATTTCTCGCTGGCTCAAGTTGGAATCCAGTTTGTTCAGGTTGGCCACGATCGGGATGCCCAAAAGTATCTCAAGGGCTTGGACGATGGTCTGACAGAAAAATACAAGATACGAGTGAGTGTGACCTACCGGGAGATTCTTAACTGACTTGTAAACAGGACATGGTCGATACATTTCCCTACTGTGAAGCGTTGACTGGAGCCAAACTGGTCAAGATCTTGGTAGGCGGTATCAACCGTCGGCTGGATAAGATGGACACAATACACAAGTAGTAAAAGCTTGAGCTGAATCCTGATGAAATGCCCTCGATATTTGTTGTATTTACTCTTTTTTGTCTACCTTCCATCTTGGGAACTTCTCTGTCTCGACCATCATCAATCTCGTCTGACTCGTGGGCCTGACGCGCCTCTCCATCAATCTTGAAGCATTTCTTGACGCGCTTTATAGACCTTGTCTGACGACCTGGAGGGTGGCCTCTCTGTGGCCATTGGAGTGCTTCAGACCTGCACCACATCTTTCTCAACGGCCACAGTGTCGACATGCTAAAGCCAACCAGAACCGTCTACTGCCGCTTTACGAGAAGCTGGTTTCACAATTCTTACCTAGGTAGGGGAAGATGAGGAGAAGGAGATGAAGACGAACAGCGGCAAAAGTCGGTGGACCTGGAACGAGCAAGAGCACCACAATGAACAAGGCTGGAGCCATTTTGGGAATAAAGAGCGCTCAGGAAGCAATTATTTCTGGGTGCGTCCGCTACTGAAGTCTGTCGAAAGCCATTGCTCAAAGAGATGCTCAAAAGCGCGTGTATACTTCAAGTGCTCTGGAGACTCGCTTCGTCAATATTTAAGGGCTCAGTCCACGAACAACGACTTGAATGATTTCACGGCGAGATCCGATTCCTCCTCGATAATTCAAACCAATCCTGGCACTGATAGCTGGCTCATAGACCCACCCGGCCATGTTCAGCTTCTTAGACAACAAGCCTGCGGGCTTGGGGTTGTGCTACTGTTGCGATTTCTCTCTGCCTTTCATACCCTTTTCTTTAATCAACTACATAACTTGTTTGCTAGGCTTCTCCCATGTCATGATGCATAATGGTTCACAGTTTTCTAATTGGATGTCGGCTTTCTACTGTATGGCCGACGAGGGTTTTTTTTGGGCACCGGTCCAAGTCTGTCAACAGCTAATCAAACGTTCACATTCAACATCTAACGTACCATTTCCAATATTCGATCATAATCAACGACTTTCGTGTGTTGTTGGAACCATATGCATTCTACCTGAGCAGCGCGGCAGGCCAGGCGCCCAGGCGCGAGCTGTTACGACTCACGGACTCATAACATGACTCTCGACGTCTCTCGCTTTCCCCTCGCTCATTTCTCTCTTCTACCTTACTTGAAGGTCTCTGGAGAGATTCGGTGCGCCCCATCTCACTAATTCTACATAGCAATTTCTGATTCCGAAGATGTTTTAGAATTCAGAATGATGAGGAATCTACAGTACTTACATGATAAGAACGTCTCAAACTCAAACATAAATTCAACTTGTGTTCACGCCAAAATGCTGCTAGTCCGAGACTTGTATTGAAAATTCTGCACCGAACATTCACAGGTTTCCGCGCAAAGTCTAGATGACCAAGCGTAGCCAGGGCCGACCTTTCCTCGTGTATCCATATCCGGTAATTTAACAGCTTTTCTACAGCTTTCCGAGGTTGTATTCAACTTCTGTGCTCCCAAGGCACATGACGTCTCGAAGGTGGCTCACAAAAGCCGCGCTGGTGTTGGCCACCTGTGCCGGATCGAGAGTACTTTGTCTTGTGTGAGTTCCAAATTGATACAGGAATTTCTTATACTAAAGACCAACATTGTTTTTGCTCTTGACCTTTCTCGAATTTTCGCACTGCTCTTCCATTATAGAAACTAGATATCTTCGAAGGCCTTTCAGCTTTTCAGCCTCATATCATGGGCAATTCACAGTCCTCCAAGCACAACACCCTCCAGGTCCCCGAATTCAGATTCGCCAGCGGCCACTGTCCCTCGACATCGTCTCAATCCGACCCGCCACCTGCTTATTCTGCTCATTCTGAGAGCGACCGCAAGTCGTCTCATTCTCGGTCACCATCTCGAGGTATGTTTGTCATTGTTCGTGAAACATCCGTTGATTTGCATTGCAGCATCTTCTTTCGCTGAATCTGCCACGAAGAAGAATTACGCCGGTGGCACATTCAGTTATGATTGTAAGTTGCCACGAATTTCAGCATTGTGTCGTTTTCTGATGCCTTTCTTAGACCGAAGAAAGCCTGTACGACAAGAGTCACTGGAGGATGCTCTGGATCAGCTTTCGAACTACGACACGGTATTCATTGTTGACGATTCTGGGTCTATGCGAGAAGGAGAGGCGGGAAAGACATATTGGGACGAAGCAGAGCTGGCCATGAAAGAGCTGGTCGCGAAAGCCAAGGACTACGACGCCGATGGTGTTGACATCTACTTTCTCAATTCCGAAGTAAAGGCCATTGGTGTCAAGGTCAGTGCGGAATTCGTTCAAGTTTGTAATTTTTGCCTGATCCATTCATGCCAGACCACCAAAGAAGTTGAAAATTTGTTTGCAAAGGTGGAGCCAGAGCGCGGAACACCGATTGCCTATCGCCTGGAACTGCTTTTACTGGAATATCTCGCCGAACTAGAAGAGCAGGCCAAGACCAAGCAACATCATACTCTCAAGCGCGTCAACTATCTGATTATCACAGACGGAAAGCCTTGTGAGTCTTTGCCACAATATTTAACCCTAACAAAGCTGACTCGACCTAGCGGACGAGCCCGAGGACGTGATTGTCGCTGCAGCGCGAAGGCTTGAAAAGGGCAACTTTCCGCTGGCTCAGGTTGGAATCCAGTTTGTGCAGGTTGGTCGCGACAAGGAAGCCCAAAAGTATCTCAAGGACTTGGACGATGTTCTGGTGGATAAATATAAGATACGAGTGAGTGAGACGCGCCTCCTTGGTTATTTACTGACTCATAAGCAGGATATGGTCGATACAGTTCCATTCTCTGGAACATTGTCTGGAGACAAACTGGTCAAGATTTTGCTAGGCGGTATCAACCGTCAAGAGGACCAGAAAGAAAGTCTCCAACCAGGTCATAGAAGCTGGAGATCTCTGTTTCATTGAATCATCATGAAATGCGCTTATCCTTGTCTTGTAATCAAAGTATCTAGCTGTACTGTTTTTGTTGTACAATATGTTTCTCGGACATTGTCCAAATTGGGAACTTGTATTTCTGAACCATGAGCAATTATTCAATCTTGTCTGGTCCTTGTGCTGCTCATCCCCAATCAAGCATTGCTCATCGTGCCTTATTGATCTTGTCACAATATCGTCGAGCGCCAGCTTGGCCTCGCTATGACCCGATTCGAGGGCTTCAGTCAGACCTAAATCATGACTTTCTCAACGACCACAGTCTCGACATGCGAAGGCGAACCAGAACCGTCTCCTACTGCTTTGCGAACAGCTGGTCTCATAATTCCTAGCTCGATCCGATACAGGGGAAGACGATGAGAAGCAAGAACAAGGCTGGAGCCAGCTCGTGAATAAAGAGCGCTGAAGCAATAATTTCTGGGTGTGTCCACTACTGAAGGCTATCAAAAGCCAATGCTCATTAGAGATGCTCATAAAGAGATGCGCAAAAACCGCGTGTGTACTTCAAGTGCTCTGGAGACTCGCTTTGACAATTTGTGATCAGCGACACATCCTGATTCGGACATCTTCGCGCCTCTCAACGGGATGTGTCATCTGATATCGGCCTGAATTACCGACCCGGCGCTAGTGGTGCTATACAGTGCACAGTCTTCTATTCTTTTTCATGTAAACATTGTCATATATTATAATATTTTCTTTTCTTTTCAACTCAGGTCTTTCCGAAGGTGCGGGAAGAGTACCCATCACTCGCTCCCGCTCCCCTCCCTCGCAAGCTCGGGGGGTCCCCCGAGCCGCGGGAGTCTCGGATGGGCACGCTAAAGACTCGTTCCCGCTTTTACCATATACGGAGATTATCTTCGGCTCGGCCTTTTTGGTTCACGCGAGCTTCCGAGACATCACTGCCATCAGCGCCCGACATCCGAAACCACTGGCAATTGATGTAAAAAGTCACATGTGTCGCTCTTCTAAGTTCGTAGTTCGTTCATCCCGGTCAAGAGGGCTCAGTCCACGAACAACGACTTGGATGATTTCGCGGCGAGATCCGATATTTCAAACCAATCCTGACACTGACAGCTCTCATAGACCCACCCGGCCATGGCGCATGTTCAGCTTCTTGGACAATAAGGCGGGCTAAGATGGCCCACAAAGCCGCGCTGGTGACATTGTCTTCAGGTCGAGTCGAGTCAATTATTGTGGCCACCTGTGCCCGATCGAGGGCGCTTTGTCTTGGGTTGAATTTCTTATAACAAAGAACAGCATTGTTTTTTCTTTGACCCCTCTCGATCTTTCGCATTGCCCCTCCTTTTGAGTATAAAAACCAGACATCTTTGAAGGCCTCCCAGCTCTTATCCTCATATCTCATATCATGGGCAATTCACAGTCTTCCAAGCACAACACCCTCCAGGTCCCCGGATCCAGGTTCTCGCGACGCCCCTCTTCGTCGGGATCACCTAGTTCGGACGCGCCGCCTGCATATTCTGAGAGCGACCGCAAATCGTCCCATTCTCGGTCATCATCTCGAGGTACGTTTTTTTTTCATTGTCCGTGAGACATTCGTTGATTTGCATTCCAGCATCTTCCGTCGCATCCTCCACGAAAAAGAATTACGCCGGCACCTTCACTTATGATTGTAAGTCGCCACACCAAGTTCAGCACTATCTAGTTTTCTAATGCCTTTCGTAGACCTGAGAAAGCCCATACGACAGGAATCACTGGAGGATGCTCTGGATCAGCTATCGAACTACGACACGGTATTCATTGTTGACGATTCTGGGTCTATGCGAGAAGGAGAGGCGGGAAAGACATACTGGGACGAAGCAGAGCTGGCCATGAAAGAGCTGGTCGCTAAAGCCAAGGACTATGATGCTGATGGCGTCGACATCCACTTTCTCAATTCCAACGCAAAGGCCATTGGTGTCAAGGTTAGTCCAGGATTCGTTTCAAGTCTGTCCATTGCCTGATCATTGACGACAGAAAGCCGAACGTGTCCAGGAATTGTTTGCGAAAGTGCAGCCAAGGGGAACAACACCAATTGCCTATCGCCTGGAACTGCTTTTGCAAGATTATCTCGACAAACTGGAAGAGCTTGCTAAGACCAAGCAGCAGGATACCCTCAAGCGTATCAACTATTTGATTATTACAGACGGGATGCCTTGTAAGTCATGATCATGATGTTTCGCGAAACAAAACTGACTCGACCTAGCGGATGAACCAGAAGGAGTGATTGTCGCTGCAGCACGGCGGCTCGAAATCGGCAAATTCTCGTTGGCTCAAGTTGGAATCCAGTTTGTTCAGATCGGCAATCTTGCTGGACCCCAGCGATATCTCAAATACCTCGACGATGTTCTGGCGGATAAACACAAGATACGAGTGAGTCCGACGCGTCCTCTTGGTGATTCTTGACTGACTTGTACACAGGATATGGTTGATACCGTCCCTTATTGCGGAAAGCTATCTGGAGACAAGCTGGTCAAGATCTTGTTAGGCGGGATCAACCGTCGGGAGGACAAGAAAGGAAGTCTCCAACCATCCATGGCAGGAGCTCCAGCTCCCGTTCACTACGTTGAATCATAATGAATGCGCTGGATCTATCCTTACTCATTCTCTGTGGTAAAATCACTGTGCTCGTTTTGTTATAATAGTACCATGTTGTATTTCTCTAGCGCTTCCGAATTAGGAAATTTTATTATCTTTTTTGATCATCAGTCATGAGAAGCACCGAACCAAGAACCACCAACTGTCGCTCTGGGAGCACCTTGTCTCACAACTCTTGCCCGATCCGATACGGAAGAAGACCAAACGAAGAGAAACGAGAAGAAGACGATCAATAGAGATAGGAAGCGTCTTAGCACGAGTACAGAGCATCGCGGGCCCGAGCCAGCTTGAAGAAAAATTCGGGTGTCATCTGTCGAATTGTACCGAAAATATTTGCTCATATCAACCGTAGACGCGCGCAAAAAGGGCGCATAGAGTCTCCAGATGCTCTGCAGACTGCAGCAGACCTGTTATCGCCAGCCAAAGGCTCGCAGGCCATCACCGACGTTGGCTCTAGCTGGCTTATATCTTGAGTCCATGATGATCGCTTCTTGTTCTCGAACAACAAGGCCGCCGCGGGGCTGAAAGCGGCGCATGGTGTTATTGTTTTCCAGTGTCAAAATCTTGTGGCACCTCTGCCTGATTGAGTACGCCTTGCTTTAGGTGAGTTCCGGTTGGAATTGATTCAAGAATTATTCTTAACAGCATTGTCTTGTTGCTTATGATATTTCTTGAATTTTCTCACTGCCCTTGTGCTCGAGCATAAAACCGAGGTCCAACGCTGCTCTGTACTTATCTTCATATCATGGACAATTCATAGTCTGAAAATGAAAGCTTCTCCAACTATTGCTGTCTGGGGGACCTTGTCTCGAGGTATGCCCTGTCATCGCCAGTGAAAAGTCCGGATATTGGCGTAGATTAAAATAGATTAGCCAAATTTCCTACGATTGTCATAGATTATTTTGATAATTTTCACCGACCAGGCCGATGCTTTCCTTCTGCAATGATCGCATAAATTGTATATCATCGCATCATTGTCCAAAACCTGCCTCGTTCTGCCACTTGTAGTTTTCTTCGTCAAGTCATCGACCAAGTCTGGTGACGCGGTGATAGCCTTCGAGCAAAATGTCCCACAGTCGCTTCTTGTCTCTTCCCATCATTTCCCTTGCCTAGTCTATCGTTTCCCTCCTTTATGCTGTTGCTGCAGTTGCTTTCCTGATGTCTAGACTGCTACCTTGACTGCCTCAGGTATCTGATATTTATCATTGCCACGTTTCTTCTTTTTGATTCGTGCCTCTAGCCAATGAGACTGGTTCTCCGCCAAAATTAATTGTATGTTTTGCCTATTGTCTCTCTATCTCCAGCTGATAAACTTTTTCTCTTCTCTCAGTCCTCAGAGTGCTGTCTCAGGCCGTCCAATCTCTATCCAGGCATCCCAGAGCGCGTCCCCTCCTTATTCGGTACCCACTCTAGCATGCTTCCATGGTCTTTTGCTAATGGAAGGCTTAGGAATTGCGCAGGAATATCCTTTCAGCTTGCCATGTAGGCCCTCTTTTCCTTCTGTACAGTCAAATTGCTCAACGTTTGAGAGCAGCGGCTCGTCATGGTCGGCTTATATTGAAGATACCTATTGGCTTGAGCCAGAAGGTTGGTCTTCTATTCCAGTCTGCAAATTATCTGACGTGCTCCAATCCAGCCAAGCTCGTTGAAGATGCGCGTAAAGAGGTTCGTTCGACGTCTGTTCCTTTTTGTTATCGGCGCTAATTTCTATTTTTTCCCCTTTCGTAGCTCGTGGCCTTTCGGTCAAGGCTCCTGCAATATTGGTGGTTGACCATCCAGCACGACAAGAGACAGTGGACTTGGGGGCTGGGATGAGTTAGGGTGCTACGTGGTAGCGTGCAATGGTAGCTGTAGCTGGTATCGTACAATGTATGATATCTGGAATTCTTATAGATTGTTTTATATTATGTTCAGAGCAACCTCAAGTAATCTAAGATAATCTTTCCTCATGTGCTATTCGGCCATTTTAGATTTTTTAGATTTTTTTTTCGATTAAGCCTCAGGTAATCTCATTTAATCTAAGAAAACAGCTGGACTTTTCACTGGGATGCATGTCATCGTTCATCGAATCTTCGTTGAGTTGCATTCCAGTATCCTCCAAGGCTGAAACCACGAAGGAGACAGAGGCTGGCACACCATCTGACTGCAAGTCCTCGCCACCAAATTCAAATTCGTCCAATTTTCTGAATCTTTCCCTCTAGACTTGAGAAGACCTATAGGACAGGAATCCCACTGAGATTGTTTGGATCACCTATCGAAGTACGACACGGTGTTCATCGTCGATGATTCAATATTAATCAGGTATCGAAAGGGCTTTGTAGATAAATTCTGGTTTGCTAGCCATCTTTTCTAATTCTCTGAGGGCTTCTCGGGCGGCGTCTAGGTTGTTTTCGGGCTGCAGTGTAGTGAGGAATTCTCGGAGTAATCGCTGAACATTTATGACTGCTTTCGGCTCGTCGAGGGTGCCAAGGAGACGGAATAGGGAAGGGATGTGTCGGAGGTCATCAGGCCGAATTTCGGTGAGCCATCCTTTCAGAGGCTCAGTGAGCTCGCTTTGTGTGGTCGAATGCAGAACAGCAAGAGTCGTAACATTTTCTGGGATCGAAGGCAGGCCATGCCCATGTCGAAGGGACTCTATGAGCCGGCGAGCACATATGGTTTGATTGACTTTTGGGTTTTTGAGCCAGCTGGATGGTATATTGCCAAGCGCCCATGTCGCCCAGAAAGGATAGCACAAGACCTTTTGTGCAGTTGTGGCTGCAGCATGATCTGTGATTCTGACGAGAGGACGCAGCAATTTTGATACCTCACGCACTGTCCGCCCATACCACCTCCCGCGCTCGAGTTCAGGAGAGGCTTCTTCCAGAGCCAAAGCGATAAGCAATACCGCCGCGCTGTATGCTTGTTGTGCGCTCGCAGATCCTTCTGCGAGCGGTGAGGCATAGCTGACAAAGTCCTGGATTAGGTGGTAGAATGTGTAGGTAAAATGACTTTGGGGATCGGGTACAGCTTCCCAGAAGAAGAGACATAGACTGAGTAGGGCCATGACTTGATTCGTTTCTGCGGCGGTGGCTGCTGTCCGTGCCACTGCCGCACCACCGTACATCCATTCAAAGCCCAAAAATGACGCTATCGCATCCCAAGATGGGTGCAATTCAGAATATCGGAAGGACGCGACTGGACCTCGAACGCAGCTGTATGGCCAGCAGTAGAGGAGGTCATCGTCGGTTGTGGTGTATCTCGAGCCGCGTGCCTCGGCACAACGCAACACTGCCCTTACATTGAGACGTCGAATGGCAGGAGACAGTGACGGATGCAGCTCAATGGCGCGTTTCATAAACAACCGCAAAAGGTGGCTGGAAGAGCCGTTGTGAAGGAACTGAGTGGCTTCGGTGAAAGGGTGGATCTTGTTCTCATAGAGAGACGAAAGTGCATTGAGTACCACTGACGCATCTCTTTCACTCATGGATTGTGGTCGAGTGGAAATAAAAGTGTCAAGCTTGGATAAGAAAGTTGACTCGGGATGCTGGAGTACAGCTCGAAGAACTTGAGCTGGAGATTCGTCAAGTCGTGTTTGCGGTTTCCCGAAGTGGAGGTCCGACCAGTCAGAGTTGAGATAGACCGGAATTCCTTCCAAGAAGGGAAGCATTTCGCCATCGTTTGTCGTGTGTTGCAGTGTCCAAGACAAAGAGTCAATTTCGCGCTTGTGAAACTCGGGGAAGGAGTAATTGAGCGCAGTAGACTCTTTGATGGTGTCAAGGTCGCTGGTAGAAAGTGTGTTGTCTGACCAAATCTCTGTGAAAGGCTGCAGCCACTGTCGCTTTGGAGGAGTCAACTGCACAACAGTAAGAGTGGGCTCGAGCCAGCTTGGAAAACCGTATTCTGACATCACTTCCATCTCGGAGGAAGGTTGCATCACCGTAATGTCGGGCTCAGTCTGGAGAAAGTCAGAACAAGATGATAAGATAGATAATGAAATACCTTGCGTGAAAAGCTCAGTCGAATTTGGCACGCCCAGTTCGATAGCCGCTCCCTCAAGGCTCGGCCTACTTCAGCGATGAGGGAAGATAACTTCTTCACAGGCTTCCAGCATGCTCGACCTAGATCTGCCATAACAGAAGAATACGTCTTGACAGGCTTCCAGCATACCAAAGCCCCTGCTCCGGCCTGCAATTGCACAAGTGAAGCCAATTTCAGCGCACAAAGTGACATTTTGCGAAGAAAATGGCGAGCAAAAGAGAATTGAAGGACTAATGTCGTCAGTGGTGTCCTAATTGGCGAAGCAGTGTCGAGAAGCGGAGCAATAGTCGCAGAGAGATAGGCAACGCCGAAAGCAGCAAGAATGCCAGCCGCGAGGAAAGTTATGATGCCGCTGATAGGATGTAGAAAGAATATGAGACCAATGAAGAAGGAAAAGAGCGATGCATGAAGAAGAAGCGGTGTCCCTTCAACAATCGCTGCGACATTCGAATTCTCGACTCCTTCAAAAAGATATGCCCGTATTCGAGCTTTGATTGCAGGCGCCTCTCGACGTTCGATTGCTCGGACATAATCTGATGCCCATTGTTCGATAAGAGTTGCGGTAAGGGCGCAGGTCAAGCTCAGGGCGAGACTGAGGAACCAGAATACATTGGTAATGATCGCCAAAGTCGGCGAGCCATTCAAATCGGGTAACGAAATCTGGAGCTCGGTGGTGTTCGTTATGGTGGACAGCTGCTGCGAGATATGATAGAGCAGCACAATGGTCATTGTTGAGGGATCTGGAGAGAGAGTCTTGTAGCCCTCGATGATAAACGCGGTCACTACTGCCGAGAAAAGAGCAGCCTGAATACAAGACTTGTCAGTAATCCTGAGACGCGACGAGCTAACGGACTCACGAATAGCAAGAGACCATCCATGAGGACCTTCCAGCGAGCTACCATTCCTTCATCGTAAATCTTCGCTTCTCGAACATAGCAGCCAGGTAATGTTCCGTTCGATTCCTTCACCGGACCAGTCCCTGACAATTCGCGCTTCAATCATCAAATGACGATAATCAAGGTCCATATGATTACCTATCTGAGCGTCCATGGCAGGGAGGAGAATTCCAGGGGACGTTGAACGTCAAGGCTGCGAGAAAGAAGCGTGAACTGGGAGCTGTTGAGGCTGAGAATAGATACACCGCATCGCGATAGACGCTCGGCGTGAAGCCGTAGACTCAATGACTAGAAAGAGAAATATTGCTGTAAGACCATATTGCAGTAGCAGCCAGGCCAGAGGTCGCGAGAGCGCTAAATGGCAAGAAATTGAGAATCACGTGTAGAAAACAGGCTTCGAATGCTTCAACGCGTCTGGAAACCCGTGCAGCCAGCGTTGTCGTTCGACTGACAGTCTCGAGGTCGACCTTTGTCAAGGTCTCTTGCTCCTCAAACGGACCTCTTATAACTCCTCGGGGAAATGGCAGAGGAAATAACTCCGCTCGTCAGTTCTAACATCATTGCCAACACACCGCCAAACGACGACGTCCCCGAGGTCATTTCTTGGAATCCTGCACCGTAACAATGACTGAATAATGATTTGCGATAGACCAGCAGCCTCCCTCAGCCCACAACTCGACCTATTAGTCGAAGCATAGCCAAGACGCCATCTTCCCTTCCCCGGTCTCAGGACATTCTCAAGGAGACAGTCGTCCACGAGCTGCAAGACGCAGTCTTCGAGCACGAGGACCTTTTACAGGCCGTCTATCCGGTACCTGTCGACGCCAATCTTTCCAAAAGCATCGACGAGTTCGTTGCAGCAGAGCCTACCAAAAACAGAGGTTTCGATACAGGTCTTGAAACCCTGAATCATGGACCACTCATTCGATTTCTCAACGAGATACTCGCTCTTCTGCCGCCAAATTCTCGCTCATACCATACTCTGTTAACCTTCATCTCGTTGACTCTTCGAGTCCAAGGAACACCTCATGGCCTCGGGGTCCACAAAAAACCTCTGCATCCTCTCCATTGGTTCTCGACGGAGGTCGCTATAGAGGTGAAGAATAACTGGGCGGAGATGCTGGTTCAGGCGGCGACTTATGGGAGAGCAATGTTGGAGCAATGCGGGCGCTGGTGCAGCGTCGTGCTCTGCTTCAATCACAAGCAGCAAGCTTTTCGGTTCTGCTGGTACACCAGGCTTGGCTCTTTTCAGACGCCGGCGATGCGCTATACCAACCAGGATGAATTGGGCCAGGTCGTTCGCGGCATCATCGGTCTAGCCGCCTGCAGTCGTTTCAATTCAGGCATTGATGATTTCAGAGACCACAACAACAATGGTCTCTTCTTCGCTCTACCTTTGTCTCTCAGGTCGACATCTTCTCCAAATTTGGATTGGTGCATCCCAGGATGTGCAACCCACGTCTTTCGCCTCAAGTTGATCACGGGCATTTGAACGATGAAGACCAGAAGGCACTTTCGTCCACGGTTCCCATTGACGCTCATCTTGCTCGTCTGTCCATGAACATCACCACAAATGGAAAAAGGACAATCCGACAGGCCTTGGCTCAAGCGACTGATGACTGGGAGCCGCTGGCGAAATCGCTCAACGATGCGGTTTATTCAGTCATCACTAGCGACCAAACCTTGACGAGCGCCACACTTTCCAGACTTCAGAGTTTATCGCCACCGGTTTCTGAGCAGATCGGCGATGTTTGTTTGCCAAAAAGCTCTCTGTCGCTATCACCTCGCCCATCTCTCATCGTCAAGATGTCCTTTCCTGTTATATGTCCCGGTGAACACCCCATCGAGCCCAAGATGCTGGAATCCGTCCAGGGAATTCACGGCGTGCCACCAATCATTAGTCACAAACTGGTGGATCATTCAACACCAATGAAGGTCTTCACGCGACATCGACCACTCAAGGCATCGGCCGACTGGGCCAAAGTTCATTCTTCACCCAATGCTGAGCTGAAGGTGGAGGAGCGTCATTGTCTTTTCGTGTTTTTCGAGACCGGGGGAGAGTCTCTCAAGACTGTAAAAGAGCCGATCGAGCTAGTTTATGTTCTTGTTGATTCGATAATAGGTGAGCGCTTTGGTGTCAAATTCTCAATTGCGCGATCTGACACCGTCTTTACAGGTCATTTGAATTGCTTTCTCAAAAAAATTCTACACCGGGATCCATCATATGGGAATATTCTCAGGTTGAATGTCGTCGAGATGCGAACCGACTCTGACATTTCTAAAAATGCATTCGCTAGCGATGCACGGTACGTATTGGCTTTGTTTCTTACGTCGTGTTTCTTGCTTGCTCAAGCAAACTATACAGGTTCGATTTCCTAGCACCTCATTTAAAGAAATGCATGGGGTTCATCATTGACGGTGACCTGGCGGTGCGCCTGGGTGTCCCACGAGAGCAAGCTCAACGTTCCTCGGTGAGTTCAAATCCTTGTCTAGTCGTTGAGATCTTATGTTCTCCAGGGCACGCCGGCTTTCATGTCTCTGCGTCTGATCTCTGACTGGGAAGCAAGCCCGCTGAGAACTGCCATCGATGATCTAGAATCTTATATCTGGGTTCTGGTTTGGAGCATCCTTTGCATGATTCCAGAGCCGACCAAAAAGGAGCGGTCATGGATTGAAGCTCTCTCTTCAGACGACTACAATATCCTGAATCAAGGAAAGGATTCCGTGTGCCAACGGTTCAACCGCTTCTCATCACGTCCGGAGTCTGTTTCCGCAGAGATGCGAGCCGTCATGCCTCTGTTAACCCATTGGTTGGAGATTTCTTACTCTGCGGCGAAGGAATTACGCAAACTACTAGGCGAACCCCGGGATGAGATTGAGGAGATATTCGACTTGGTAGCACAGGACTGGGACCGAGGGAAGCACGGTACGGAGGCTCAGGCAGACCCAGACCCGGAGAAATTCGAGGCCGAATTGCATGATCTGTGCTTGAAGTATTACATCGAATACTTGCAGACGGCAATCTTATTTTTGGAGGGGCGCAAACAGTATAACTAGGTGCTGCAACAACCCAAACCCTAGTTAACAAGATAGAGTCAGTGTACCAATGGATGATTGTGCAGAATTTGAGGCTGAGGCTCGGATTATGAGAATATGCAATGGACCGCTGGATTTGCACCTTTTTAGGCCATTGGTGTCAAGGTCAGTTCAGTCCTCGTTGAATCTCTACTTTGTCTGATTCATTCATGACAGAAAGCCGAACTGCGTTCAAGAATTGTTTGCAAAGGTGCAGCTAAGGGGAGCAACACCAATTGCCTATCGTCTGGAACTAGTACTGTTGCAAGATCATCGACAAACTCAAGAGGTGGGCAAAAATTTGTCAAGGGACATGACCTTGATTTATGGTGTAAAAAAGGTCCAGGAATCCGAATCGGAACTCAGTTTGCCGATATTCTCAATGGATCGGCCGCAATTTCCTTTTTAGTAATATATTTTCGAATTTCCCACCCTTTTTTCTAATATTTTTTATAGATGTTTCACACCATTCTGCATCTTTTGCTAAAAATTTCCAGAGCCTGGGCCCCCCCCCCTCCCCCCCATATTTCCTTATATGGTAAGTCTCTCAAAAATTACCCGATTTTTGTCCTGAGACCATATTCTGACTTGTAGTGATGATCTGAGTCCAAAATCAACATCGTGTATCTTTACAATTTTTGCCCACCTCTTGGACAAACTGCAGAAGCTGGCCAAGTAAGTGTCTCAAATACCTCGATGTTCTGGCGGATAAATATAAGAGACATTCGATTCAGTAGCAGAGGACTTGGACCGAGGGGACCCGGACAACTTTGAGGCCGAATTGCATGATCTGTGCTTGAAGTATTACATCGAATAAGTACGTTCTTGCAGGCTGCATGACATTTCTGGAGAGGCGCAAATAGTATAACTAGATGTTGCAGAGTCCAAACCAAACCCTAGTGGTCACCACACAGAGTCGCATCGCGAATTGGGCCAAGTCCGGCGCCAATACAAAACTTCACAAGACTACGATGTGGCAGCCTCTCAAGTCGCCCTTGAAGGCAAGGGAAACCGCGACCCGATTCCAAAGCCGCATGGCACAGTCGAGCAGCGTCGGACAGAACAGTTGTTTGAATAGAATTTTTAATTTCTCTACATACTGTACACTCTCTTTATCAAATCCGGAATCTCATTTATCTATACATCCTCATATGATCTCTTTGCTTTGCATTTCCCGTTTGTCACTGTAATCGTATCCTCGCTTCTCTTTCTTCTGCATTTGCTATTGTTCGCCTTGTATTGTTCTTTGCCTTACGCTCACCAAACCAGCATGCCTGAGGCTGTATACGTTGAATTATAAAATGTGTTTATTCGACGCTGTCCAAATCGGGAACTTGTCTCATGTCTTTCTGAACCATGAGCAATTATTCAATCTCGTCTGGTCCTCGTGCTCCTCGTCCTCAATCAAGTGCTTTATCGACCTTGTCACAATCTCGACCTACTTTGAGCTCCAGCTTGGCCCCCCTACGACCCCATTCGAGCGCTTCAGTCAGACCTACATCGCGGCTTTCTCAACGACCACAGTCTCGACATGCGAAGGCGAATCAGAACCGTCTACTGCCGCTTTGCGAGCAGTTGGTCTCACAATTTTTACCTCGATCCGATACAGGGGAAGACGAGGAGAAGCGAGATAAAGAGGACGAACAGAGGCGGAAATTGGTAGACATGGTCCTGGAACGAGTCGAGAGCACCACGTTAAATAAGGCTGGAGCTAGCTTGGGTATAAAGAGTGCTGGAACAATAATTTCTGGGTGCGTCAATGGCTGAATTCTGCTGAAAGGCATTGCTCATAATTCACCGTAGACACGCGCAGAAAGCGCGTATAAATTCTCGAGATGCTCTTGCTGATGCTATGGAGACCTGTTATCGTCAGCTGAAGGCCCACTTGTCGAAGAACAGCGACTTGGATCAGGACTTTACAGTGAGAACCTCTTTCTCTCGATAATTCAACCAATACCGACATTATCGGCAGATAGCCCATCTTCCAGATCATATTCAGCTTCTTGTAAGACCAAACCGAGCATCTCCCGCTCGCCAGACTGATCTTTGCACTGTCAGTTGGCTCTATCTCAGGCCCCAACGACTTCCACCGTCGCTTATGCCTCGATATATCTCGAGAACCTCACGAATCCTCCAGCACCTCCTCAGGCATTGACATGGGCCGAAATTCTGCGAGACGATCCATATGAAGGACAACATTGGCAAGGTGTGCACGGATTACCATCTGGTTCGGTCAAAGGCATTCGAAGCCCTGAGGACGAGGACGATTATCTTGATGATTCGCCATCGCTGTCGCCGCTGGACTCTGACGATATGGATCTGGATTCGACGGACGACGATGAAACCTTTCCTGTGTCGCCTGAACCTCGACAGTCGTTTTTGGAAGCACCTATCGTTGAACCAGCTCTGACGCGCCCGCTTCATGCTTATGCCCATCGAAAGGATATGGAGGATCTTCAGAAGAGACAGTATTGGAGACCGGAATGGAAGATGACGGAGAGACTGGGTGTACGATTCGACATTGGGGATGCTTCAGTCCTAGGTTAGGTGAGCTTTGCTCCTCATTTGGTCCTTTTTTAACCGAATTGCAGGTCCCACTCTCCAGAAGGTCTTGGGTCGGGGACCTCAGAATGGCCTTCCTGCTGAAATACTGCAGCTATCAGATGTTGGTCTTGATCCTTTCTACCTGAACACGACTAACCTCGCTGTAGAGATACATTTATGAGCGAGATGCTGTTCGAGAGATTCTCATGGCTTTGCAAGGTCGGAGCAACATGCTCTTGGATTGGCAAGAGCTCGGGTTTACGGTCAGTCTATCCTTCATTGACTTTGGTTCTTCGTCTTATTTCACTGCAGGTCTCCAAAAACACCCCAAAACTTCTACATCTCTCACTGCTATCGCAGTATTCCATCGTCTCAGCATTTGCAAAAACCGCGACTACATTGCAAAAGCTACGACAGTTCACCAAAGCTATCATCAGTCCACCGCCTTCGTCGCGAATATCAGTGACCAGACGAGCGACAAGGACACTGGAAGCTTTTGCGGATGCTGTTCGGGAAGAGGTTCAAGCCCTTAATGTTTGGTGCGCCGATAGAGAGCGACAAAGCTGCGAAGCTTTGGCTGGCAGTGCTCCCACATCCCAAAGCTCCATCGAATCAAGTAACCCAAATGAAGGAAAGCTGGTCATCAGTCTTTTATCAACAGAAAAGGCAGTTCGGGACAGCTTTTCGGAAGCATTCCAGGTGCTTTGGGACATCATTTCGAAGGTCATTGGGACATCGCCTAGTGGTTCCAACGAATGGACGCTGCCGAATTCACGATTACCGCCTTCGATATCTATAGCTCATCTCCTCGATACTTTGTTTCTATCGGTTCAAGAGCATCTAGAAAGAGGCGATGGAGTCGTCGCTGACACCATCATGAGGGTTTTCGTGAAAACTGCTCAGCCAGTTTGGACGATGATTGGTCGTTGGTTGAAAGATGGGATGGCTGTTGGAATAGGTTTCGATGCTCGAGCCAGTGAACAATTGGACGACGAGTTTTTCATCGAATGCAATGGGCTTGGGACTGGAGTCATGGGAATGGGATTGCTTGACCCTGACTTTTGGGCAGAAGGATTCACGTTGAGAGACGGTGTTCGAGAGGAAGAAGAAGGGATGGATCGTCGCCGAGGCATTCCAGCATTTCTCTTGCATGTTGCAGAACCGGTTCTGAGCTCTGGCAAAGCTGTTGGTCTGCTTGAGGTGCTTGACGTGACGAGCGAGGTGCAGCTGAAATGGAGATCCTTCTCCGAGTTGATTTCGGTAGCTTCTCAACCAGTCACTACAGCGGCGGATAGTCAATCAGGTCTATTCTCCGTTTCTGTCGACACGCTCTCGAGCCTCATTTACGAAGAGCTGACACCATATTGTCTTGCCACTGGAGCTCGACTCGCAGAAGTGGTCGCCCAGGATTGTGATTTGTTTCAACATCTACAGACGACGGAGAATCTCTACTTCATGGGCCGGGGAGATGTTATGAGCCAATTTTCAGACTTGCTCTTCGCCAAGGTATGTCTGTTTTACGACGACTAGCAGCTTCTGATCAGCTCTCCAGATGGACGGTCAGCAGAACTGGGCCGACTTTCATTTCTTGAACAGTGCATTCAATGATACCGTCGAGGCTAACAGTAATGCTGGCGCCAAGGATTGGATCCATCTTCCTCTTGTCCGGCTTTCATATCGAAGCCAAGAGCATCACAAGAATATCAGCAGGACTGTTCGCGCTATCGAAGGACTGCTGGTGGAATACGCTGTTCCATTTCCGTTGACCTATATCTTCAGCCCGAAAGCGATGCAGGTTTATGGGGAGGTTTTGGTTTTCTTGCTACAGATCAGAAGGGCGAAAAGTGTACTCGAGAGGATCCTTGTTCGCGGTGACAGCAGGAAGATGGGAAACGAGCTCAAAGTCTTTTATGCATTGAGAGGTCGCCTCAAGTGGTTTATCGAGTAAGTTGTCAGTTCTGTAGATGAACTTGGCTGACCAGAAAACAGCATGTTTCTAACCTTTGTGACGACATATGTGAGCTTCTTGCCAATCTTTCCAGGCACTGCTGACTCCCGAATTTAGGTCATTCATGCGCAAGTCTTGAAGTTTCACAAAGAGCTCGCTGGGGCCAAGTCGCTAGATGAGATGATTCGCCTTCACGATGAGCAGTCAGTACTCCATGTCGTCTTCCGCTTCTCTCGATTGACATTCTCTTAGTCTCGACAAGATTCAAGGGCGCTGTTTGCTTCAAGAAGCGGTATGTACAAATTGTGATTTGCTGGTCTCCCAACTGACGACTCGAAAGACTTCTTCTTTGCATCGGGCAATCCTGACGATTCTCGACCTGTGCTTCCATTTCGGCGACATCTTCGCAGGCTTTGGCTCTGATACAGCACCGACACTTGATTTATCTCGGGCTTCAGTATCTCGCCGACGCCACCATCATAGTCGACGTCAACGACGCCAGCGGAAGAATGTCATTGGCTTTTTCGACGCTCCGGCTGGAGAAGATAGTTCTTCCGAGGATGATTCTGAGGTTGATGAAGCTGTTTCATTATCAATGGCGGCAACCACAATATCGACTGCAGACGAAGGAGTACTCGAACGAATAGACAAGATGTCGGCAGAGCTCGATGGGCTTGTGAGGTTCATACGAAGAGGGACGGAAAGTCTTGCAGGTGGTGGAGCAGATGCAGCTGCTACTTTCGGAATCCTTGCATTCGCTCTGGAAGATTGGGATCTTTGATAGATGTCTTTGGGGACCTTGAAGATCCTGGGTGACCTCAAAAATGTTGCTAGACCTCACCAACAGCATATCTTCCTGCTTCCGAGGACAGTTATCCATCTTTGGGTTCAAGCAAATCGGTGATCAAAAACGTATTATTCATTCATAGGTAGCGACTAAGATCATATCAACGATAGTGAACGCTTTACAATGCAAGAATCTTCGTAGATTCAATGGAACTGCTATGAAGCAGATTTCGTTCAAGGGGGAAATGGACCGACTTACGTTCCGGTATTATATGGCAGGCGACTCCAAGGTAACCGTAGTATGACCAGCCAGGTTAGGCCACCCAGGCGGTGTTGGTCGTACCCCGAGGACATCCTGCAGTGGGAGAAGTGGTGACAGAGACTGGAATAGAAAACAAATTGGGATGGAAGGTCAGAGACAAGGATTAATGAAGACTCATGGGCACCGCTGTATCCCACTACTAGTTGAACGTAGATAGAATTTACAGCAGCAGAATACTTATCCTGGGGTCCAGAAACCATTGTCAAAGGCCGTTGCTTTGCCTGTCGGGATGCCGCTGCATTCTCGGCTCGTATGATAAGTGATAAAGAAGGAGACAGCGGCAGGAGCTGCAGAGAGACGAGCATAGGGGGGGGACAGCAGCGCAGAAGTTGCCGAAGAACAAGACGGAGAAATTCATGATGGGAAGGAAGGAACAAGGAGTTGGAGATTACAGAAATGGTGCTCCAGTTCATCTTCGAGGTCATCTGCAGCCCCCTGATTGTACATTTGGACAGAATCATGGATTTCCACACTGATTTCTACCTTGATGAGGACCTTAACACCGTCCTGGCTGTCCAAGGACTTGTCCGACTTCTTAGACACCGTCCCCTTGTCTGTCTAGAGCAGCGAGCTTCACGAAGCTAGTAAAAGATGACTGGCCTATGCATTCATTCTCCAATTTCTCGAGCTCTTTGACGCTTCTGCATTTGAGATAAGGGAAAGCCAAGAAACAGATCCGTCAGAACAAGCGGTTCACCACAGAAAGCGGAGGATGCTGCTGGACGCATAGCGATACATTGATTCCGGATAACGCTCGTATGCATCCGACCAACAAGGCTGCAATTTCCGAAAGAAGCTCTTCAGGCAAGTCCTGCAGCGACGGCATGATGGTCGAGGGAAAGGCAATGGTTCCGGTGGCCCGGTGTGAGTGTTGTCACAGCCTGTCACTTGCTCAAAATTTTGTGTCGAGCAGGTAGTGAGCAGGTGCACAGCGACCAGAGGTCTATACCTTCTCCGTGATTTAGGTATGTCCCTTTTTGTTTTGCTTTTCTTGTTCCAACGTCGCGACTTTGCAGGGCCAACATGATTGTTGCCTTCGGCGCAACGTTGTCCTTATTGTTATTGTTCTCGGGCAGCTATTGTTCTGAACGAACACCTTCTGCCAAATATAAATGCCTACGGCAATGATCCTTGCGCTCCCCGAACACCATGAAGTACGAAATCCTCGCATTCCGATCCCAGAATCAATTATTCGACTTTTTATGTCTCTTGAACGACCCAGTTCCACCGCCATTACCTCTTCTCCCACGTCGTGTATGGTTCAACAAGGCCTGCGACTACGACAACGTCTTCCAGCTTCTCGACCAATGCGTCAGCGTATCAGAAATCTCCCTTTCCTACGATCTTTTCCGAAAACTATTCCTCCTAGAATGTAGGGTTTATCCCGCTGCTCTGAAATGGAATGCCCAACGACCTCCATCTCACGCTGCAAGACGAAGGTGCATTGTCGAATTTGCTAGTCGGAAATGCAAAGGAGGTTGCTAGAGTGCTGAAAAGGGTCAGACGAATCATTACACCGACAGTGGCAAGCCTCATCGCCCATATCGCTGCGCCAAATCGTCTTCTCTTTGTAAACCTCACTCATCTTGCTGTTGGGATGCCCAGTAATCGGATGGAGCAGGCTGAAGGCTTGCTCTCCCTTCCAGCATTAAAGATGTTGGTGCTTCTTTAGCAGCGGGAGCCAAGGTGGTTCCGGTCGATATCTTGAAGGATAATCGGGTGTGCAGCATTTTGCTGGATCATCTGCTGCGAGACCGCCGCATCTGTGTCCTCTCGTGTACCAACTTTTCGAAGACTTGGGAATTGGGAATGGAGAGCATTTGGGAGAGAACGCCCGGTGTGACTGTTGAAATTGGAAGGTGCGTCGTACATGACCTAACGAAACGATAAGTGCTGACTTTGATGTAGACGATTATTATGCAACCTGAAGTTCGAAGCGATGATTCGATCCAAGTTGAAATCCATCTGCAGAAGATTATTCAGATGTTTGTCGCTCCTGGTTCATTTCGATACACCGGTCGCTGGAAGCCTCACGCAAACCCCGGCTTCGATGGTAGAACGAATCTGGATCAAACCCGATACCATTCTCGATGAAATAGCAGATTTCCCCAAATTCCTTGCCCGACTTCCAAACCTTACCGGTCTCAGTGTCGGACTTCGACGGTTCGAAGAAATCTGTACCACTGTCCTACCTTTTCCTGGCCTTCGACTGCCTGCCAGAGCGATTCGACGTGCTCTGCAAAGGCAGCGCTCTTCAATGACGACCCAGTGGTCCAGAGGGTATTCAGCTCCTCATACTTGCTCGGCATGCGATAATATCTCCTTATTTCAAACCTGGAAGGATTGTCACATCGATATTCTCAACCGCAAGCAAGGAGTTCTCCTTCTCGAAAGCCTCTGCCAGCGCCGATAGGCAGTTTCCAGACAACCCAATCCTTGCCGCTCTCGGATGATTCCCGAATATCAGAGGCGCTATTTCCTCGATAGGTCGAACATCGAGAAGTCGGTGTCGACCATCGAACCAGAGATGACGGGTAGTGTGACTGGGAAAAATCCAACCTTGTGGAAGAGGTTCGAGGAGGTCGTCAATGGGAAGATGATGTCAGACGATGACGGGTCGAAGATGCGGCAATGCAATCTTTCGCAACCAGGACGAGACCAGACAGAGCACTTTACACAGCTCATTATCTGAAGACGCGCCAAAGTTGAAGATGGAGTGAACCAGCTCGTTCGGGAGGCTGGTGAAGGTAGACATTGGTCAAGGAGAGAAATTGTCGATTCCAGTGACGTTTAGTATGGTATGAGAAAGAAGTTGTATGACCTTGCAAAGAGCACATATAAGTAGACGAGAACAAGGCCGCCTTGGTAGTATCGTCAGAAAACAAGTCTTTCCATCCTGGGCACAAAGTGGGCCGAAAGCGTGACGAATTTCTGGAAACGTCCAAAAGGTTGGAATTTACCTGAATGAAGATTTCTGAACTGAAAGACGCTTTAGAGGCTCTGGCTCTGACTCTGAGCGAGGAGAGGCGCCAGTCGTGACCGGAAGGGTTTCGGTTATGGTCGGGCCGGCAGCCAGAGCTTCGTCATCAGGCTGACTAATATACCCAACTATCGAGGTCTATAGTCTGCTTTATTTACTTGTCTCAAAACTGTACAGTCCTTTTGAATCTGACCTGTTACACGAAAACTCGTTAGATCAAGCACTCCTTCGCAATAGCTCCGACTCGAAGATCAACATTGCTCAAAATCTGCAGAGTCTCGTTCTGAAGTTGTGTCAAAGATAGTAAAAGTCGATGAAATGTGGTACTGACCCAAATTCTGCTCTGCATTTGGTAGCCCGCGTCACTGAGAGAAAAGTCGCTCTCATCGGTGACTTGCGAGCAGGAAAGGTACTTTCCCTTGAGCTTCACCTCTTCCTCGGCGTTTCCATGTCCTGCGGTGACTCCATAGACAATATGTCTACTTCCCTCTTCGGCTGTCAGACCAAATTCACGGTCCATAGCTTCGAATTCGACAAGTTGCTCGGCAGTGACATTGCGTCGCAGCTCCGAGAAGCAGAACCCTGGACTGAGCGAAACGACCAGAAGCGAAGGGGGTAGATGAGCCGAGAGAGCACGAGCAAAGAAAATATTGAAAACTTGATCAAGAGTTCAGCATGTTTTCGACAAACAGATTTCCAGCACCTTACGCTTGGTTATCGGGTAGCGCATGTCCATTTTCCTGTGAAAAGTACCTGTCAGGTTCATGGACGTGTTGTCTCGCAAGGACAGCTTACCCAGGGAGAGAACAATATTCCTTGCTGGAAAGTGTCTGGTGGATATTGGTCGAATTTGCGAGCTCTGGTTCAAGCTCTGTGATCGAGCGGTGTGCACCGCTAGATACCACTACAAGTCTGGGGACAACAGAAAAGAGCCTTGCGGTCTCCAGCATTTTAGGAAGCAGTAACAATGCGAGCAATTCCTGCGAGAGATTGTTCACTTGAAGGCTAGCCGAGTCAGTGACCCAGAATAAAGGAGCGAGAAATCACATTCATACCCAGCTTCCCAACCATCGTCCGTCAGATTAAAGTCATTGCTAGCCACCCCAGCATTCGCCACGAGGTGATCCAGTCGGTCGAGCTTCGCAGCTTTATCTGCAAACTGCTGAACAGAACTCAAACTGTTGAGATCCAGGCGCCAAACTTCAGCTCGCTTGAAGCCCGTTTGTTCGACCAACTCTAGACAGCGTTCAGAGGCAGATATTGATCCAGATGCAAAAAGTGCTCTCACTTTTCAGCGCGTCGGTGCCCTTTTTCTCATCGCGAGACGTCAGAATCAATCTCTGAGGATTCATTCGAGCAAAATGCTTCGCAGCCTCAAGTCCAAGACCCGTGTTGGCTCCTGTTACACAGACAATCTGTCCTGTGAGGTCGGCAGTGAGAACAGGTTTGAGGAGATCTCGCTGGTTTGGCATAGCAGGCAATTTAAAACAATGGTGAAGGAAGACGCTGGTAATCGGCTGAGAACATGGTCATTTTATACGATGATCGTCAGGGCGGCAGCATTGGAGAGGTGTAATCAAACAACCGTTTAGCCGGTGCCAAATCCTAATTCGGAAAATTCCCTTGACAGAAGAACCGAGGGTCTGTCTGAGGTCGGAGACCTGACCCAACCAATTTTTTACCTCCATATTGGGTGATGGTCCAGTGGCTGGAAAGTTGGAAAGTTGGAATGCTGTTCAATGCGTCATGGAGGTTTTGAGCAGAGCTTGTGACAAGTGTGACCTGATACCTCCTGCAACGCGACTTCGTCCACCCAACATTTGCCCAACATTCTTTCGCAATTGACGATCCATGGCTACATGTAAGGCAAATTTTCCGCGTCATTTCATATTAAATGTGACTTTGCAGTTGAATTACCGTTGGATATCATCGAGGAAATCGTCGGTCATCATGAATCCGACAAGCCGACATTGCGCTCCTTGTGCCTCGTCTCCAAAGACTGGCGTTCCAGTGCTGTCGTGCATCTGTTCTCGACCATAACAGTCTCTACCGCTGGCGATCTGGATAAATGGCATGACCTCACGCTTCGGACGCCATCCCTGGCTAACAGAACCGTGAAGGAAGCCATTTTCGACACAGGTTTTCACCGAAACAGCATTGTCTAGTTTCCCTCTATCCATCCCGAATATCAACCTCTCAAGGTCTATACATTATCCTTCAGAGACGCTTCTGATAGGACGTATATTGGAATGGATCCATGTCTGCTATTCAACAGCGACTTGACCCAATTTCTTTCCAGTTTTCTCGGCATTGTAGAGCTTCGACTCTCAAACCTATCCATCTTCCGCTGCGACCTGGCGAAATTGGTCCATACCCTGGATCCGTTGTCCAGTCTCAACTTGCAATGTATTCATGTTCTTGATGATGGCATTGACGAGATCCCAGCCTGCGACTTGTCGAGCTTGACCAAGGTTTACATGGACTCGACAGTGATGAGATGGTTCGACGAATTTCTTGCATACAGTCGACCATCCTGTCTTCGCTGGTTAGCAGTGGAATATGATCTCAATGATGAAGAGGACCCCATCTCAATTCTGGTGCGTATTCTAGATCTCGCCGCCAGCTCACTTGAACACCTGTGTCTTGATCTATATGATGACGGGGGGCAAGGTATGTACCTGATTGACGCCGTTCGTGCTACATTAACTTCCACTTTCCTAGAATACAGTGTCTTGCGTCGGATGACCCAGCCGCTGGAAAACCTTCGCCGTCTCGACCTCCATGTCAATGGTCACTGCCATTCTCAGCTCCCCGCCATATGCCGCGATATTGTTCCCACTCTAATACTGCAAGACATTGTCATCGAGCTTTACATTCATCGAGGCAAGGGACTCGAAACAGACATGCTCGAGTTTGACTGGAAAAACTTCACAACCAATATTCTGCCCGAATTCGAACGTCTAACTCTGAATTTCATCCGAATAGAGGGTTGCGATAATCAGCCGTTTTCCAATTCACATTCGATCGCCAAGTTTGTCAGGACTCTCCTGCCAGATCTAGGAACACGTCTCTTGATCAGATTGGGTAATTCCAGCATTGTTCATTCTTTCCTTTGCTTATCTCCTTTACAGGGGACAAATGGGGAGAACTTGGGAAGATCTGCGTCGAATGAATCAGGCGAACCAAGTAAGTCTGTGGAAAGTTGAATTCATAGATCCAAAAGCTCATTGTGTCCCTCAGAATACGCCGCTTTCAACTTCTACAACTCTTCAGTCGCCACCGGCTTTCCAGTCCAAAAGGAGCAACTTGAAAGACTCTGCTGCTCTCAAGATGCCTCAGCATGTTGGGGAGTAGCAGAGGAGGAATTGCAGCTACAGGGTTGACTTCACGATTGGTGAGTAATTGATTTCTTTTCAGAAATCAACCAAGCGTAAAAAGATGCGGAAAGGAGGGTTTTAGTGCAAAACTCGGCCTCAATGAATGTAACCATTCGTATAGGTATAATAGAGTTATAAATCTGGAATTACTTGAAACATCAATAAGGTCTGGTCACCGTCAATCTCCTCTTCTCCATTTCGAACAGACGCATTCGAAGTTCTGCTTGCTTCTCTAGGAATGGCCCCTCAATGTCGCCCCATTCTACCGATTTCAAACGGGGAAAGTCATATTCAGAGGAAAAGCGGGATTCGATTAGGTCAATGCAACAATGTTGCATCTCGGGATGCCAGATATCATGAAGATGAAGGTGTTGCAAATTGGGTAAAGATGTCGCTTCCAGACTTGAGTCGAACCGCAAGTGATTCAACACTATCATTGCTGCTGACATGGTCTCAGATAAATGTCGCAAGGTGAGCGTACGAAGACCTGGCAACATATCGAGAACCTGAACGACAATGCCTGAATCGTCGGTCTCGATGGCAGAGAGAGATAGAGATTGTAATAAGCTGGGATTTGAGCACTTGATGAAATCTGGCCTCTAAGCCCGAAACTGTCCAGCTCCAAAACTTCGAGTCTGGGTAGCCCCAGAAACAGGTCAAGGCCATGACGTCGCAGCGAAGAACACGGAGATGATTGAATCTCAGTTCTGGCTGCACCGACCAAGCGAATGGATTATTGGTTCGGAGATCGAGCTGCTGCAGCTTCTCTGATGTTTGAAGGATGCGGAGGTCGAAAAGAGCTTCAAGGTCGGCGTCCGACGCGGCATAGACACCGACTTTTGCGAGCTGAGCCTACCATGGAAAGAATCGTGTGACAGAGCTTCCTCGTGTGCTGAGGTCGTATAGTCGGGGAGCTACGATGGCACTGGGCATCGTGCGAGGCAAAGCGTACCACGCGAGCTTCTCCAAGCGTGGAAGATGTCTGCAGATCTGGTTGAACAATACCTCTGTCAAAGGTTGGTACTGGAAACTCAAGGTTGCAGCCTTCCATTGCTCGGAATGAGCACCGATGACGCCAAGGAGGGTGGCGACTCGGGTGGTTCCAGGCTCGTCGACGATGGTGTCACTCGTAATAGTGATGAGTCCCTAGAGCGACGAAGATGCTCTCGCAGTATTTCGGCGGAAAACTGTGGCAATCTGAGCTGACCGCCGAAGCCAGGGTAGATGTGGATGCACCAATTGTTCCACATTTGGGGAAGGGACAAAGCAATTTGTCTCCAACGCCTGCAGACTTGGCCAGAGACCCAGGGAAAGGCACTCATATCGAGGGGAGAGGTGAGGAGAGTCCAACATTCCAAAAAAAAAACGAGCTCGAGAACCTCATTCGGCAGCCCTTCGATAGGACAAGCTACAAGCTCGTCGGAGTCAGCCGTTTCTCTGGTCTATCGCGATCATTCAGTCATTGTAGTGATCCAGAATTCTAAGAAAATGACCTCTAGGACCTCGTCATCTGGCAGCGCGCCAATAATCCTGGTGGAACCAACGCCCAGTGATAGTTGCTCTACCATTTCTCCACTACGCTAGCCTGAGGATTATTTAATCGTTGTGGGAGGTCCATCCGAGGGACAACGAACCTGGTGAGACGTCAAGGTCAAGGATGGATGTGACGCGTGACCGAGATCATGCGCTTGCCACTTCACGATTCAAGACCCCTTCAAGTTGTCGCAAACCTCGAAGGCTTCCACCAGAGGCTAGAGATTGGAATTCTTATTGAAGGGCACCAAGCCCGAATTTCTGTCAACAAACGACTGAGTTCATCTTGTTAACTAAGTACGGTCTGGCTTGGAATATACGTCTGCAGCATCTAGTTATACTGTTTGCGCCTCTCCAGAAATGACACTGCAACCTGCAAGTATTTGATGTAATACTTCAAGCACAGATCATGCAATTCGGCCTGAAATTTCTCCGGGTCTGCCTGAGCCTCCGTATCGTGCTTCCCTCGGTACAAGTCCTCTGCTCCTAAATCGAGTGTCTCCTCGTCAATCTCATCCTGAGGTTCACCTAGTACTTTGCGTAGCTCCTTCGCTGCAGCGTAAGAAATTTCCATCCAATAGGTTAGCAGAGGCATGACGGCTCGCATCTCTGCGGAAATGGGCTCTGGACGTGATGAGAAGCGGTTGAAGCGTTGGCACATGGAATCCTTCCCCAGTTCCAGGATACCATAGTCACCTGAAGAGAAGGCTTTAATCCATGATCGCTCCTTTTTGGTCGGCTCTGGAATCATGCAGAGGATGCCCCAAGCCAGAACCCAAATATAAGATTCTAGGTCATCGATGGCTGTTCTCAGTAGGTTTGCTTGCCAGTTAGACATCAGACGCAGAGACATAAAAGCCGGCGTGCCCTGGAGAAAATGAGATCTCGACGACTAGACAAGGACTTGAACTCACCGAGGAATGTTGAGCTCGCTCTCGCGGGACACCCAGGCGCACTGCCAGCTCACCGTCAATGATGACTCCCATGCATTTCTTTAGGTGAGGTGCTAGGAAATCGAACCTGTACAGTTTGCTTGAGCAAGCAAGAAACGCGACGTAAGAAACAAAGCCAATACGTACCGTGCATCGCCAGCGAATGCATTTTTAGAAATGTCTGAGGTGGTTCGCATCTCGATGACTTTCAACCTGAGAATATTCCCATATGATGGATCCCGGCATAGAAATTCTTTGAGAAAGCAATCCAAATGTCCTGTAAAGACGGTGTCAGATCGCGCAATTGGGAATGTGACACTAAAGCGCTCACCTATTATCGAATCAACAAGAACATAAACTAGCTCGATCGGCTCTTTTACAGTCTTGAGAGACTCTCCCCCGGTCTCGAAAAACACGAAAAGACAATGACGCTCCTCCACCTTCAGCTCAGCATTGGGTGAAGAATGAACTTTAGCCCAGTCGGATGCCTTGAGTGGTCGATGTCGCGTGAAGACCTTCATTGGTGTTGAATGATCCACCAGTTTGTGACTAATGATTGGTGGCACGCCGTGAATTCCCTGGACGGATTCCAGCATCTTGGGCTCGATGGGGTGTTCGCCGGGACGTATAACAGGAAAGAACATCTTGACGATGAGAGATGGGCGAGGTGATAGCGACAGAGAGCTTTTTGGCAGACAAACATCGCTGATCTGCTCAGGAACCGGTGGCGATAAACTCTGAAGTCTGGAAAGCGTGGCGCTCGTCAAGGTTTGGTCGCTAGTGATGACTGAATGAACTGCATCGTTGAGCGATTTCGCCAGCGGCTCCCAGTCATCAGTCGCTTGAGCCAAGGCCTGTCGGATTGTCCTTTTTCCATTTGTGGTGATGTTCATGGACAGACGAGCAAGATGAGCGTCAATGGGAACCGTGGACGAAAGTGCCTTCTGGTCTTCATCGTTCAAATGCTCCGTGATCAACTTGAGGCGAAAGACGTGGGTTGCACATCCTGGGATGCACCAATCCGAATTTGGAGAAGATGTCGACCTGAGAGACAAAGGTAGAGCGAAGAAGAGACCATTGTTGTGGTCTCTGAAACCATCAATGCCTGAATTGAAACGACTGCAGGCGGCTAGACCGATGATGCCACGAACGACCTGGCCCAATTCATCCTGGTTGGTATAGCGCATCGCCGGCGTCTGAAAAGAGCCAAGCCTGGTGTACCAGCAGAACCGAAAAGCTTGCTGCTTGTGATTGAAGCAGAGCACGACGCTGCACCAGCGCCCGCATTGCTCCAACATTGCTCTCCCATAAGTCGCCGCCCGAACCAGCATCTCCGCCCAGTTATTATTCACCTCTATAGCGACCTCCGTCGATAACCAATGGAGAGGATGCAAGGATTTTCTGTGGACCCCGACGCCATCTGGCTTGATGTCTGCGATGCCATCAGGTGTTCCCTGGACTTGGAGAGTCGACGCGATGAAGGTTAATAGAGTGTGATATGAGCGAGAATTTGGCGGTAGAAGAGCGAGTATCTCGTTGAGAAATAGAATGAGAGGTTTATAATTCGGGGTCTCAGGACCTGTATCGAAACCTCTGTTTTTGGTAGGCTCTGCTGCAACGAACTCGTCGATGCTTTTGGAAAGTTTGGCGTCGACAGGTACCGGATAGACGGCCTGTAAAAGGTCCTCGTGCTCGAAGACCGTGTCTTGCAGCTCGTGGACGACTGTCTCCTTGAGAATGTCCTGAGACCAGGGAAGGGAAGATGGCGTCTTGGCTATGCTTCGACTGATAGGTCGAGTTGTGGGCTGAGGGCGGCTTCTGGTCTATCGCAATCATTATTCAGTCACTGTTGTTACGGTGCAGGAATCCAAGAAATGACCTCGGGGACGTCGTCGTTTGGCAGCGAGTCAACGAACGGAGTTATTTCCTCTGTCATTTCCCGAGGATTATCCAGTTGTTATAAGAGGTCCGTTTGAGGAGCAACAGACCTTGACAAAGGTCGACCTCGAGATGATCATGGAGACCGGAACAGGATTCGCAGCATGACGCGTGACCAGGACTGGCTTGCTCCAGACTATCAAGTTTTCTGTCACCTACCTCGACAGCCCTAGACCCAAATTCGATTCCTGTCTTTCTGCTCGACGTGTCAGGCAACGATGCTCTATTGTAAAAAGCCTGGGATTCGCTTGCTTCAATTCAGAATGCATTTCAAGACAACCGACAAGCCTGGAAAGACTTTCTGGATATATATTTCAAGGATAACGAATCTTGAACGAATCGAAAATCAAGACATTAGCATTATTTCTCCTCCAGATTTCACAACGTAGCAAACCGGAGAGGCATTCGGCCGTGGCTGGGTTTTGAATGATAGTACGTGCTCCAGCTGGGACGCCTCGTACGATGAGGTGAGCAGAAAATGATTCTTCTTTCGGTATTTACTCAAGGATTAAACAAGGACAGACAAATTCACTGCGACATCGACCACCGCCCAGAATTCTACGGATGACCGACGAGCTTGATGCCACTGACGCCTTTGTGAAGTCTCTCCAAGCCATCCAGGATTCCCTGTAAGCCATTCGGCAATTCCTCGACACGGTTCGGCTAAACCTCGATCAGAGCTGTTTTTCCAGCTTTCAGAAGGACTTACCACAATGGCTCCAGCCTCGACGATACTCCCCAGATGCTCATATATCGTCAATCCAAAGTCTTTCAGATGCGGTGCGTGAACTGATCCGTAGACCGACACAATTTCGACCGTTTTACTCTCTTTTTTGTCAGCGACTTTGTCTGGAAGAACGAGGACCAGTTTTCCTCCATCAGCTAGAGAGTCGTAACTAGCCTGTTGGGTCTCTGGGTCACCAATGGCATCGTAAGCGACTTTAATGGGAGCATCGGTGATCTTTCTGATAGCGCCGGGGAGCTTAGAGATCGGCGTAGCATTTCGGTCGATAACATGAGTCGCTCCGAGGGATTTGAGATATTCAGCATGTGCATCTGAAGCGTATGCAATGATGGGTGAGAACCCATTTATGCGAAGGACTTGTATGGCTAAAACAGGATATTCAGATCCAAGTCTCTTTTAGCGCCCATCACCCACCATATTGTCCAACAGAACTGCTTCCCCCGATTACGACAGCTGGTTCACTATAGTGGGGTTTAAGATCCCAAGACGGTTCAAGGTTGATGCCAGCAGGTTTTGGAGCCCAAAGACCTGCGAGAGCGGTAATGAGACCGACTGGAAACGTAGCAGCTTGAGAAAATGACAGTCTTTCTGGGATCTAAGCAGATTGTTATGAAAGTGAAATACTAATGGAATGCTTTGCGAACCTTGGCGACGAGATTGGCAGAAATCAGCGCATATTGTTGGAATCCGGCATAATCGCTAATGAAGGTTCCTTCATAGAAGCTGTAGACCAATCAGTTTCATTTGGTTGACACGATTTCGACCACATACACGCGATCTCCCTTGGCCCAGCCTTCGACGCCTTCACCAACTTTCTCGACCTCTCCAGCGATATCATTGCCAGTGACAACGGGATATTGGACACTCGTGAAACCATAGACCTAGATATGGTCAATACAGCACCGTAACTGAGAGCGAAAACTGACTTGGATCTTCCAATCAACAGGATTCAGAGCTGCTGCTCGGACCTTCACAAGGAGCTCTCCTTTGCCTGGACTGGGAATGGGCTTTTCGCGAATGACATAGGGTCCTCCTGCGTATTCGATGAAGAGGGCTGTTTGTTGTGCCATTGGTGCGATAAACCTGAGCTGCGAGTGGACCTCTGGACAGGAAGCCCATTCTTTATAGCACGATATGTGTAAGAAATAGCGCAATTGCTTGGCTCCAGGAACAACTTACAAAGGATCTTGTTACAAAGGATCTTACAAACCTGTGTCGTCCAATGTCAGATCCATCAAATGCAAATGTGACTAAGCGCTTGACACAAAAATAGCCGCTTGCCTGTTCACAAGCCAGATCACAAAGACGAAACCGGAAGGAAGCAGATGAAGGAAGGAAGGAAGGAAGAAATTTATTACAAATTAGTTACCTGGAGCTAAACGATGATTTAGGTTTAGACATATCCCCTTATCTAGGAGTGTCGAGATCTCGTTAGATCAAGTACTCTTTGACAATGGCTCCGACTCCAGGATCGAATTTGCTCAGAATTTGCAGTCTCACCCTGAAGTTCTGTCAACAATTGTCAATAGTCCAGGCGATAAAATGGTGATACTGACCCAAAGTCTGCTCTGCATCCCGCGTCACCGAGAGAAAAGCCGCTCTCTTCAATGATTCGCGAGCAGGAGATGTACTTTCCCTTGAGCTTCCTTGCTGGAAAGCATCTTGTGAATGATGGTCACATTCATGAGCTCTGGGTCGGCCTCCGTGACGTATAAATGCGCTCCGCTGAGTACCACGACGGATCTGGGACAACAGAAAAGTGCTTGGGGGTTTCCTGCAGTTTGGGAAGCAGTAGCAGTGCGAGCAATTCCTGCGAGAGATTGCTCACTTGAAGTTTCTCAAAGTCAAGTCAGTGACCTGAAAGAACAAAGGAGCGAAAGATCTCATACCCAGCTTCCTAACCATCTTTGGTCACATTATAGTCAGGGTTGGCCATTCGCGACAAGATAATCCGATCGCTCTTTGCAGCCTTGTCTGCCAACTTCCGAACAGAACTGAGACTGTTGAGATCCAAAAGTCTTCAGCTCGCTGGAAGTTCGTTTCTTCGACCAACTCTGGACCATATTCAGTAAGTATTGATCAGGATGGAAAAAATGCTCACTTTTCGGCGCATCTCGTCCCTTTTTCTCATCGGGAGACGTCAGAATCGGTTTCGCAGGATTGCATTTGAGCAAAATACATTGCAGCATCGAATCCAAGACCAGTGTTGGTTCCTGTTACACAGACAATCTGTTCTGCGAGGTTTGCGGTGATGAGAAGTACCTTTAAGCATCGTTGCAAGTCATGTAATGGTGGCGAAAGCAAAGAGTTGGGGACATGATCATTTTATATTGCGGGGCTCTGTAGGCCGACAAATTGAGACCGTGTGAGCGAGCCGCGCTGGGAAGACAACCGGTGCCAAACCCTGATTTAGAAAGATAACTGGTCAGCTCGACAGAACCTCCGAGTGGTTTGACTCACCTGTATGATGTACCGATCTTTCTGTACCATTTAGGTACCAGTCACCATAGACCGGGTGTTGGCTCGACATTTCTGCCGGTAAAAATGTCGAGGCTGAAGAATGGAGGACAAGAAAGGTCGGGCTATGGGTTCTGGTCCCCCTTCTGTTATGTCAGACTTTCGTGGGCAATTTAGCATTCAGAAGAGAGTGGTGGAAATGGTCATGCATGACGACACCGAGCCGAAGTGAGCATACCGTCGCGGTGAGAATGCTGAGCGGGGACGTGGTGATTTCCAGAAGGGAATGGGCGCTCGAGCAAGTGGCTCGATTCGACCAGGCTGGAAAATGGAGCATTATGAGAATGCAGAGAACAAACACGGGAGAAAGGACTCACTAGATAGACAGCCCGAATGCTTGGTCGCTCTTCTCGTTGTTTGTCGTCAAGAATGTTCCATCCAAAGCAACAAGGTGGTACCCTGGCGCTGGTCGTCGCTTGCACGCAGGACATCGTTTCGAGGCGGATGTCTTTTTTTGGGGACAGGGAATCTAAAGGTTCTGGTCGATACCCCTGGATTCTATTTTTGCTGCAGAAACTGACTGAAGATTTATCCGTTGGGACCAGCTACAAATATTGGTGGATCACCGGGGCATGTTGACCTCCTTACCGCTATCCAAACCTGGTTTTTTGGAAACGCCAGCAAGGATGACGCTGGTGACCCAGCGAAGTCGCGGGACGTGATTTAATGGGATTGGATCCAAGGAGGTCATGAATTCAGGAATGAATATCCGCGTTGCGTTGCATGCAGCTGCAGCAAACCCCAATACGCCGAAGAAAAAGAGAAAACGCAAAGGGGGTCATTGTGTTCCGACCCGTCATCACGCTGACTCATAAATTTCTTTCAGCTGCTGAGGTCCTCGGAGGACCATTACAGAGTCACTCAATCTCTACAGAAATGAGGCAGTGCGAGATGGAAGGTTTGCAGAGTTTGAAGGGCAGTTGGAACCTAGTAAATATTACTCATCGTTCGTCGTGTGACACGCGTGACGGCGAACTTGCTCTCAACTGTTACGAGCACAATTTGACTTTTGAGAGGACCACAGCACAAAGTAAAGTTCAGATTCCCGATTATGAGCCATATTGACCTATTTTCAAACCTCTTCCTGCCAGACCAGACTTCGGATTCAAGCCGTATTCAGCCATGCCATTCTTTCCGAGCACATCTTCGTTTTCTGACTGCCCAAATTGTGGCCAGACAACAAGAGCAGGAATCACTAGTGACTATAATGATTTGAATTCGGCCTATGAAGCTCATTATCACGACATTTTTCCTTCGAATCATTCCCTCCCAGACGATGAAAGTTTGAAACTGTTGCTCTCAAGGAGATCCTTTCCTTGGACACCCCGTCTCGGAGGAGTGAACAGCAGAATCACGGCTGTGGCTTCCTTGCTGGAAGACCTGCAGCGGCATCAAATCGAAATTCAACGTGCCATCACGCTCCGAAAAGGGCTGGTTTCCCCGATTCGAAAACTTCCTAACGAAATCCTTGCAAATATCTTCATGGAAGTCCATCAGTTTGGCCCCTCCGCGAACGATGACGAATCTAGCCCGATGTGGTCGCCATTCGATATGGAAACCATTCCTTGGGTAGCTGGGCAAGTCTGCGGTCGATGGAGACAGACTGTCTGTGAATCCTGCCCGGCTCTGTGGTCTACATTTGGGGTAAAGATTGGTCTGAGCGGGTCTAACAGCATGATAGGTCCCAGCGACTGGTATCACGATGTTGTGGGACTCAAGTCGTCTGGCGAACAAATGTCTGAACAATATCTTGTCGACATTGTACGAGAATACCTTCGTCGCTCGCACAACAGTGTTCTTAATTTCGTCTTAGCTCTCGATGAGCACGACCGGACCGCTAAGGAGATCATAGCGGCTCTCGTTGACCAGTGTGAGCGGTGGCGAAATGTTACCTTGAGAGGGTCTTATTCTAGGCCAACTCAATTGGATCAGATCAAAGGAAGGTTGCCACTCTTGGAGGCCTTCCATTGGGAGAACTCCAGGGAACTCTTGCCGCTCGACGATGAAACCTTTGCCGTCGCTCCGCAACTTCACAGACTGACGATGCCGCATCCTTATCAGCATTCCTTCCCTTGGTCACAGCTCCAGTACCTCGAAATGGATCAGGCCACATCTTCCATCCTGCAGCACTGCTCGAACCTTGTAGAATGTGATGTGAAGTATGACTCGGATTCTTCTCCAGCAGCACCACTCGTCTTTCACCATCTTCGCACTTTCCACTGCCCATTATCTAGTTTCCAAAGGTTTACCAATTCACCGGCCCTCGAGGAGCTCACATTCACAGCTCCTTCCATCATAGAGCCACTGGCGTCCAGACCCACAACTGTCACATTCACCCTCCCTCATCAGGACGAAAAGATGCATATAGCAGTCGCTCTTCTGAAATCCTTTTCAGATGTCACTACCCTCGAATTATGGTGCAATTTTCATGGCAATGGGCGTGGCCCATCAAGTCTTCCCGTCATCGAAGCTCTACGACTGAGCCAGCACTCCGTAATGCCTCAATTGAAGCATCTCAGGATGTACCATACGAACCATATCCCCCGTTGGTTTGAGGTGTTCCAATCTCGTCTTCCAGATATTCAATCTCTCCAAATTCCTGGAATCCATCCAAGACCGCTGGACGTTTCTGAAGAGTGTCTGGAAGAGTTGCGCAAGCACGGTTTACAAATCACTTGGAAACTGGAGACTAGTTCAGATGATTTGGACAGTTCAGATGGTTTAGATCAATTGGAGTGGGTAGTCTTGAATTTATAGAGTCGAGCAACATACAGTGTACTAGGGCTCCTTCGGCCATCAGAATGTAAAATCTCATTTCTGCTACGGCATTTGGGAATATTACAATTATTTTTTGATGATATGTTAGATAGACCTCTAATACAATGCTCTAATTTTTTCTGGAGGAGTCGAATAGTATTTTATGGAAATAAAAATAAAATGGTATGACGGACCAAATGTCACACTTTGGGCTCCTTCGGTCAGCGCGTGACATGCGTGACAAACTCACATCAATCAGCATCGTCGTCGTCCGTCGTCTTGTCGTCGTCATTTCCACCAGCAGAAACCTCAACCAGGACCAGTTGTGGCTTCTTGGGACGTACTGGCTTCTTGGTCTGATCCTTTTTCGGCACATTTGCAGACTTCTCGGTCGCAATTATCTTCTCCCACCTGGCAAGATCTTTGATATGTTTTGCCTTGATCGTCCCCCATTCAGCCAGAGCAGCAGCACGAACTTGCTTATTCAATTCTCTAGCATTTGATTTTGCATTGAGGCTCTGGTCTATGTCACGCTTTTTGAGGCATGCCAGAGATTTTCCCATATCAGGACAGGTTTTGCCCGGATTTTCTCACTTTGCAGGGTTACATTATACCTTATGCAGTTTAGAAGGATCTGGCTTATTCAGATTTTCCGTGGAATCTGACAGAAAAGTACTATTTGCTTCCCGAAAAGTTATAAATGGCCAAAACCGGTTCATTTCTGACTGATTCTTTTCTATTGAACCAGCCATGCGGCTGTTACCCTCAAAATTTTGACCATAACTGCTCACTATATCTGAGCATCCATGATAAAATTGAGTGAGAGGTAGGTTGGCATTCAAGCCGCCAAAAGCGATTTGTCCGAAGGACCCCGGCTGTCCGAAGGAGCCCTAGTACACTGTATCATTATTTCAAACTATTGGCATGTTTCCTGTTCAAATCATTGGACATTTGGGTCATACGTTATTTCTCCGAGTCATACACGTGAAAACCTATTTTAACCTTCTCAGGTGCAATGATAGAGAGGCTGAAGGTTTCCGTCGCACTCGACTGGAGAGCTCACAGCGGTACAGGTCGCAAATAACTCTCCGTTCTGGTTAATCTGCAAAGTGCCGCCGCATCCTTCGATGATGAAGCCCGTTTCACCGTTGATATCGAAGCTCTGGCCACAAGGGTCCGTGAGATCCTGCCTCAATTCAGTAAAACATCCAAGTACGAATGTGTTACTCACATTGCTGATGTGGACCCATGAGGTGCAGGCATCCTGGCCAACGACGATGCCGACTATATCATCTTGAGCGCCCCTTTGAGCTAAATCGATCGGGAAAGGCGGAGTAGCGAGCACGTTGGTTCTGAGACCCATGGCTGCTGTAATTACAGCGAGTAGGAAGATATTGGCTTTGAGATGCATAGTACTTTCTTCGAGACAGGTTAATGGGCTCAACTCAGGCCGGACCTCTTTCTTTTATATGCCTTGTGGCACAAATAACAGTAAGCTCGAATCACAAAGACTCGGCCTTATTGCTCTGCTGGTGTGACAAACCAAAGTTTTAACGAAATCTGTGGCGTCATCGATCGTGTTTCCGCCCAAAACAGGTATCCCGTCACACCTAATCAAGTTCTAGATGTACCAAAAATAGACAGAAATGTATTATCACGCAACTAGGGGACCGAGTGACCAACTATTCCGGAACGACTCAATGTCAATCCCAATACATGACAAAAGCTGGATCACAAAACCAGGGGTCACATTCCAGAGTACGACATATGATTGACAGACCAGCTCCGTCATAAGCCTCAGGGCTGAAGAATGGAGGGGAAATAAACTCGAAAGGTCAGTACCTTTCGAGCAGGACTCGACCGGGTCCAAGTTCTGCTTCCGAGTTCCGACAGATCTTTCGGTATTCTGATATGTGCAGCTCAGAGTTGTATTTCAATTATGATGGCTATACATGCCCCAGAGACTTAAGAAACATTCTGATCTACTTATATCCTGTCTTCAGGGAAATGCCAGAAGGTCATTTGAAACCGACGATGAGTGACGACGTAGTCTGTAGCGACTCTGGACCGCCGTCGACGTTCAAGTTTTGTAAGTACTTGCTTCCAATCGGATTGGATGTCTTGAGCAGCTCGATGCTCCAGTGAATTACATTAATGAAAATCCATAACAACGATTCAGACAACAAATGATTGGAGTCAGATGGCAAGTGCTTCCTTCATTCTTTCATCGTTTAACTTGTTATCCGAGCTCATCGATGAGTAGGAATGAAGTAGATACTTGAGACTCACAAAATGTCACTGCTGGTGCGATGTTTGAGAGAATAACAATCCACTGGACCTCGGGAATCTCAGGAAACCGACAGGTTTTACTCAAGGTGGAAGACTGAGAAACTGACGTCATCGCCCTATGACGGGCTCGGTGACATCCGTGACGCCAAACCCGCTCCTGATCCCACTGGAATTCGACTGCAGCGCATAGTAAGGCGAATCTATACGTCGAGAAATATTCACCTATATCCGGGGGAAAAATCCTGCTTCTCAATATTTCGATTCGACACGCCATGTTCCTTCCGAGCGCATTTCTGTTCGAGGACTGCCCAAACTGCGGTCAGACAACCACCTCTGGAGCTCTCAGCGACTACGATGAGCTGAATTTGGCATATGAAGCTCACTATCTCAATTTCTTTCCCTCCAACCATTCCCTTCCCGACGACGAGATCATAGCTCTTCAGGAGATCGCTGCTCTGGATACTCGTCTCGGGGAACTCGACAGCAGAATCGTGGCTGTCGCTTCCTTGCTCGAAGCGCTCCAGCGCCACCAAATCGAAATTCAGCGCTCTATTACGCTCCGAAAGGGGCTGGTTTCTCCGATTCGAAAACTTCCAAATGATGTCCTTGGTGATATCTTCATAGAGGCTCACGAATCCGAATCCAGTGATGCTTTTTCTAAGCTGTGGTCGCCATTTGACATGGAGAGCATCCCTTGGGCGGTCAGCCAGGTCTGCAGTCGATGGAGACAGATTGCCTGCAAAGCTTGCCCGTCCCTCTGGTCAACATTCCAAGTGACGACCGGTGGGTCCTCATACGATGACTTCGGGCACTGGTCTGTGGGATTCAGGTCATCTGGTCAGGAAATATCTCTCAAATATCTTCCCAATATGGTACGAGAATGCCTTGATCGCTCCGGGAATCATGCTCTCACTTTTACCGCAGAGCTCGGTACCAGTAAGGACAAGGAGATCATAGTCGCCCTCGCTGACCACTGTGAGCGCTGGCGAGAAGTCACCTGGAGCGGTTATGGTCGTGATCCACCACTGGATCGGATAAAGGGAAGATTGCCTCTCTTGGAGATTTTTCGTTGGAAGGGCTTCACCAGAGACGGTCTACCGTTGGACAATGCTATCTTCACAGTCGCTCCGCGGCTCCGCACGCTAGAGATCCCGCTGTTTTGCCAGCTTTCCTTCCCTTGGTTGCAGCTTCAGTACCTCCAAATACACAATGTCAGTGAGGATCAACAGCAAGATATTTTCGACGTACGTCGCTGCACCAATCTGGTCGAATGTCATATACTCTATAGTGACTTCAGCACTCCCAGTTCCGCAGAACCACCCATCTTCAGCCGTCTTCGCATTCTCCAATGCTATGTATCGAGTTTGGAAACCTTTGTGAATTCGCCGGTTCTTGAAGAGCTCAAACTAGTCGACGGATTGCAATTCACAACCCCTTCCATCATTGGGCAAATGGCTTCAAAACTCGAGACTGTCACATTCCATATCCCGCCGACAAATGAAGACATGCATCTCGCTGTCGCTGTCCTAAACTCCCTCTCAAATGTCACTACCCTTAACCTAGGGTACTCTCGTCGGGATCCTTCAATTCTTCCACTTATCGAAGCTCTCTATCTCAGTCCAACTCGACAAGAAAAGCCCTTGATGTCACGATTGCAACGTCTCACGTTGCCCGAAACAAATCATATACTTCAATCGATTGTCATGTTTCAATCTCGGCTTCCAGCTCTTCAATCTCTGCAAATCGGTGGGAGACATTCGAGACCGGCAGGGCTTTCTGAAGAGCTTCTGCAAGAGCTGCAGAAACAAGGTCTAGACATTACTTGGAAATAGTAGTCTCACACCATCTCCACTTGTACATCGTACAATCTTTCACGAAACGCCTTTACATTGCAATCGTGAAAACAGTTCATTTGCGATACACCAGACAGAGAAAGGCACAGTATCTGAAAATATATGTCAGGATAAACAGGACGACGGTAATCCAGCGAGACTAAAGAAAGTTCAGAATTGCAACAAAGAATTTCCGCATATCACGCATCGAGACGCGTTATACTAAGCAGAACGAAGGTTGTATAGAAAGGTCTCCTCATGGACTGGACACATCAAAGGTCGACTCACCATAAGGTACTGAATATCGACGGAAAATGGTGCCTGCAGACTGATGAGACGGTGAAAAGGTGACGAGTAAGAGAAACAGCTCACTGCAGAAAGGGTCAAAAAGACCAACAGTGACCGCAAAAGTGGTCCTCGTGTCTTCATACGTCTAACAAATTCATGCTTTCCCCACAAGCCAAAACCACCGTAACGGTCTTCGAGCCTTGGACCGCCTTTTCTGCATCTCCCATTTCCTTCCGATCCAGCATCAACATGCGCCCAACAATTCCTTGAGCGAGCTTTGGTTCGTCATGTGTACGAATCCAGCGTCTTGGCTGCAAAGCCTTGACCAGCGCCACTGCACTGTCAAGGCCGAAATTGACTTGACCGAATAATGGCAACGTAACATGGTCGAAACCATGAAGTAAAGCGATGCAGGGAACACTGCCAAGGGCCTCAGCAACCTGAGATGCAGCAGAAGGTGCAACGCCGTGAGGAGCATAAGCCAAGGCTCGTCGTCCTGCTGGTGTCGAGAATAAAAGCAGAGTGATTCCATGGAGACGACCACCAGCTGGATCCCATCGTCCAGGTGCTGAAACGTACATGATGCTGAGATCGTCCGGGACAGTAGCAACCTTCTTGGAAGACCAGCCTGCCTTTTTCCCCAAATCTTGCAGCGTCGTGAGCTCGGTGGCTATCGCTGCCACAGGGTCAGAAAGCAACTTCCAACCAGTGATACGAGATTTGGCATTTGGTGACCCCCAGACCGGTAAATCCCTTTGTGCTGCAGAAAGGGTTCGAAAGGTGGCTTCGTGGCAATGGTCGGTAAATTCGTGAGCGACTAGAATGCCGTCAATTCCACCAGGGATTTCGGAAATGGACGAGAATAGAGAGGGAGTGACATGATGCTGGCGAGAGAACATGGCGAAATAGTCAGTTTGGGGTCCGACTAGCCATGGGTCGATGAGAAGACGGAATTTGGACGTCGGTAAGGTTAATAGCCAGGTCGTGTCCTCATTTATGCTATGAGAATGTCAACATCGACATTTAGGTTGAAAAGGAAACACACTGTAGCAGCTGGCATTCCATTGCCTGGTTTCTGACGCGGTTTTATGAGAAGAGCATGAAGGTTGTTGACAAGCCAGAAATCCGGGTCGCGGGCATCAATCAATAATGCCTGTGAATTTTGTTCTGACTGTGGCATTGGTGCGAATCTCATCCTGCCGCTCTGGAATAATGGTGGAGCTTTTGGAGCTTGTGGGTTTATTGGCGAAGGCAAGATCTAACAAAAACCTCTGGACGTGACAGTCTGTCACAGTTTTCCCTCATAAGTATTGTCAAAAACTTTCATGCCCAATGCGACGATCCCAGCGAATCAAGGCCAGATCGGCCGTTGTCAACGTAAAACAGCGGTCTGATGACGAATTCGATGATGAAGGTCCAGTGGTCCTATCTTTGTCCTATCTAAGCCCAGGAAGAAAAAGAATCTGTCGTCGAGAGCCAGAAAGTCTGGAGGCTCAAGCAGATCTGCTGAGCTCAAACTGCTTCCCCAGATGCCTCTGGATGTCTTGTTCGAAGTAACTATCTCGTTGTCTTCATAGCTGACACTCATACAACTCTTTTGCATAGGTTTTCCAGCATCTCGAACCGAAGGATCTGTTGAGCTTGATCCGCGTTAACAAGGCCTTCCGCGACACCCTTATTGCCCCCAATGCAATCTCTATCTGGAAAGAGGCTCGTCAGAGATATGATGTACCTGAACCTTTGGTCGGATTCACTGAGGCTGGTTGGGCCAGCTTCTTCTTTGGCGGGGCCATTTGTCAGGTCCGACCGGGACTCCATCTCTCAATCCGTCGCTGCTTGCTAATACAATATTCTGTTTCCAGATATGCGGAACCTATGGTATAAAAGGGCCTGATTTCATGATACTGAAGAAGCTCTGCAAACGATGTCTTAAATCCGCGTATGTGGCCCTGTAAGGATCCCCTTCCTTCATTCCTGACGATCTCGTAGCATTTGGAAGCAGGGAGACTCGCAGGAAATCGACGAATCGATACTGGAGTTGGTCCCTTATACGTACAGTGCGTCTCTCTCTCTCATGAATCTTCCGTCCTCTCAAACAGTCCACTTCAGCTTGCGGTGCAACAAACAACCACCGGGTGAAGTATTTCTGGCGCAAACATCTCATCAAAGTTCAGGAAAAGGTTCAAACGCTGAAATTGGCCATTGAAAACGAGAACCCTGGTGCGCAGGCAGAATGGGAGACGTACAAAAAGAAGCGATTGGATCTGTTGACCTTGATTAACAAGGTGAGTCCCATGTCACGACAATGTCAGGCTTGGCTGAAGGAACCCTTCAGCGCTCTTTTTCTTATTCAATGTCGCACTGGCGGTATTTAGGAGTGATCCAAAGAAGACGATACGAACAGCGAGAACAGCGAGACCGCCGAATACAAGAGTATGTTATTCCCTTCGATCTTTGGTGCCAAACTTTTGATTGACTGGTTGATAGTGTCCTTGGCTAGAAGGTCGAGCGGGTCTAGGTGGCTCCCATTATCTTGACCATCTTTCAAATAAAATCAAAGATCCCTGGTGATATTATTGGGTGAGTTTGTTTATCCTTTGTATAAACGGTGGTGATATTTCTTGAACAGCTATGACATCGATGAGGCTGGTGGAAGTTTCATCGACGTTAATGAAGTGCCGGTCATGACATACTACTTGACATTATTTGCTAAATGGATGTAATTGACGAGAATAATCTCAAGGACAAACGTATCAAGTTTCGGTGTAAGAAGAATTCACGAAGGATCGGTTGTACGATCGAAGTAGCCCTCCTAAAGTTTACCAAAACGACGAACCCCTCAGCTCCTTCCGACTGCTCTCACCTCCCTTTTTGTACCTCCAAATTTCGAACACAATGGCGCCCTCTGGAATTGACGATACAGGGGACCAGTCACAACCCGGTATTAGAGTTAGCAGGTCAAGCAGATCCTCGTCACTTGAACGGTGCGTTTTTCGGGCCAATATCAAAGAGTTTGAGGCTTACAAGCATGGTTCTATTCGCAATAGTGAGATTGTCGATGGTAAGCTATGCACTCAACTTCTTGTCTTTCAGACTCTCATTTTAGTCACAGAGATCAATGCCGCTAGAGCTCGAATCGTGGGTGACCGCAGAGCTCTGACCGAGAGGATGGATCTCCTCGTGAAGGAAATGGAGTCCATGAAAGAAGGAATGGCTGAGCTGCGGCGGCGGCGCGAAGCTCAAAAGGCACAATCGAAGGCCTCGACGATATCCCAAATCACAAAGGTGAACAATCTTTCCCTTTTGTTGTATTGCGGTGCTGACTTTCTCCAGGGTGGCTCGACGGTCGGAGAATGATCCTCGTTATAATTACAACCTATACATTTTATGCGACTGAGCGCTGCGACATAAGTAAGTAATAGCTCGGATAAAACACACCGGAACGAAGCCATGGTAAGCGTGTGCTTAAGGAGTTGCCGGATTTCAAGATAGGCGAGACGTGACCGTGACCGTGACCCGTCGCTTGGCCAGCGATGTTCATGTTGAAATTTCAAAACTATGCTCGAGCGTTGTTGCGCTCATTCTTGTCTCCTGGACCCAAACCATAGACCAAAGGTTCTGTCGAAATCTCTGTGGTCTCTGTCCGAAAAGATATCGGTACAGAGTTAATCGACCCCGCGGCGCTCAGAGACCAATTCCAACCTTTGGCGGAATTTCAAGGATCCGGAGCAGCAGGTATCCATGGCTATTCCTGGGAAATTTGGCATGTTGAGACCTTCTGATTCTGCTAGACTCGAGTCGATCCACCATCACATTTACCTCACCTAAACAGGCTCAAAAATTACTGGACACGACAATTGCCAATGCGGTGCTGGGTGCGACTTGCCACATACAGTCGAAGATTCCAAAGCCAGAGCCACCTGCTACAGCCCATTTGGTAGCCATTTCATTCAGACCAAACGCCAAGGATACAGATATTCAGGATGCTTCCTCGAATTTCGTCCTGTCGAAAAGGTGACCCTGGCAGAAGGTTTTTTTTACTTTCTAACATCATGAGAGCGACATTTTTCTGACAATGTTGTGTTTAGAATCTCCTGCAATCGGGCAACTGCCCTCTAGTGCCCAATTCATTGTCCACTTTGCAAACATCGAGGATCCGGTCATGGCAAATTCGACCCTTGTGTTACTCCCTAATGACATCGTGCTGCAAACAGCAATGCTTAAAGCAGAATTCATGGAGCCAAACACCACGCTCCAATTCCTCGCTGAGGGACTCTCGTCGAATAAACGAGAGCGCGATAATACCGGTCAGCGCTTTGTCAAGGCCCTTTCGTGATTAGCGAACATCCCCAGAGTTCTCTACAAAATCCATCCCGGTACGCTTTGTTCCTCGATCCGTTTGGTTCTCTTTACAGCTATTTCCGGTACCTAAGGCGCGGCATCATTTTTGATCACACATTTGATGCTACCAAAGAATAAATCATAGCAGGTGCAAATCTTGTTGGATTAGCTTCAGAATAGGCTCTAATTTTTTGTCTTTGAAAGTTTTAAATCATAGGCTACTTTTCTTCAATATACCATGTGAATTTCAGCAAGGTACAAGGAGGAGGGTGATTTGATGAAGTCTGGGACCTGGAACATGCAGGACTCTTTGAGGACTCTCTGGAAAGGACTAAAACTTCAGGTATATGTATCATATACTTATACAAATTATCCTAGTAGACATATATATTTCATTCTAGGTAGCAAACCCAGTAGGAGGTACACTCAGGCTACAGCTAATTGCTTATCCTCTAGTGGTCTCTGGATACTCAGGGTACTTGGTAACAAATGGTATAGTGTACTAGTATCTGTAAGAAGATGTTCTGAGGGAAATGAGGCTGCATAGAGCATTGTACTAGCTTTCCCAGAGACTTGGACCGATTTGGACTGTTATGTCACACTGTGTGACATCCATTCCCTGTCTCTTGGAATGGCAGTAGAAGGCTCTAAGCATCCCAATTTCCCTTGAGACATATTTGTAAACATTTTAGTACACTATAATATGTCTTATAAAGTACCCCAAGCATCTAGAGACCACTGGAGACTGAGTAATTAGCTGTAGCCTGAAGGTACCTTCTACTGGGTTTGCTACCTAGAATGAAATATATATGTCTGCTGGGATAATTTGTATAGGTATACGATACATATACCTGAAGTTTTAGTCCTTTCCAGAGAGTCCTCAAAGAGTCCTGCATGTTCTAGGTCCCAGACTCCATCAAATCACCCTCCTCCTTGTACCTTGCTGAAATTCACATGGTATATTGAAGAAAAGTAGCCTATGATTTAAAACTTTCAAAGACAAAAAATTAGAGCCTATTCTGAAGCTAATCCAACAAGATTTGCACCTGCTATGATTTATTCTTTGGTAGCATCAAATGTGTGATCAAAAATGATGCCGCGCCTTAGGTACCGGAAATAGCTGTAATGAATAGCTTCCCCAAAGAGTCCGTTTTCGGACTCACCAAACTGTGGATGAATGCAAGGAAATCGAAGACGCTCAGAGGCTCCAGGCAATTCCGAGCGATGCAATCCCAGGTACCGCCTTTAGGGTCAGGGATTACGAGTCCCACGGTCACGTGGGCTCGTTTGTTGGGAGACTCAGAGAGCAATTTTGTCAGAAAGTGTCGGGTTCGGAATAGCCGAACCGACGAACTGCCGAACTGCCGAACTCGGGTAGGAAACCTTTTTTTTGGGTCTACACCTGTACTTGTTGATACTTGTGATACTATTCTTCTTTCAAAGTATTTTAATGCATTTAAAGGAGGCCAGAATGTGGTGAGAGCCAAAATTGGCTTACGAGTTGCTGCTGAGGAGTATATATTTGTGAGCTCATCTCTTTGCATTCTTCAGGACCTGATTGGTCCTTTTACATGCCATGAGTCAATGAGCGCAAACAAGCAACATTTAGTACTCAAAAATCTATTGCTTTCAGCACCAAGCCCCTTTATCCTTGATTGGTCTGCAGAAGTGGTTGGCCAATAGGGTCGTTCACAGTAGCAATTATTCTCCGATTATTGGCTGATTATTGGTTTGATTAATCAAGTTGATAATCACCAAATAATCAATTATTTCCGAATAATCAGGTCCGAGGCCAATTATGCAAGAATAATTGATTATTGCGTCGATTATTCTTTTTTGATTATTGGAGAAATTTCAATCTCCGCTGTATGCCAGCTCATCACAAACCGCCACGTCATTTTCATTTCCTTGGCCACCTCCCCATTGCAGGCTACCCATAAGCATAGTAAGTCCTCTGCTCTGCACATATCTGCTACCAACTTACTCACCTTTCTTTTCTAGTAAGATAGTGTTCAGCCGCACACGTAGGCGTCACATGAGAAGCACGTGTTTGAGCGTGACAGGCTATTAACTTGCTGTGGAAACCCAAATCAGAAAAAAGCCGTCCGTCAAGACCAGTGATTACCTTATATCTAGGCTGTTACGGAGCACTTTGAGGCAATTTGTGAGTTGGGGCCGAGTTAATAGCCATTTTGTGACGCGTCGGGGCGGATCTCGGCATAAAATATGCTGGGTCACAGGTGGTCACAGAAGCATGTGACGCCTACGTGTGCGGTTGAACACTATCTTACAGGTGAATGGTTCCAAAATGGCCCTGCCCTGGTGCTCTAGCTGTCGTGGCTGGCAAGACCTTTTGAGCTGAGTTGGATTTCCACTTGTGCTGAGATTTGCCGGCTGTGCTTTTGGTATGTTCACTGAATTCATCAAGCAGTTCCTGCTCTCAGAAGGACTGATTTCTACTTGGTATGTTCTTTACTCAGCACTGCACTCTCCCTATCCTGGCTTGTGTATTACATGTAATATCTACCACTACATGCTGAATCAATTATATTTTTGTTGTATTGTCTGTTCCTTTCTTTGGCATAAAACACCTGAGACCCTTGTACTTCGTGTTTACGGTGGACTTGCAAATTCCATCTGTGGCTTACATCATGATCGGAGCTCAAAGTATTTCAGCCTGCCGCCGCAAGCCGAGAGCCGTGGGACCGATTATTATGGTGATTAATGTCCGATTAATGCCAAAAATCCTGGAGGGGGGTTTCACGGTAGCGATTATTGGCCGATTATTGACCTGATTAATCAGCTGATTAACATCATTTTCCTGCCAAACCCGAATAATTGACCAATAATCAGCCCAATAATCAGCCAATAATTGTCTACCATGAACGACCCTAATATCTGGTGGCCTGAGAATGCAGACCAAATGCAGACCCAAAACCCTTCCAGTATCATGAAATCCCTATAGGCATTCAGATGATTCCCTTGGAATTCAAGCCGCATTTTTGGAAGCTGTAATTATCACAGTCATGTTCCATGGTGACTGAGCAATCTAGGCCAACTTGAAGTAAATATGAATCCTGAGTAAATGCTACGGCCATACAAGAGGCTATCTGCAGGAGTTGTGAAAATTATTTGCTGTTTGGCATTTGTTTGGTTCCATGTTCCGAAATCGGAAACAAGATGGAGAATGCTCAAAATTCCTGTTAAACAAGACTTGAATATTCTTGAAAAAATATGTAGAGGCCAGTATAGTCATATATAAGGCCTTGAGAACCATAAAATAAATAAATATTTTTTGTGTTCGGCAGTTCGGCGGTTCGGTTATTCTGATTCCCACTCGTCCTCAATTTTGTGGGTACGCCCATCAAAGAGCCCAACGGGGATATACCACGTGGTCACAGCCACGGCTTTGCTGGCAGTCTCTCATTTTCATCTCTATTGTCATTGTTCGTGCCTGCGATGCTCGTCTCTTTGGCCTCCTGTCTAGTCTGTCCGCGGTCCGGTTCAGAACCGATTGAACCTGGACCGAACCCGAACCTGAACCTCAGGTTCGGTTCAAGTTCAGACGATGTTGAGGAGCTCTGAACCAGGTTCGGACCTGAACCTGTTCATCTGTGGCGCAGAGTCAGGCCAGCCTCGGAATGAGGTCCGGGCATCAATAAAACCATCATCAGCCCGATCTCATGGCCTCTGCCGTCAAGAAATGTCATCAAGTTTGCAAATTAACATGTAATCTTGCTGACAGATTTTCTTCGGCGTTCCCGATGATTCAATCTCCGCCTGAAGCCGTAACTCAACTAGGCAACATTTGGCGATTTGCAGCTCTGTTCAGCTCAGTGGGTTTATTACTGTACAAAGAAATAAAATCTAACATGTATTATACCTCTTGAGCAGAATTACAATGTACTTTGAGACTTCTCACTCAGAACAGGTTCAAACCTGAACCGAACCTGAACTGGACCTGAACCTGAGGTTAGGCGCCCGAACCTGGACCGAACCGGACCGTGGACAGACTACTCCTGTCATTGGAGGCTTCATATAAGTATGTCACTTGTGATGCAGTCCCATTGTCTGACATTTTTCTTTAGACACTGTAAATCCTCACAAGTCTCATTGGTGACGACCATTGCTTTCTTTACGATCAAATGCAACTTGCTTACCCAGTAGGCTTTGGACAAGGTCACTGACCTTCTATTCCTCACCTGCCATGCGCAGCTCCTGTACAGGTGGGTGTCATAAAATCCAGGTCATTGGTCATCAATTCTATATTTGCACACTGATTTGGCCAAGAACAGTGTTTGCTGAAGCTAGGTATATTCCTCATTCTGTCTCCCTTAGAGCTCGCTGAAAGGATTTCACAGCATTGTTACTGGCGCTATGAGCAGATAGACAACAGCAGAATGATCTGGCTGCTGATTCTGGCAACAGGGAAGGAAACAAGAGACAATGGGAGAATTGGGATTGTCCAAAAGGTGAGACACAATGCCCTTTCTCCGCATTCAAGCTCAATTCCCTTTTCCAGATTCAACAGCAGTATCACTCATGAGCACTTCACTCAAGATAATGCCAATTTCATGTCTGGTGGTAACATGAACGATCCATTATTCTGTGGCTGCCAGTTCATCTGAATTTTACCATTCCATCCCGGGTTCCACCTTTGCCGCTTGTCTTTATGTCGACAATCAAATCACCACCAAGCCACTACAGTAGAGTATATGGGTTTCAGACCTTGCGCTGTTGACAAAAAGGCATCTTTTGACCTTTTCCGCTTTTTCCGTAAGTATGTTTGCATGTGTACAAGTTAAAAAAGTGCAAAAAGTAATCGGAAAATTTACTGATGTTACTGATTTCAATTGGGGACTCGTATCTGCCGCCGCAGGACGGCCTCTATCCCCACTGGTGTTCATTCTGCTGATGATCGTTGATTTGCCATCGCTGGGGAGAACAAGAAGAGAGAAAACGAGGAGACAGAAGAATAAAGCGGCTTTGAATGACTTTATCCCAAGGCCAGTCTTGGCTCTCGTTTGGAATTCGGATGAACGGTATCCTCTTCCCGCTCGACTATCTCTAGTCTCAATATCGTCTTAGATGATGTCGATTCAACAGACGTATGCTCTAAATTTCTCTCAAGCTCTGTCTTTTACTCACTGTCACCAGGTCCACCAATCTCTGCTGCGAATCAGGGAGCGACGACCTCCAGTGCTTTTGCTGTCTATCATGTTGTTCTTGTATTCAAAATTTAACCGTTTTCGATATCCCGCCTTGTCGGCACAAATAGTGAGTCTTTCCTCTGTGGGATATCACAGTTATGAAACAAGTCGATCAGCGTCCATGAACTCGATATAAGCTCGAAGGAAGACCAAGTTTCTTGACAGTCTTTTACCTCCTGTCTCTCTTTCTTTCACCACCCTCCTTCAAGCTTCGATTCAGCATGCCTGCACCTTACCCACTCGTTGGTAAATACTTTTCGCTACCGTGCGACAGCTTCCTGATCGTTTTTCAGTTGTACCAGAGGGAAATTTCAAAGATGTCTTTGACCAGCAGGCGATGAACATGGTTATGGTTCACAATAAGTTTGTCCTTTGCTTCTTTCTCTATACATGTGTCTAATGCTTTCACAGTTTCATTCGTGGAATCAATGCGATCGTGGCTCAAGCACCAACTACTGTATAACAGAGAAGCAAGTCAAAGCCTTTGTCTTCTTCTGTTCCGCCTTCGTCAGTCCTTACTGTAAATGACGACGATACACTCGCTTACCTATATCCCGACTAGATTGACACGGTTCACCACCATCACACCAATGAGGAAGAGCTATACTTTCCTGAAATCGAGAAACGGCTTGGTGTACATAGCATGGACATCAATATCGAGCAACACAAGATGTTTCTTCCACAAATGGGCTTGTTCGAGGAGCACCTGAAGGACTTGACCGATGGGAAGGAAAAGTACGACGGTGTAGTCATGATAGAAAAGCTCAACAGCTTCACCGATCCTTTGATGGTCCATATGCATGATGTTCGTCTTTATCTTCTCAAACTTTCCCCTACTAATCCGAGTGGTTTTACAGGAAATCAAAACTTTAGAATCATCCAAATTGAGGGCAGTCTTCACAGAAGCTGAACTCCATGCCATCGACAAAATCGTTATAAAGCGCGCCATCGCAGAGAGCAACTTTTATGTCACCTTACCAATGTTCATGAGCTGTCATAATGCGGTCGATGCTCCTTGGTCAGTCTACCTTCATCTTCATTGTCTGTATGCTCATGCAAAACAGGTTCAACCCGATTCCGACACTTCTAGTCTGGGCTGTCAGGTTTTGGTTCTACCGAAGACATCGCGATGCTTGGGAATTTGCGCCATGCGATCTGTATAGCAGAATGAAGGTTCCGAAGACTACTTCGGAGACCAAGAGCTCGTAGAGTTGTGATTTGACTGCGTTTTAATCGTTCTGGCTAGGCGTACAGTAAGCCCTTTTAATACATAGACTCGTGCATCCCGTGGACTTCGGGTGGACCATATGCCCCGCACTCGACTTCACAGGATCTCATTGCATCGGATTTACAGCTCGACCGATGACTCGGACATGAGGGAAGTTTCTGGTCTTATAACTTGTTGATATTGTGCAATGAGACAAGATACGTGGTTTGACTTGATCGCATCAGGAAGACGTCACACAACTTAGATAGCAGCGCCGGAAAGCCCGACATCCAGGCTTTTTCCCAGGACATTTTTCTGGCTGTCGTCCAACGTCGTCCTCATCTCGGTCGACCTCGGAAATCGTCCCGCTACTACTCCACAATCGGATTTTGGCCCCAGACCATTCAGAGCGAGCCCTGTGGACCTTTTTTTCCAGAATATTATGGGCTTCATGCAGGTGAAATGGCCGACGGTTTTGCCAAAAGCTGACGGTATGTCTTCTTCTCGGCCTCGCCCGCCAGTCCTCATCAACCCTTGCAGAGTAATACCCTCTGGATTGGCTTTTTTGACCAGCCATGTCGCGTTTACCCCAGCTACCTCGTCTCCGAATTTTCCAAGGCCTTTCTGTTGCTTTTCGGGAACCCGGCGGCTCTGCAATATCGATGCATGAACCGTCGTCAATGATGAACGAGAATCTATGGGTTTCGGTGAGCTTTTCTTGTCTTCAGCTCTTCTTTCTCCCCTTCAATGACGAGTGTTGCTTCCTGCGACCCATTGGCACCTCTTAGTCGACTAGACAAACTGGGCATATGCTCGGGGAGATCTCTGACATCAATGACTTGCTGAGATTTCTACATTTCTTTTCTTCTCTTTGGTTGCTGGCGTATCTCATTGCTCACGTTTCTCCGCAGATGATTCACGACAAATACGAACGAAGAACAATGAGGGCACACTTTCGATTTTCGACATGCAATCCCATTTCAACCAGGTGGAAGCCTTGTCTCTGACACGTCGACCTTCCCCCACCTTGGAGACCTGTCATATCCCTGACAGGTCCCCCATTTCGAGGTCCCAAAGGCGACAGGTAGCGGCTACTCATTCATTGCACCGCATTAACCCAAATCCTCCGATTTTGCCAATGTTGCCTTCCTGGTCAGGCATAAATGTATGTCTCTTCCGTGCCAAATTACTTTTTTTCTGACCATATCCAAACAGTGGCAATCGTTAACCAATGTCACGGACCTGATGTCGCATCTCATGCCGAGCATCAGCCCTGCATCAAATCTGATAAGGCGCTCATTCTCGACGACTCGACTCACAGCCCTGCCTTTTACTACCAAGATTCTTCTAGTCACCGTCGACTGCGAACCAGGACCCAGCCAGCAGAAATCGCCTTCATTCCTTTCTTGTACAATCTTCTGCGAGCAATGGGGGCAAATTCCTCTTGTTTCTAGCGACCTCTCTTCTCGCTGCATCCTCATTCCAGGCGCGACCAGTGGCCTTGGTCTCGAAGTAGCTCGACACCTGGCTGCCATGGGTCCACGGTCCTTGTTGCTCACCTATCGCAACTCAACAAGCCGATTCTCCACCATCACTCAAAGGTCTGGTGTCATTTCTTCGACCGTCGACCTGACATCTTTTGCTTCAATCAAGAAGCTCAAACACGAAACTACGTGAGTGATATTGGCTGCTATCTTCTTATTGCTGAAAGGTCTCTTTTAGACTACAAGTCAACTATCTATCCAATGCCTTACTCTCTATCCTTCTTCTGCCGCATTTGATCGCGAATTTTCTCCGGCGTCGCTGTATCGAGTTATCCTTCTCACGAGCGACGGACATCAGATAGCTCGACACTACCGAATCTAGTTTCAATTCTGTCCACTTTGAACGACACAAAGTATTGTACACCAAAGTAACTGCAATCCCTGTGAGAAGTCGCTATGACGCATCCAAAAGTAAGCCAAATGCTTTGTCCGAGGTTCCGAACTGACTTGGAGTCCAGCTTGTTATGTTTGTCAGTGAGTTTGTAGCACATCTTGCAAAAGAGACGCCAGTTTCCGTGATGAACGTGAACCCAGGCTTTTGTCATTCAAAGCTTACGCGCGAGTCTGAATCCAAGTTTCCTGGGAAGCTCTTGGTGGGCGCTTTCAAGCTCGTCGTGGCTCGGTTTGCAGAAGCAGGAAGTCGAACCATTGTTCATGCCGTGGTTACACGAGATGAGAAGAAGTTACATGGGAATATATCACTGCGTGTAACGAAGAAAGCGACTATCTTTCGACGCTTGATGGTCTCAAATTTAGACAATCGCCTTGGGTGAGCAGCTTCCCCATTTGGATTCGTCGGAACTGACTGAGATTTCAGAAAGAGACCATCGAGGTTTTGGCCAAGGCTGATCCACGAGTTAGTCAAATCGTTGAAAAGCACGACTGGCTGACGCACTGCCTACAAGCACAAGGAGACGGTGGTACTCATTGTATCGTAGCTTCTGTTTTGACACCGCGGAATAGAAACATTTAGCAGGCAGTGAAGAATCCATCGCGGTCCATAAAGTTGCCAAAGCGGTAAGAGGAGTCGATCGCTCCAGCCCCTAGATTCTAACTACCATCTCCTCGCATCATGGCTCAATCATGTACCTGCTCACAATATCGCCGTCGCGGCGACATGAGGGTTCCCCCATTTTCCATTTCTGTTTTGCAGACCAATGAATCCAGAGAAATTCATGAATTCCTCGATACCCAACTTGCTGCGCTAAGCTAATTTCAGGCTTGAAGCGTCGATGGGACAGTATTCTGGGGAAAACTGTGGAATCTCCGGCCAGCCAAAGAGTTCCGGCAGAGCTCATTGGGGAAATTGTTCTTCTGACTCTTACAGCTCCAGATGGTTGCACGGAGGGTGTCTCGTTGGATGTTAGAACAGGGCCATGGGTGTACAGTCAAGTCTGTCGGTTCTGGAGACAGGAAATCCTATCTAGGTCAGCTATATGGTCGAATATCCACGTACACTACCATCATGGCTGGCATGCCATGAATAGGTCTTCTCCAGCAATCCTCGGAGAAATCTTCCTTCGGTCCAACAGGCAGCCATGTCGACTGGAACTCGATTTTGACTCATTTTGGCCTATGGCCAAAGATGTTTTGGCTGTAGCGGTTCAACATTCCCCATGGTGGACGGATGTAGCGCTAAGAATCGATTCAGCCCTCCTGTCTGAGCTAGGGGAGCTTCGGAATCGCACTCCGCGTCTACGGCGACTGCGCCTCCGTTACCGCACCCACGTTACAGACTCGCCCTTCATGGACTGTTTGCGACAGGCCCCGGCGCTTCGAAGTCTGCTATTGGAAGATTCAACCGGCAGCAATGACTTTCATCTCCTCGAGCTTCCTTGGGCGCAGCTCACCGAGTTTCACCACTTTCCTAGAATCGTACCAACTGATCATTTACGCAAAATGCCCAATCTGATTTCTCTAACTCTTCGCGAGGGTGGCACAAAGTTGACTTCGCAAAACAAAATCGAACACAAGTCTTTGCGGACCCTTGAAGCGCGAGATTCGGATTCAACTCTGCTAAGGGTTTTGCGTCTTCCAAGTCTACAGGAGCTCCGGGTCAATGCTGATCAGATTCAAGTCATCCCAGCCCTCATTCAACGATCTTCATGTTCGTTGAAGAATCTTTGCATTCACGGCGTAAACGCCAGCCATTTTAGCTCTACAACAATGGCTTCGTTATTCCGACAAACCCCTGATCTCTACTCATTGGATATCGGTGAAAAAGTAACTTTGGTCGTCGCCTCCCAAATCCTTGAGCTCATCGTCGGAATCGAATATCTGCCTCGTTTGCGCCGATTGATACTCCCCGGCGTCCTCATTGGAAGAAGTGTGAAGGGGCTTGTCGAGATGGTTTTATCTCGACGACTGGCAATGTCACCGGTTGAAGAGATTTGGTTCGCCCAGAAGAACCATCCCTGGACACTGGATGAAACCACTGTAGCTACTAACAAGGCACTTTTGGATGTGACCGGTGTAAAGATTTTCATGGACACCAAAGCGCCAGGCAATTTTTTGTTATTTTAAAGGGAGGATGTAGACTTCCATGGCCTAGAATTGGTGACTAGAATCGGGGTGAGCTTCCTAGCAGAGCAATAAGACAAGGGACAAGAAGCGACGGCAAACGTACCAGTATCAAGGGTTTTGTTAAATAGTTCTTCAACCATCGAATTGTCTATAAAAATCTTTCCTCCACTGGATCAATCAACTATCTCAGAGACGTCGGTGACCTTGTGGTAGCACAAAAAATTCAAAGTGAAGGGCAAAGAGAAAACGGTCAAGTCATCCAATATGACGATTGTTGAAAAGCGGGCCGGTTGTTCCGCTGCTAAATGATGCTCGCTCTCAGCAACGCTTTCTGCTCGAGGCAATGTCTTCCACAATGTCACCGAGGCTCGAGCCTCACAAAATATTCCACCAGTGCGCCCAGACACGTCTCCTTTGTAGATGCCACGATCACCAACGTGGCCATTGTCGTCGAGCGCCCTTAAATTAAGGCGGTGCTTTTACACCTTTCCTTCAACCACACCATCGGCTTCTCGACCTGACTTGAATGGAGCTCACAGATGCTGATGATATCAAGAAATATATTTCCGTCTACGAGCGTGGCCTGCGGCGGGTCGATGGCGAGCTCTGTGAGCTGCAAAACAGTCTGGAAAGGATGCAAAGGAAAAGAGACAATCTTTACCAACAGGTGCGTCACATTTTCTCTTCATCATTCACGCTGTCTTATGCTCGTATTAGTCCAGTGAATCAGGACCTTCTGGCTTTTCACGGCTCCTCAGGATTCGCTCTCCCGAGGTCGTGCGCCTGGATTCCAATATCGAGCATGTTAAATCGGTCATTTCGAGGGTCATCAGGGACAGCGGAAACATCAACAACATGTTGTCTTCTCACCGACACCTAATCTCCTGGGTTAGATTCATTCCACCAGAAGTATGGGCAAACATCTTCATCTTCTGCATGGACGACGAACCGTACATCAGATGGAGTATCACCCCTGCACCATTCGTTTTCCAGCTTGTCTGTTCGACATGGAGAAATACGGTCTTGACGACACCTCAGCTATGGGCTTCGCTTTCCACCGGGGGCAAAAGCGGTTCCCCCTGTTAAGTTCCCCTTGTCTGGCCCTTGTCTGGCCCTAATTTTCACATGTTATTAATAAATTCATCAATCAATGATTGACAGTTACCATTTTGAGTGAACAATGGGCGGCTGTTCAATCGGAGCTAGAAATGTGCGCATGCGATTGACGTGTCAAGCCAATGACATATCCAATCGTGATGAGAGCCGCATGAGATCCCCAGGGTGTGATGGACAGGGAAAGATGATCATTAGAGCTTATTAGACACTTGTTACAAAAGTTTGCTCCACAAGGCTCCAGGGCCAGCCATCGAGCAATAACGTGACTGTTCGAGCTCACGCTGCCATATCATTTCTCACTTGCCTTACTATGCTGCTACCAAGTCTATGTCATCTAATAAAGCAATTTCCTGTGCCATTTTTCTCGAAAAATGGTTGAGCTCCAAAATATGACGCAACAAGCTCTGCATCTTGCTTCACATCTTTGCGGCGCTTGCATCTGCACTCGAGGATACTCGTGCTGGGGTTCCAAGACCCCAACAAGCAGGAAATAGAATAGCATCCTCTACAGATTCAAGTAAGCTGTCTATTTGTTCAAGGCTTCATTCAAGTTTGATGTTGAATTGTAGCCTGTACCTAGAAGAGATTGCAGATCTTGCATCTATTCTTTGGATACCAAATCGCTTCATGACCAAGACAGGGTCCAGATTTGATGCATTCGAAGCACTTGGTCCTCTTCTTGCCTGATTCAAATCAGCAAAAGATCAATTTGAGCTAATGATACAATATGACCGGACTCAGTCAGCTATCTCTGAGCTCATAAACAAGCTTACAGAGTATCTGGATGAGACCTGGGGCTATCTGTTGGATACAGATGACTGAAATCCTTGGATTATAGAGGAACAACTGGAGATATATGCAAATGCCATTGGGCAGTCAGGTGCGCCATTAACCACCATCTGGGCATTCCTAGACTGCACAATCTGTGGAATGTGTCAGCCATCTCAGTTTCAAAGACAGGCATACAATGGTATAAAAAGGAACATGCTATCAAGTTCCAGGCTGCAAAGTTGCCCAATGGCCTAATTGGTCTGTTATTTGGGCCTGTTGAAGGGTGCAGAAATGACAATCATCTTCTGGCAGAGTCTGGCTTGATTGACTGGTGTTACTGTCATGCATTCCAACCAGGGACAAATCCAGCAACACCACTCCATCTTCGATACTTCCAGCTCTTTGGCAATCCTGTTTATGGCTACAGTCCTGTGCTCATGAGCTCTTATGCAGGTGCTGGGGAGAGAACAGATGATGAGAAAGAATGGAACACTGTAATGTTGACTGTCTGTATGGAACTCAAACATGGATTTGGAGATATTGTCCGACAGTGGCCATTTTTGAATGCTTGGTGGAAGCTACGGTTTACTCTTCACCAGTTGAATGATATTATCGGGTGGCAGTGCTACTTTCTAATGCTCTGAACTGCATTCACCCAAATCAGACTGCCCAGTTGTTTGATTGTATGCCACCTAGCCTTGAGGAGTATTTTTCTTCTAGTTAAAACATCGTTCATTGCGCCACAATACATTTGATTAGTGATAGTTGACTTAATTGATTCAGGACTTCTCGAGCTCCAAGAAGCTGCCGAAAATCAGGTCTGCATCATCCTCATCATTGGTTTTGACTGTAACAGACTTGGAGGTTGATGGAGATCCTGTGACAGTTATTGCAAATCATCTCATCACTGTGAAATCATTTTATTTATCATTATGTAATATACATGTGATTCTATTCCCACAGCTAATCATATCCCCATATCAAATAAAATCTCTCTCTCACGTTGTCATTGTGCCGGTGATCCGCTGTCAGCTGTGAATTAGGGCTAACTTGGGGCCAGCCAAGGGGAAAGTAACTCGGGGGAAACTCATTTGCCCCCGGTGTTCGCTCCATATCATTCCCGGGACCCCTTGGAGACGACAGCTGGATACTTGCAGGGCTCGTAGCGGAGCTATACCCGTCTCGTTAGAGATCCAATGGTACTCTAGTTCGAGCTCCGAGTCCAACGACGACACCATCGACTTTTTATCGAGCTCATTGCTCTCCATGTCATCGCGCTGGCAGCGGCTTAGTCTGTTCGTCCCGACAAACTGTCTAACCAGACTCATGGATTCAGAAATGCCATTGCTCACCAATTTGACTATAGGCAGCAGCACTCCTCCTTTTACCACCGATATCAGTTCCAAAGCTCCTAGACTGACCAGCATCTCCTTCCAAGGCGTCTATCAAGACCCTCGTTCATGGCAAATCCCTTCTTTTAATCTCACAGAATTGCGGTCTCGGTTTTGTCTCGACGTCCAAGATATACTGAAGCTTTTTGGTTCGGCGCCGCTTTTGGAATCTGTCACTGTTCGAGTGGGAACAATGACTATTCCTCCATCACCGAAATACATGACTAGGCTTCCGAAACTGGTGTCATTGACATTGCAAAGCGGTTCCGACGACTGTTCAAGGCTTTTCACTCATCTCGATGTACCGGCCTTGAAGCATCTCGAGATTAGCGCTCATCGGGCGCCATTTACTACAGAATTCTTAATGGCATCGGCTCTCATTGACTGTGTTGTTCGCTGTCGCAGTCCATTGCGAAAAGTGGCATTCAAGCTGAAGGGGTTCGCTGTGCTTGAAGAGGACCTGAAAGAGATGATTCAAAAGATACCGACGCTTGTTCAGATCTTTACTGGCGCTTCTGGGCTGGATCAAGGACCTCCAGCTATCGTAGAACTCCTTGCAGAGCGGTATGTTCCATTTCAACCTTCGTCGTGCTGTAACTAATGCCTTTATGCAGTCGATCTGGACAGAAATTTGAGAATTGGGACGGTGATTTAGGTCTTGTCACATTGACGGAGGTATGTTTGTAACTATTTGCTCGACATCAAGCTCATGTTGGCTGAAGATCCAAGATCCCCCACTACATGCGCTGTGATAGATCTCTCAGGTTTGGGTTCAACTTGGGGCGGTAGCAAGGATTGTTCTTTCGTGCAGTGAGCCAATATACCATGATACAATCGAGCTCGTAGAGCGTATCCGTTTCTCCGCAGTCATTCCCACTCCTGTTAATACCAAGACTTATGCTACAATACATTTACGAGCAGCGATCTCGATTCCATTATGAAACAGATCACACTATAAGTGATTCGTGCTTCAAAATGGAACTGTGGCACAGTTGCCTTAGGAAATTGAAACTGGACCCTCGGCACAAAGTCATCTGTGCGGATGTGTTGGCGGCTTGAGGCGATTTCGCGGCAACAGCGTAGACCTGTCGGCATTGTTGTTGGCCGTCTCGGCATTTCTCGGCACCACCGCTGCCGAGGAATCCGCAGTAAAGCTTGGCGTCCGCCCACTCAACTTCCTGGTTAGAATATTCTTCTTTGAGACAACACTTGTCCCGAGGACATTATTTTCGGGATCCGCTGTAACATTAAACATCTCTCGCTCTTGTTTCAGATATTGTGAAAATTGGAATGCTTACTGTAGGCATTAATTTCTAGTCATCCCAGAAATGACTATTAATCCAAGCGGCGGGGAAGCAGTCGGTCTTGGCGTCAAGGTCACCGAGAGTGTGAATGTGTTAGCGGGATTTACATCCGATGTAGACATTGAGGCTTCCAGTGATATATTCTCACTGAAGGACCAGTCAAGCTTTCAAGATTGAATCTCAATTTGAATTCACTGGGATCGCCGTGGAGCACGCCGGTCCACCGTTTAATCAGTTTACTGAGGTCCGGAATTCAACGTCAAACTGTCATCATCTATCTCGCAAGTACAAAGACGCGTCGACAGGTTGGCGCTAGTCGGCTGACCAGTTTATTCTTCGTTCCACCACGATGTCGACCACCTTTGAATACAAATTCGACACGCCAGCCTTCAAAGGCACCTCCACCTTCAACATCGGTCTCTTTATCAATGGAAAATTTGTCGACAGCGCCGATGGAGACAAAATTGAAGTCGTGAACCCAGGTATCTCTCTCCCTTGTCCAAATCTTGTCAGATCTTAGCTTTGATATTGCAGCCACGGGCAAACCCATCACCTCCGTCTCTGCAGGCTCCAAAAAGGACGTCGATATCGCTGTCGACGCTGCCAAGCATGCATACAAGACGGTCTGGGGTTTCAAGACCTCTGGCTACAACCGTGGACGTATGCTCTCCAAGCTTGCAGATCTCGTTGAACAAAACATCGACGAATTCTCTGCGCTGGAGACCTTGAACGTCGGTAAGCAAGCCTCTCTATCGCCAATTTGAGCTCATTGGATCGCAGGCAAGCCCTTCATGGTTTCCAAAATGGCCGATATTACTGGAGCGATAAGCTGTTTGCGATACTATGCTGGATGGGCCGATAAAGTCACTGGGCAAACCATCGAGGTGGGACTGCCGTGGATCCTGCTTGTCGAGGCGCTCATTCTCGTTTTTGCAGACCTCAGACACAAAGTTTGCATATACTCGTCATGAGCCATATGGCGTTGTGGGAGCGATCATCCCCTGGTAAGCTCGCTTCTGTGCTCTATGCGATCGTAATTGACGCGATCCCATAGGAATTTCCCCTTGGTAAACTCATTTCTTGAGCATTTTCATGGCGATTCTAATTGCCGCTACCTCGTCAGGGGATGCTCGCCTGGAAAATCGGACCAGCGCTGGCTACGGGCAACACAGTGGTGCTCAAGGTGATCTATTTGCTTCATACTTCCTTGCTTCCTTCCTCCGTGGCAATCAGCATTACTTACGACTCTCATAGCCTTCAGAAATCACACCGTTGACAGCTTTGAGGCTTGCAAGCTTGATAAATGAAGCCGGTTTCCCACCTGGTGTCCTGAACATTGTCAATGGATATGGTAAAGCTATCGTGATGATCTATGAGCTAGATGTCCTAACTTGTTTGTTCTATAGGTGCTACCGTCGGCCAGGCCATCTCAGAACATCCCTTGATTAGAAAGGTTGCTTTTACGGGCAGCGTGTTGACTGGCAGGAAGATCCAAGAAGCAGCCACCCGGAGCAATCTGAAGGTTGTCACCCTGGAACTTGGGGGCAAGAGTCCTAATATCATCTTTGATGATGCGGATTTGGAGCAAGCTGTCAAATGGGCGGCGCGCGGAATCTTGTCAGTGCTTTTTTGCAACTTTTCGTTTTTTTGTATGAGTAACTGTGTTATGCTGATCCCTTGTCAGTGCGAACATGGGTCAAGTTTGCACAGCTGGATCTCGTATTATCGTGCAGGAAGGGATCTACGACCAGTTTTTGGCGGCTTTTACCAAGGCTGCAGAAGCTCTTCAAGGCGCCATTGGTGATCCGTTTGCTCCGACAACCAATCACGGTCCTCAGGTCTCTCAGGTTCAATTCGATGTATGTTTCTTCGATGCTACTTTCTTCTTCCCATTCACTTTCCTCTTCGTGTCCTTTCCTTGCTGTCAAATTGACAAATACTGAGATACCTTTCCCTTTCAGCGCGTCATGGGATACATCGAGTCAGGCAAGTCGCAGGGTGCCACTCTTCACACCGGTGGCGAGAAACACGGCTCGGAAGGCTTCTTCATCAAGCCCACCATTTTCACCGACTGCAAACCCCATATGAAGATCGTACAAGAGGAGATCTTCGGCCCTGTTGCGTCAATTCTCAAATTCAAGACTGAAGAAGGTATGATGGTGTCTTTTCGCGTCGTAAATGTTATTTCTGACTTTCTTAACAACTTTAGAGGCCATTGAGATCGCCAATGACACAGAATACGGTTTGGCCTGTGCTGTGTTTACGCAAAACAATGCCAGGGCGATCCGTGTTGCCCATGCGCTCGAGGCTGGGACTGCTTGGGTATGTCCTACAAGTATTTTAGAGATATCTGGTACTCAGCTATCTTGCAGATCAACAGCTACATCGACTCGCACATTGCTGTTCCCTTCGGTGGATACAAGCAATCTGGAAATGGACGTGAACTTGGAAATTATGCTTTGTCTACGTCAGTTTTGTTTTGGCTGTGAGAGCTCGGTAGACTCAATGTTTCTCTAGCTATACTCAAGTCAAGGGCGTCCATGTGAACCTTGGACAGAGATTGTAGGGTCGAGAAGTGTCTTGTGAAGTTCGAACAACAGACAAAGATATATCTATGTACCTTGTATTACTTAGGCGAATGAACACCACTTTTTGGGCCTTGGCCAACGAATTGAGCTGATATCTCCGTGCTTTGAATACTATTTCACGTTCGTCTTCCTCCTCGTCGATGTCGCAAAGTCAATAAGAGAACAGGTTCGTGACTTTGACCCGGATCTCTGGCTTTTGTCTACGACGTTGTGGTCCCCGTTTTCATATTGCTAGACGACCAACATAGAAGATAAATTCGGACCAGAGTCAGCCAAATTTCGGCTTCTCGTCCATTGCTGGTCCTACCAAGGTCCTACTTTGCCATTCTTCTCTCGGCGCTGACCCCATGATCTTTAGGGGATCCAAAGTCCGGCGGCCCAGACCGACCCAATGTCTGGGGAAGCGCAAGTCTTCTAATTTTTGTCGATTTCACTGGTTAATTATATCCCAGATGAACATGAAGGGCATGGTTCTTGGCCTCCTTCCAGGAGAGCCACCAAAGATGCGAATTGCAGAGAAGACCCGAGAGGACTTTTTATTTGAAACTGGAGAAACGATAACCGTTATTGTACTTACTGAAAATCTGTTTCATCTCAATAATCTTGATTGTTCAGATCGTTCGTCACTGAATTCCTCTGCCACAAAACAAGCCGTTCGTCGTCGGATTGAGCGATGTCCGTGACCTTATTATAATCCCGAATTCCTGGCTTGCCCCCGATGTCGTTGTCGTTCGAATCGGTTCCCCGCTTCTCTAGAAGACAAATCTGAGAGACAAATCAGACCCGACAAAGAAAAAGAACAGGAATAAGTGGCCAAGAGTCAAGACCTTCCAAATGTTCTGTCGCTCCGGGCTGAAACTGCATCCGGTCATCTCTCGCAGCGCCCTTCGTGTTACATGTCTGTCTTTGTCAACTGCATTCCGATAGACTAAAGGCTTAGCCTCCTAGACATCGCTGTTGACTCCAGCAAACCGGTCTCGCCCAGCAAAATGACTCTTCGCCCTTCTTCTCTCGCCAGCGAACTGCTCCATCCTGTTCTCGTCCATATTCGAAATTCCTGGTGGAATCAACAGCATTGCGGCTGAAAATTGTCTCGCATCCGCACCGACACAGGAAACATGAAGCGTGTGGTTCGAATTTAAACTCCCAAAAACGACGAGGGATTTCAGGAAGAATGAGGTGCGACATGCTCAGTGCTTCATTCTGCCCCTTGTTTACACCTTGCCTAGGGCGTATAAGGGCTCGCCGGCTGCGAAAATTGTAGACAAAAAAAGGCGGCCCCGTTCGCCGACGGAACCGGTTTCGATCGTAATAAACTTCCTTGCCTCATACGATGTGGAACACGACCACCACCGTCTCTTTGTCGAGGCAGGTCACCACGACCAAGGAAGCTACTCTTGCTCTCTTCCACGATCCAGTTGCCATGTGCAAGCTGAATCCACTGGTCACCAAAGTAGAACAGGACCCAGCCGACCCCAGTCTTTACACTGTCACCGACAATCTAACCGTCTTCGGGTTCTACAAAACCACGACAGCATTCACGATACGGTTCTTTCCAAAATCAGACGGGTTGGATTCGGTTGTCAATGCCAGCGCCGGGACGGTTCTGAAAGGAAAATGGCGGTTTAGGACCGACGAAGAAGGAATTTCGTGGATTAGCGATGAGGTGGAGATTGAGGTGTGCCATTTTCTTCCATTTTTCTTTCCCGTTTTTGACTGCTTCGTCAGGCAATGTTCCTTATGCGACCATTCATTGTCGGTACGCTCACGAAGGCGCACGAGAAGATATTGGATCGAATGGTGGAAATGTTAAAGAATTGAGGTCTATCATCGGGAAGCTATTAGCAAGGTGTGCATTCTATGGTTCAACCTGCTTACCTCGGTTAACATGTTGGCCAGATTCAGATGTCCTATACGATCCAGTGATACAAGCAGAATAAAACCATCGCGCGCGATCCTAAAAGAAGATAAGCAGCATGCCCTTCATCATTGAGATGACAAGATTATACGCTGCGGTCGGTCATCATTCATGTTGAAATGTCTCTGTGAGCAGTTTCAAGGCAGTTTCCGTGAAATTTGTAGCCGGGTTTCGTGGATTACGGTGATGGAAAAATTCAGGCATGATCCTTTTCCTGTCTGCGAAGTTGTTTCTGACAGATTTTTTGCAGCCAAGTAAGCACGCCTTGAATCGAAAGCAAATGGACGCTCGAGACTCCATCGATTGCTTGGCCTTCTTCAGCACTCCGTCGGATCCGTAACGTCTCGTCCCAGATCCGCCGGGAAGGTGATGCCAGGCCTCGGATATGCGGCTATGCTGACTGACATTTGATGACAATTGCGAGCCGCGAGCCAGGACCATGACTTTTATAATCGAGTCGTGAAGGCTAGTTTACCTGCCATCTTCATCAATACGAGCATGTATACCCACCTTATCCGTGCGTGATTTTTTTTTTGATAGCGGTTTGCTCATTAGGAAGATTTTAGAAAGAGATGAAGTCGATTCGTTGTATGGATATGTGCCGCAGACCTGGATAGCCATTCTTTTCATTGTTCTCTATTCGCTCTCTACCGGTCTGTGCTTCCCAGCGAAAGTATGAGCCGGGCTGATTTACAGCTCAGTCATCCATGTGGCCCAAGGTCTCGTCTTCAAGACCTGGTGGGTTTTCTTCACTATCTGCATCGCTGGGATTCTCGAAATCCTTGGATGGAGCGCAAGGCTTTGGTCTAGTCATTCCCCTGCTATTTTGTCGCCATATTTAATACAGTAAGTGCTTGCTCTTTGAGTCAACTCGTCTGAAAATGCTGTGCAGAATGATTGGTACTGTAATTGGACCAACCTTCTTCGTCGCTGGCAATTTCATCATTTTGGGAGAAATCATTCGTCGCCTTGGACCCATGTATAGCCGTATCAGTCCACGGTGGTGTGAGCTGTTCCGTTCTCATCGTGTTGTTCAGGACTGATTGTCTTCAGATACCGTTTTATTTTGTTCGTTTGTAAGTCTGGCGTCGATCTCTCGAGCATGGCTAATGGGTTATAAAGGACCTGATTTCCCTCATTGTTCAAGGGACTGGTGGAGGGATCGCCGCAACCGCTGAAGAACAAAACAAAGATCCGGACAAGGTCATACTGATTGATTGTTCAACTTCTTCCTGTCTGATTCTGGTCATAGGGCAGTCGCATCATGCTCGGCGGTATAGCATTTCAAATGGGCAAGTGATATATTGCCTAGGCTGCGCTCAACCTCAAATCTTGTTACAGCGTCTATGGTGTTCTATGTGATTTGCGCCACCGAGTTTCTTGTCCGATATCTCCGAGATCGACCTATTCCGTCGAGGGTTGCTCTGCATCCCACTTCTTCGGAAGAGAAGGAGAAGGCCACCTTTCGTGGACTTTTGGACAAGAAAATCAAGGTTATGCTGGGAGCATTAGTGTTCAGCACGCTTTGTCTCTTTGTTCGGTGAGTCTGCTGGACAAGCCACATCCTATGGTTTGACTGACAGCTTTACAGAACAAGTAAAGTCAATTTTGCCCAAATCACTAATTTGCTCACAATGCTTCTTAGTTTATAGGTGAGCTCTCAGCCTTGTCTCCATTTTCTCCCTTTGACAAGATGGCGACAGGACGGTAGAATTAAATGATGGCTTTGCTGGTCGTATTATCACAACCGAGGTGTACTTCAGTTCGTGACAGCATTTTCGGAGGTCCCTTTGAACTCATGTTGGATTAGATGTCCTTGACGGCGCCATGATCACATTGGCCATGTATACCGTGAATTTTGCACATCCGGGACTTCTGTTGAACTCAAATAGAGTGGCGTAAGCGATGCTAATCACAATCAATACAATAAGTACTAGATGATTGCTGTAATTTTCAGCAGTTTACCGACGGGTATCTTGTGAACCCCTGGTCAGTCGTTTGGTGGATCGAAAATGGACTTGAAAGAGAGTTTACACGCTATTCGGGTTTCTTTCTGATCATCCTCAATCTGGCTTTCCGTAATGTTTCGGATTTTTTCGATACAGTGCTTGCGGGAAGGCACATTAGGACTGATGCGCTATTTTGGATGCATCTGGGTTCCCGTAGCGCTCGAGTAGTGCCGAAAACATGGAACGTCGGATGCCAAGGATAACGACTCTGCGCCCAAGCAGAGTATAAATACGAGCAAGATTCACTGCTCTGTGCATAATAACTCGCTGCATATAGTATCACAAAGATGCAATTCCTGAAGTTGATCAGCGCCACCCTCCTTTTTGCTTCGACCATTCTTGCAGCCCCCGTCGTGAGTCTCTATACTTTCACGGACCACTGGTATTCATCGGGTTTAGGGCAACACGGAGCTCATCGTCGAGAGAAAGAACGATGCTGAGGATGGCTGCCGCTTGTATTCGTGTGACTAGAACCACCAGATGGGTCTGACAAATTGGTTCGAGTTTGATACAAGCAGAAACTCACAATACAACTATAACAACCGGCTGCTTCTCGCTTATATTTACACTGGTAGTCGATGAGAATAATTTTAACGCGCTCCTTCTTTCAACCAAACTACTTTTGATCAGATCCCGTCAGCTCAGAATCAAAACAAGTATACTGCAATTTGACGCGAGAAAATCACTTGAGAATCGAATGAACTCTATCGTCAGCTTCAACTCGACGCGTCATAGTCCAACTGTGACAATGATCACGTGAAAACAAAGACGCGTTAAATTTCAAATTTGGCGCGTCTGATGCCCCCTAGCCGATCGAACAATGGGCTGAAAGTATAAAAGATGGTGCAACAATAGTTTGTCCTCTCGCTCTGGTGTCAGTCGTCGTACGCAGCTTTCAATGCCCCTTCGAGATCTGCGATAATATCTGCCACACTTTCGATTCCAACCGAGTACTGGCTTGAGTGAATACAAAGCTCTACCATGAAGACTGCCAAGACTCACTCGGATCATGTCGTCAGTGACACCGGTCGACATACGCTCCTCTGGAGAAAGCTGCGACTGGATTGTGACATATGGCGCGATGACCAGCGTCTTCGCGTCACCTGAATGAAGTCAAGTACCTCGGTAGAATAAAGGCAGAGTGGTCCATACCAAGGTTTGCCAGGTGCGATGCCAGCTTGAGGTTAGCAATAACCTTCTTCACTTTTTCGAATCCGCCTTGGACCCGGAAGGTCAGCATTCCACTAAAGGCGCCGGGACGCAGTGTCTTCAACGCCAGTTCGTGAGAGGGATGGCTGGGGAGTCCAAGGTACGAAACAGAAATGATCCGGGGGTGTTGCTCCAGAAATCTAGCGAAACGATCAGAACCATGGCGGTCAATGAGAATGTAGAAGGCGCACTTGGCGAGAGCGAGCGCGTTCTCGCAGTGGCGTTGTCCACGCAAGCTCAGAGTTTCGACGCCTTGGAGAATCATGAAGGCAGATGTTGCACTCAAGCACGGGCCAAGATCGCGAAGGCTCTTTTTGACTGATCAGAAAGTTTCAAGTTGAAGACGACAGTCGTGACTTACCTCGAGTCGGACTTGAAGCGCAAAGCCAACTGGGAAGAACATTTCGGAAAATTTTGCGCCCTCGTACGCGATTGAGGGACTGGTGATCATTGGGAATTTGTCCGAGCTCCTCCAATCAAATCTGCCTGGAATCGATATAGTGAGTACAAGAGAACTATGACCAAGTTGTATCGTACCTTGTTGTTTACAAGAATACAGCACTTTCCCTACAGATCGCTGGTGGGCGGGGTCTGTAGTTTGTTCGTTGAGCTTGGTGATAAAAACCGTTTACAGATTAATATTGGATTCGTTTCAAGAAGTTATATAGGCTCACCAGTTGTGTGTTGGAGGGATGGTCGGGATTATGAGACGTGAGTAAGGGTTGTCGAACTCTTCCACTTTAGCTTTCAGTGTATAATGGACACTGATAGCGACAGCAGAAAATATAAGAAAGATTACCAAAAGCCTAAGCTTGTAGTTCTGTTGGAGTCAGGGTCGTTTATTGAATGAAGTCGTCCTTCCTGCTGTTGGGATACGTAGTGCTGGTTTGTCTCTCAGAGCTTTAGAGGTCCCAATGATTCGAACAAACACTTGGTCCGCCTTCGTTTTATTCACTATAGGGCGACCAGGACCCAGTGAACGACGCCTGATATTACTCAGAGTCTTAAAGACAGAACAAGGATTTAATTGATTCGTAGGTGATCTCGAGGCTTCTGGTTGACAATACTGAAGATGCTGAGGTAGTATACCACAGGTGTTTGCCTATAGTATCCTATGCTGGGCCGTATACTGAACTCGCTACTTGGTCGTTAATACTGATACTGAACTCGGGGTTGCAAGACTTACCGTAAGTCTGGCACTAGTCTCAGTGGTACAAGTGAATAGGCGATCCGTTGATCCCTACTGCTGTATTGTCCAGGGAGAAGGGTGAAGTTCTTTCAGTCCACTCGGGGAGCAAAAGAAGATCCTTGTCTCAGTAGAACAAGAGAATAGGCGATCCGTATGATCCCTACTGCTGTATTGTTCAAAGAGAGGGGTGAAGTTCCTTAAATCCTTTCTGGGGGATAAAGAAGATGATATTTGATGGAGAACTGGGCTCCCTTTTATACAGTTTCTAGGTACCTGTCTACTTGGGGCTAAAATACTAATAGATCTGGGTTCTGCGATTTATTATCTCTTCATTATCTCTTTCTGGATGTGCATGTCCTACTTAGGATGTACATGTCCTGCTTTGGATTCATGGTTCATTCTCAATGAAACATGAATCTGGATCTTGTACAGCCTGTGGGATGCATCGAGATCCTGGCCAGAAAGAGTCGTCCAGACTTGGCGAGTTGAATCGTGTATCTTGCAGATATCATCTTGACCCTTCTGAGTTTTCAGGAATAGATGGTCAGACCAAAAGCAGTTTGTCCAAATCGTACTGGATCTAGATGCATTTGGGTCCCTTGACCTTGTCTTTCCCCCCCATCTTTCCTTACCCAAATCATGTTTGCGACAACTTTTCTTGTCTGAGACGTGTCAAACACGTAGTACTCGTGTATAATGTGTCTCATAACATGAATCAGTAATTGGAACACGTCATTTGTGTCATTTGGGTGGTTAATGGGTTCAAAAGTTAAGGTGGCGCAACTCTTGTATCTGCCGGTTTGAGTCAGGTGGTTATATTTGGCGTTTCAGGGTCTGACTTGGCCTGTCATGAGTCACTGGGAACTTGACTCAACATGGTTTATTAAGGCCAGAGTCTCTCACCCTTGAGGCATCTTAGGGCATGCCTCATGTACAGCACTTTCCTATCTGCCAATTGAAACGGCGCTTGAATAATGACTCATCTGATGCGCTGACGTGCCACATGGGTCGGTGCCACGTACTGATGCGCTGGCGTGCCACGTGGGTCAGTGCCACGTATTGTCTGATCATCTGTCGATCAAGGCTGTGCGCTGTCAGAACTTCTACAGCTTTCTGATGGATCTCTACAGCTCTTTGATGGAGTCATTATGCCACGGGAGTCATTATGCCATGGGAGTCATTATGCCATATGGACTTTCTGCAGCTCCTGATTGTTTTCCATCAAGTTGGTATCTTCATTAGAAATTCCCTGCACTTTGTGCCAGAGATCATGGTGCCCCATTTTCACTTCACTTATCAACCTTCACCAATAATCACTATTTCTGATGAAACAATGTTTTATCGGTACATTTCGCAGGGAACTTTAAATTGACTGCCCCCAGTCACGGTTGATGTTTGATTGGTGGAGTGAAAATCACCGTGGTAAATGTTTGCTGATCAGATTTTATCCATCTGACAAGGGTGTGTCATTCTTTCTGTGACCTGGGAAAATTGGTGATCGTGGGTGGATATCGGCGGAAATAATATGGAGGTCCGGCAATCTCCAGTATTACTGATGCTAGGCTGTTTCCATTCTCCTCTTTTCCCAGGTACGTTTGCATACAGCAATTGTTGCCACGTTTATGAGCTTCCTTGCCCAAATCTGAGTGAAGATCTGCACATTTCTGGTCTGGTGCCATTTCTAGCTTCGATCTTTGCCTCTGGGCGCTGTTCCAATTGTTCGGTGTTTCAGTATCAATTGAATGGTAGCGTTTATGGCTAAAGTGCCATTGAAGGTGTTTATTCTTTACCTTCTTGTGGCGCTGCTTCCATTCAGTTGATGGGAATCTGACAGGCTTAGGGTGCTCCTGCCTAATTGGGCATTCAATTGGGATAAACGTATAAATGCTGTGGGTTTCTCTTTGACGTTTCGCCAGGTGAGTCCCCCATTTCTCTCTTTCTTTCATCTCCTTCAGCATAGCTGACGCTCCTCAGTGTTTGCAATGTTCAGTTCACCTGGTTCATAAGGCTCTGATCTTGTCGATGACCACTGTCAATTTCTGGTGCGTCGTTTTCTGGTAGTTGACTTGTTTCCTGACTGCTTGTGTGCTTCAGGACCGTCTCCCAGGCTGGAAGGATGTGTCCTTTGGTCTCTCGGCATTTTTTCTTCTGCAGCATTTCCCTGTGAGTTGGCCAGTTCGTTCAGAATTTGTGATTTCCGTGCTGATTTTGTATCGTCGTCAGCCCATATCATTCCAAAACTGAATCATGGTGCAGGACCGCCTACCATGACGAGCTGGCTATTCCCATCTGCTGACCCATTCATTAATCCTAGAAGTTTCCTTTTCAATCGCTATTTGTCGTGAGATGATCCGAGCAGCCCAGTCAACCTTTAAGACCATCTGGTAAGCCCAAATTCCTCTGTCCTCCTTTGGCGGTTCCTGACTATGGCTGAGGACAGCTTCTTCTGGACCTTCTACTACCATCATCCCAACTTCACCATTACCTGGGAATGCCTCATCACTCTTCGCGTTGACAATCGCCACTATAGCGATGGGACCTGGACCGCTCGGAGTGGTTGGGTCATGGAGTGTTTCAATGTCGTCGTCACCCCTAGTAACCGAAATGATCTTAACGTGGCTCGCCAACCGCCCAGAGACCCAGTTGCTGCCCAGAGAGATCGCAGCCGCAGTCGACCCTCGTCCCGACTTCGGCGACGCCCCGGTTATCGTGTCCCCGACAACGACTAATGCTGCGATGAGCGTAATCTCTTCTTGGTAGGTGACTTTGAGCTGAATATATTCCTCGGCTGAGCTAATGGAATCCGCCAGGTTTTCCATTCCTGTCAATGTTTCTGCAAGTTCCCCAGAAATCTTGGAAACTGGTTCATCCGGCTCCAGGACTGCTGTGACTCGCCTCTCTTCATCATTTTTGACGTCGATCATGATCTCGACCATCTCCATTCGCGCTTTCTCAACCAATTTCTCCAACTTTTGTACTTGACTCTTTCCCATGGTAAGCCAATCTCTGCCGATGGCTATGTCATGGTCCATACCCTCCATTAACACCATTTGTAGTTCATATTCTTTGCCGCAGAACTTGACACGTACACCATTGAAGACAAACCCTTCTTCAAGCTCGTCAATTTCTTCCTTTTCCCAGCCAGTCAGCCATCGTGCGGCAGATCGTTGTAGCATATTCTTGCTTATACTAGGTATGACCATTGCCGTGAGCCTTGATTCTTTACTGATCTTCAGTTCCACTTTTGCCAGGTGTGGCGCAGCGGTTTCTGATGGTTTCTGAAGTTGTTTCTCCTTCAGGTCGGTTATGTTTAAACCGTCAAATGGGATCGAGTTAACAATTGTATCAGGAGAATCGTCGACTTTGGCTAGCCGGGTGAGATCGGAGTAGGCACGCTGGCGTCGTAGGAGAGGGAAAGTAGTAGTATCTATCATCAACTGTTGATAATCATGTTCCGTATTTTGAGAATCTGAATCTGTACCTGTGTCTGCGGTCGCATCAAGCATAGCACTGTCTGTATCAAGGATTTGCGCTGCAAGGACATGAATAGCGAGAGGCCGCTTGGAGGATACGAGTGAGGTACTCCTTTCGTTCAGGTCGTTGACCTGAGAAGTATAGTCCATTCTTTCGCTAGCTGCCTGAATTTCTTGGCTCAGGATATTCTGCAGTTTATCCTGCCAGAGCTGTTTGACTAGTTCTGCGGTATGACTGTCGTAGATGTGTGAAGGTCGTCCTTGCATTCGTCTGAAATCCCCACGGGTTTTCTCTGCAATAAAGTCCATCTTTACAGCCTGTCCGTCAACCATTACATTGACTTTGGGCATGAACTTGTTTGACTTGTTCATTATTTCAAACTGAAATTCTTCTGCGATGATCAGGCCATGTCGTCCCTCTGGAATCATGTATACTTCCTTATCCTGGTGAATGCCAAAATAATGGCGTTCGTCCCAGAATATTGTAGGAGGTTCCATAGTGCTCGTGTCTGCATACCCATTTTCTGCAAGTAATGGTGCCTTTCCAGAGTATTGTATATGGGGCAAGGCTGTTTGTCGTACAGTTTCCCAGGTTTTCGAAAGCCATGTTTCATCACGGCGCCATTGAGCTATCTTATCATGCTCTTTTGGCTCAGGGTCTGCATGAACAAATGTTGGTTTAGGTTTCCAGCGAAATTCAATCTCGTTGGTCTCTGAGTTGAAAACCCCATTGTCTGTCTTGACAAGGGTCTTTTCGAAGACATCCTCTGCTGCTGACTGAATGAATTCACGGAGCTCTCGAGAGTCCTCTTCCATTCCTTCAATATCTGTGGCACAGTTATCCAGAACTTCAGCAGCAACTTTGAGTTCAGTGTGGTCATTTGTTGTCCATACATGCATTTTTCGGTTGGGATATTGTTCATCCCATGCACTGCGAACCAGGTAGGCTACTCGCCCAAGTTGTCCTCGGAAATGGTTGGCCGCTCCTTCTCTCCCTCCAAAGAAATATTCCAGATTTTTGGCGGCAATTGCGAGTCGAGCTTGGATCATGTGGTTTTGGAGTATGGCATCCTTCCAGATGACTGTACCACTGATTTCACTGGTCCGGTAGGCAATGGGTGGGAGTTTGGAATGATTTTTGAGCTTCCATCTCCAAATCTCATCACCTTGAGACCAAGCACAGTATTCACTGTCCAGTTCATCGGCGTAATACCTCTCGAATTTTGCCCGTCGTGTAGCCAGCATAATGTCAATGAGATCAGATCTCATATCAAATTCTTCTCCAATCTCATATTTTCGCCAATCTAGTCCCCATTCCACTGAGAATGCAGTTCCATCTCGCATGGTTTTAACCACAATATTTCTCTGGCGGGGCTCTGAGTGCCATTTCTTGTGAATTTTCAGGGCCATCTTGTGAAGTTGGATTTTCAGCTGTCTGAGTTTTTCTGCTTGTTCAATAGGAACTCCTGCAGTAGCCTCAGGCCAGCCATTATCCCAATCTTCAGCCCAAAATTCTGATGGAAGCCAGGCATCATGTTGAACTGGAGGAGTGGGAGTTCGAGACTCAGGCTGAACTGTACTGATTGGTCCATGACCATGTGTGACTTTCATTGCTTCTGGAAAGTCGTTAACTGGAGTGCTGCCTGGGATAATGAAAAGAAATTCACCATCATCTGGATCATCTGAAAATCTCTCCTCGTCTCTGGAATTTGAGGCAACTGGCTCATCAGGGATGTACACAGAATATACTCGTGGGACTTGATCTGCTTCTGCTTGAGCAGTTCTAGCCCTTTGTTCCAGCAACTTTTGACTGAGTTTCTGCATCCACCTTGGAACATTGGGCTCATTGTGTATCCAAGCCAAGTTTCCATACTGCTCATTGCCAGGTTCCGATTCTCCCAGAGGTGTAACTGAGAAAATTCGCTGCCCACATTCATCTGGCTCATCATGCTCAGATCCAGTAGGGGAATTATGATTGGAACATGCAGGTTCGACAGCCTTATGCTTTCCAGCAAGTCTCTGTTTGAGCTTTTTCCAGTGAGAACCAGAATTCTGTGCTGCTCCACGGACAAGGTCTCGTTTGAATGATTCCCTGATTCTCCGATCACCAGTGTCTTTGTAGTCGATGCCCCAGATGGTTGGATGGAAACGAAAGCCGACCATTCGTTTTATTCTTGCAGTGTCTGAGTCAGGTTCTGTTTTTGAGAAGACATCCTGAGTTGCGGTGAATATGACTTCTTCAAGCTCCTGCATAGTGGAGAATCCTTTTTCCATGGAATCCCCCAGAATGATATCAGCATCCTGAACAAAGTCGATGCGGGCACGTTCAAGATCCAGTGTTGTATGTACATCACTTTTCCTCTTTTTGGAGTGCCAAAGGTCATCAAATCGGTCTCTGACTTCCTCTAGCTGTCGCAGTAGTCCAATTGGCGGTCCAGGTTCTTCTGGATCAAAGTGCAGGCTTTCGCAAGAGTTGTTGGGGCTATGATAATTCGAGATGTCATCAAAAACTTCTGGGTTCGTTTCATACACCTTTCTGATTTTGCTGATATCAGTTCTCCAGTGCCACCACTCGACACAGGGATTCCAGTAGCAATGCTCATGCACAATAAAATGCAAAGCTCCTGCTCCAAGGATGTCACTGACAAGATGATATATGATACGTCCAAGAGCAGCACGAGTGTCGAGAGAAAGGATTTGCTGTTTCAGAGGGTGAGGCATATCCCATTCAATCATGGCTTCGTTCCAGTCTCGGCTGGCATGCACTTTGATTGCTGTGTTTCTTGGCTGTCCTTGCCAAACCTCAGTGACTCGTTTTACAAGTTCCCTGATCCGCCATGCAAAATTGTCTATGACGTCAATTGCATCTGGACCAACTATTTCGATGTCAAGTCCATTGGGGATTTGTTGAAGGTTTCCAAATTCACTGAGTGATTTTTGCCCTTCCCAGAACTGGTCTAGGCATACAGCACCAGCTTCAAAGTGCCAGGTTTCCCTTCTGTCAATTTTGGTTGGCCCAATTGATCCAAATACTTGTTTCGCCAAGTCATTTAGTAATTGGTCTGGCTGAAGGTTGACCCATCCAGGTTCAATCTCCCCCTCTTCTCTCTCTGGCCATTTGATTTCAATAAATGCAGGGTGTTCGTAAACTCTGACATCTATATCTGGCCGAGGCTGGGGTTGTTTACTCCAGATTTCCCTGAACTGTCTTGCAATCCATTGTAACTTCTTGTAATGGACTTCTGGTGTCAGATCAGGTAATATGTCGACTTGGGGAAGTTCAGCGAGCAGAATTGAGTCCTGGTCATTATCTTGTAGGCTCTCCTTTTCTGATGGGGAGCATCCTGTATTGGAATCCTGGTCTGGTATGCGTGGGAGATTCTCCTCTGAGGCCCATGGGTCAGGGTCTAGTGAATGATCAACACTCTCAGTGCTGGAATTATCAAGGGTGGTCTCATCCACTTCACTGTCAGAGGTGGTTCCTTGAGTATACTGGGCAAAAAGTACAAGAGGTGGCTCATACCTTTCTGGGGATTCATCCCTGATTATCCACTTTCTGATTTGACCAAATTCTGCATGTGGATCTTGCTTTATTCTGAAGCCTTGACTAGGGGCTCCAGAATTCATCCAGACATGTTGGACCGTCTGATATACCATGTCTGTCGAAGTTGGCATTTCTATATCTGGAGATCTTTGAGCTGCCTTTGCTGGAAATATTGTGACATGGAGCTCATGTTGCTCAAATGATAAGGCAACTCCTAGCTCAACATCTCTATCACTTCCTCTTTTCCAGATACTTTCGATTTCGTTCGCAAGATCATTGAGAGGATGCAGCTGTGCAGCTTTATGGGTCTTTCGGTCCTTCTGCATCTGTCGGTGAATATCTCTTCCATAGGGTCGTGTGCTAGGTCGTACGCGTAGGCCTATATCCTCCTCCTCAGGTAGGTCGACAGGGTCTCCAGTGGCCCGCACTTTATCCTGGGTATGATAAATGCTGTCTTGGACATTGGTGAAATTTGATTCGTCATAAGTTGGGGGATCTTCTTGTCCAATGTGTGAGAGAGGACTGATTTTCCAACGACTCATATCACCATGAATCCATCCAAGGTTGCGATTTGCCCAGAAATCTGTCATACTTCTGCCAGTACGACACCAGGCCAAGATGAGAGCTAGGATGAAGGGATCGCTTGTTCCATACTGCTCAGGGTCGGTAGCCCGACTCCGCTCTCGTTGATTCTCATAGCATACAGTGTCAATTGCTTGCTCTGATTCATCTATCCAGGCTTCAACAGTTGATGGAAGCCCTTGCAAGGCATAAGTCTCCTCAATTCGTAGAGGGATGTTGTAGACTCTCAGGCCAATGTCAATGAATTTTCTCAATTCATATTGGATTATTTCGGAGTTTCTTCGTTGGACATGTTCATCAAATGACTCTGAAGGATCTTCAGGTTCAGAGTCTGAGGAATCTGTATCCTCTTGTATGGGTGATTCTGGAGAGTCGGGGAGCAAGTCTATGGTGCCTTGCAGTGGTTCTGGTTCTGAGACCACCATTGCGCTGAACACCTGAGTCATCATGTTTTTGCGCACAGACTCCTGTTCTTTGTAGCGCATGTCCCTGATTTTTGCTTTCATCCATTCTCGTCCCAATTGAACTTCGGGTTTGAGACCTTCCACTGTATCGAAATCGAGGTAGGTGGTGAAATTTCCCTGTGTGAGGTGCGCTTCTGGTAGCTTCTTTAGGAAAGTAGCTGACCAGGGTGTGCTCGTCTTCTTTAGAATTGCGCGAAGCAATCCTAGGGAAATAGCTGGCCTTTTGCGTGTCAGAGTAAGGGTAGCTTGGGTGGTATAACTGTTGAGAATTATTTGGACTTGCTCTCCATTCATCAATTCTCCAGTTCCTTCCCAGTTGCTCTCATGTCGTCCAGCCAGCTTGTAGTTCCCTCGCCTTTCCATAAAGGCTCCTATTGCATCTCGGCCTAAGCAAATGTCATGGGGACATCCTCGTGTGACAGTGAACTTCAAAGGAAGTTCAATGCTGTTGCAGTCTGTGATGATAGGATAGACCTGTGCTTCTTCATGTACTCCAACACCTGGTAGATACCTGTGCAGGCGGGGAAAAGCATCTATGAGCTCCTTTGAGATTGTGTTGTATTGGCGTCCAACTTCAATTCTAGCATTCCAGACATGACCTTCAATTATCACGGGGACTCGGTGGACTCCCTGCCGATATTGAGCGATTCGAGGATCATGCATGGTGAAGGAAGGACGAGTCCTGATTTCTTGGGCCAAGCTCTCAATCCTTGCTCGATCATTTATCTGCTCTTGCTCTCCCCATGAGGTATTGTATATACATCTGGGGTCCGCTGGTGTTCGCCTGAGTCGTTCATGCACAGGGTGCCAGACTGTGGAGTCCTTGATACGTGTGACTATTCCATTGCCTCGAGAGAATGCAATATGCATATTGAGCTCATCGTCCTGTTCGTCCCGATTACGGAAATACTGGATGAGATCATGTTGTTCAGCATCAAAGCCATTGGCTTGGCTTTGTCCAAGTTCCATATTGTAGCTGACTTCTGTAGTGGGCGGTGCAGGAGTAACAATGGGTTGAATATGGTTGTTCATAACCACACAAACAACTGCTGGTTCCATTTCATCGGTCGGTACCTCTAGAGGCTCTTGCATTGCTGATTCAGGAGTGTCAGTTTCCTCATACTGCCAGTCTGATAGGAACTGACCATTGATATATGAATCCATTGACCTATTCCATTCAGCAGTAATCTTGTCTTCACGCTCCATCAATTTGATGCCTTTGTCGAGATATTTTTGGTGATCTCCATTGACCTTGTCTTGGGCGGCAACTTCTGCTGTTCTCCTAGCAAAAGGAAGAAGGTCTGCGTATCGCTGCATCCATTCTCTACCGAGTACCAAAGTCTCGGGTGCTCCACTGGTGACTTCGAAGGACTCGATGGCACTTCTGTCTTCACAGCTGATGCGAATTCCCCCAATGGTACTCATGGGTTGAATTACATCAGGCTTCCAGGGAATGTCACTGACTCGTTTGAGGAAACCAATTGATACCAGGTTATTGACAATTGTGGGGTCGGTGACTGCTGGTACCCAGTTGGCCTCAAAATAGACTTGAATATTATCCTGGAGAACTTCTCGTTTCTCAACAGCATTCTTTTCCTCCATGTCCCAGTACTGAAGTAGGTTTGGATCAGCAAAGGCCTCTTTCCCAAGAGTATCTTTGATCCAGCACTGGATGGGACTATGTTTCGGATTCCAGCATCCACACTGGTAGCATTTGAATGTATGGGCCATCTGTAATCTGACATTATTGAATCCATTAGTCCAGCGTCGTACTGCTGCCTTTTGGATGTCAGATCTGCTCCAAGGGGATAGAACAGGTCCTTCGATACTGAGGTCGGTTCCATGGCGTGTTCGACCGCACATGAATTCTTGTTGAGTTGGAGCTCCATGTTCGGTTGGTAGGTAAATCCTTTCATACCATTCCCTGCCAAGTCGTAGTCCATATGGAGGATTTGATTGAATGACGAAACCTTCCAAGGTACTAGCATATTTATATTTGATCTGCTTTCCCTTGTAGTATTCTCCACTAACCCAGCGACGGTTGTCTTGACTTGCTGGGTCCAAGTGGACCAGAGTTTGCATCCCCATGGAGTTACCAGGCGCACTGAGGTCTATCTCGGCCATGATGTCAATTGTTCCAACTCGGATCCTGACAAATTTGACACCAGCTTCCTCATCGAGATCCTTAATGCTTATTCTTTCTCCATTTTTGTTGAATCCCATGCCTTCCCAGGCCACTGTTGTAGGTCTCAGCAATGTGTCCTGAGGATTAACAGTTTGGGGTAGAGACTGACCAGATCCAACTTCATAGATCCTGGGGCTACTTGGCCTGTCCATTATGGCATAACATTGACCAGACCCTGGTCCTTGTTCATAATGGGTTCGGGCTCTCTGGTAACCATCTCGGTGGTTGGTAAGACGATAGGGAGTTACTTCAACATCAAGAGTGTGAAGCCTTGCAGGATTTGTGGGGTTCGTGAACAATTCACATCTCTCTTGCCCATCGGGCTCAAAGATGACATAAGTTCCTGCTTGTCTTTCATCAATGGAGACTTGATTATCAAGCATATATGGTCGTCCAAGTAACATCGGATATGGCAAGGTGTCTGGGCCAATATGCAAGTTTGCCCGAGTTTGCAGGTTTCCTATGTCGAGTCGTACACCTTTCGCCAGTCCAATAAGTTCTCCATCATTTCCATTGGCATCCCGCATGGTGACTCTCTCATTCGCACGCTTGGGATACCGGATATGGGAAGCGAAGATGTCGGACCGAACAATATTAAGCATGGACCCACTATCAAGGATCGCGGTGATTGGGTGGCCTTGGCACTCAAAAGTGATTGTAATGAGTGGTGCCCGATCGCGACCTTCAGGTAACGTTATCTCTCTATGTTGAACCACAGAAGATAAAATGGGCGTACTAGGTCGGATGTACTCTCCATCCTCAGATTCGCTATCTCCATCATACTGACTTGGCTCTTTTAAGAACATCTCATCCTGCAGAGCACCAAGCAAGACAGCCTCATCTTCAGTGAGTGCCTTAGAGTTCTTGAACCTCAACATCTTTGTGAGCTCTTCAGCCATCTCCCTGGAAGTTCCAAGATATTCCTCCATTGTGACTTCAATGGGGGTTTTCAGGATCTTCTTAGTGAGAGCTTTTATATCAACTCGCTTCTGGATTTCGCTCTGCCTGGGATTGCGTTTGCGACCCTCGTTTGCTGTGATATGTCCATTGGCAGCGTCCTTCATAGTGACATCCTCAGTTGGTACAAAGCGAGGTCTGCGAACATCTATTGGAATTTGTTCAGGGATTGGTTCAGGATTACTCTTTGGCTCAGAGCGTTGGGATGACTCACCAGCTGTTTGAGCATGCGGAACAAGCATTGGTTTCAGCCCTCGGGTCTGCAATCCATCTCTGGGAGCAGGTACTGGGTTGTTACTTCGGTAGGCTGGTCGCTGTTCCATTGCATTATCCTGAGGTGCACTGGATTTCTGAGTAGTCTTTACTGGGTGTGGTTGGTTAACCTGATTGGGACGAGTATCAGCACGTATTTCCCTTCCTATAGCAGTAGTGCTATTATTTGGAGGTACTTGTACCTTGGTTGCCTTGTCTCGAGCATCTCGTCCTAAACCAGGATCCTTATCAGCCCTTGCAAAAACTTGTGCTGGCTCTGGCTCACCTGCCCAGTTGACTGGATACAGTCCACTAGAGTGCTCTTGCACTTCCTGAAGGAACATGCTTTGCACAGGGGTTTGAGCATTGACTTGCCTTACAATTGAGTCTGCAAGGTAAAGGCCATTAGTGCGTCGCACTGCAACTCCATTTGGATAGCGTAACCTACCAAATTCATCTCTATTCACAACTCCTTCCATAATGAGATCATTGATGCGCCCACAGTTCCTGAGCATATGATTCTCTTGTCCACATCCAAAACATCCAGTCTCTTGTTGATAGTTCTGGTTCATGTTTATGGGATTCTGGTAACCTTGGCCAGGTACCGGAATTCGGTTAGAACCTGTAACTGGTGCACCAGTTTGAACAGACTGAACTGCTGCTGGCTGATTTACTGGGGGAGATCGCTGAGTGTTCACATTGAACATGTTTCCTCGTCGGACAGGAGGTGGCACATCATTGGGGTTAGGTGGTTGCTTGACCAATTTTGCAACAACAGGGTTGATCATATAGGCTTGGGTGTAAATGCTGCGATAATTGGGGTCACTGATAGACATATCACCCAATTTGTTTACAAGGCCTGTGAGATCTTCCTCTGCAACTTTCTTGGGCAGGACTTTGGCCTTAGGAGGTGCTGGTTCTGGAACTGGTGCAGCCTTCTCTTTGCCTCGAGAGTCCTTCTTAGACTCTTTCTCAAGTCTCTTCTTTATAATTTGTTCAACAAGTTCCTCAATGTCTGAAGCATCAGCCTTTACTCCTTTCTTGGACTTGGAGTGGCGAGAAGACTTGGAGTCTCTCTCATCATCAGAGTAGTGCTTGGATCTCTGATGAGAACGCTTCTTGGTGTACCTCTTCTTCTTATCCTTCTTGCTCTTCTTAGCAGAGTGTCTGCGATCATCCTCACTCTCATTTGATTCAGAGTCTGAGTCACTCTTGTCAGAGTCTGAGTTGTGTTCAGAGTCTGAGTCCTTGTCAGAGTCAGAGTCAGAGTTGTCACTATTCTCTGAGTCTGAGTCATGAGTGCGGCGTTTGCTGTGTTTGGAGTGGCTGGATCTCTTCTTGGAGGAGTCCAAATCATCATAATATTTATGACGAACAAATTGATCTTGAATCATTTTGTCAATGGTTGCCATAGGGATGGGATTAGAGAGAGTGGCTCCTCGGTTCTGGTTGATGAATCGTTCCTCCAATTTTTCTCTAAGATCTGGCTCAACTCCCATAAGGAATTGCCCATCTCGGTCCCTGATGGTGATCATGTCCTTTGCCAGTAACCAACCGGCGATGGTACCAAATTGGCGACTATATTTCTTCCAAGTCTCCAAATTGTGCATAGTTCGCTTTTCCCACTTGCGTGTGAGACTGCGAAGATCCTTGATGGTGTACCGAGTATCAACCTTCTCTGCATCATAGTAATGCAGGAGGTCTTTCTCCAAGTTATGCCAGTCTCGGTTGAGATAGTTGGCATTGGACTCAATAAATTTCTCTTCGCTCCTTCCAACATAGTCCAAGAGCTTCTCACATCTGTCTTCATCGGAAGTGACATTGTACGCTCGGCAGAGTTGAACATACTGCCTAAGGAATTTCCGAATATAGGCATAATCACCTTTAAACTTTTTCGGAGCTCCTTTATTGGGAGGGAAGGGCATCATTTCGGGAGTGCGATCATGATAAGCTCCTCGACTGTGAGATCGGTGCCTTTGGGTGGCAACTTCTTCGTCGTCTGTGGTGGGGGCAATAATACGCACAGGCTGATGACGGATATCGGGAGAATGAGAGAGATCAGAGTCACTGGAAGGAACTTCCGAAACAGACTGGACTGGGGAGTTGAAGTGTAGGGAGGTTTCGGCTTTACGCCTGATGTTAAGGGGATTGTCTGGCGACGGCTCGTACTCTGAAGGGAATGGCTTAACACGGGCCTTTCCTTGCGAGGTTGACATACCATGATTACCAGGTCCTATGTCCACAGCTGGGGTACTAAAGGACATTGATAAAGGCTGAGTTATGTTGAGAGAGGTGTGAGAGGATGATGGTGGCAAATGAACTAGTTGAGAGATCCAATGTTAGACTGATAGCCCCCTCGCGGTGGGCTCCAAGAAATGTATCGTACCTTGTTGTTTACAAGAATACAGCACTTTCCCTACAGATCGCTGGTGGGCGGGGTCTGTAGTTTGTTCGTTGAGCTTGGTGATAAAAACCGTTTACAGATTAATATTGGATTCGTTTCAAGAAGTTATATAGGCTCACCAGTTGTGTGTTGGAGGGATGGTCGGGATTATGAGACGTGAGTAAGGGTTGTCGAACTCTTCCACTTTAGCTTTCAGTGTATAATGGACACTGATAGCGACAGCAGAAAATATAAGAAAGATTACCAAAAGCCTAAGCTTGTAGTTCTGTTGGAGTCAGGGTCGTTTATTGAATGAAGTCGTCCTTCCTGCTGTTGGGATACGTAGTGCTGGTTTGTCTCTCAGAGCTTTAGAGGTCCCAATGATTCGAACAAACACTTGGTCCGCCTTCGTTTTATTCACTATAGGGCGACCAGGACCCAGTGAACGACGCCTGATATTACTCAGAGTCTTAAAGACAGAACAAGGATTTAATTGATTCGTAGGTGATCTCGAGGCTTCTGGTTGACAATACTGAAGATGCTGAGGTAGTATACCACAGGTGTTTGCCTATAGTATCCTATGCTGGGCCGTATACTGAACTCGCTACTTGGTCGTTAATACTGATACTGAACTCGGGGTTGCAAGACTTACCGTAAGTCTGGCACTAGTCTCAGTGGTACAAGTGAATAGGCGATCCGTTGATCCCTACTGCTGTATTGTCCAGGGAGAAGGGTGAAGTTCTTTCAGTCCACTCGGGGAGCAAAAGAAGATCCTTGTCTCAGTAGAACAAGAGAATAGGCGATCCGTATGATCCCTACTGCTGTATTGTTCAAAGAGAGGGGTGAAGTTCCTTAAATCCTTTCTGGGGGATAAAGAAGATGATATTTGATGGAGAACTGGGCTCCCTTTTATACAGTTTCTAGGTACCTGTCTACTTGGGGCTAAAATACTAATAGATCTGGGTTCTGCGATTTATTATCTCTTCATTATCTCTTTCTGGATGTGCATGTCCTACTTAGGATGTACATGTCCTGCTTTGGATTCATGGTTCATTCTCAATGAAACATGAATCTGGATCTTGTACAGCCTGTGGGATGCATCGAGATCCTGGCCAGAAAGAGTCGTCCAGACTTGGCGAGTTGAATCGTGTATCTTGCAGATATCATCTTGACCCTTCTGAGTTTTCAGGAATAGATGGTCAGACCAAAAGCAGTTTGTCCAAATCGTACTGGATCTAGATGCATTTGGGTCCCTTGACCTTGTCTTTCCCCCCCATCTTTCCTTACCCAAATCATGTTTGCGACAACTTTTCTTGTCTGAGACGTGTCAAACACGTAGTACTCGTGTATAATGTGTCTCATAACATGAATCAGTAATTGGAACACGTCATTTGTGTCATTTGGGTGGTTAATGGGTTCAAAAGTTAAGGTGGCGCAACTCTTGTATCTGCCGGTTTGAGTCAGGTGGTTATATTTGGCGTTTCAGGGTCTGACTTGGCCTGTCATGAGTCACTGGGAACTTGACTCAACATGGTTTATTAAGGCCAGAGTCTCTCACCCTTGAGGCATCTTAGGGCATGCCTCATGTACAGCACTTTCCTATCTGCCAATTGAAACGGCGCTTGAATAATGACTCATCTGATGCGCTGACGTGCCACATGGGTCGGTGCCACGTACTGATGCGCTGGCGTGCCACGTGGGTCAGTGCCACGTATTGTCTGATCATCTGTCGATCAAGGCTGTGCGCTGTCAGAACTTCTACAGCTTTCTGATGGATCTCTACAGCTCTTTGATGGAGTCATTATGCCACGGGAGTCATTATGCCATGGGAGTCATTATGCCATATGGACTTTCTGCAGCTCCTGATTGTTTTCCATCAAGTTGGTATCTTCATTAGAAATTCCCTGCACTTTGTGCCAGAGATCATGGTGCCCCATTTTCACTTCACTTATCAACCTTCACCAATAATCACTATTTCTGATGAAACAATGTTTTATCGGTACAAAGTTGAAAGTATACCTGAATCGATGATGACACCCGCTAGGGTTGTTCCATGACCGCCTATCCATTTCGTGGCGCTGTGGACTAGAGTCTGGTGAGTTACTTGGCAGCAGATATAGAGGTTCACGTACCGACAATATCTGCACCAAGGGTTATGGGCTTAATCATGTATCCTGGGTAGTATGAGGCGTTAATTCATTGAAGTAGTCAAATCCGAACCTCCCATCCCGAGGGTGTTATCGACAACCAGGGGAATGCCATGTTCATGGGCAACCTAGGAAATTATTGCTTACTTTGGCAAGACCAGCGATGTCGGCTAGGACTGTGTCTGAATTGGATATACTTTCAACATAAATGGCCTTGGTTTTCTCGTCGATAGCTGCGGCGTATTCTGCCGGGTCTGTGCCCGTAACAAAATGGCAATCGATTCCGTATCGCTTGAAAGTTACTGAAAGCTCAACTCATGAGATCCCGGGCTACTGATCAAAATTTCTGCAAACCTTTGAACTGGGTGTATGTCTGGGATCTGTATCAGCATAGATCGTCGAATCAACATGAAGAGTCCTTACCCCGCCATACAATCGTGCCCTTGTAGCGAATCAATTAATCCGAAGAACGAAGCCTGGGCTGGGTATCACACTCACCCAGCGACTATGTTGTCTCCCGAAGCGGCAAGGGAGCTGATAGTCAGTACCGTCGCGGCCTGACCGGATGCAGTGGCAACTGCGGCCATACCACCCTCGAGCGCAGCCATCCGCTTTTCGAACACGTCCTGGTCCGAATCAAGTTAGAAGGGACCACTACTCGGAGGCGAAATGACGAAACCAACCACAGTAGGATTGCCGACACGAGAGTATAAATTGCCCGCCTCCTGTAGACCACAGATCTTTTGTGCGTGCTTTAATGAGACGTGCTCAGTATACTATATAGAGCAAATCAGATGGAAGATGAATTACCTCTACACTATCAAGTACGAAGCTTGTCGACTGGTAGATTGGGACCGCCCGAGCATTTGTTGCGGAGTCCGGCGTTTGCCCAGCATGTAATTGTAAAGTGTCGAAGTCGGGTTCTCTGTGAACATCAGGGCTGTAATACAGACAAATGAATCGTGCGTACCTGTAGAAAGGATTGGAGGCTGCCATCGTCTTAGGTGGCGGTCGAGAGTCGAGGCCGTTAGCAGTACTTATATGTACTGGGCGTTGACGGAGAATGGAAATGGGCGCCGGGCGCTGATGTCGGAAAATGGAAATGGCCGATTATCAAGCAGGAGTACAGACTCTGCTGTGAGGCGGCGCGCGCAACCTGGCTCATGCAGTCTGAGTACCTGTATGATGTCGTTGACATTTTATACATTCTTTTCTCCAGCTTTCTGCAATCTCTTTTGTTTAGAATCATGTTTACTTTTTCAACTTCAAGGGCTCTTTCATGAATGGTTCACCAAAACGTACGAAATCAGGTTTCTTTCGGCACCTGCATCGATAATGCATCATTATCAGTAATTCCTCGATCTGGCTTCCTGGAATGCGTCAATTCCGTTACGGATACAGTGCTCGTCTTGAGCATATCAGGTAAGCATACACTGTTTTGGATGCATCTGGGTTGCCGTCGCGCCCGAGTAGCGCCCGAAAACATGGAACATCGGATGCCAAGGATAACGACTTTGCGTCCAAAAAGGCTATAGATACTCCCGAGATTTACTGCTCTATCCACAACAAGTAACTCGCTGCACTAGTATCACAACGATGCAACAAAATTCTGAAGTTGATCAGCGCCACTCTCTTTGTTGCCTCCGCTATTCTGGCAGCCCCCGTCGTGAGTCTTTATACTTTCCCTGACCACCAGTCGTGTTAAATGAGATTTAGGGAAACATTGATCAGCTCGTAGTCAAGAGACAGACCGATGCTGAGGATGGCTGCAACTTGTATGCGTGCATCTAGAGCCATCTGACTCAACCCAGCAGCTGAGTCTGACAAATCGGTTCGAGTTCGTACATGCAGAGACTTGTAATACAACGATAACAACTGGGCGCCTTTTCGTTTATAGTTCCACTGGTAGTCCAGATGAGAATACTTGATTCCAACACGCCCCTTCCTTCAACGAAACTAGTTTCTAATCAAATTTCCCATCGAGCTCACAACCCGAATGAGTATACTGCCAAAAATATGTTGTGAGTCAACTCAATGGTCAAGCTTCAGCTCGACGCGTCAGTCGAATAAAGACGCATCGATATGCGGATCAGATCGGAAGAACAAACTCATTGGACTTGAACCCAAGGAACTTGCAAAGAACCGTCATTTTGACGCGACAAAAGAATCAGAGTCGCTTGTTCTTGGAACGTGCATTATGAGTGGAATATAAAATATGAAGTCTACTCAGCTCTACTCGACACGCTTTGACGCATCATAGTCTGGCCGTGACAGTGATCACGTGATAACAAAGACGCGTTAAATTTTAATTGGCGCGCCTGGTGCCCCATAGCCGAACAATGGAGTGAAAAAAAGCTATAAAAGATGGTCACATAAACTCGCAACAATACTTTCTACTCCTGCTCTTACCAGAATGAACAACCGATATCGATGCAACTCGCCCTTGAACCCTGTCAACACGGTCCGACCATCAAGGTCGACCGGCAGGTTTCCAAAGTTCAACGGCTCTTCACGATATGAGCCTCAAGGATCGACAGGCGGCGATTCGTTGAACAATTATGCGAACTCACCAGCACTGGTACCCAGTGGTCCTGGGAAATCAGGTTCGCCAGTCCGTCCTGCCTCTCAAGGTCACCCGTCGTCGGCCAAGCTTCCTCGAGCGGAACCGGCTCCTGGGATTCAAGGTCAGCCTTTTACAAGGCAACGAAATCCGACACCTACACCATCCAGCATTCCAACCGACCTCGGAAGGGGTCTTGCGCTGTACGATATCGATTTCCCTTTGCTGGTCGCCTGCGAATTCCAATTTGTCGTCGGTGGACGGCTTCCGACTTCCCAGCAAGGACATTCAACAGAATTCGACACTGAATTTCCACAACCAGTCCAAGGGCCAGTTCCAAACCCCGACGTCGCTGGTTGCGCAGTGCCAGTCGATTCCGACCCTGTTGAGCAACCAGTCGAGGCACTGGAACATTCAGAGTGGGATCCTCTGAAAGGCTTGTCTGACTGGCAGAAATTCGAGAGCAATCATCGCACGACTGACTGGGATAATCTTCAATACGCCGGACCTTGAGATAATCGGCGCCAGCGAGACAAAATAGCCTATGAATATCATGATGCAAAATGGGCTTGGGATTCCAGACGAAATAGGACAATAGAATTGTAGATAGACCAACTAGGACCTTATAGATAAGCTGTAGTCAGTATAAGAATATAGTATGTAAACGAAATTTCACGCACCAAAAAGCTCAGAGCTCGACCCCGTCCCCAACCCGTCCCAGCAGAATTTTCTACCAAAGGTCGAGTGATATCCATCGAAGGTTTAAAAGGGATAAATGTGTTGGTCCGAGTCCAAGAGCAGAGATCTTAGAGAGCTGATGACATGACAAGAGGAAGAGAGATCATTGCGTGAAGCGTGACTTGATCAAGCTTGACGACGACGCCGACGGCGCAATTGCAATCGACCTCAACACCTCAACCCCACCGGAATAAAGCTCGAGCATATCTCTTCACAACAAAGCCGCTATTTCTTGCCGCCGTCGAAGATAACGAGCTAACATCCCAAACCAACGTGCTGGCACATTCCACCGGTGGACCGCAGCATTCTTCTTCGACCTCATACCAATTCAATCCTGAACAACGACCTCCAGCCGACCTTATCGCCTTTGGCTGAAGATACATCTTCAGAAGGTTCTGGAGGCTCAGCGCATTCGTTGTCTTCAATGCTCCACGACTCTTGGAACAAAAAGGGCTCAAGAGCCTCTTGAGCAGCCTTGATGCGGAGAGACAGGTCAGTAGTGTTCAAATCACCGTATTCTTGTCGTCTTGCTGTCTGTTTTTAATCAGTCCTGCCATCACATTGAGCCAGCAGCGATTATGCTGACCCTTTGTATATCGAGAATTCACTCGTCGGTGCAGCATCGTCACCCGTCAAAACCGCATGCGAGGCTGTTTTTGGTTTATGTACGTGTTTTTCGATTCTTCAAGTTCTACAAAGCATGACAAGAATCTCTAGGGAAAGTCTACGAATCCTCGAGTGGTGGTCTCCCTTCCAATAATCGTCCCATTGTCAGTGGCGTCCGACGATACCCAGTGCCTTTCCTTTGAAATTCGAAAAGCTACTTCACGAATCCCACCGGACTGTCTTCCCCCCAAAATCACAGCACAAAATCCTCAGCGATTCCCGGTACTCCTCCATGACGAATCCATCGGTTGCACTCTTTTTCGTGTCATATTTCTCAAGACAACGTCCCAGAAAGTCGCACATGTCCTTTTCGGCTGCAGCATCATTGAATTACAATTGGCCAGCGAGGACGTTCAATTCGGTGATTGTTCATAGACTTGGGCCTTTCCAAGACGCTCGCAATTGAGGAATGCAGTAGAATTGAAGGTTGTCCAGGGAGTTCATCTATTTGAGGTCTCTGGGGGGGTGCCGATGGAGATGGGTGAGCTTGTTTTGGGAGTGTCGAACTGTTGGAAGGATACAGTTTACCTCGAATGGGCTGAGGATGATAAGGCTAGGCTCTTGGATGCCTTGTGAATCTGCGCCAGAGAGGATCCAATTCACCGACCTCAGATAATCATTCTACTCGCTCTTTTCGTCATCCGTCGTCGCCATGAAGTCATTCGTCACGAAAATTATCGAAGAAGTCGCATCTGGTTGCGTCTTGAGCGATGGGAGGACCTTCCAGAGAGGCATGAAGGGAGGGGAATCGTCTGTGGGAACAATTCCGGTTTCCACAAAGGTGTCGAGCGCCTTGTCGGACTGGGTAACCTGAGACGGTCGTTGAACCAGTCGCTGCTCTTCCACCTCGTGAATTACCTTCCTCTTCTGCTCTCTGTCCTTGTTCATTCCTCGCACTTCAGTATATTCAAACTTGACCAGCTGCGCCTTCAGTCCCGGAATATCCATCGCTCGTTGCTTGGTTCATCATGTCCGAGATCCCGAGCTTCAGGCTGCGACCAAACCGAGTGCACCCCGCCTCCCGATGTGGGGCCCACAAAATCGTATGCATTACTACGGATATGGATATTATGCGTTATGACATATTATACTGTATTTTCATAATCCGGAGGTCGCGAGACAGCATTGAGTTTCTGTCTCAATGTCTGAATCTCGTTAATCAGCAGCTCTTCTCGAGGAGTTGTTCCATCCAGTTCATTCTCCATCTCTCTATATTCGGGAACAACAGTGGTGGGGACCGAATCCCGTGGTAATTTCATGTTGAGTTGCGCAGTCGTCGATAGCATGGCGACTTCGGTCAGTTCGCTGAAGTCTTCACTGGGCTCAGTGGTCAAATCCATCTTCTCCGAGGGTATTGTAGGAGACAAGACAGATGGCGTGAGGGTGTAAACGTCGACTGGAAATGGATCGATGGTCGCAGAAGACTTGGATTTTTGACTCTTCCGTCTCCAAATGAATAATAGACTGCATATTATCGCGACCAGGACAATGCCGCCTACAATACCCCCGACAAGAGCGCCAATGGAGGGTTTCTTTGATGCAGAATCAGGTGATATCGAGGGCGTAGCCGTCACTGGAGAAGAAGTCGACGCAGGCGAAAGATGTGTCAAATTGGGCATGGTCGAAAGAGAAGAAAATGAAGGCGTATAGGTAATGTAATCGATGACCAGCACTTGGTTATCGCATCGCGAAAGATTGACGGAGACAGTGTGGTTACCAGCGATAAGTTCGCCGCTCGTAAAGAGCACAAAGTTGGATTGTGAAGTTGGATTGGAGTCAACCGCAGAGTCGAATGTCTGCGCGACAGGTGAATGATTGTCGACAGTTGTGATGAGATCGAAACTGCCTAATGGGTCCCAATGAAAGACACCATATAGCGTCATATTGGTGCCTAAAAGCGATCAGCTGCGAGAGCAAAGAGCTTTATATAAATAAATACCTGTGAAAGAGAAAGAGAAGCTGGAGCCAGCGGTAGATGTCTGATGACTGGTGCCTTGGAATGCGGTTAGAGTGTTGCTGTTTGTCACCCAGCTGGTATCGTAGTCGATTCCAGGATAGTCGTCATCTACCATCAATGTTCTGCCAAGCAGTTTCGTCTCCTCGTCAATCAGGACGGCGGCATAATCGACATGGAGCGGTTCAGAGTCGGAAATGATATCCCCCAGGATAATAGAGTGTGCCCCTGGGCTCAGCAGCGGGGACTGATACCAGGTCGAATAGCCAGATGAAGCTGGCAAGGTGGCGTTGCTTTTCTTGCCGTCGATGGCTACATTGAGGCTCTTTTCTGGACCAGACCGGTCACCAACAACGAGAATAGACGAGCCTGAGACCAACGTCAATACAAGACCAGTGAATCAGAGAAGCTAGAGCTACCATTGAACTGGAATTGGTAACTGTCGAAAATTACCTCGGTGGTACCATAATACGAGGCACTAAACTGGAGCCCACCTATTTGCGCAAATTAGCTTTGGACGATTCGGACAATGTTGAACGTACCAGCACCAAGAGGAGTGATTTCTGGACCCAAGTCGTCGCTGATATAGTAGATATGCGATAGCTGCGACGTCGACATGGCTGGGGCAACAAAGAGCAGCGCCCATGAAAGACCGAGGTTGAGGAATTTTTCATCAGGCCGCGAGTAAACCTGTCTGACCATCAACTGATCAGAGATTTATCAGCTGCTTGTGGAGCCTCATAAATAATGTGTCAGTGAAGATATCTCGATTCTCGTCGACCAGGCTGCTGGCCAAAGCAGGCTAGAGCCATATCCCTCCTGTTTACTTGTCCAGGATCCTTAGATCTGTTGGTCCTGTCAGAAAGGAAGCAAGGAAGTATATGTGGGAAGATCAGAGCAGATCTTGTCATCACTGGCGTGCTGCGGGAAGCTAACTCCGCGCAAAGAATACCAAAGGGGAATCTTTTGTCTACATATGATTTCGACTCGGATTTATTATATCAACATGAGAAATGTTTTGCATACATCGGCCTTTTTGCAGACTTCTTCGTCGTCGGATGAACAAACAAGCAAGCCGAGACGAGCAGCGACAAAAGAGACCTCTTCGAAAGAGAAGCGCGAATCGCAACTCTTTGACACCTAGAGAACAGAATGAGGCGCGAAAAGTAAAGGAAATGATGTTGAACTCACCTGTTATAAACTTTACTCTTCTCCGCTGGAAACCTGGCCTCATCGCGGTTGCCTACTCCTGCCTCAATCCGACCTCAACCAGCGAACCGATGTCATGACGAAGGAGAGCCATGAAACCCAGTGGAAACCAATGACCTCCGAAGACAAAGGCAAGAGGAGCTAAATATAATGAGAAGCAGCGGGTTTGCAGAAAATGAGAAGAGCGGACCGTAATGATTTCGCAGACATCGACCTGACCCACCCGATTTCGATTTCCACCATGATATCCAACAACCAGACGATGCAGTAGCTGCAAAATAGGCCTTTCTGAAAACAAGGCTCCGTTAAAGGTTTTAGGCTGCGAATGGAACAGGATTGCAACTTTTTCCCGCTTCTCGAAACAAGGACCTTGGTAGCATGATGCAGGAATATTCATGAAAAACGTCAGTAGAAGAAAATTACGGGAAGAAGTGATTGCACCTCAAGTAATTCTGTCCTTGTTTGCCCTTAGCTGGCCAATTTCCGATAATACATGTCCACTGGAAGAGCGCTGTCGGAATTGAAGAGAGTTCGGTCCAAGGAGTGGAGCCATGTCATATGGCCTTGTCGTGCAAGACCAAGTCATCGTCGACAGAAGACTTTGGATCACGGAATCTGAATCAGGGACGTGACCAGATTTGTTGCAAGGATGAAACGAGCTGCTGAAATCTCTGAGAGACTGAATTGGGCCCTGGAGCTTCGTGGGCTGTGAATTCTATTTTGGCTCCAGTTGGTCTGTTTGACGATATTCGATGGTCCTACAGTAGCTGTCAATGGTGGACACTGTACAACAAGAGGCTGAAGCGAACGTACGTTGGAAAAGCGGTATCGGCGGTTCCAACGCCAGACAAGCTTCAACAGCTCTTTTACCCTTCCATTGCCTCAATGCGAGTCACCCGAATGCGAGAAACGTCGCAATTGATCTTTAGCAGGGCCTTCTCCGTTGCTTTTTCGCTGGTATTCGCCGGGAGCGTGACGAGAAGCGAAGCTCAATTGAAGCAGAATCGAGGGACTGAAGTCGAGATTTCCGGGGTCCTTCAAATAGCAAATTAGGCCTGAGAGTCTGAGACCGTCAAGTAAATTCTGGCCACTCACTTCTATGCTGTACTAATGAGCGTGTAAATCATATCTGATGGCTAGAACAGCTCCCAATCGAATCTTGAATCACGGTAAGCATGAATCCACGATAACGAGCGTAGTAAAGGAGAGGTGAAGGGAGCTCAGGTTGCAAATTAAATGTCGGTCATCCAGCTACAAGCCTCGGATCTCTGACGGTTATTAATATCACGACAACCAAGAAAGAGAGCCAACGAGGCAGCTATAGTGCAGTTGCTTTTTATCTTCCGAAGCACGGCTGCCATCGACGACTCGGAGCGGAAAAAATAAACAGCATGAGAGGACACACACAGTGCTATTTTTCTGTCATCTTCAACAGCAGCGGTAAAATATTAGGCTCTATCGTGAAGAGAAACATGGGAGAGCGCTGTTCTGGTGGTGGCGGTGGTCATTGGAAATGTGCCGTCGGCCCGAACCGTGTGAACACCAATGTGACCTGTCACCCGCTTGCGTGCTTTTAGTATTACGGCTTCGCGAGCTCCAGGGACGACCTTACATCCACTCTGAGCTCACGGCGGTGCAACTTGAATGTTTTGGCGCTGGAACCGCAACGAGGGCTGAATCAGACCTTAAGGAGCCTCCGCGTCTTCAGGCGCCGAACCCTTTCCTTGCTCCAGTCATTGCCATTCTATCTATTATTGGCACCGAGTGCTCAACGACCTGAAATTAGTATGTTATATGCCCGAGTACCGACCGTATACGACCTTCAACTGACGATCACAAGGAGATAAACTTGGATACCTTGTTTAACATGTCCCATTGTCCCTCCGATACCTCACTTCATCATGGTTCTGCCTGTTATTCTCATTCGACAAAACCACGTTTCCAGTCTCATGTCCTTGACCTGAACGCTTCTTCTTGACATGGACTGTAGCCCTGCAGACAGTATGTCGTCTCTCTACCCTACAGCAATGATGATTCAATCGGATCAAATAGGCTGGTACAAACTTGGAATTCACATCGTGTTCTCCGCAAGATGCATTGCCATAAATTTCCTCAAGACAACCTGTGATCAACGTTGCAACCTCGAGGATCGACTCTTATAACAGTTTGACTAACGTTTGATAACCAGCAACGACTTGAACCAGTATTCCATGACGAACACCGTTCATACGATTCACGACAAATCACTCACTCCTGCCGCTGCCAGTGCAGTGGCGGCACTGCAAAGGAGGCAAAGGAATCCGACCTGGTCTGCTCCTCCCACTACGCTTGCCGCAAGCAGTACTACGATGACAGCAGTGGTATGTCCTCTACCATTTTTCCATAACATTTACATCACAAAGTCATATATCCAGGTGGCGACGAATAAAGAAGCTCCCGCTTCCAAGCTCGAGTCTTCAACCGCTACAACGACTTCGGTATAGTCCAGGATATAGCGTCAATGTTACTCTCTTAATGATTCCGATAGTTGTACGATAGGTTCAGTGGCGTTACTAAAGTAACTCAGACCTACAGAAACCTCGGAGTGGAGGGCCCTATTCGTGGCAGCCTTGGATGCAATCTTGACATCGCAGGGAAAGCTGCGGTGCAGTTGGAGCTAGAAGACGTGAAAACTAGTGAGAGCTATCGCACCCTTGATACGGCGCTAAACTTACATCCCCCGTAGCTGAGATCAACGGAAGTCTCGGTTGCGACATCCAGACCGGTGGTGTCAGTAATTCTGTTTTTATTTCATTGTATTAGGAATACTTATAGCGAATGCAGACCCCATACTCCACGATATTGCTGTATACAATCATCATGTTAGGCGTGCTTGCGGCCCTAAAATCCTAAAGTGATCTGCATAGATAACACTAGATGCTATTAGATGTATCATGTATCGAACCTTATTCTCGAACTGGTATCTATTCCTTCCACAGACTTGATCAGGCTACCGTTTTTCTGAGACCAAGAGGCTGAATTCTTTCTTTACCACGGGCACAGGCTCCAATCCGTCGGTGCACTCGGTGGTGCCTTGAACGTGGGAGCTGCCAGAGTGACACTGCATCACGTTTCTTCGACCTATGTTGACCGAAATCCAACATATGTATGTTTGCTATAGGTCGAACATGTGTTCAGAACCGAAGAATTTCATTGTTCAATGAGGAGTCCCAGATGAGACTGCAACAATGAAGTCTGTTGAGCCGCCCTGTAGTTAGATGGACACAAATCTGACCTTTTCAATATGACCCTGTGGTCTCGTCAATACTTTCCGGTGGGCAAAGAGAGGAACCAATCGTCGGAACTCTCTCGAACGTGAATTCTCACAGACGATCCCAATGTTTGGTTCCCAGTACTTTCAATCGCCACCTCGCTCCGCATAGACCTACCTAGTAGCTCATCGGTCTTGCTGGGATAACACATCAAGGCCTCATTGCACTCCAAGAATACCATTTTTTGGGATCAGTGTTTATGCTCTATCAACTTGAATCTACATAGATGCGCCATTCTTCTCTTGTAGCCGCTACTGTATTGTCGAATCTGGCCAATTGTGATTTCATGTTGGTTGATGGGCTCTGCTTGCACTGTTTGAATGAGTACTGTATCATCTGAGTGTAGCAAGGGAACTGCCTAAAATTTGTCTTGGGGGCTAATCTGTACTGCATTTGATGAAGAGCAGACATGTCTAGATTTTAGTGATGGTGACTGAACTGACCGCTACCTACAGAAAGATCAATATTTCGGAGGGAGGTATGTCAAGATAATATAGAGATGGATATAATAAAGACGATTAAGCTGCACGAAAGGCGGGATGTTTATGTAAATAGTCGGGAAGAGCACGCTATGGCGGGATCAAGAAACGTGTAGTAATGAGCTTCTAATTCTAGTACTGTAAGTACTGCGGCGATCTGTATGGTAGCAACTCCAGGACGACCATTACGAAAAAGTTTGGTGACCCAGATAGCAACCGAGCTAAATCAAGGCGGCTTCTATTTAAGGCAGGTGCGGGCTGAGTCATTAGCCCGCCTGGCAAAAATGGGCTTGTTATGCGTCACAGTTGCTAGTTTTAGCAGCTTTTGACGGCCGCGTTACGCGTTACGGTTGCTACTGTACAGATAGCCACGGTATATGAGTGGGGGATTCCGTGACAAATCTCAATTACTCAGGCCTTTTTGACCTTGAGTATTGCCGCGGCTAGCTAAGCCGCCAGCCGATGAGCCGAAGCCGCGGCCAAAGGTCAGCCGTAGCTGATCATCGGCTTGGCGGCTCCAGCCGGCTAAGCCGACTTGATTTTTCAAAAAATGTTGTATTTGCTTGTTAGAACCTGTTAGAACATTCTCAAGCACCACCGCAACATTGGTGGTCCTCCGATACTGGAGATTCAATGATTTGTCAAAATTGATGCCAACTGACTCTGTCAATGTCCCAAAACAATGTTTTAGCTAAACTTGAGAGGGCTGGAAAGTTGAAGCTTGAGCTGTAGCCAAGCCGCCAATCGGCTAAATGAGCGCAGAGTCTCGCACCTCGGGAAATGGTGCAGAACCTATCGTAGGAGACCACAGAGGTCCAAATATGCTCAATTTATCTGAACCAGCCGAGAAGCCTTTTGAGCCTAAGCCGTTGTAGCTGCGGCTTAAATTGGCTCCGGCTAAGCTGCATTTCGGCTCGGCTAAAGCTTATAGCCGAGAAGCTGCTGCTGCGTAGTGGAAGTCTTCTATGGCTTCTGGTTCTTTCGCTTCTTTTAATCACCGTCTCTTTAATCCCCGCTTCCCTGATCTCTGCGACTCCGTCGTCATTTAATCTCCGTATTGGTAAACACAGTTAAACGGTCATGTGTGAGCTCAGAGTCTCCTAAGCGTGACACCAAATAGACTTGTGGGCTTCTAGTGATCTGACAAAGTCCTTGAGGAAATACAAAGATTGGATCCGGTGTCCTGTAACGTATCGGGTACTGGGTTACTTTGTTCGCGCCACATATCCTTAATTCTCTGCACTGCTTTCATTCTCCATCCTCCTCTTGAGGTTACACTCAGCGGTCTCCATATACTTGCATTGATCTCAGTTCTTATTTCTAAGTTCTGTCCTTGAAACTTGAGAGTCTGTGAGTCCAGAGCAATGTTGAATGTTGTTTGGTCTGTATGCAAGCTTAGACAAAGGCTGAATCTGAATGAACACGACACCGTGGACTCCTTTCAGGAATTATGGGAGTACCATGCTCAGCTTAGGAAACGCGCCATCTGAGGAGATCAACGAGATCTCAGGACACTTTGGAATAAATCAGCATCTATAATCATAATTGTGTCACAACCACTGTGTTTGAAGCAATCTCGTTACTCGAGTGAGGAAACTCAAGTACATTCCTGCTTCTAAGGTTTGCAGCCATGACAGAACATCTACCACAAAAGCCGTCTTGTTGTGAAGGTCCTGGTCCAATCAACCCCGGATTATGGTCACAAGAGCGCTATAGTCTATCACACAGTTTTACTTACATAGGTTCACCCAGTCAGAGTTACCAGGTTTAAGTCAAGTCTAATAGCGGTCAAGTCAAGCAGTATTCGGCGCGTTGACCAGACAAGGAATATGTACAGAGAACATGGGATAGCCTATCACGACGGGCTGATTACGTAATCGCAGATCATTTGACTCCAACGAGTCACGACTTCTGACACAGTTTCTGCAGTGGGCTCAGACTGTATCATCTCTTGATTGTTTTAGTACTTGGTATTTGAAATTTGTTCCTTTTGCATTGGCCACTGTGTCTTTGGTTGGGCTGGCGGCGCAAGGTTTAGCCGCGGTTGGCCACAGTGGCTTAGTTGGGTGTGCGTCCCAGCCTTGCCCCGTGTACCAAAGTGGCTCTTAGAGCTCGGTTTCAGCCCAACCTATCAGTTATCCTTGAGCTGTGAAAGACGAGCATGGATCTATATATACTATTTCGAGCATAGCAGCTTGGTAATCAAAGAAGCAAAGCAAATGAATATGATTAGAGAAGCAAAGAAGCGGTGGATCTGATAGATCAGATCCGTAACTCTGGTCGGCGGAGGTGACGAGTCAAAAGACATGACACACCCGGAATGCTTGAGAGCCCAGTCCAATATGAGTACATGCAGTCACCACTTCACCACTGAGCCTTATCACTGTCAGAGCACAGGTTCAAGTCCGGCAAGACATGACCGTTACACTTGACATAATCAACTTGGAACTACAGACACGCCGCCGTCGGAGTCTGGTCTACATCATGATAGAAACCGGTCAATAATCAAGAAATCTGATGCTGTCTCATAGAATAAACACTCAATGGCCATCCAAAAACGCTTCGAAATCACCTCGAATGTAAAGGGAAATTTCATCGGCCATACAGAGGGGTGTCTTTGTGACCTTCCTGGGGAGTAATCAAGTGTAGTCACTCAAAAATGATCATAGGATATGATGGATCATACAGGAGCATTCTTGAATCAAATAGAGGAAGTGAGGTCTGATTTAGGGCATAGTGACTGCCATTTTGGTGGAACCCCGAATCGGACAGCTGTGCGCCACAGAAGCCGTGAAGCTTCCGTACCTTATATCTCTGGAGACCTGTGACACAATTGAATAAATAGAGGAGTCTTAGAAATATTGTTGACATAATACATCATAGCATATTAGCGACACCCAGTGCATAAGTGAATTGTTGAATGGGCCCAGATGTACAAATTTAGGTATCCCGGTGCTGTTTGAAAATCACTGATACAGAATTTACTTCACTTTGATAATTTTTTATCCAAGCCAAGGACCCCCATGGTTGTTGATCGAGGCTACGGATCGCAACGACCCGGTTATCATCGCTTCGTCTTCGTGGAGATTAATTGAGCTGAAAGCAATATTTGATACCTGGAGGTGGGCGACAACTACTACATTGATTTGACTCTGCAGCAGTCAGAAATCCGCTGAGCCGCTACTTCCGAACTACAGGTCAACAAGATTCTTCTCTCGAAAGAAATATGAAAACCAACAGTTGGACTGATACCTATGTAGGACTGAGATTGACACTGACAAGAAGCATGACATATGACAGTGATACTAAATCTCGCCATTAGCCTGGCTTTCACTGAACCGAAGGATGTAATTGCCAGTGCGCCACAGATAAACTGATGACGAAGGGGGCTTGGATCCGGGAACTAGCTTATTGTAGAGCTATATCTGATAGCCAATTCTAGAACAACATCAAAAATCATCCGTTGAGCTCAAGTTGAACTAGAGGAGAGACTGAGCCCTGTTGACTTTACAGGCCATGGGAAAAGCATATGTCCGACATATGTCTGGCCTGTGTTGACCTTTTTGCGGATAACCAAGAGGGATCAAGGACCGAGGAGAGTTACACAGAGTTACACTGTGCGCCGAGCGCCAACGAATGATGGGAGATCAAGCCTTGGCCGGTGCGACCGGAAACCCAGATCTAATTCCTAGCTAATATAAGGTTATGAGGTTTCTTTTCGATAAAAATTATCACGGCTGCATGGCATTCGGCTGGCAATTTTCTCACACATCGGCACTCGGTTGTCATTGTTATCAGTGCACGGTGCTTCTTTACGCTCGCTTGTTCCTGACGTAACGACTTTCTTACGTTATAGAGGCTGACTCGGGAGACTAAAAAATGAGCCGATATCATAGCAGAATGTTAGTCTGTTGTTACACGCGCCCATCAAACCGTAGCTCGACGTTTACTTAAAAAGGAAATTAATCTTATGTCAGCCCAAGCCAAGGGGAAATCTTGGGCTTTGGACTTAAATTACCCACTGAAGGTATCACCAATTGATATTGCTGTCTCCAGCCCACTTTTATGAACCAGGATTGTTGATGATGATGAAATCATAGTGCATTGGGACCCGAAGTGGCCCATGTTGCCTTTTACATAGCTGTGTCCAAGCTGCCTGAGGCAGGTATTGAGATGAGGTGAAAATTTTTCAGTCTAAGCTCCCGAGGACGCGTGGGTTAGTTCATATAAAGAGAGATTGAGGGTGAGACTGTCCTGATGGACAGGAGGGAGCCTGCAAAACTCCCTCCCCTCATATGCCCAAGGCACATAGAATAATCCGCTAAGGAGGTGTCTGATCACCAGGATTGTCCAAGGAAGGGCTCGACCAATATCGGTCAGATATCGGAGGCAGAAATGTGATCAAAACGGGACCATGAAGGCCGAGCTACGGGTTGATGGGCGCGTTTGCAATCAGACTCTAAGTTGATGGAACGACTTTTCTTCCACCAATACTAGAGGCTACTAGAGGCGGACTTGAGAGACTAGCAGAATGTGCCGTTTTAAGCGCCGAGGACAATAAGCATTGAAGAAAGATCCGATAGATTCCGACTCCATTTCCATTTTCCATCAGCGCGCATACTTGGTCTCGTTCCCATCCGTTTGGGTGATCCCTTTTGGGACGCCACGTGCCATCAATATAAAATTGATGGACGTAGCTATCACCCGAACGTCTGGTGTATTGTACAGTCACACCTACATTGCCTTTTTTCACTTGTCCTGTCGGTTTTCGAAGATTTTGAGCACATAAAATGTCAGTACCATGTCAGATACTAATAATTGATCTCTCGCCTTGATCATCTAAGCCCAAAACCTGGCCTAAACTTGTCAGACTTTGGGCTCATTTTGGCAGCGCAGCGAGTCGTTCTACGACTCTTCTGGACTTGATTCAGACAAATCTGCGAGTCCTATGGGGCATCTCGGTATTTTAATGGTTGGTCTGGATTGATGTAGGTGTCGCCCTACCAACTGCACCAGACGTTCGGGTGATAACTACGTCAATCATTTTTTTCTTCGCTCGCGTGGCATGTGGCACGTGCGACCCCGAAGGGGATCATCCGAACGGATGGGGACGAGACTACAGCGCGCAGCGCTCGTTAACGTGTCCCATTATTTCTCCGATATTTCATTTCATGGTTCCGCCTGTCATCCTCATTCTGCAAAACCACGTTTTAGCCCTGCAGACAGTAAGTATGTCGTCTCTACTCTACAGCAATGATGATTCAATCAGATCGCACAGGCCAGTGTAAACTTGGAATTCATATCGTGTCCTCCGCAAGATGTATTGCTGTAAATTTTGACAACGGTCTTGAAAACAACCTGTACTCAACGTTGCAACCTCGAGGATTGACTCTTATAACAGTTTAACCAATGTATGATAGCCAGCAACAACTTGAACCAGCATTTCATGTCGGACGCCATTCATACGATTCACGACAAATCACTCACTCCTGCCGCTGCCAGTGCAGTGGCAGCACTGCGAAGGAGGCAACTTGAAGAGAATCAGACCTGGTCTGTTCCTCCCACTACGCTTGCCGCAACCGGCACCACGACGACAGCAGTGGTACGTCCTATACCATTTTTCGATTAACATTTCCATCTCAAAGTCATATTTCCAGATGGCGACGAATAGAGAAACTCCCGCTTCCAAGCTCGAGTCTTCAACTACTACAACTACTACAACGACCTCGGTATGGTCCAGGGTACATAGCGTCAACGTTACTCCTTAATTATTCTGATGGCAGTCCCGCCGAGCCGATGGCGTTACCACATTGACTCAGAGGATTATCAACCTCGAAGTGGAGCGCGACATTGATGGCTCCGTTGGATGCGATATTGACATCGCAGGGAAAGCCGCAATGCAGCAGGAGCTGGAAGGCGTGAAAACTGGTGAGAGATGTTGCACGCTAAATATGGCGCTAAACTTACAGCTTCCCGCAGCTGGTATCACTGGAGGTGTCGTTTCCGGCGTTCATATCGGTGGTGTGAGTAATCTCAGTTTCATCTCATTGTATCAAAAATACTGACAGCGAATGCAGACGCCATACTCCACCCTCTTGCTGTATACGATCGTCATATCGGGTATTGTAGCGCTTTCGGCGCTCAAGTAATTCCCACAGATAGTACTAGATGCTATTAGATATACAGGTATCATGTATCGAACTTCATTCTCAAACCGGTATCTATTTCTTCCACAGAATTGACCAGGCTACTGATAGCACCGAAGGGATTCAGAAAGTGAGATGCTTGGATTTAAATCAAGATTGAAGTTGAACGTACAAAAAAGATGACCATCGTCAGGGTAGCAAACCGTCGCCTTTTGTTTAAATGCTCTGCCAGGAAGACCTGTACGACTTCAATATAGTGGCGCTTGATATAGGTTATATGACGGTGGTAGTGATGACAAGTCAGATGGTTTCCCGTACAGAAATGACCAAGTCGTCGGTTTTCGAGAACCAGGATGGGCCATGAGAAACTCGATGCCGAAAAATGGAGACAGAATATATGATGAGACTTGCAGAAGGCGAACGAGGATGCAACTGATGAGGCTGCCATTGTGCACTCTGGACCTCTTATTAGAATAGGTCCGGAGTGCACATTTAACTTCTAATACTAGAAGGCTCTAGAAGGTTCAGGTGCACAGTGCACACTGGCTTGGCGGCGCCACCTTCTAAAGATGGTGATTGGAGATGTACTAAGGTTACTACTGTAGGCTGAGTCTTTAGCTGTGCGCGACACGGACACCGGCGTAATGATATCGCGGCAATCAAGATTGTGCCTGATTGCTGCCGAAGCACATGGACTTTTATCAGCTGAAAGCCTTGGTAGAATCTAATGTCGACCAAGGCGCCCAGCGTTGAAGAGAGGCAGAGAGAAGACTGTATTTAGAGAGGAACAATAATACAGAAGGAGGTCAGAATCATTCAAATTCCTCTGAAATTCAGACAGCGGGGGCCAAGGTCCCAGGTCCCCGCCGTCGGGTTAAATGTAAGATGTGACGGCCGCCGAGAGAACCGTGGAGCACTCTGTGACGCTCCGGTTTGGTGTTGGAGTGGTGTTGGTAGGTGTTGGGTTGGATTTTGAAGATCGTCATGAATGTACAATGACATTGATGAAAGCTGATCTGGACCAGAGTTGAATGGGCTACGAGAGAGGAGAAACAACAAATACAACAATATCGACTAAGTATTGGTACAACCTAGACCTCATGTTTAGTGCACTCAATGATCCGCTTTGTTGGTCCAAACTTCGAAAAAATGGATGCTTTGCCGATAAGTAGTATATTTGCTGTGCTTCTGAGTGGAGACACGTTGATACTATGCTGAGGTACTTATTATGAGAGGTTCTACAGCAGCGGAACACGTTCGCTAGAGTGTTGAAGACCGATCCGATGCTCATCGACTGATAAATCAGTCCTGTTGACGCGTCGTAAAAATCAAATTAGTCGCGTCAGTCACATCACATGATACATAATCTCGTTCGTCGGCATCGTATTGCGCGTTTGTGATTATCTGGGCAACGTGGACCTTCAGGAAAGTGTTCACATGTTTCTCGATATTGATTTTATATGATCCAGAGTGCACAGAAGGTGGTAAACAGCCTTTGTGTCACACATTTCAGTGATAGTTTGCTTGCGTCGTAATCTGAAGCCATATGGACCTGGGGCACTATTGGGTCAATTAACAAGTGTATCATGGTATCTATAGACGTTAGTGGAGTCCTGACGCGTCACAGAACTACTCAGGGACCTCCAGCACAGCTATGCTGCCTGAGGTCAATCTATGTCTAGCACTTGGGTAACGCTCAGACCACCCATTTTGATTCATGAATAACTGAACCGAATATAATAGGGTATCATTTTGCAAATTTTTATGGAGGTGACAGAAGATGAACACACAAAAATCCATTTCTGCTACAGAGTTATGAGCGTAAATTTCAGAAAACCTCAAGATGCAAATATTTTCAATATCAGTCTGAGAAATGGTACTGGGCAATGCCATCGAGTCCTAGAAGACTATCCTGCAGCTCAGAATGACTTCGGTGTCTAGAACGGACGCGGCAGGTTGTCGACAACTTGCCGCCAGACGTCCGGAAAAGGTGTTTGGCGATCGCGAGACCTTCGCAAGGATGTCGCAAAATGTCGCAAGAACATCACCAAGTCATCTTGCGAGGTCTTGTAGCCCCTCCAGATTGCATTCTGAGAAACACGGTAATTTCAAAACCGTAGCTCCGGCCTTTCATGACGAATGAATGAATGAATGAAATACGCGGCTCTCCGTGACTGTCACGAAGGGTCCTAAAGAACAGCCGGTGCCAGATGCTTCGACCTGCGACGAGCTCGACCCACAAAGGGGAAGGTAGATCGCATGGTGTACTACATAGGCCGGAGTCTCGCTACAGTACAATACAGTCAATAGACTACATATATACTTCGCGAGCAAAATAAAAGATGAATACCTCTATTCTCCTTCCTCTGAGCTTTCGGACAGAGCACCTTCCACAGCGCTCTGCAAGAGTCCTTTCCAAAGAATCACAGCATCGTTGACGAAAGCTGCTGTGACGACCACTCCTTCCATTGAAAAAATCAGTTTTTTCAGATAGAAAATTGCAGAATTATCGCTAAAAACCCTAGTCACGGGCAGAGCGATAAATCGAAGAGCCGCAATCTGTAACAAAAAATCAGATCGTAAGGCGACAAGTCTCTCGTTGGCTAAGCACTGTAGAAGCATGTGCTCTGGTGTTTCTGCATGAGAGTGGCAGATGCGACAGATGCGGTCGTCTGGGGTGACACCATTATCGAAGGTTTTGCCAGGAGAGCAACGGAAAATGGAATGGGTCCAATCTCCGCAAATAAGACGAGTCAGAGACTGGCGGTGACGGCAACGGGTGACCTTGGTGAGATAGTGTCGAAGCGCAAGTACCTTTTGACAAGGAGGTTCCTTGTCATCGGGCTCCAGCCGGCCCCGTAAAAGAGTCAAGCGGCTATAGTTGTCGATAGATGCCATTAGCTCAATCCTGACAGCCCTCTGGACCTGTAGAATCAAGCGCTCGACACCACTGGGATCCTCAAGGAGCTGATGCAGCGAAGGGAGAATAATAATCTGGTCCATGTCAAGGTGGAAATGGCGCAGCGCCCAGTCCAGGTCCATCAGCCAGGAACTATTGCCACCCTGTCGAAGATTACTGCTCGCAAAGAGGGCGAGACGAGTGTAATTGGAGTCAGGCAAGGTAAGCAGATATGCCAGGTACCTGAGCGCGAGAATGATGCGGCGAGCTCTGAGTGGTTGTAAGCCAGATTCCGTATAAAGTGGCGCACGAATAGAGTGATCTGATAAACCGAGAATTCTGCGCCAGAAATTGCACTGGACCTTCTCCAGTACTCCAAGACTGTCGATATTCGTGTCGATAATCACATCACAACCGTAAATGAGATGGCAATCCACCAAGGATGTGTAGAGCTGTTTGGCAATGTCGACCGGAATGCGGTTTCTTCCAACCAGGCGCTCAGAGCCGTAAATTCCCTGGGCACTTCCTACGGCATGTCGAGATTTGTTGTGATAGTGGGATGAGAAGATATCCCGAGCCGTAGACTGGAAAGCAATCCCGACATAGGACCATTTCTCGACAATGCGCAGTTGCAGACCGTTAAGGCGAAGGTCCGGCAGGGTATCGGGAATCGGTCCAAATATCATCACAGCTGTTTTGTCAGCATCGAGCTGAAGAAAATGTTGAAGGCACCAGTCCTGTAGCTGGACTAGGTGACGCTCCAGTCCCTCTGGAGTACGCGAGATTATCACGATGTCGTCGGCGTGTTCCAAATGAGAGATCGCGGTCTGGAAAAGGAAAACATCGTCAGGGTCTTCTGGCAGAGACAGAGAGGACAGAAGCAAATTCCAGAGAGTCGGGGATGCGGGATCTCCCATGAGGACACCTGAAAGGGCTTGGAAAGTCTCTGAGGAGCTACCATCATGTACAATTAGATATCGCATGCGATCGTAAAGCATGCGCATCCAATCGAAGTACACCCCAGTCATGCCGAGCTGGGTAAGACGATTCCAGAGAGCGGAGTGGTTTGTGGAAGGAAAGGCATTAGAGATGTCGACGAAAGCGACATAGAGGACCTCATCATGTGAACGAGTTTCCTCAATCAGAGTTCGGAGAACAAAGGCATTGTTGTTGGTTCGGCGACCACGACGGAAGCCGTTTTGGGAAGGCGGAATGATTTCGGCTGACTCTGCAGCACAAGACAATTTCCTCTCAATAAGGAGCATGAGGAATTTCAGTAGACAGCTCTCCAAGGCTATAGCACGGTAGTTCTTGGGGAGTTTGAGATTTTTGTTGCGCTTAGCGACAGCAGCGATGAGCGTTGTAAGCCAACCGGATGGAGCCTCGCGAAGCTGTAAGCATTCATTGAGGAAGTCACAGAGAATATCATTCTCCACGCCCATAATCCAAGTATAAGAGGTACTGTCCATACCCGCACAATCAGAGTGATGAGTCTCCTTGAGATAAGCCTTCATCTCGGCAATATCTTCCACGGTCAAAGGAGCATTAAGAGTCGCAAAACGCGAAGGGGCTGACCTGGGACCAACTGATGAAGCACGACGCAACTCCTCTGCGAGAGCATCTTCGCTGAAGCCAGCGACCCCCGGATCAGGTGGGTTCATCCGAGGCACAAAACACTCGAAGAGCTGATCAATAGTGACCAAACTGCGGGAGGATCCTTGATTTCGTAGTTTCTTGTAAAGTCTCCAGAAAGGTCCAGAGCCGAAACTTGCTGCGTCCACGAGTTCTCCGAGAATCTCTCGCTGTAACTGCTGTTTGTATGACCGACCACGGTGTGACACCGAAGCATAGGCCAGCCTCTTCTCGAGCTTTTGCTGAGATCTGGAAGACTCCTGAATATTGTTGGAGTCCAGAAGATCAGTTGTGACCTTGCAGAGGAGGGAAGAGTCTGGAGCAGCCACGAAAGGGAGGGATGCAGCAATGGACATGTAGTCTTCAGCTGAAAAAGCCATTGGTAGCGGAAGCAATGCTCCAGCATTTGCGAGTCCATCAGCAGCGTCATTGTGTTTATCTCCTGAATGACCCGCAACATGAGAGAAGTGAACTGTCGCTGAGCGAGACCGAATCCACTCGGTCATGGCCTTTAAAAGGTCCCCGTTCGCACATTTCCAACCCAATGCGGAATGGCTATGGGACCAGTAAACGATCGAGCGAATGGCATACTCTGAGTCAGTGAATATATGCAACGGAATGTGACCAGGCGTTGTCTGAAGGGCGACCAGGATCCCAAAAAGTTCTGCTCGATTGTTGGTCTGAGCCCCTGTGACTCTCACTGCTCGATTGAAGGCGTTGTCTGGACCATAATAAATACCAGCCCCTGCCACTGCTCTGATATAGCCATTGCTATGGCATGAACCATCAGTATACACTTTTCGAGCTAGCTTCTTGCTCAGAACAGCACTGCCATACAATTTGGCTGTCTGCTCCTCAAATGAAACTGGAGGCATGTTGATTAAATCAGCGAGAGCATGATCAAGATGAGTGACCAAGGGCAGATTGAATATCTGTCGCTTCTTGGGACCCGGGCACTCCTGCCGAGGCTCTAGGCCTGGGGTCAGAATGGCAAGTCGAAGAATGGCATGATCGGACCATGGAGTTTCAGGAGAGACATTGAAGTCAACAATAAATGGAGTGCAGACAGGACTGCAGATTGCCAAGTCAATGACAGACCGCTGAAGTTCTCCAGGCTTCCGTTGTTGGAAGGAAGTCCATGATGAATGCGAACCTGGAATATCGGCTGAACCATTGAGGATGAGAAGGTTGTGAGCTTCGCAAGTACGAAGTAGTTGTGTTCCATAAGGACAGACAGTTGTATCCACTGAGGAGTCACGCAAAGGGTTGGTGCAAGGGCCCTGCTTTCTACCAACACGGGAGTTGAGATCACCTAGAATGAAATAAGGCATCTCCAAAGCATCTGCGAGAGCAATGGCATCCTCTAAAGCTTCCATTGGATGAACATCAGCCCATACTCGCCAATCTGAGCGAGAGTTACGAGGGACCATGTAACAGTTGAAGAACAGGAAACCACGAATCTCCACCACCACAAGATCTGGGCCTGACATATCTTCCCGCAGATTGCAGGGAATATCTGCACGCACCAGTGTCGCAACACCGCCCCAAGCCTCATCTTCCACCTTGGACCTCGGTATAGAGAAAGCGACGAACCCTTCTGGGACAGGAAAAGACTCATTAGGATACATATGTGTCTCTTGGATCTTGACCACATCTGCGGACAATATCTCCTTTCTGAAATCCGGACGAAGAAAGTTTAGTTCAAAACGACCATCAAGGTTCCAACTAATCACATTGAGAATAGAAGGACAAGCAGGAACAGCAATACTACTGTTCTGACCCCTTGAGACTTTCTTCGCCCCTGAACGTCAATCAGCACCACCATCAGCTCGCGCATAGATGTGGGAAGCATCCTGCAATGACGTTCGATTTCTGTTCCAGACCTCGGCAAACTGGCGGGCATCTTCATGTGAAGAAAAAGACAGAAGACGAGAGCGATGACCTCTCTTGGTCGCTGATGAATGAGGTTCAGGAATGATGGAGGATGCTGAACCCGGAATTCGTGAAAGCCAGGTATTAAGCTGGTTCCAGAATGTCTCGTTGCTCCATTGGAAGCGGAAGGATTTGTTGTCCGATAAGAGTGTGACATGGCCTCTGCTGTCATTTTCAGGCTTCAGACGCTTTGGCTTGGGAAACCCGGTCTTCGCCGACTTTCTTTTCTGGCCAGTGAAGGGCAGTGGATTGATGACCGGCAGTGGATTCTCAATGCGAGAAGCAAATGAGCCCTCAATGCGGGGAGCAAGATGGCCATGGATACGTGAGGCCAAAGAAGCTCGCGGGCTGTCCGAGAGACGCTCGGAAAAGCTGCGATGCTGAGAATGATCATCAATGTTGATGTCATCTGAGTCAGAAGTCGAAGAAGTATTCGATTCCGAGGTCTGTGCTGGCAGAGGAGGAGTGCCCTGGGAGGCAAGTGAGTCCCCATCCGGGGCAGGAGTTGGGCGAGACGAGTGAATCTGACTCATCAAGTCAATCATCCGGTTCTGAGTCTCAAGAGTCTGTTGCTGAACAGAAGCGAGCTGGGTTTGCGTAGCCTTGTTTGAAGCCGTGACCTCGCTCAAGATTTCCGTGAGGACATCATGAGCCTGAGCCGAATTAGCCTGAGCATCCACAGAGGCTTGCAAGGCTCCAAAGTCTCTCCTGAGGACACCCAAGTTATTATCCAGGCGCTTGGTTGTCAACTCCACCTTGGTTTGCTTCGATTCCAGCTCCAAAGTGTTGCGGTCCTGTCGGGCGCGAGTCTCGGCTGCAGTCTCGGTACTGAAGTTGCGGGCTTGCAGCAGAGCCGAGCTGGAAGGGAATACCGGTGGCTGAACGACTGGAGCCCTTTTTTTCGGCGACTGTTTTGGAGAAATAGCAGCACCCGACGATTGAGCTGATCTAGGTTGAACAGCTGCCGAAGCCGATGATCCCGATGATGGAGTGAGCAAAGGGCCCGACGCCCTGGAGATGTCATTGAGCGACGACACTTGACGAGGCGGAATTCTGATTAAGGTTGACGCTTGATTGGCCTGACTTCCACCCTCGCGGGACGATCCAGAGCCAGACGGAGAACCATTGGCCCACCGGGAATCTACTTGGTCTTTCTGCTTCTTCTTCCCTTTCCCGGAACTTCCACCCCTGGATTGACCGGCGGAGTCGGTGACACCCCCGCGATTCGACAGATATGTTGATGTTTGCTGAACGAGAGACCGGGAAGAGCTTGGTACAGGCACCGGAGGCTCCCCTGGGGTCAACATTGACATGCCAACACCAGATGACAGGCCATCGCCACGATCCTGGATGCCTGATTGAAGGTCACCGGTATCCCAATCTAGCTGCTCTTCTTCTTCGCCGTCGCGCATCTGGTGTGCAAGACGTGGTCAAGACTTTTTTAGGGGTAACAATTTTCCGAAATCAGAGAGTCTCCGTAGGTCAGAGAGTAATTTTTAAAGGAATTGTAAGGTAGATTAAGCAAGAATTAGAGTCCCAGACGTTGGGCGAGCGACTTCGAAAGTTGATGATGGCGGTCCGGAGTGTTGACTGGCAAGAAAAATGCCAGAACCGAAACGAGCAATCGTCGGTTAGCGCCCATCCAAATCGGGATGACGGGATCGCTGCGTCGGTGTTTCAAGCGGGCTTGAGCGCTGATTGAGTGTGCACTCCCTATTACCTACTCTAACAAAATAAGAAGAACAAAATAAGAAGACTTTATGCATATTTCTGACTCCAGGGGCTGCAGGACGAACACACTTGATTGAGATATGGCAGCGGTTTCGGATCCAGCGCTTCCCTTTTCTGGTCTTTCCAAAAGTCTGTGTATTCCTCTTCATGCATTCTCTGCCCGCTAAATCGCTGTGGATTCGTCGCACCTGCTTGGTGGCGAGTGAGCATTTAGAAACCGGACATAAGGGACACGTTCAGATTAAGCTCAGCAAGAGCTCAGGTCGCAAATTAAATGTCGGTCATCCAGCTACAAGCCCCGAGTCTCTGACGGTTATCGCGGCAACACAGAAAGAGAGCCAACGAGACAGCCATACTGCAGTTATTTTTCATCTTCACGGCTGCACCAACGAACGAAAAAAGAGCATAAAAAGAGCATGAGAGGACGTACAGTACCTTTTTGCGGGTTACCTTCAACGACAGTAATAACTCTGGAAAAGGACGTGGAAGAGCTTTGAAGTTTGCTCTGGTGGTGGGTGCTGTCAAATTGTGCCGTCACCGTCGTCGACGTGGTCAAGCTTGATCAAGTCACGCCTCGCCCACGGTCTCTCTTCCTCTTGTCATGTCACCAGCTCTCTACGAGCCTCTACTCTTGGATCAATATACTCAGCCTGCTTAGACCTTCAATGGACACGGGCTTTACTCGGCCTTTGGGAGAGAATTTTTCTGGGACGGGATAGGGACCGGCGCTGGTTGGGCTCTGGACTTTTTGGTGCGTGAAATTTCGTTTATATACATACTATATTTCTCTACTGACTACATCTTATCTATAAAATTTCTAGCTGGTCTATCTACGACTCTATTGTCCTATTTTGTCTGGAATCCCAAGCCCATTTTGCATCATGAAATTCGGAACCCATAGGCTCGCTGAGGCCAATTATTCTAAGGTCCGGCGTATCGAAGTCTGAAGATTCTCCCAGCCAGTCGTACGATGGTCGCTCTCGAATTCTTTCCAGTTCGACAAGCCTTTCAGAGGACCTCATTCTGAATATAGGACCTCGACTGGTTGCTCGACGGCTTCGGAATCGACAGGCCTGCGTAACCAGACACCTCAGGGTTCAGAACCCCTTAGACAGATTGCGCGAATCCGGTGTCGACTTCTGCTGCATGTAAATCGGAGGCTGTCCACGGACGACTTGGAAATTGCTGTCAAACAGCGAAAGAAAACCGATATCGTACAGCGTAAGACCCCTTGCACTTGTTCGGAATGCTGGATGGTGTAGGTCCCGGATTTTGTTGTCCTGCAAGCCGCTGACCTTGAATCCTAGGAGCCGATTCCGCTCGAGGAAGCTTGGCCGACGATGGGTGAGCTTGAGAGACAGCATGGCCTAGCGAACCGGATTGTTCAGGACAAGGTGCCGGTGCTGGTGAGTTCGCGGAATCGTTCAACGAATTGGCGCCTTTTCAGGCACGCCAATCAAGTTTGCTGTGATTCTGAATCAGAAGTTTCAACGCATCTATGTTCTCACGTGACCATTGGTGCGCGTGTGCACCGACTTGACGCGTCGAGTTGAAGCTATAGAGTCGGTATGGACCGTGGACCTGCGTCTCTCCTTTCGTAATGGGGCAACTTGTCATGTTGAAATTTCGTTGCAAGCACGGCTACGAACAGTTTGCGAACAGTGGCTCTGGAAGTAAGGATGCTCGATCGACAACATTTTCGGTGCAATTTGAATCTACAAGCAGCTGCCACGAGATGAAGTTCTCGAACGATATATCAAGTAATTGCGTGTCCCGCTTCCCTCCAATGAAAAATGATACAATTCTCCGCCTATAAGGTAGCGGTGAAGCTCGAGAAATGATATGAATAATATCGTGAGATGAATTAGCTGGGTTTCAAATGAAATCCAGTGTTTTGGCAGCGCAGCTGCCTGACTCGAGATCTAGGGATGAATCGCCATTGTGGCGTCCATCAGCCAGAAAACTCTCGTGAAACAGCTGAGGGTACACAAGGTGACCGACAGCATCAAGACGAAGGCAGAACCCAACCTGAGCAGAGCTCCACGAGACACTCGTCCCAGGCCGGAGACTGATGCTGATATGACGCCCAAGCCAACCCGAGGTCTGTTCAGGAGTTTGGTCCCTCATATTTGCATTGAATTATTATAATTGAAGGAAACGTGTAATAATTGACTCGATTAAGTGTCCAAAAAATCAGGTAAATCTTCTGCAAGTCCATGATCCTTCGCAAATTCTTTCCGTCTCTGCTGCCATGCTTCGGTCAGAGCTGCTGGAATCACCTTCTCTAACCTCCTCCAATAAAGCAAGAAACAAAGAGAGCTCCAACCTCCTAGCTTCATGACAATTTCGGGAGCTACTCCGTCCATTAACAAGAGGAAAGAGCCCCCAATTCGATAACTGTGTCCCGAGACACTCTCGAGTCCGGCTGCTTTGAAGACCGTGGTTGTGAATTTTAGGAATTCGGATTTCTTGAGTGAAATCCAACAGTTACCCACACGATATGCGAATAGAGGTATGCCAACTCCCGATTCGCCCTCTCGAAGCGAGTTGACTTCAAAATGATTGCGTCTTGCTGCTACCGAGCAGAAAAGGCCACCTGTGGCCGTCAGGATTACTTCTCCGCCTCGAATACCTGTGGTTTTTGTCCAAGGTAAAGGAAAGGAGTCGACATCGGTATTATTGATGCGAGATTCTCTCACAGTTACGGATCTGTCCACGTCATGGAGTTTGTTGAACGTTTTGTCAGATTGAATGAGAAGCTCTCCTAGGCGGCGGCAACCGCCAAAGGCTACAAGAGCTACACCCCACATTGCGGCGTCTTGAGGCTGAGATATGTCGAGAGCCTGGAATAATGCTTTCAAATGGGAATGATCGATTGGAGCTCTCGGAGGGCGAGAGAAGATGACACCTTCTTTGGCGGCAGTGGATTTGATGGATGAAACCCAGCTGTCTTTACCATGCCATTCTGCGCGATTGAAGAGATGCCACATTCGCAAACCATTGAGCCAGTTCTCAATCATCTTTCCCGTCCCTGTACCCGAAGCATCGGCTATCCAGGCTGCCAACAAAATCGGAGAAGCCGGCATGCGAGCTGATTCGGGAATCCCTTCACGGTCACAGAACTGCGTAAAACGTAGTATGCCAGCGCCATAGGCGACACGAGAAGATTCAACGACAGATGATAGTAGCTTTTCGAGTACTTTTGTCTGCAGCCGAAATGAGATCTCCTGGCCGAGCTGAGCTTGAACTTCGCGAGAATGTGGTGTGGTCCATAAAAGAATGCGTCTGTCTGCTGGTACAAGTGGTCGGAAATGACTGGGAATTATGTCGTTTCCGGCTCTTGGACGACGTGCAACTTTCGGAGGCAAAAGTGCATTCACGTCATGTCGTAAGAATTGCAGAGTTATTTCGTTTATGAGCTCGGGATCTAGAGATTGTTGTGTGGGGGGAGACAGAATAGATGAAGATGGGTATATGAGAGATGCTGTGTCCGTGAATGTTGAGGGTTGAGACGGGAAGAGAATGTCGGAATTAGTTTGGATAGGAAAAATGATATCGTCGTAAGACGTTTCAGAATGTGCGTTGCGCGGAAACACCCACTCTGGGGTCTCATCCGGACCTGGATATAACATGGGTATACTAGTCATCAAGATTTGTGAAAAATGGTGACAAATCCCGAGGGACGTCAAATCGTCGTACAAGACGATTTTGGATAGGAAGACCCAGTACTCCGCGCGAGAGTGGGTCAGATGGGTTGTCGGCAGAAGGGATGTATGTGAATTTTGGTGTGATACAGGCTTGAGCTGAAATTGCAAATGTCCGCCGGACGCAAAGATTGATGGCGATATTGCGGCTACGTCCTTTGGTATGGGCGCCGATTGCACCATTGTTATCGGAATGAATCAGAAGGTGGACACCTCTGAAATCCAGTTGAACCAAGAAATATAGCAGTAGCTCCAGCGCCACTGCTTCCAACCAACCAATATCTCTGCCTGGAACTTTCCAGTTCTTCACCAGCTGGAAAGCCGCCCATTGCTCTCCAATCAGAATCCCGATACCCCAACTGGTGGACGCGTCAACGAACATATTGAGATCCCGTAAAGGACCAAGAGGGCGAAGCTGACGATACATGCCTGGGTTGGAAAGCTCTTTCGACCACCATTTTAGAGCGCTAATAACCCCGTTTGAAAGATGTAAGGGATGAGGATGTATGAAATCGAATTTTGACATGAAGTTGGAGATGACGGGCAAGTGGGAATTCCCAGACTGGTATACAAAGGATATGTGTATCAATGATCCATGTATGTGTTGGAGGTCATGCAAAGATGTTCGCAGACCGGATTTTCCTGAACGAATCATGGAGTTGACTCGGCCCAGAAATTTGAGACGTTTCTTGTCGGTTAACGAAACCTGACGAAGATGAAGGTTCCAGAGGAAACCAATGAAAATTGTCTCGAAGGAAAATTCTGATCCCGTCTTGAGTCTGTTCCACGGTGTCTGTAAAGAGGCGATGAGAGCCTCCGAAGATTGAGCATCATGCTGATAATGGTATGGTGCGTCAATAAATGGACCATATTCAGAAGGAACCTGAATGTTGTTCAGGTCATCCTCGTATTTGGCAAGGGCATCGACACCTTCTGCTAACCAGATGTCCTGAATTGCGTTGCCGATCTGTCCCGAGTTGCTGCTGGCTGAAGCGGCACCGAAAGGGTGGACGTGGTCGATGTAGAAACCGCCGTTATAGGAGGTGACAAGGTATGGTTTGTGATGAGGTAGAACTGGGCATGTTCGGTGGAATGCCTTGATGTCGAAGGCACAAGCTCGAGCGCCAGGTGCTGCGTTTGCGACCTGTCGAAGTCGGGTCAGTAAATCCGGTCAAATATTGCACGAACACGTGACTATAAATCTCGAAAAATTCTATGTTCTGCTCGAACGATAGATAGATGGATGGATAGCATGATAATTGGGAAATTGGAGACCAAATTGAAATGCGAAAATTGGGAGCCAAATTGAAATGCAAATTGAAAGTGGCGGGACATGCCCAATGAAATTGCGAGAGACGGCATTGTCTGGCACTGTTGCCGGGATAATGACGACTGACAAGAAAATGGGGGGGAAAATACCGAGACTGAGTTGAAATGTACTCACAATAAGTGCCACCCGGAGAGCCATGTCGAATCTGGTGGGAAAATCTCCTTTGTCGATGAAACTGTTGACAGAAGGAAAACCCGAGATGCGATCGCCCTTTGAAAGGTTTCGGCAGACTCGACGCTTCTTGGGAAGGTCACCAGGTTGATCTTGAACAGATACAATGAACGGAGAGCAGTAAAAAGGGCCCCGCATGATACGCTCCACCTGTTCTTTCGAAAATGGACCGTCCATGCGCTTGGCGGCCAACTCGGTGTCCAAATATTCACGCATAGTGGGATAATTTTCTTCCATGTCTACTGATGAGTGATTTGGGATGATGATTGTGGAGACCAGCGCTGGCAATGTGCCCAAGGGAAAGCCGTTTCGAAGATTATTGACTAGAAAAGGGTATTTTTGAGATAAGCCATGTCTGTCGAGCATGGTTTGGAAAGCATCTGCAGAGTAAGGCTGCTCGACACGTTCGAAAATCTCATTTTCGGTCGGAGTAGAATCTGGTAAAGGTTGTCGGAAAATAATGGAATCGGCGAAATCTTTATATGACAGATGTGGATGGGGAGGGAGTTCGAAAGTGTCATGAAGCGCATTAGGAATACCGATGATTGTCGGTATCGCTTCATGTCCCTTTCGGGATTTAAACTCTGAGCTTCCCATCGGCGACCCGAGAGCATGCGGGATCTCTGGATAGAGCGGTGTGGTTTCCGCCGCAGAATGAGCAAATGTGAAGAGCTTCTGTTCGGTGACGACTGGCATCGCAGGATCTGCCGAGGTTGAAGAAGATGCATATCTGAACTTCTCGTCCCCGGGATCTCGGGAACTTGGAGGACCACAATGAGTTGTCTCTGAGAAAACAGAAGAATGGTTGACCATCACTGAAGGTGGCGGCCTTTGATATCTCGGCGTGCTGACCCGCTGAGTGATCCGTGGCGGCGCAAATGAGACAAGCTGAAGAGGGACCTCGAAAAGAGCTTGATATGCCTCCCGAGGTATTGCCCGTGTTACCTGGAGAACTGTCATAAGTTATCCTGGGTGTTTTTGCGGGACTGGTCGACGTGGGACCTGAGTCGTAAATGCGCTTGTTGGAAACCCGATCTCTGCTAGCGTCAATTGCCGCATCTCGAGCGTCGATGATGCTGTTATGCCGTGATGCGTACAAGGAGAGGTCGAAGACATATTCCTTTTGTAGATCATGTCTGAGCTTGCGTTCAAGAGTGTACCACAAATAGAAGGTGGACTCTGATTCGTCAACTGCGAGGAAGAAGTGACGGTGTTGGATGTGCTGGTTGGCGAAAGTAGGGACGCCGGGTTGCAACGGATCATCTGCAGGTGAAAGTACTTCGAGGAAACGTTGGTAGTTTCTCGATGCTTCGTCCCATTTCATCGGCGTGAAAACGGTATGAGAATCGTCATTTCCCCAGCCTTTCTCCGAAACCGGCTTGAGCATCTTTGCCATGTCGAAGATCCAGACCATAGATGACTTGGAGTCTGAGCTATCTTTGTTGAATTTGTCGCGAACCGGTTTTTGGTGTATGTCTGAGACGTTGTGCTCGACAATGTTGATATTCTTGTCGAGAAACCAGTGCAGTGGAATGACGGTGCCCTGTCTGATCGTTTCGAGATAGAGGGTCGGAGTACCTGGTTTTGGACGCTGTCCTGCAATCATGTTTTTTGGGTTGGACATGACCATTGAACCCTTCATGTCTCTGTCCTTCGGTTTGGTGTCAGAGATTTTGGCGGCTGCGAGTTTGATTTTCCGAGCCTTGATGACAAGTTCATGTAGGAAGATTGGCATTTGGCCAATAGACGAGCGAAAACCCGCGTCGTCGTAACCGTCGGCAATGAGAGGAATCTCTGTCTCGTGGTATCCCCAAAAACTCATCAACTGTTTCCCTATGTCCGTAGTTGGCCCCCGAGTGGCATTTCTCATGCACATCTCAGTTTCCATTATGCTTGAACTGTTGTGAGCCTCAGCAATGCAGTTTTGCATGTTCCTGGCTTGTAAGGACGTGAGGCCCGGAGCGAAAGCGGCTGGGCGCTTCATGTGGCTGGCGAAGTCAAAGCTGTCAGGTAACGGACCGAGTACTCCAGCATTTGGAAGTATAACCGTCATGGAGGATGATGGAAATTTTGTCGGAAAAGTGGAAATGAAAGTGTCTTGAATGCAGTGAAAGATGTGCACAAAAATTGACCAAGTTGGGTGGTCAAAGACGCGATATGACACGCGGAGAATATGGTCGAACGAAGAGAGAGAAGAGTTGGGTTTGTATTTCAAGTCTGGATCGTGAACCAGACTTAACATGTGATGGGAATAATAGACTCGCATTTAGCCTACTGCCTTATCTAGCGCTTTGTTATTCGTACCTCATACTACAGCTAACAGGATGTTTTTTGCGAGTCGGTGGCTGTGCTCGCTGGCCTGCACACTCGTGACTCCACCATCCCGATTTCGCCTCAGAATCTCCAAGCCTGACTCCACTGCTGCCTGAGCTGTACGCCTCTATTCTATCCTCAGGCCTCAATAAAAGATATACATCCAAGCTACAGAGGCTACGAATTCAGCCCAAAGCTTTTGTTGCCCTTGTTCAACACCCTCCCCAAAAATTAAAAAACCAAAAAGTCTCCAAAAAGTCTCCATTCAACGAGACAGTCAGCCAAGACTATTCTCTATATTTCAGGCAGGCATTCGCTTCTCTAGTGACCATAGCTTGCCTAAATAATCAAAGGTCGCAAAATGTCTGACACATCAAATGAACCGGAATGCGACTGTGAATGTCCTCGCTGCGGATATTCATCCAGCTAGCCTCCAGTTGTCGAGGACGAGACCCTCAATTCGTCGAGAATTCAGACACTGCTCAAATCCAACGTCCGTCTCCTTGATTCCGAGGAATCCACGTTGCGCACCAAACGAGCTAGCCACGTCGGACTTCTCGCAGAGATTGATGATCGTATAGCTCAGCTAGAGAAAGCATTGGAAGAGCTAGATCAAGAGAGAGAGGTCGCGTCGAAGGATATCAGCAAATATAAGCGTCTCTTAACTCCAACGAGACGTCTGCCCAACGATGTTCTACACGAAATTTTCCTTCATTGCATCAGTGAGGCCACATTCGACTTCTCGCTCCATGCATCGCTATTGCCAGCGATGGACCAATTCTTCTTCGGTCAATCCCAGCACTTGAACGAGATCCTCATTCACGTTTGCAGCAGCTGGCGAACCGCAGGTCTGGAGTGTCGTGGTCTTTGGACGCATATCGGTCTCAGAGTCGGCCCAATTCTTCCACCTCCGAAACATACATTCCTTCTGCTTCAACGTATCAAACGTGCTGGTCCTGCACCGCTTTCCATTGTGCTCGACATTCAACCGAGATTTGCTGCAAACAATCCTCTTCTCCCAATTCTCTTCGTGTCTTCGTCATGTTGGCGCAAACTCTTCATCGGCAGTCGCTCCTGGAGGTTCTGGGAGAAGCTTGCACCTATACGAGGATCACTGGAACAGTTGGAAATCCTTTTAATCTGTGGTCAGCGAAGTGAATCCATCGACATTTTCCAGTTCGCTCCCAAATTGCACTCGTTGCGAACCCATATCGGGAGTCTGGAGCGGTTGGAATTACCATGGGAGCAGATAACCCACTTCAGTAATGTCCATGAATCTGCTATTGATCCTGGTCCTCTCCTCTCCAATGCGCCAATGCTGCAAGTTTGCAGGCTCAGCATCTCGGAGGCAGATTTTACAGGTTACCACCTGGAGAACCTGAGAGCGCTGACGATTTGCGTCAACTCATTACCGACAGCGCTCGCCCCGATGCTGGACAGTCTTCAAACACCTTCCCTTACCGAATTGCACATCTGGTCTTCACTCATTGAACCCAGCTGCATCATGAATCTCGTCACGCGCTCTCAATGTTCCTTGACTGCTCTGCGTCTCAGTGAGGTCAACATTTCGCTTTCAGCCGAGACACTGCTGGAACTGTTAATTACAATACCAACTCTTCATATCCTAGCGCTTTCGGCCGACAAATGCTTCACCAGCCTTGTCCTTGAACGGCTCACATATCATCACGATGGAATCCCTCAGGCCTTGGGCCGATCTTTAACCACCCTTATATTGCATGGAACATTGCCCTGTAGACCACATTCTTTCGCGAAGATGGTCGAAAGTCGAGATCTGCATGGTTCAGTGATCTACCGTCGAACCAAAACAGGTGTCGGCGCGAAATTACAGTCAGTGAAGTTGGACACCGAGCTCGCTTTCTCTGCGCGAGATGTCCAGCTTCTCAAGAAGATCTGCAACAAAGGTATGAAGTTCCACAATGGCAATGCCGAGTACCGTCCAGCATAATGCATCTTGTTATTAACCAGAAAGTGATTTACTTACTGCAAACCGTATGTAGAGCAGCAAATGTACAACCACTGAAATGAACTACAAAGAGCTGCTAGACCACAACAAGTGCCTGTTTGAGAAAAGATGAGCCAAAGCATCGGCGAAACTACGAGACCTTTTACCTAGGGGCGAAGTCAATTCCTTGTATGTTGATAATCCGGAAGTCGAGAAACCGAATTAAGCGCCTCTCTCAATGTCTGAATCTCGTCCATCAGCATCTCTTCCCTAGGAGTTGTTCCATTGGGCCCATTGTCGATATCTCTATGTGGCTCTCGACCACCTGGAGGCTTCTGTGGCCCTTGGTTATCTGATGTCTTCGCTCGCACTCAATGCCAAACGTAGAGGCGGTGTGATTCCCAGCATCGACCTTGCCGGTCGCAAAGGAGAATCAACAATAGCAGGAATCTTCATGAAAAAACATCAGCAGAAGAAAATTGCATGAAAAGACGTTATGCACCTTATCTGTCGCCTTGCTCGCGAGGGCAGTTTCCAATAATCCAAGAAGAGTCTTTAGCAGAGCGCTACCAATTGATTTGGAGACGGCTTGGTCCAGTGGCAAGAGCGATGTCGTGCCCTAGTCGCAGCTACCACGCGTTTGTCGTCGACGATAAAGAGCTGCTGAGAGATGGAAGGGAACGACTGGATTGAAGCTTCGAGGTCGTTGTTCTGGTCGCAATAGCCGAAGGTGACCCATGTCTCGACGACGACTTGGAATAGCCTATGGTGGATTCTAATCGATCAAGTGGACCAGGAAGTGGCTTGACGTACGGTGACAAAGCATTATCGGCGCGCCAGACAAACTTCAACAGCTCTTTGACCCCCTTCCCTTGCCACAATGCTACGCATCGAGACCGATGACAAGACATTTGTCGTTGACGATTCAGTTCATCCCGAACTTTTTCTTTTGCTGGCATCCGCCAAAGTGGCGAGAAGACCGGCACAGAAGCAGATCTGGGGAGCTGAAGTTGACATTCTTGGGTCGTGCATCATTCATGCTGCCTTGGGTCCGAGTCACTGGAATGGCGAATTGAGCCTTGGTCGTCGAGCAAATATCGGTTGCTCACCTCTTGACCGTGTACAACGCAATGGCCTTGCAGAATAGCTTCCAATAGAACCCTACAAGACCGTCAGCATGAAATTCCACGATAAATGAAGATAACAAGGGAGGGGAAGCAGCTCAGGTTGCAAATTAAATGTCGGTCATCCAGCTACAAGCCCCAGGTCTCTACGGTTATCGCAAAAACACAGAAAGAGAGCCAACGAGGCAGCTATAGTGAAGTTGCTTCTTATCTTCATGGCCGCCAACCAAAAAAATGAAAACGAGGAGCATGAAAAGACGCACATTGCTTTGGGACTAGATTTTTATTGTTATTTCTAGCAGCAGGAATAAATCTTGGGTTCTATCGTGAAGAGACATGCGAGAGTTTTGTGCTGGTGGTGGTTGGTGAAAATTGTGCCGTCACCGTCGTCGACGTGGTCAAGGTGGATCAAGTCACGTTTCGCAAATCTTCTTTCCTCCGTTTCGTTACATTGCCCCAGGTAGGCCTCCAACGAACCGCTCCTCCTTGACCACCGCGACCGCTCGCTTTCTTCTGGCCTTGGACGGTTGCCGGCTTCTACTAGAGCCTTTGATAGAAAGCCTCGCTGGGCTCGACTTTTCGGTGCGTGAATATTCGTTTATCATATTTCTCTACTGACAGCTTATCTATAATCTAGCTGGTCGATCTACAATCATATAGGTTTTTCTGTTTCTTCTGGAATTCTAAGCCCATATGCGGAACCCATTGTCGCGCTGGGGCCGTCATCTCAAGGCCCGGCGTATTGAAGATTGTCCCAGTCGGTCGTGCGATGGTCGCTCTCGAATTCTTTCCAGTTCAACAAGCATTTCAGAGGATCCCATTCTAAATGTTCCCTCCCTCGATTAGTTGCTCGACGCCTTCGGAATCATCGACCGGCGCTGCATAACCAGCGACAGCAGGGTTCGGAGCTGGCCCATGGACAGATTGTGCAAGTCCATTTTCGAATTCTGGTGCATGTCGTTGCTGAGAAGTTCCGCGGACGACTTGAAAATTGCTGTCAAAGAGCGAAGGGAATTCGATATCGTACAGCGTAAGACCCGTTCCAAGGTTGTTCGGGATGCTAGATGGTGTAGGTCCCGGATTTTGTTGTCCTCCAAAATGCTGATGATGAATCCTAGGAGCCGATTCTGCTCGAGGAAGCTTGGCCGATGGGTGACCTTGAAAGACAGCACGGCCTGGCGAACCGATTTGACCAGGACGAGGTGCCGGTGCTGGTGAGTTCGCAGAATTGTTCAGCGAATTGCCGCCTGACAATCCTTGAGGTCCCTGTGAAACCGATCCTTGAGGTTCATATCGTGAAGAGTCAGCGCTCACCAGATCGTCCAGCTGGGCTCTAAACTGCGAATCCACCACTTGTACGGCCATCAAGGATCCGTTGAACCTTGCAAACCTACCTTTGGTCTTCAATATCATTGGTGGCCGAACCGTATTTGAATAGTCTTGTGTTTACCACGGGGTGCTGGGCGCCCGACAACCTTATTACCAAGCATTATGTAAGATTGAAGTTCCCATGCGCCAGGAGCATGACTTTGGTAAGGGCCGGCAAGCAGCTTTTGACTTTTCTCCCCACAAATCCTTTTTGGGATCTGCCCCATATGGCAGGTAGATCATGTGACGTGCCCACCTGGCGGGTAACATGGCGGGATGGTTGAGAGACCGAATATCACGCCAGCTGAGCGCTTGTTTATCAAGCTCCTTTAGTCTAGTGGTATGGTGAGTGTGTGTGTGTGAATTTTCCGCTGCTTACGTCCCCTTTTTGTCACGAGGTTGAGTGTTCAATCCCGCCGCTTGTCTTTTATTTCGACCATGAAAGACTTCACCGCCGCCTTCCTTATACATTATGTAAAAGCGGGAACGAGTCTTTAGCGTGCCCGCCTGAGACTCCCGGCTCGGGGGACCCCCCGAGCTCGCGAGGGGAGCGAATGGCGGGTACTCTTCCCGCACCCTTGAAAAGACCTGAATATCAGAGACCTGCCTCTAAAAGAGGTTGGAGTTCAATAAAAGCTCAGAGACATGTCAATATATTTATCTACTTAAAGCACAGCCCCCTCAAAGGCGGGCGCCCGCCGGACATGTGACTATATTACTATATGGGGAGATTCCCAAAAAGGATTTGTGGGGAGAAAACTTCCCATCTCCGGCAAGCGGCGAGAACAAACCGCCTTGGAAGCCTGGACGTAGGCTCTTCACCATTCCATAGAATCAGAATCACAAATCCATTTCAAACTGCTACAGTACAATACCCCAACCTACTTAATCTGAGTCCCAGCTTTCCGTCGTCAAATCTGTATACCACTGCAAAGCCTCCTGAGCCCGTCGTCGTGTCTTCTTGGCCAAGACTCCCAAACGCTTTTCCTCATCTCTGATCTGCTGGGGCGCATGACTTTGAATTTTTTCCGGCTTGATTTCACCGAGAATAGCAAGCCCTCTAGGGATTTCCAAACCACACTTGATCCTAGAAAGCATCACATATGCAGATGCGATACTGTCACAGCTTTCTAGGTGTATCGTAGCCGCATTCAGTGAGCGACCTTGGGAGTTATGTGAAGTGAATGCAAATCCTGGGATAAGAGGAAGCTGGTGTCGTCGACAAGTATATGGTTTCCTGACACCCACCTTCATCCACTGAATACTCATCGTGACAAGAGATAGAGTGAGTCGATGAGGAAATGGTGAATCAGGGTCAGAAGATGTATAGAGAGGCAGGTCGACTTCAGCAGAGATGGCATATCGTCGGCCCTTGTGGAGTTTGTATTCAATGCTGACTAGAGTTCCAGAACTGCCTTTTGAAACTCCCAGCTTGACAGCTAAGTTCTCGACGATGTAGACTGGCATTCCGATCACCAAGGCGAGTCGTCCACTGAGATCATGCGCGAGTGACTTGATGGGTGTATTCCAAGCGTCACGGGCATTCTGCCCAGTCAGAGTGACCCGCTTCTTTCCACGTCCAACCATGTCTTCCGCATAGTAAACTGCAAATTCCTGGCCTGTAGATCTAGCAAATGCTTGTGTAGCTTCCCAATTGTGCAAGTTTCGAACAAAGTTCGTGTAGGTGATGAGTGGCGCAGCATTGTCAGGTTGATCAAGCCAACGCAAGATATTTGATAGCTCTGGATCCACGATTGAATCACTTTCTCCAAGCTGGAATTGTTTGAGGTAGTCAAGATCATTGTCTTCCCCTTTGATCATACAGATCCCTCGACACAGGCGGTTGAGAAGCGCCACAAATCGAGGATTGCGCTGACGAACAATTTCATCAAGCACGACACAGTCTTGGATGGTCCTGTAGTTGTTAATGGCAATGACACTGTGCCGAACATCATCGTTCAATGGCTGGAGTCGAGAAGCACTATCGCCAGGAGCCGCACAGGCCCGATCAAAGAGGGGAGTGACACGAGGTGCAGGAAGCTGATACTCATCACCCGAGATAATGAGATCCAAGTTCCCGAAGGGGTCATCGGTACAGTTACGAGCGAGATTGAGATTTCGAGAGAGTTTTTCCCAATCTGGACAACCTAGAAAGAAGAACTCGTCTATGATTAATGTCCGTGTCGGCTCCAATCGCACAATTAGCTCTTTGAGAGGCTTTGAGTTGCGTTTGGTCAGAGCTTTGAAGCTTGTTCGCAAGGATATTTCACTGTGAACTGTAGAACCGTGGATGTTACTGGCAGCAACACCAGTGGGTGCTGTAAAAGTCAACTCTGTGAGGATACCGAGTTCCTGGTAGAAGGCACGAAGTGCATCGTAGATATGTGATTTCCCAGTGCCGCCAGGACCTCCAATTATGAGACGATGAGGTTTTCGATCTGGTTCAGATTCTGACTGTATTCGATTGTCGACCTTGAGCAGAAATGCAAGTTGCTGCTGCTTGTTGAGCGTGAATCTCTCAACAATAGCAAGGGCGAGACGCTTCCACTCTTCAAGCTCGTCCCAAACACGATTGTTCCCATTATGAATGAGAAGCAACTGCTGGCGAACAATTTCTCTTTCCTCCACAAATGTCGTCAGGTGTGGTTGGAAACGGTCTGGGGTCAGATTGGAGTCAACGAAAAGACGTTGAGTGTCTTTCTTTGAGACATCAGCTACAGCAGCTATGGAAGAATGAATGACGTGACCATGAATGACCTCAAATAAGTAAAACATACCGGCACGAGCGTCGAGAAACGCTTTTTTCTCGCTGACCAGTAGCATCGAAGCAAGTCGAGCCTGCTGCTCCGAACCCTCATCTGCATGATGTCGGGTACTATATGTGACTGGTTACCTGGCCACCCCTGGGAAGCTGGACATCTGCTTATAGTGTTCTTGAATCATATCAGTTTGCATTTCTGCGAGTTGTAGGATGTAGCATGGCACGATAGCGATGTATGTGGGATATCCCAGAAAGGAAAAAAAAATTAAATGCCCAAAAAGGAAAGAGGGAAAAGGAAGAAAAGAAGAGCTCTTGTTCCATTTCACCTTCTATCCTGCTTTGGTCAAAGCTATGCATTGCAGTCATTTAGACTGATTTCCGGTAATTTTTGCGAAGTTCCAAAGTCCATTATGACAAAGCTATGAAGGTCCACCAAATAGTGGCCAAATCGGGAAAAACCGAAAAGCTCATGCACCGAAAAGCCATTCTAAAGGCACCATTTTGAGCCCGAGAAGTTCTCTGATATATGGGACATGATGAAGATTTTTTTTCAGCCGCTGCGCGTGCTGGAACTTGTGTTTTTTGAATATTCGAGATAAATGCCCAAAAAGGCAGGCAGATAGCGACGTGACTGTAACCCTCGGTCACATCCTGTGACCGAGTCCGACGGCAATTGTTTACTGCTCGCCGCAGGTGTTTTATGGCTCAAACTCGGCAGTCAAACCTTCAAACAAGTTCTTGGATGTTCAAGCAATGCTAGGGATCCAAAAACAGACGGGTAAAAGCAAGTTATTCACGTGTTTGGAAGAAATTGTTATTGGGGTAGCTACGTATTCAATCATCCCAGGCACGATCACATGTAATATTTGGCCTTTTCGAGTTTCTGCCCCGACAATCCTTGACCTGGGGGTCGTCCAACTCGTCTTTGAGGCTTCTCGGAAGGGACAGGTAATGGAGTTGAGCTGGAAGCTTTGGGCCGGCCTCTTGAACGGTGAACCTTGGGTTGAGAGGGATCTACCGGTACATATGCCTCGAATCGGAAGCTATTAGAGCTTCCAGCGAGGTCAGCTCGTCTAATAATGAGCTCAATTAGCTTTCTGCCTGGAAGACATGTCAAAAAAGTTTACGCACTGACTGCCCGCTGCCTCAGCCTGAGCTCTGTCCATCCTGATTGTTAGAGGCTTGCGGACAGGCAGGCTGTACAATATGAGCTTCAAATGATATTAGAAAAAGCAAGAAATAGACTCACCAAGCTGGTGGGCCAGGACCCGCAACCAGAGATAGCAGTGGATACCGTCGAGCAGAACAATGCGGCGCTGACTCAGCCACCACATGATCCGGTGGCAGTGCGAGTTATCAGTATCAGTATTTTCCACACACACGGTTAACCTCTGTAGCATAGGTTGTTACCTCACTCTGACCCACTTTTGATGGATGTGTCATCATCGGCCCGCGAGCTACAGCTATTGCCGACGGCTGTCTAGCGTGACTTTGTGACTTTGTTATGCGTGTGACATCAACCGCCCAATTTCTCCCTCAGTTCTCCGTCAAATCGCTCCATCCTGGATTCGTTCGAAGCCAGCGAGGCCCTTGCATATTTCCAGGTCCCCCAAACAGGTCCAAGTCTCCCCAAACTCGCTGTATCCTCTCCACAGTACAGTTGTCGTTGATGAACAATGGACAAACTGGTCAGCTCTGGATTAGGACTTTCTGGGTTGCCACTGTCGCGAAAGCTGGTGTGTAGCATAATTGACAGACTCTTTGACATTCTCCAGTCTCCCGAAAATTTTCCCACTTGTGCTGGAGCACCATCGTGTCAACTAAGATCGGCCCACCAACCTTCCGTTGCCGATGATGAAACTAGACTTCCCATGCCTCCCAAGGTGCTCAGCGCTGTAATGGATGTCTCAGGTACATGGTCATAATATTTTCTCGTCAATTTACACCCAAAACAGTGGCCATAGATGCTCCCGATGAGGCCCTGTACCCTATTTTTCATGCTGTCCACTGGCATTCTTGAAATCTTGCCAAACTACACTCTGTACATACCATATATCACTGTGAATTACAGCTCTTGTATGATACAGAATATACATTAGGTCCATCCTTGAGCAAATAGAACAGTCGCAGCTGCCAGGCAGTCGTCGAACGCTCAATTCGGGTCGGCGGCCAGGTACCCGATCATTACCGATTTGGGGATGCCCGATGGGAAAATATTTGTCACGTCATCAAAATTCGGTCTAAATTCATCGGAGGGGGCGCAAATTGAAGCCAAGACAAATGCCTATGAGATGTAACCTCTCACATGTCAATTGATACCACGAAGGCCAAGATATCGAACAACTAATGCTAAGGTGGCCAGGTAACCAGTCACTTATAGTAGACTCGATAAAATCGGGAGAGATGTATTCAGTGATGAAACCAAGGATACAGGCGTATATTTGATGATAGGTACTCCCACCTGCTGAATATAAGCCTCGGAGCAGTCGGTGTGACAACAAGCTCCCCTGTGACTTGCCGTGATGAAACGCATCGAAAGCGTGGAATAAGCAGATGCAAGGTCCTTTCACTGAAACTGCACCTGAATAAGTTGCATAATGTCCAGCACATGTCTAATGATTTTCCTGATAGTGTCTGGTCAGACACTGCCTTGTAAACTACAAATTGTCAAAACTCCCAGTCATTTTGATGACTGGCTATTGAAGCTCAATTCTTTTCTCTCTGATCCCTTAGATATTTCGGCCAGTCAAGGACCGATCCTAAGCCTCAAATATCCGCTGGTTTCCGGAGGGCGATCGACCTTCAATAAATTCTGAGAAATGATTCTTCACTTTCCAGGGATTTGTTAACTCCGATGGGAACAATAACTTGCTGGTAAAGGAGGCTCTCAAGAATAATTATCACACGAAATCATTGAAGGGGAGCAAAATGGATTTTGGGTGAGAGTTATAGGCTTGGAAAGGGAATCTGTCCATCAAAAATGATGGTTGCCTTATTTGAAACATAGAACCTTCTCTCGGATCTCCTCCATAAACTCTGGAGTCTTGTCATAGTGATAATCAGTCTCTGCTGTGGTTTTACAGCTCTCAAAACACAACAGCTTCGGGAGATGAATAGATAGAAGCCTCGCACTGCGGAACCCAAATGAATGAATGTGCTTCTTTTTATCAGATCTCAAGATCATGGCTACTGTGCGGTACTAAAACAAGATATTTGAAGTTTATCTCTTACCTTACACAGTGATTCATCACTCTCTCCCTTTACAATGAGCTCCATAGATCTACAATCGGTCCTGTTGACTATAACGGCTGCGATGATCACCATCGCACTCTTCCTCAAGTACCACCGTCGGAATCATGGTATTCAACCACCGTTGGTTCCATACACCATACCATGGCTTGGTAGTGCCGTGAAATATAATAGAGGCCCAGGCCGTTTCTTCCTCGAATGCCGGTTAGTGCCCAGAGACTATAAGACTCAGCGAGATTGATCTTCATAACCAGTGAACTCTACGGGCCGGTATTTAGGGTTTACATGGGTGGGCAGTGTATAGTCATTGTTTCAACACCTGCGGACATCTTCAAGCTTCTTTGGCACCCTCAGAACCTTGAGGTTTTCAATTTCCAGAATATTTCTGTGGTAGCTGGCCTGAGCAATCAACGTGCAAAGTACCTCTACGAGGCTCAGAAGCCGTTGATGCGTATCGCAGCCCACGAGCTTGCCACTAGACAGGGCCTGTTTGACCCTGGCCGATCTTTCTCCTTGCATTTCTTTGACAGATTGCGCTCTCTCGGAGAATCGCTTCATGGGAGCCCAGTCCAACAACTGTCAAAATTTGTCCGATCAACCATTCATTGCTCGTTGTCTGCGATCTTCTGGGGTCCATTATTACCTGGTACCAATGGATCCGACGAATCACTGCTAGAGGACTTCATCATCATGGATCTTGGAATGCGTGGTGTAATGACCGGTATGCCAGCAATTACCGCACGCAGAGCTCGCACCCGCCTGACGCGCCGCTTCATCAAGTATGTGCGCTTGGCTTGGCGGGACGACAATCAGACACTTGATGGTGGATCCGTCATCATGTCGAAAGCTGTATCGGTATACAAGGCTGCGAACCTGGACGAGAATGAGGTTGCACGTCTTTTGGTGTCCATTCACTGGGCACTTGCTGGAAACGCAATGAATACCGCATTTTGGTTATGGAGCTATCTGCTAGTCGATGGCAAGGCATTTATCAAGGTCCGGAACGAGATTCTCACAGCAGTGGAGACGAAATTCGGCAACATCGAGTCCCTCTTGCAGTTGGGCCCCGATGCTTTGGAAGGTTCATGTTTTCCGACACTGAACTCTTCCATCCGGGAGACTCTTCGGATGATAGTCCTTCCGACCACTGTCAGAAAGGTTGCCGAAGACACTGCCCTTGTGGTCGAGGGTGGCCAGGAATATCGCCTGGTTGCAGGTGATCTTGTCATCCTCGATATTCAAAGCATGCATATGAGTGATGATGTATTCCCGGAACCTCGTAGTTTCAAAGTTGACCGGTTCAATGACGGTACAGAGCTCGCGGCAACACAACAACGCAAGGAGATGTCCATGACGAAGGAGTTCCGAGTCTTTGCTTTTGGTGGCGGAGAGCACATTGTGAGTATTAGCCCATCTCCTGATAACGTGACTGACTTGAGTAATCCAGTGTCGGGGACGAAAATTGGCCTTGCATGTCTTGCGCACGATGATGGTGGTCTCTGTGGCGCTTTTTGATATCTCACTTGTCCAAGTGCCCGGACAAGTACCACAAATTCCCAGATCCACAGAGGGGGTTACCACTATCCGACCCCTCAATGACCTCGAAATTTCTCTGACTGCACGCACGACCTTGGAATGAGATTCATATATCAATTTATACTGTTGGATAGATAAATATCAATCATTCTGTGCACAGTCCATTCTACTTACGTTAATCAATTAACCAATAATGTCCCTGATGAACCTACAACTAGTTTATACTGCTTATTTACAACAGTAATATAGAAAATGAATGATGTATACCGTTTGGCATGATTGCATATTTCAACATGCCGCTTCCCTCTTTTCTATCGACTATTCTTGCTCTGAGAGCCGCATCGTCCTTTGGAATCAAATATTTAGCATCGATTCCTTTTGTATGGGGGTAATAGACTGCCAAAATTATGCAACCTTTCACATCTAAATCATGCTAGGTTAGGTTGGTCAACGATTTATAAAGCAAGTCTAAACGTGTTGAGTTTGTTCGTATTTGGTTTCGGCGCTACATCGTCTTGCATGATTTAACCGATGTGTAGAGCAAACGCGAGTCTGCAATTCCCCAGCACTGAATGTACGTTGTTTTTTCACGAATTAGGAATTGTGTTGACAGGATTCTAGACGTCGTTTGGTAATCTTGACGTGGTGCGTCGACTTGGTTCGAGCAGACAAAGCCCGGCAAAGTTTGTCCGTCTTGATTCCTGATTGTCTTTATCACAGCACGTGCTGTGCACATGTGGTTGTCTCATCAAGTAGCGAAACAGGACCCTCAACCAGCACAAAAACATATCTGTGCAATTATTCTGTTGATCTTTAAAGTCATAAAAATATCGTGATGGGGTGAGAAACTTGATCAGAGACTGGTACAACTCCAGATAGGATTAAGAATGTTCGAGTCTTTTCACTTTGATTCGTACTGGAACGGGAACAACCATCATCTCGACTCTTCCTTCGAGTGGCTTACTTCCTTCCTTCCTGTGGGTCATCACGCTGACTCGTGCATCAGTCATTTCCCGCGACCGGAGTTGCTTGATAAGCGATCGCGTCTTCGTAAGCGGCGGCACCTTTCCTTACGTGGACGCGGCTGATTCAGATGACAATCAAGGTATAAGTACATGAGCTCTTCCTGCCAATGAATCCATCAGAAGTCTTCTTCAGAGTCTTAGAGTCTCAAATCTCAGCGCCGAACTTTTATCGCAACTCCCTCGCTATTAATTCATCCTGCCAATGGCCCAACAAACAGCCCTTTTGGTCGAATCTGCAGGAGGACCCTATGTCATCCGCGAAAAGCCCATTCCCAGGCCAGGCAAGGGAGAACTCCTTGTCAAAGTCAGAGCAGCAGCTCTCAATCCTGTTGATTGGAAGCTCAAGGTCCGTCGCCTCTCTTAGTCCGTACTGTATTTGATATTTACCAAATCTAGGTCTACGCCTTCCCTGGTATTATTTACCCCCTTGTTCTCGGTAGTGATATGGCGGGAGAGGTTGAGCAAGTCGGTGAAGGTGTCGCAGGCTGGTCTAAGGGAGATCGCATGTGAGCGACCACTGGATTCATCCAACCAGATCAAGCTGACTATTGTTCTACAGATTCTGGCAAGGGAACTATGTCAGTGACTACGCTGGATTTCAGCAATATACGTTGATTTCCGCGAAGATCGTCGCAAAGGTATGCAGATTGAATTCAACCTTTGAGTCTTGTTCATAAGCTGCTAGATCCCTGAACAACTGTCATTTTCTCAAGCTGCTACGATTCCACTGGGTCTGACTTCTGCCCTTGGAGGTCTTTGGGCACCAAAGCCTCTAGGTGTTAACCTTGAACCGTCCTGGGATCTCAAACCCCACTATAGTGGTCCAGCCGTCGTAGTCGGGGGAAGCAGTTCTGTCGGTCAATACGGTCAGTCGAGTGTGTTGAAAGAGATCTAAATCTAAACCATTGTTCAGCCATCCAGCTCCTTCGCATAAATGGTTTCTCGCCTATCATTACATATGCTTCAGAGGCTCATGAAGAGTATCTCAAGTCACTCGGAGCAACACATATCATCGACAGACGTGCAACACCGATCACTAGGTTTGCCGATGCCCTCAAGAAGATCATCGACGCTCCTGTCAAAGTCGTTTACGACGCCATCGGCGATCCAGAAACAGAACAAGCCGCTTACGATTCTGTCGCCGATGGAGGGAAACTAGCTCTCATTGCCCCAGACAACATCGCTAAGAAACAGGACGGCAAAACCGTAGAAATCGTGTCTGTCAAAGGATCAGTGCATCCACCGTACATGCCGGAATTTGGCTTAACAATATATAAGTATATCGGAAACATGGTCGAGGCTGGGGCGATTGTGGTGAGTCTTTTCTGAACTCCGGAGAAACAGCTCTGATCATGGTTTAGCCCAATCGGGTCGAGGAACTTCCCAACGGGTTACAGGGCATCGTCGATGGCCTAGAGAGACTTCAAAAGGGCGTCAGTGGCATCAAGCTCGTTGGTCATCCGTAGATAGATAGATAGATACAATACATGGTCTTGTACCTTGAGAAACACCAGGTTGTGAAGTTATAAACACCATCATTACTGGTTGTTTCTGAATTAAAAATTTTGCCTGCAAAGGAAGCAGCCAAATAAACCAACAATGACAGGCTGGATATGATATATCTCAAGCATTATCGAGGCCTGAGCCACAATCGAATGTACGCGTCGCATCACCTGACAGGCACGTGCTGGGAACAGACCCGCTCGTCGTGGAGCAGCTGTCTACGAATGCCAATTAATGAATCCTTGTAAAGGTGGAATATTCCAACCTCGAGAATGATATCGATGAGCATCTGTGAAAGTCGTCGACGCCTGAACGATTTGCGAGTGGCACCGCCATGGATCTCGAGGTGGTCTGCTCTTGGTCCGGTCTTGGGTCTGCTTCGCTGGGTCTTTGAATTGCATTCTCGGTTTTGGACTAAGCAAGATTTAAGCGGGCTACGGTCTCCATGGCCGGAATTTATTGAGGAATTGCCATGAATTGAATAAATGGGGGAGGACAACTTGTCACGTCGTGACCCGACGTCACAGCTCTCTCAAATTGACTCTCATCCTTGATGCGACAATCCCAGCGAATCAAGGCCAAACCTTCTGTGGTCAACGCAAAACAGCTATCTGAGGATGAATACGATGACGCGGCCTCTGAGCCCAAGAGGAAGACAACGAGAAAGGCCGCCGGGAGCACAGCGAAGCTCAAACTGCTGCCCCAGATGCCTCTGGATATCCTGTTCGAAGTGATTATCTTCTTTCTCTCCATAATTGACGCTCCTCTGACTCCTGCGTAGATTTTCCGACATCTCGAGCCCAAGGACCTCTTGCGCTTGGTCTGCGTCAACAAGGCCTGCCACGACACCCTTGTTGCCCCCAATGCGGTCTTTCTGTGGAAGCAAGGAAGGCAGAGACATGACGCACCTGAGCCTTTACCTGGATTCACAGAGGTGGCTTGGTCCAGCTTCCTGTTCGATGGAGCCATTTGTCAGGTCTGCTCTTGTTCCTTTTATTCCCTCACTGCACTATGCTGATATTCTGCTTCCAGCTATGCGGAACCTCTGGTATAAATGCGCCAGATTTCATGATAATGAAAAAGGCATGCAAACGATGTCTGAGAGAAACGTAGGTGGACAAGTTGTACGATGAAACTGATGATCTTGACCATCCCAAAGCCTTTGGAAACAGGGTGACTCGGACGAATTCGATGAATCCGTACTGGCATTAGTGCCTTATACTCACAGTTCGTGTCTTTGTCTTACGACGCTTGCCTTCTCTAATTCAATCTTAAGCTGGTGGCACCAAAGCCAAAGGCAAATACTCCTGGATCGATACCCTTCTCAAGGTGCAGAAAAAGCTCCGATCGTTGAATTCGGAGATGATAAAGGGCAAGAAAGGTGCCCAAGAGAATTGGGAAGCATATAAAAAGGAGCGATTGGATTTGCTGGCCTTGCTTAACGCGGTATGTCTGATGTCGCGTCGAACCTTGTCTGAACAATACCCTTCAGCGCTCTCCAGTTTGCAGAAGGTGGTATAACGACTTTACATGGGCCACCAGAATGACACGAGAGGACGAAGTGGAGCAGCGGAAAGAGCGGCGAAGGGAAGCGTGTGTCATTTCTTTCGATTCTAGTGCGAAATTTGAGGCTGATTGATCTGCTAGGGTGAGACAAAGAATCTTCCTCCTTGGCTACGAAGCCATCGACTTTGTACCAGTTCTGTCCAAGGACGATTTCGGAAAAGGTCCTCCGATGACCGACCGCAGTGAGTAACCTTATGCTCATTGTCTCTTCCATGTTAATTGCCTGTACAGTCTGGGAGCGAATTCGTCTCAAAATTGAACCGCAAATCATCATCAATCGTGATTCTCGGGTCCTGAGAGAGCGCCAAGAGGCCACGACGAACATTATTGGAGCCAATTTCCTCCAATATCTGCGCACCAATAACATTCCGACAACAGAATGGCCCAAGCTTCCCCGAATTTGCGATCTCGCCAAGTCATCGATAATCCAAGCCGTCCTTGAGAAGGAAACCGGTGACATTACAGAGGAGATTTTCCCAGACATCCCGGCCATACTTGCTTCCTGGGAGGACGACCGAAAAGCTGAATTATGGAATCAGGTCCGAAAGGAGGCAGAATACCATACGGAGGACACCGACAAATGGAAACAGATTCTCGGACTGGCTAACATTGTCTTCACATGCTCTTTGGGCGCTCAACAATGCAAGGGTGTAGCACCTATCATTTCGTTGGACGGAGCAATCCATCACCACTGTGTCGAACAGCCCAGTCATTTCTCGCAGAAAGGAATAGTGGCGCGCAAAACCACAACATTCCTCAAATACTCTCCTTCAATTTCACTTGTCGCCTCTTCCCTTATCCGGTTGGCCCAGCTGGACCCTTCAACCGCTACCCCAGAAGACATGGACCAAATCGACTTGTTATATGCTTGCAAGGTCTGCGAAAGGAGCCCGAATTCGTATGTGATGTATGAGTATAACATGGCTTTTGATTGGCGAGGAGCGGTAAGTCTTCTTCCATTTACTACGTCTGTCTCTGAAGAACCTTAGGTTCATCATGCCAGTGCCTATTCGTTGCAGCACAATGAATTCTGCACGCTTACCGACGGACTGAAGGCGCTCAATGTCAAGGCTCTGAAATCGCCAACCAACCAGGAGATTCAGTACAATTGGATGTGCACCCATTGTCGACAAGCACAACCGATCTTTCAAACCAAAGTCGATATGCTTCGTCACGTCGTCTTGGTGTAAGTCTCTTCAATGTTTGGTTTCATCGATTCTGATATTCTCATTAGGCACAGGATTGAAAAACCGGTTGTCGAGAAGGATCTCATGGACATTTCAACGACGACGAAGCGCTATCGTCAAGGTCCCATCAGCTCATAGCTGCTCGTTATAACAAACATCGAATGCATCGACTTGTAAACTGAAACCAAATCGGAGCAGGACAATGTTAGTCTTCGACAGTCAAACGGGTTGAATGCTTGAAATCCAGTTACAATTGAGTTTGCCCGGTACAGGATACAACAGCGAAAGGTACAAGAATAAAGGAGGGGGGTCTACTTATCTTTTTTCCAGTGATGATTCCATGGTTTCTCGTATCTACTGTATCGTGCCGCCGGACGTTGGAATGGAACCTAGCCCAAAAGCATCAGTACTTCTGTCAACGGAGGAAAAAGTCCTTCAACATACGATTTCATCCCAGTCTCCTTCGGCGATCATGCCAGCAATATCTTCTCCTCTGATAAAGATACCACATCTGGATGGAAGTAAGCATCCCAATTGAAGGAAATGGAATACGATGCACTCGTAACTGCCTATCTTAAAGCTGCTAGTAATATCGCCAGGCTTTGTCGGTTTTCCCCAAGCCGAGGCAGATAGATTGGCAGAGCCGATGTACTGTAGACCTCATCAGAACAAGCTCGCCTGAGATACGGTTTACGCACCATCCAAAGAGGGGCAGCTTTCGGCGACTGGCCTTTCAAAGTCGGAAAGATCTGTTTCGCGTGGAATAGTCGGCCGTAATCCTTGGATTCATCTGTAGAATGTCAGACATGGTCAGAAAGAGCTTGAACGACGTACAGTGATGAAACATCCTTTTGATGTTATCTGGCGTCGCTTTTTCCGGTTTCAAGTTGTTCCACGCTGCGCTGCGTATCGAGCCCTGTTCGCATGCCGCCTACAAGACATTATCAGAAATAATCAATGGTCAGATGAAAACGTACACGTTTCCCAGCAATACTGTTCTCGACGTCCTGCTTAGTTGGGTATACAATAACGAACATATCCTCCGTCAAATCTGTCTCCAATATCGACAGTCTTCCGCAGGCGGCTTGGTGGAAATGTCTGAGAAATTCCTCCTTCAGGGCACCAGTCGAGCCCGTACAGGAATTGATGATGAGATCAGAGATTTTTGTCTTGTAACCGTTGGTTTGGACGAGCGAGTTGAGTCGGAGGAGACCGTAGGCGTCGGTTCTGCCTTTATGCGTTCCGGGACAAGAAAGAATGAGGGAGATCTTGACAGAATTCAGGTCGTATTTATCCTCGACTGAAGCTATGAATGAATTAGGTGCACCGAGACATTTGATGTGCTGTAGTAAACGATCTTGAAAGTCGGTGGCGAGTGGAGTCGAGTGGTACTGGCGCCGAGAGACACGAAGGGGAAAGTCCTGTATAAACCAGACCTTTAAACCCACTTTAGTAATCGAAATATACCAAGCTGTAAACGACATACATTATCTGAACCAGTGAAGTTATGCTCCATGAAATTTGCCGAGGTAATGACAACCCTCAAAAAAGTCGGATATTTCATCACCATGATCTTGCTGTGCGGCAATTTCCCCTTGACGCATTTCATGGGGAAAACAGCATGGAAATTTGGTCCCATTAGCTTATGGTAGGCTTGCTGTGCGCTGGTAATGGAATCGGTGTACCACTTTTTTCGTTCATCGCTTTTGGCTGGTGGCATATCCTCGGTTTCTGGCCAGCCACCGATAGCGTCCGTGGCGACAGGATCTTGTCGGAAAAAGGATCCGTGATATATCTCGGCTTCTCGGGGCAGATACTACAATAAAAATGAGGTCCGAATTGACCCTGGTATTCGACAGAGCTATTGGAGTTGGATTGCTAATCAAGCCCCATTCGTACTCATCTTTGATTATCAGTTGCCATCACGTACAGCCTTCGGTTATTTCTCTTATATACCAGGCCCTCGTGTACTTGTTCTTCATTCGTTTGACCGCCCACGAGCTCTCGGGTCCAAACACAATTCATTGTTTTATTTCATCTCTATTGGAGTCCTGAATCTACGACAATACAAACGAATCCTACCCTCTTGGCTGGGCCGTATCCAATTCGCCTTCTTTCTCTTCCTATAGCTTGCGAGCTCACGGTCACTGCTGAGGCACACCGGAATTCAGATTCTCTCAGTCTGCGGACTCACGGTCACTGCTGAGGCACACCGGAATATCGATTCTCTAGTCTGCGGACTCACGGTCACTGTTGCGACACACCGGAATCTCTTCGCCTATCCAGGCCCATCCCTATTCTAGATTCACGACTCGATCCTCGAAATCTTTCTTTGATCGATGATAATCATGTCCTCTGCGTCTCGTTTCACCACGGTCGCAATTTCAGCTCTTACATTCGACAATGTTGCTGATCACCTCATCGACAAGGAAGCACATCATGCTGCTGAACTCGCTGTTCGCTCTTGTCACAGCATCGTCGCCACATTCCAGACCAATAGCACGGTGTATGGTAGTGGGTTTATTTCTTCATGGTACTCATTGGCTTGAGGGGGAGTATTGGAGTTGGATTGCTAATCAAGCCCCATTCGTACTCATCTTTGATTATCAGTTGCCATCACGTACAGCCTTCGGTTATTTCTCTTATATACCAGGCCCTCGTGTACTTGTTCTTCATTCGTTTGACCGCCCACGAGCTCTCGGGTCCAAACACAATTCATTGTTTTATTTCATCTCTATTGGAGTCCTGAATCTACGACAATAAGAGCTTACACGAAACCATTCATCTCGACCATGCTGGAATGTATTGAAAAAGGCAGATATGAGGTTTGAATGAACAAGGTCATCGGGTCGTATAGTATTTGCTGAGCGTCGGCCTGGTGTAGCAGACAGTCGAAGAGCGCCATTAGAGAATTTCAAGGCTATGGAAGCTGGGTGATAAATATGCGTTAGAATGCGATTCATACAGAAATTATCACATACCCTTTGTCAACGAGACGTGCAAGAAGATATTAGTCTGTTTTGCATGATGAACGGTCGTCGGCCTTGGATTAACAGACGTCCTAAGATTCCTGGGTTCCACAGTGGGCTTGAGACGTTTTGCCGGCAATTGTTCTGAATTTGAATGCTCTCGTAGTCGTTTTTGACGCGCCTCTGCCGCTGCTGCATGCATCTCGCGCAACAACATCGACATGATTGAAAGGGAAGGAAAGCAGTGTCAAAAGTTTGGTTCAGCTTGGATCGTTGGGTCATGTGTGCCTGCCGACTCCGGCGGCGTGTCATCACGCCGCTGCGGAAGCGGCGCTTGCTCTTGCCAGTTCTGCTCCTAAATTAAGTAAAACATCTCATCAACTCTCAAATCACAAGGTAAAGTTGAGTTCTTCATTCAGGGCCATAGGGAACTTATTTGACTCTTCCTGCATCTTTCCGAGCGCATCTCCCTTCTCAAACTGTCCAAAATGCGAGCAGACAACCGCATCTGGAGCTCTCAGCGACTATAATGAGCTGAACTCGGCATATGAAGCTCACTATAGCGATTTCTTCTCCTCAAATTATTTCCTTCCCGACGACGAGACTGTTGCTCTCAATGAACTTGCTTCATTCAAGGACATTCGTCTCGAGGTCGTGAACAGCAGAATCGTGGCTGTGGGTTTCTTGCTGCAAGACCTGCTGCAGCACCAAACTCAGTAGTTTCCCCGATTCGGAAGCTTCCAAACGATGTCCTTGGAGATATTTTCATGGAAGCACATCAATCAAGTCGGTCCTCCGACAACTGGTCGCCATTCACTATCCATAGCATCCCTTGGACGGTTGGACAGGTCTGCAGTCGATGGAGACAGATTGCCTGTGAATCCTGCCCTTCGCTATGGTTCAATATGACGATAAGCACTAGTGTGTCCTTCCGACACGGCCATATTACTGTATCAGGTTACAATGGCAGGTAGCCTCGGCAAGAAATACCTCTCAAGTATCTTCCCGATATGGTACGAGAATGCCTTCGTCGCTCGGGCGACCATGCTCTCACTTTTACTGCAATGATCGTGCACTGCGCTAAAGAGATCATAGGATCCCTGGTTGACCACTGTGAGCGCTGGAAAAAGGTCACCTGGAGAACTTGTAGCGCTACTGGGCCCAAACCACGGCTGAATCGGATCAAGGGAAGATTGCCTCTCTTAGAAACTTTTCATTGGGAGGGCCCTGGGCACTCAGGCTGTTTACCGTCGGACCATGACATATTTGCCATTGCTCCGCAGCTTCGCGAGCTAAAGATCTCCATTCCTTGTCAGCTTTCCTTCCCTTGGTTGTAGATTCAGTACCTCAAATCAAACGATTGTCGTCGGCAAAGGCGCGGTCCTTCGATCCTACATCGCTGCCCGAATCTCGTAGAATGACATGTAACCTCATACTTTCATGATGATAATTCAGACTCTCCTCCCGTAGAACCACCCATCTTGAACCATCTTCGCATTCTTCACTGCGATGCACCGAGTTTGGACACCTTTATCAATTCGCCAGCACTCGAAGAACTTGATTTACTTTCGCCCCCAGACGCTGCAACTCCATTTTGGAACAAATGGCTTCGAAACTCATGACGGTCTCACTCGAAGTCCCTCGTCAAGTGCTCGAAAATGGCATGAACACTCCGTCGCTGTTTTAAACACCCTTTCCAGTGTCACCAATCTCACATTGCGGTGCCGATCTTTCATTGAAGGCATGGGTCCAGCAATCCTCTCCATCATCGACGCTTTACATCAGTCCAATTGGACAAGGGAAGCGTGTGATGCCTCAATTGCGGCATCTCACGTTGAACTCTTGAAACCATATACCACAATGGCTTGAAATGGTCCAATCTCGTATTCCTTGCCTCGAGTCTCTTCGAATCGGTGGCACACCTCGACCTCCAGACTTGTCTGAAGAGCTTCTAGAAGAGTTGCAGTGCCAGGGTCTACAGATAACAATCAAATGGTCTTCGTAACCCTTCATCAATCTAAATTCATTTCAAAATCCATGACTGATCTTCATTTGGGTCGAGCCACTCGCATTCAAAACAGTGTCATACAGGATGATCATAATCGTGGTTGGTTCAAGATAAGAGTTTAGAGTAGGTCTACAGTACATACAAGAATGTACAGAGCTATTTCAAGTACAAGCTACGAGATACAGGTTGGATACAAGTATTATGATTTCGGACGAAAAATGGGCGCATACTTGGAGCACGCCACCCAAGTTTCTATGCTGGAATCAGAGTCGTCTGGTCCTACGTCCTGCAGCTTTGGCCCAAGAACAATATTATCGCCAGGCATGTCCAAACACAAAGGCTTCTCCGATAACAACAGCCCCGAGGCGATGTGCATCGCAAAGGCAGTGAGACTTGCCGCCGTGTAGAGTGTGACTGGGATCTGAGAGGTGACAGGTCTGGCGAGGAAAACGATGAAATATGCGACGTGGATGAACGTATACAGGAAGAATTTAGGCCATGGGGGAAGGTACGGACGCCTTTGGATGAATTCTAGTTTCGCATATCGTCGAACTTTGGCATGCGAATCGTCATCTTCTATGATCATTGAATAGTCGATATCGAGAAGACCTCGGTCGATGAAGCTATGGCCGCAGAAGAAGAAACCATGCTCCATGGAGACGTTGTTCTCTGGAACCATAGTAAGCAAAAGGTGCATTGCCAAATGAGTCAACGACGCACTTGTTGCAAAATTCGACGCTGCGAGATATTCCTTCACAGCACAAAACAAATGATATTCGGGGAACAGCATGGCATTCAGCCAGACGAAGCTTCTGTGCTCGAGTGGCTTGGGACTGAGGGTTTCGTGCGTGGAGCAGAAAACGCTAGAGAGATGGGTAGCAAAGGCGGAAAGCGGAACCAGGTAGCACCAAGCAAGATCATTGGAGTCGATGTAAGAGTCGAGTGACCCCGGCTCAAGGCCCAAGTGGTGCAAAATTATCATGGACAAGGCAATAAACATGATTCTTCTGATATTGGTTAGCTCAGCCAGACGAAATTGGAACTCATAAGCACCGAGAGGCTAAGCCTGATTGACTGGCGAGAAGAAAAGCGCCTCAAGGTTGCCGACAGTATGATTGTCTGTAAATCATGCTTTAGCACCAGGAATGAAACGAGATTAGGAAGGCCAACCTTTGGTTCTGGTACGAGAGAAGGTGGTTGAAAAAGGGAAAATTCAACGGGACCGAATAGCACGGCGAGATTGTGACAACGGCTGTCACACGTCCCACGAACTTTTTGAGAAAGAGCGGACAAAGACACAGAAGAGTCTGTAATAGTGTTCTCGCTGCAACCTTGAATCCAGAACTCAATTCCAAAATCCATTAGTGATCGTCATTCGACATACTTACTTGCGTGCATTTGGAAATACAGTCAGTGCAAACAGGTGTACGAACAATCATCTAGGCGAAATAGCGTGTTTTCCGCCATTCACTACTGTACTAGAAAATCCCAGGACACGGCGTTCAGGACGTGAACCATGTCGAATATCCTTCCTTCCTTCCGCCATTCAGCAACAATGGGCCTCGATCAAAGACCGCGCCGACAAGACAGAAACGCCAGAGAACCGACAAGGACGACTCATGAAAGAAGGAAGGAACAAGAAAAAGACTTCTTCATTGGCTGTTATCAGGTTACAATGAGAGAATAATGATGCAGTTCATGGAAAGAGGATGCGCCAGGCTTCCTGAGAAGAGAGAATTGGTCGATTTTCTTGCGCATGAATGAGAGTAGCCTGATGTGAAGACTGTCAACGTCGATCTAGGAAGCGATGAACGAAATATCTCACCTCTACGAGCCTTTGTCCGACCTCACTCCTGGCGACACCGTTTTTCTTCAACTTTCGCACTGCATCAGGGACATCTGCATGTCGCTTGTACGTTTTTCCTGCGATAAGGGTCTGCAGACACGCATGGAGCGCTTTAATCTCCTTCTCCTTGCCGCTTGGCTCTGGCTCTTCTTCGTCATATGGCTCGAGCTGCAAGCCCTCGCTGATGCTGTACGTCTGGTCAGAGCACGAACAAAGGCTCGTGGCCATGAGGCTTCCTGACACCAGAGCGGCGATGAGATAAGGGTTTTCTGGGGAGATTTCGTGGTCTTCATCGTCGTTGAGCAAGTCTCGGATGGTCTCGAAGATCTCGCGAGCTATGAGCGAGCCCAATTTCTCCTGGAAAATTGTGTCGGGCCCGGTCACAGCATATGGCTGTGGAATCGGGACAGTCGGGAGCCGCTCGCTGGATTCTATGGAGAGAAGGAAAGAGGTATATTCGCTTGTCCGACCTGGAGTGGCTTTGCAGCTGGCGACATATCCCTGGACGAGTTGCTCAAGATGGGCGATGTAGTTGCCGCTAGTGGTGGTAGAGAGAATCGATAAGGCAGTCTCGATATCGAGAGACTGGACGGAAGAAGCGAGCTTGGTAGACATAATCAAGATATCTTCCTTGTATCTTCCCGACTGTGAGATTTAGCGCTGAGGTCGACTTTGACTTTGTTGACTTGGAGACCAGCGGGACCTTGAGGCGGTGCGGCGCTGAGACAATGCTGGCAGAACAATAATAAGACAAGGCGGCAAGAGCAGCAGCATCCCTAAACGAAAACCTACCGATTGGGGTTCTGTCAATTCATGTCCTCTGGCGGAGCTAATTGCGCCAGAAAACGTCGAGTTGAAGCCAAGAAAGTTGGACCATGGTTCGTGGGGCAGAGGAGGCAGCGATGGACGAGCGTCCAGCATAAAGGATTGGCGCGACAAGGACCTCCGACCAGAGTGAGGAAGTTCCACGTCAGCTGGTATGACTCAGAAATACTGGGTAAATACCGCCGGGCCGAGTTGTTCCGCTGACAATGTCACCGAGGCCTGAGCCTCAGAAAATTACACCAGTGCGCCCAGATAAGGTAAGACTGTAGCTCGCCCAGATTTAAATTGTGGGAAAGATAGCGGGGTTTCAAATGAAACCCGGTTTTGGCAGTGAAGCTGCCGGCTCCGGCGCTGGAAGTTTGAACGCTTGTGTGGCGTTCAAAGCAACCAAGACAACACTTGAACCGATCAACTCCCGTACACAAGGAGACCGGACAGCGTCAGGCAGAAGGCCCAAGAACCCACCCGGAGCAGAGCTCTACGAGCAAGTTGCAACGCTCGGCACGGGCCGGACTGACTGACGAAGCCCCAAACCCACCCCGAGGTCTGCGTAGGGACTGGATCGGATAGGATATTGAGTCGATTAAGTTGTGAACTGCCAGTGCTGTAAGGATCAGCAAATTAAATTTGACATCATATACGAGCAAGAGGCTAAGATATGGGTGAGATGTGAAATATCAAGCCTCGAGTACTGATTTCAAAGGCAAAGCTGCGGAATGATTGCAAGATATCAACGGCACATATTGGTGCAGGTCACAAATGAATTAATCCATAGTTCCGAATAGAAAGAGCAGTCTCAGGACTGATCATTAGCATAAGTAGCCTCAGTTTGAAGTTATGCAATTTTTGTAACCACCGCGCAATGACAAAGCAGCATCTCAAGTGCCGAATAAGCTGTTACGACGTTCGAGAATGTGTCATGCGATCAACATGTATCTATAAAGAAGGAGCAATTACCTTTGAAAATTGAATGCAGTTCAATAAACCAGGATGAGCGGTACCAAACAGAATACCCGATATATCTTTCACGATCCACTGACCCAACAAAAGCCACGGTATTTTGAGATGATAGTTGTCCTATTTAGGATTAGACACAAGATAGCAGTGATATCACATCTCCTGCGACATATTTACAGTAGCTTTGTGAGTTGACACTGGATTCAACGATCTGAGAAGACCCTCAATGACACGAGCGGCGTGTTGCGTACCTCCCCTCAATAGAGGAAGTAAAGCTGCCATCAAAATTATGAGTACTACGCCTCGAGATCATATGAACAAGATCAATTCCAGTGAAGATATATAATTTAATCACAAGTTAAAAGGACTTATCTGTGCCCGGACTCGTGGCGACTTGGAGTAAAGCAAGCTGGAGTGAAGGTGAGAAATGAATCTGGATGTATTAGGCCATATAAGAGCCGATTGCGATCGAGATCACCTGCGGAGTCATGGATATGGTCCCCGGAGTTTGATAATTTAAAGTGATTACTCTTGCTCAGATTTGCACGCAAGTAAATCCGCAGGAACCAATCTGGATCAGGTCAACAAGATGGAAATATTGACGAAAAGGAGTTCCGGGACATATACAACTGCAGAGCACTGTTCTGGGTAGGCTATTTCTTGTGTCACTGGACTCAGTATTGCATTTAAATGTTAAAGAAGCATCAATCCCAGGTCAAAATCATCTTCTGAAATCCCTATGGGCTATTTAGATCCGACGTGAAACTTGATGTGAGTCACGACGAGCAGATAAGGAAAGAGGTCCAATAAAGCAGCTAAGTATTGCAAAGCAAGTGAGAAACTTGTGCATGAGACGACCACAAGTCAGTGCTGCAATATACAGGTTCAAGCCAGTTCATGATTTCCACCATGTCTTGAAATGAAAACAACAAGATTTGATGGACGTCGTCCGAACACGAGATGGTATCCAAGTTTAAACACATCAAAGTAAACCATGATACATAGATAGATCTCATGACAGTTCAAAGCCTTATCAGCGCATGAGCAACCGGTAATCTCAAATTGAGAGCAATGAGACAATAACAGATCAAGATAGGATCGGACAGAAGAGAGCCGCATATCAAGATGCAGCTTTGATCAATATAATATGAGACGAGTCCCGGATACAGCATTAATGTTGGGCCAAATTGAAAATCAGAGTCAAAAGTCTATTCAAGCGAGAAGAACTCCATTTTCGGGCTCTCACAAACCATGAAAACAAAAGATATTGAATTGAAAGAGAGCCACGTTGGCAACGATTGACCAAGAGATTAAGATCAGAGAGAGGTTGAGTATACAAGACTAGATGAAGTTCGAAGTTTGTTGATGCATATGCCAATAGCAGAGAGAGCTGGGAAAGTTGAACCGACTCAGAGTCCAAGGAAGAACTTGGCGAGATCATGCAGAATCGGCGGCAAAAGTAGAACAAAGGGTAAAACGGAGAACCACTCACCAGGTCACAGAAACCATACCCAGCGCTGTCAGCTTGAAGCCAGATCAAATTCAAACACATTGTGATATCAAATATGACAGCAAGTCAAGCAAGTTGAAATATGAGATGAAGATGTGCAAGGGTAGAAGTTGATCAACATGTAGAGAGTATGAAAATGGAGATGGAGTACATAAACAGTTGTGCGACAGAGAATTCTCTAGCATGCTTGCCGAGACAATATGGAACCCCAGCAAAAGGAGGGAAGGTGAGAGAGGGGGAAGAATGGCGAATCACTCACCAGCTTGAAAACCATACCTGCATTGTTGGTCTGAACATATGAAGTCAGTGTCCAGATGCTCTGTACAACAAAGCATCCAAACAACCGAAATTAAAGGAAACAGAGTAAATAAATGCAGCCATCATTTCTCGGGAAAGAAGAATGAACAACTTGGGAGTTAAATGAGAGCTGAAGCTGCCGTTCATTGCAAGTCAGGATGTCAGTCCGATATTGATATGTCAGTGAAAGACAAGTTGAAACCAAGTACAATCAAGAGCACAGTGTGACAAGGAATCATCTGGCACCATTGCCGAGACAATCCAGAGCAGACAAGAAAGGGTAGAGGGGGAAAGCATGTGAGGACTCACTAATTCAAGGGAAAGTTGACAAAATCAACCCCGCATTGTCGGCCTCGGTCCTGAAATATGCCAGTTGCGGCAACTTTGCAGGCTGTCCAAATGTTAGCAGGCACGTAGGTGTTAATTCCTTAAGAAGAGAGTGGAAATACTCAGGTGATCACGCAAGAGGCACCGACAGCTGGTCGCGGTAGGATATTCGGTTTTGAGATTAGATGTTAGATTAGAGTAAAGATTAGGTTATAACACGCGAAGATAAAATTTCCGGAATGGGAAAATACGAGTTGCGAGTTGAATTTCAAGTTATGAGCCCAAATTGAAATGTGGGAAGGGACGAGTTCGAGTTTGGATTAGGACGGTTCGAGTGTAGCTTTGAACAAGTTCAAGTTTGAGTATATGGATTTGAGTTTAGATATATGGACAAGTTTGAATATATGAATTCGAGTTTAGATATATGGACGAGTTCGAGTTTGAATTTTTGTGCGAGTTCGAGTTTATATGGGAAAACAGGCCAAGAATGGCACTTGAAGAATAATGGCCGATAGAGGGCATGGGGGAATGAAAATATATTCAAATGGCACATACCTCTGCAAGAGCTAGCTAATGCTCAGTGGACAGCATTCCCGGACCTCTCGATGTTGATGAAATACGGTAAATTCTCGATTTTTTTTTTGAGCCAATATAAGTTGGCGCCGTGCTACGAGGTTCCGTTGGTAGGCCCGTGAAAAGCAGAGTAACATTTTAAGGAAGTGAAGCGCAGTAGTGGGAGATCTTCGAAGAATGTCGAGGGTCGAGGACCAATGTGAAGAATCATTTAGGTGGCCATGGAAGGAAGGGTTCGGATGAAGAGCTGAATGAAGAAGAATAGCTCGAAAATTTCTGGGAGACGACGAGAGACGCCGAGCGGCCAGGCGAGCAATGCGAGTGAGACGAGGCAGCGAGGGAAGTCGAAGACTTGAAACCACGTGATGGGAAGACAGGCTCGCATGGGCGTCTTACCTTATCTAACACTTTCGTAGGCGTACCTTATACTATAGCTAACAACACGTCTCCCTTATAGATACCACAATCACCAACCTGGTCATTGTCGTCGAGCGCCCTTAAATTGAGGCGGTGCTTTTACACCTTTCCCTCAACCTCACCATCGGCTTCTCGACTTGACTTGAATGGAGCTTACAGACGCTGATGATAGCAAGAAATATATTTCCGTCTACGAGCGCGGCCTGCAGCGGTTCAATGGCGAGCTCTGTGAACTGCAAAACAGTTTGAAAAGGATGCAGAGGAAAAGAGATCTTCTTTACCAACAAGTGCGTCACACTCACTCTTCATTATTACCCTCTCTCATGCTCGTATTAGTTCAGTGAATCTGGACCTTCCGGCTTTTCGCGGCTCCTCAGGATTCGGTGACGACCTCGATTCACTCTTGATTCACTCTCCCGAGATCGTGCGCCTGGATGCGAATATCGAGCACGTTGAATCGGTCATCTCCAGGGTCATTAGTGACAGCGAAAACATCAGCGACATGTTCTCTTCTCACCGACATCTAATCTCTTGGGTTAGATTCATTCCACCGGAAGTATGGGCTAACATATTCTGTCGGAAAAATCTGATCAGCCTCGTGAGAGTTTCTGTCTCATCAGCCTCGCGAAGTGTCTCAAGGTGTCTCACGAAGTTTCAAAAAGATAATTTTTGGATTCAACTAGAGTATCCCATACCTCATAATGCCTAATGAGACAGGCTGAAAACTCATGAGGCTATTTTTATTTTTCGGACATCATGTTCTGCATGGACGACGAACATTGTATCGAATGGAGCATCACCGCTGCACCATTCGGTTTCCAGCTTGTCTGCTCGACATGGAGAAATACGGTCCTGGCCACCCCTCAGCTATGGGCTTCGCTTTCACTCGATATCATTCCTGGAACCCCTTGGAAACGACAACTAGATACTCGCAGGGTACGTAGCGGAGCTGTACCTGTCTCTTTAGAGATACAATGATACCCGAGCTCGAGCTGCGAATCCACCGACGAAACCATCGACTCTTTATCGAGCTCATTGCTCTCAATGTCCTCGCGCTGGCAGCGGCTTGGTCTATTCGTCCCGACAAACTGTCTAACCGGACCCATGGATTCAGAAATGCCATTGCTCACCAGTTTGATCATCGGAGGCAGCACTCCTCCTATTATTATCGATATCAGTTCCAAAGCTCCTCGACGTTCCAGTATTTCCTTCCAATGCATCTACCAAGACCCTCGTTCATGGACACTCCCTTCTTCCAATCTCACAGAATTCCGGTCTCAGTTTTGCCTCGACGTCCAAGATGTTCTGAAACTTCTTGGTTCAGTGCCGCTATTGGAATCTGTCGCTGTTCGAGTGATTTCAACTAATAGTATTTTTCCATCGCCGACAAATATGACCAGACTTTCGAAACTGGTTTCATTGACATTGGAAACCGGCTCGGACAATTGTTTAAGCCTGTTCATGCATCTCGAGATTAGCACTCATCGGTCGCTATTTACTACGGAATTTTCAATGACATCGACGCTCATTGGCTGTGCTGTTTGATGTCGCAGTCCATTGCGAAAAGTGACCTTCAAGTTGAAGGGATTTACAGTGTTTGAAGAGGACCTGAAAGAGATGATTCAGAAGATTCCGACACTTGTTCAGATCTTTACCTTCTGGGGTGGATGAAGGACCTCCAGCTATGGCAGAACTGCTTGCAGAGCGGTGTGTTCTATCTCAACCTTCGTCGTCCTGTAACGAATGCCTTTATACAGTCGATCTGGACATAAATTTGAGGATTGGAACGGTGATCTGGGGCTTGTCACATTGACAGAGGTATGACTGTCTATATATTTGCTCTGCTAAAGGCTCACATCGGTCGAAGATTCAAGATCCCCTACATGCGCTGTGATGTACTTCTTAGGCGATTGAAGTTGCGGAGACAGCGATTGTTCTTCTTTGAGCCAATGTATGTGTCTGATACAATCGAGCTCGGTAGATAGTCGATATGCGCTTTTCCACAGTAGTGTCTGCCGCTCTGTGGCGCACGGATTACTGAATCCTACTGATGATACTAGGACTCCCAACAATGTAAGTAATTGTGTTGCTATTACATGCCACAGAAACGTGTCTTGTTGTTTCAGATATTGACAATATTGCTCGGGCGCAAATATCTTGCCCGACGAGGAATGCTGCTTGTATCAGTAAGCTTTGGTCAGCGGGCGGAGCTGGACGGGTTGCCATTCTCAGTTAGCCGTTTAGGTCAGCGGGATTTACACTCAGGGTAGACATTGAAGCGTTCCAGTATCACCTAAGTAGTGATATATTCTAGCTAACCACTCAAGCTTTCAAGATTGAGTCCCAACTAGTAGGTCTCCGCGACTTGGGAGAAACCTGTAATATCAATATTGATGTGGAAAAAGCTCCGACTACTTGATGTCGATGGCACGAATCTGACGGCCCATTTCGGGCTTGGTGGTGTTCGAACGCTCTTATTTAGTCCCTTACGGGACTTGATCCATTAAGTACTTAACTGCTTGCCAAATTTTCTCACTGACCAAGATCTGGCCTGCTGGGATTGTGAGACTTATGGTCTAATTCAGATGATATTCTGACATCGCTTGTGTGAATTAATGGGATGGTTGTCGCTGACAGTCACCAACAGCAAGTACTTTGCTTGACAGTTGCAAAGATGGCTCTGTAAGTCGGCCCGGCTAATGAAGTCACCGTTGAGTACGTTGAGTTACCGTGGTCCGGATATATCCACCTCGATGTCATCATTCATCTCGTAGACGCGGTTCGGCGATTCGGTGAGCTTGATTTGCTGATATTTAAACAAGTCCGCTGACCATTTCCTTCTTCCCTCCAACCACCATGCCTTCCACATTTGAATACAAATTCGACACCCCAGCCTTCAAAGGCACCACCAGCTTCAACACTGGTCTCTTCATCAATGGAAAATTTGTCGACAGCGTCGATGGAGACAAAATCGACGTCGTGAATCCAGGTATGCTTCTTTCCTCGACCAATTTCGTCAGAACTAAGATATCGTAGCCACCGGCAAATCCATCACATCTGTTGCTGCCGGCACCAAAAAAGACGTCGATATCGCTGTAGACGCTGCCAAGCATGCATACAAGACGGTCTGGGGCTTCAAGACCTCTGGCCACAACCGTGGAGTTATGCTCTCCAAACTTGCAGATCTCGTTGAACAAAACATTGACGAATTCTCTGCGCTGGAGACCTTGAACGTCGGTAAGCAAGCCACTCTATCGCCGATTTCTTTCCCTTGGTTGTTCTGTTATCGTGATCTGATTGGATCGCAGGAAAGCCATTCATGGTTTCTAAAATGGCGGATATTACTGGAGCGGTAAGCTGTTTGCGATACTATGCTGGATGGGCCGATAAAGTCACGGGGCAAACCATCGAGGTGGGACTGTCGTGGATTCTGCATGTCGAGGCGCTCATTCTCGTTTTTGCAGACCTCAGACACAAAGTTTGCATATACTCGTCATGAACCATATGGCGTTGTGGGAGCCATCATCCCATGGTAAGCTGGTTTCTTTTGCTATATGCGATTGCAATTGACGCGATCCCATAGGAATTTCCCTTTGGTAAACTCATTTCTTGAGCATTTTCATGGCGATTCTAATTGCCACTACCTCGTCAGGGGATGCTCGCCTGGAAAATCGGACCAGCGCTGGCTACGGGCAACACAGTGGTGCTCAAGGTGATCTATTTGCTTCATACTTCCTTGCTTCCTTCCTCCGTGGCAATCAGTATTACTTACGACTCTCACAGCCTTCAGAAATCACACCGTTGACAGCTTTGAGGCTTGCAGGCTTGATAAATGAAGCCGGTTTCCCACCTGGTGTCCTCAATATTGTCAATGGATATGGTAAGCCCGCTACCATGGTCTGGGATCTACATGTCCTGACTTTTTTAGGTGCTACCGTCGGCCAGGCCATCTCAGAACATCCACTGATCAGAAAGGTTGCTTTTACGGGCAGCGGGTTGACTGGCAGAAAGATCCAAGAAGCAGCCACCCGGAGTAATCTGAAGGTCGTCACCCTGGAACTTGGGGGCAAGAGTCCTAATATCATCTTTGATGATGCGGATTTGGAGCAAGCTGTCAAATGGGCGGCGCGTGGAATCTTGTAGGCTTTTTGCGTTGCAAACTTTTTGTATATGCTAATTCCACTACGTGTAGTGCAAACATGGGTCAAGTTTGCACCGCTGGATCTCGTATTATTGTGCAAGAAGGCATTTACGACCAGTTTTTGGCTGCTTTCACCAAAGCCACAGAAGCTCTTCAAAGCGCCACCGGTGATCCGTTTGCTCCGACGACCCATCACGGTCCTCAAGTGTCTCAGCTTCAATTCGATGTACGTTTCTTCGGTTTTACTTTCTTCTTCGCGTCCTTTCCTCGCTTTCAAATTAGTAAATACTGAGGTATCTTTCCCCTCAGCGCGTCATGGGATACATCGAGTCAGGCAAGTCGCAGGGTGCCACTCTTCACACCGGTGGCGAGAAACATGGCTCCGACGGATTCTTCATCAAGCCCACCATTTTCACCGACTGCAAACCCCATATGAAGATCGTACAAGAGGAGATCTTCGGTCCTGTCGCGTCGATTCTGAAATTCAAGACCGAGGAAGGTATGATGGTGTCTTTTCTCGTCGTGAAAGGGCTATTTCTGACTTTCTTAACAACTTTAGAGGCCATTGAGATCGCCAATGACACAGAATACGGTTTGGCCTGTGCTGTTTTTACGGAAAACAATGCCAAGGCGATCCGTGTTGCTCATGCGCTTGAGGCTGGAACTGCTTGGGTACGTCCTATTCTTGATTGAGCGATATCTGGTACTCATCTAGCTTGCAGATCAACTGCTACAACGAAACTAACAATGGTGTTCCTTTTGGTGGATACAAGCAATCTGGAAACGGACGTGAACTTGGAGATTATGCTTTGTCTACGTGAGTTTTGTTCTTGAAGGCTGCATCTTCAGAAACTCAATGTTGTTTTTTCAGCTACACCCAGGTCAAGGGTGTCCATGTAAACCTTGGACAGAGATTGTAGGACAGAGATTGTAGGTCGAGACGCTCTTGTGAAGTTCCGAAGACATTCGAGGATTGATGTACTTGTAAAACTTGAGGGAAAAACTTGTATGAACAGGCCTTTCGATTGTTCAACGATCTCTGCTGCAGCTTGAGCTGCCGCGATCCGTTAAAAGGCAAGCCCCGGTATTTGATGGCACGAAGGCCAAAAGTTAGCTAGCCCATCGCGGCTAGAGCGCCTGTCCCAAATGAAAAGCATAGTGTTCGATACAAGGGGGATTACATTGAAACGATAAACTATTGAAGGCGTGAAGGTAAGTAAGATTGCATAAGTAAGGGGAATCCAGGGCAAGAAGACATGTTTGTCAGGATATTTTCACCGCCATGTCTCTGGAATGGTCTCGTTGAGATCTCGAGGTGGAAGAGGTACCCCAAAGCCGCAAGACGACAAATTCATGTCGTAGCACAAGTCCATCTCATAGTCCATGAACGGCGCGACTGAATCCAGCTCCCAATCGTCATGAAGCCGGCCAAGTTGAGATTCCGGTTCCTTCCTCTTGGACCTCTTCTTATTCCGTTTCGTTGGTGAAGAAGAAGAAGAAGAAGAAGAAGAATTCGGTAACGACGAGGAAGAAGGCGATGGTAAGGAGGAGAAAGAAGAAGGTGAGGCGGCAAAGTCCGTGAAGGGTGTCGAAGCAAACTCTGCGAATGCCCTAGAAGCCAGAGTCAAATGAGCTTCGGGATCGACCTCTGCTTTACTAAAGACCAAAGGCTGGTCCAGAGAACTGGATGATGAGGGATCGGGAACTTGGTCAAGCCGACGAGACGGCTGAACAGAAAATGAGCTTGGATATCGAAGGCAGATGGGTTTGACTGACCAGCACAGGCCCTTGGAAGAGATGAGCATCAGGGGTCTGGCTGCGAGACTGAAAAAGAATGAGCATGGATTAGAATGAACGGAGGAGAGAAGACTGACCAAGGAGGGCCCTGGCAAAGATTTATTATCGGTCTTGGCTAGTTCGACGGGATGCTGAAGAAGAATAAGCCCAGGTCCAACTGAAAAATGGCGACCTACCAGCACAGGGCTCGATGGACCATCTGTGGGCTCCTGCTTCACAGTCGCAGCAATGGTGGAGAGCTGCTCGACGGCAAGAAGGGATGGTCGAGAGGCGTGACGAGAAGGTCTCGGGGGAACATAAGAATCTGACTCGACGCTGCTTCGGGTGACTGAAGAGCGAGCAATGCTAGCAGCTCGACGTTTTTTCCCTCTGTTGCCTGGATTGAATTTGTAGTTTGGATACCGGATGGCATGAAGCCTTTTTTCTTGCTCGGCCTTCTCTTCAAACGGCCGCTGCTCAGCCATGGTCATAGACCTCCAGACGATGCCAGCCTGCTTGCTGAGATGGTTCTGTTCAATAGAGCCAGAGCCGGATTTTTTCCTCATTGTCTTGATATAATGGGAACGGAAGATCATGAATTTGTTGGATGGTCGAGGAGGATGACTGAGACTGCGGACGCGCTGCATCTCGGTGTGATGGTGGTTGTTGTCCATCTGGTCATGACATGCTGGTCCTATAAGAAAAAAATGACCGAGTCAATTCAGTCGGAGACGGCAAGAGTCGGTCGACTTACCCGGTTCGGTTCGGCGAAGCACAGATGAGGCGTAAGAGTTGCGGATTACGGGCATGGTTTGAGCGAGAAAAGTAAGGGAAGATCTGGGCTGTGGATCGGCTATTTGAAGGAAATAGACGCGTGGTCAGACATTCCTTATTCCGACCGAACCCGTTCATGTTTCCACAAAATGTGCTTCCAAATCGGGTTCGCGACAAAGAGTTGTTGCAACGAGGCCGGCTCTGTCACAATGGTCACGAAGAGGCGTGATAATGAACAAAGGCGGCTCATTTCCCCTCTCGGGCATAGGCCAAGGTAGATAATGTGATAACTCCGAGCTGGATCTTACCGCCACGGCGCTTTGGTGGGCTTGGAGTTGAAACCAGTACGGTTAAATTCAAGCCTGAGACTGCCGGCAACCAGAGCTAAAAGGACGGGGATCTCGAATATCTTGCAGATTCAACAAGACTCGAGGCTTTGATTACGATTTCAATTTATCTACGCAAGCGTGTACGCCACATTTATAAACTTTTGAATCTGTGCCTAGGTTTGCAAGATTCTGTGGACGGTCAGTAATACATCTCGAGTCGGTCGGTTATATATTCTTCGTCGAAAGGATATTCAAAGTCAGATGTTTAGCTACATACCATGTCGACAGCTTTTTTGTTCAATAATGGTGAGTTTAGAATCGAGTCAGACCTGAGATATCCGAATGTCCGATGAACGGAACAGCTCAAGTAATAAGCTGTAATAAGTACTTAGAGCGTCACCATAACTTTACGTCTCACAGGGCAACTGCCATCAGATTTCCAGATTACCGTCTGGTCGAAGGACTGGTCGGACGGCCTTGCAAATTAAATGGAAGAATCAGGTGTTGGAGTAGTAAAATCAAATTGGGTAAAATGACCGGACACAGCAAGGACACCGCTATGTCTTTCTCTATCGATCGGAAGACCGGCGAGAAGATTGGGCAAGCTGGCAAAAACTTTGCGCTCAGTTCAGTGCAGAAGGAAGTCTCGAGTACCTCGAGGAAGTAAATACATGTAGTCGATGATTCACGCAAAATCAGCACATTGCATGGTCAGATCGGAAGAAGCAACCTATCGGACTTGAACTCAAGGAACCGTCAGTTTGACGCGACAAAATAATATATTAGAGTCGCCTGGAACGTGCATTAGGGTGTTGAATATCAAAATAGAAAGCCAACTTGACTCGAGCTTTACTTGACGCGCTTCGACGCGTCATAATCTAAACGTGACAATGATCACGTGAGAATAAAGACGCGTCAAAACTTGATTGGCGCCTGGCGCCCCATAGCTGAACAATGGACTGAAAAGCTATAAAAGATGGTCACATAAAGTCACAACAATAATGTCTACTCTCACTCTTACCAGCATGAACAACCGATATCGATGCAACTCGCCCTTGAACCCTTCAAATACTAGTCTCTCCTAGACAGACTCGTTACGATCAACAAGTTGATGTATAGAGTCTGTTACTTACCACGGGTGCTGGGCGCCCGACAACCTTATTACCAAGCATTAGGCACGTGACAGTTTTAGATGTCCTCTTCCAAAATCAAATCGTGTCTGCGCGTCGAAGATGGCAATAGAACAAGATGCATAAGGAAGCATATACTAGTGTATGTTGGTTAAATTAGTGTTTTGAGGCCAAAACGGTGGAAGTCGACAAGTAAATTCTGTCATCTCATAATATCACAAGCCTGCAAGAGCTGGCTATTTCTCACCTGAACTTCTTTGGACGTTGACTCCTGGCCACGAACACATCATATGTGCCATTTTGAAGCTGTTTGGCCATGCCGACAGCCAAACACTAATAGGGCACCTTACGGTGGGGTTGTCGATGCGTCTGAAGCTCTGGTCAAGAGTTCTGAAGGAACTCTAACACAAAACCGAAAACACACACTAACTCTCTTTTGAATACCCTGGTTTTGCGAGGTTTCGACTTAGAGAATAGCGGAAGGAGAATAGAGTCTGTTTGATTCAATCGAACTGACTATCAAGTTTGTGTAAAGAAGCTAGGTCGAACACTTGGTTCTGCCTTTGCCACGAAATGGGGTTTGTGCAAGCACGGTTGTTCTGTTTTAATCCCAGAAGGATGTAAAGGTTCGTAACTAGAAAACTCGCAAGCTTCCTCGAATCTACTGCTTTGAACGAATAGACAATAAAGTCCACAAGTCTTCAACAAGTATACTCTCAATGTTCGCACTGGTTGGCTTCTTGCCCACTGGATAACACACTATTGAGTTCAAAGTTCCTTTCTAATAGCTGCTGCCAAATGCTTAAGCTGTTCGATTGGGGTACAATTTACTGGTCTACTAATGATACAAACGAGCTCTTTATATACTGTACAAGTTATGTTCGATCTCCGCTTTAGAGTCCGATTCTGAGATGTATTAATAGCTATGACTCGAACTGGTCACGTTTTGTGGAGCTTTTGAGCTAATTATAGCTTCGCTTTGTCAGTTCGAGTCATTGGCATCTCGGATCGAGCACCTCCACAGTGGCTATGCGTCCTTTCGAGTCATCGGCATTCTGGATCGAGCACCTCCACAGTAGTGGTCTAGATCGTTTCGGGTCAATTCACCCCTATATGTTCCGTAGGTGTTTCCGGGTTGCTCCTTTGGAGTCCGGGTTCGTCCTGGGTGTGTTTTAGGTCTTATATTCAAATAGATATTATCCTATAAGCCTTTCCTTTTATCTAGAGTGCATTCTTTTGCCTAGACCGAACTATCTTTGTGTAGATATATCGTTTGTTCTGAGCTAAAGTTCATTCGTAGTCATGTCCTGCTTCGTTCCTTTATGTGAACGATCGAGTTTCGTACCAAGTTCCCTTGAGCATTTGGAAACGTATCCTTGATATGCGTTATCGATCAGTGTCCTTGCAGTTGGCTTGCTAGCACACCTTCTATGTATTAGAACGAACGACTCTTCAAGTATTCGAGCAAGGCATCTCTAGTACCATTGATCGATCCTTCTTGAGTGTTGAGTTCGAGCTCCTAGTCGAGTATTCGAACGAAACACTATCAAGTGCTATCGTTCGATCCTACTTAAGTTGCCCTGGTATGATCGACTCCTGATGATATACATTTCTAGACCAGTCGGATCTCCTGTCTAAAGCTCTTATCCCTTGTGTGGTGTCGCGCATTTTAATGCGCCAGACTCGCATAAGACCGGTCGGGATGTGCCACAAAAAGACATGGCGGGGCGAAACCACTAAACTCGGAGGACCCGACTATGGTCCGATCAATCCATTACGTTGACAAAGGCCCAATACGGACAGGATGCGGGAAATTCCTTGTAGAACAGGCCAAAGTGAGTATGACCCGAATAGATTGGTCAGCACGAGGCTGTTCAGTCCGCGGCGTTCTGAGTAGAACGACCAAGCACTGACAAATCAACGCCGAGGCCGATGCACCGCCTTAGAGGACAGCTTTCAGTTTCCAGAATTCTTAGGATGCGTTAGGAAAGGTACAGCCACAGCTCTGTAGAGTATAAAAAGAGGCTTGTATTGTAGATAAAAAGATAATAACAATCCCCCAGGAGGCTCTATTACAGACACTGGACGGGGCTGGACATCGGACAGAACGACGAGCAACGGATTTCATTTCCGTTGACATCCATCATCAATAGCGACTAGCTGTATCGGGGTTGATTGACTTGATCAATTGCTTGCCGATCGTTTACGTTGTCGTAACCTCTTTGGTCATCGCCTTGGACCGCGACCAAGCTTATTCGGCTAAACTACTACAGCGACTACGTTTATTCGGCTCACCTAAATCCTATACACCCGATATTCCCGATCCTTTATCCATCTTATCCTTCCAGAGCACCTGATCACCTTATCTTATCATCCCGATCACAAATCCCGACGACGATAACCTTGCTTTTAGTGAACCCCTACTTCATCGAACGTTTGGGACTCTACATTGTTTCTATTGTAGTGACATTTCCCATCGCATACGCTTACTGAGCAGCACATTCTGGAGCCCACCGCGAGGGGCTTCTTTCACTAAACTAGGTTTATCGCTCTATCACATTCAGTGGCCTCCATCATCCCATCCCGACTACCACTCTTAACTCTTGAACAGGAACTATTCAGGTCGATCCATAATCCTGATAACTACCTGCAAAACAATAACGTTGGCAATATTGCGAGCAGTTCAGGCGTAACGACGCCCGATACTTCGAACTCAAGACCTAGAGCAATATTTCCCAGGCCTTCGGAATTCTCAACGGAACAGTTGTTCCAGCAGTTAAGTCAAAGACCTGAATCGGAACCCGACAGATCAACCCCGAACACGTCTTATTCAGGTACCCCAGCCTTTTCCTATACCTATCCGCCGGTTCCCCCGCCTCCACCGCCCCCTCCTCCTGTATATCAGTCTAGACCTTGGAATTACATCCATAGAGCAATGACAGCCAATAGTAAATCAATTTATATGCCAGGAGTCGGGCATCATACTGCACCAATCTTTGATGGGAAGCCCCGGTCACTTCGGCGATTCTTCTTGGACATAGACGCCCTTGCGGCAGAATGTACGACTAAGCCAAGTGAAGAAGCGCTGAAACAGAAAGCTTGTCGCTATGTAGACATCAATAAGTGTGAGCTGTGGGAAAGTTTGGCAGCTTTTCAGCCAAAGAATGCCAATGCTACACCACCAACAGGAGGGACTTGGGACAAATTCAAGAAGGCAGTCATGAGACTCTATCCTGGGTCGGAGAATGAAAGAAGGTACACTCAGGACGATTTGGACCGAATCGTCGGGACATACACCCGCACCGGTGTCAGTAACCGCCAGGAATGGGGTAGTTATGTCCGAGAGTTCACCGTAGTCGCAAACTATCTTGAAGGGACAGGTCAGTTATCGGCGCATGAGAAATCTCGAGCCTTCTTCCGGGGAATGAACGACAGTTTGCGGGAGAAGATCCGAAACCGACTCGCCATTCTCCATCCTGATCACTATCCGGATCAACCCTACGAACTAGAAGTGCTTCTTAAAGCTGGGGAGTTTGTTTTAGTCGGGACAGTGGCCGACGGGATAATTAGAACAGTGGCCTCTAAAGCAGAGACGTCGGATGAATTAAAGCGAGAAGACATGAGCACCATGATGGCAAATTTTATGACGCTCATGATGACTCAAGTACAGAGCCTTATTCCACTGCAGAACATCAACTCGGGGATTCCTAGACAGGCCAATGGACCCAACCAAACCCGAACCGGTAACCAAAGCCAGCCTGATCCGCAAACCCGATTGCCGATTCCGACCCAACAACAAGCGTTCCAGCAGTTCCAAAGTCAATCAGGGCAAGGAAACTATAATCGCCCCAATGGAAATAGGCCATTGAACCAGTTCAACGTTCAAAGCACAGGCCAGGGAAATGGGAACCAAGAAGGGTTCAACAACAGTCAGCCCTTCTGGCAAGATCGGGACTGCGCTCAGTGCGGAGGAAACTGTAAACGCGAGAGACACGCTTGCGAGAGATTAGCCCAGTACTTGAAGGAAGGAAAATGTATCAAGGACCCAGTTACATTCAGAATCAAGGCTAACGACGGGAGAGACCCAAGTGAGCTCAAAGGAGGAAGAGCTATACTTGACCAGATCGACTGGTACAACACCAACTATCTGAACAACAACGCGGCGGGCAACCCAACTGGTAATGCCCCGACGGCCCCGACAGGTCCGAATTCGAACACTTTGGCAGGAACAAGCAACAACGTACCGAGAGCATCAGCTCCAGTAGCGACATCCCTTTTCTTTGCCTGTGGAGAATCGAATGATGCAGAGGACCTAGAGGAAGGGGAAATTGAGCAGACAGCAGAGGAGGTGATGGATGCATACAATTTCGAGATAGCTCGGATGCAGGATGATTTAAACTGGATGAAAGCACAAAACCGAAGAACCCAAGAAGCTAAAGTCTTCAGCTTAGACACGTGGTCAAAAGCTAAAGCAAAACTAGCAGAAGCTAAGGCAGCAGTTCATCCAGTACCTTCCGCGCCGAAAACTACTCCAGTACCGAAATCCAAGGCCAAAGTAGTGACTTCGGAACTAGTACCTACCAAGCCCTTGCCCGAGGCCACGGTGGAGGCATCCAAATCAGCGGATCCAGAGCGAAGATATGACACATCGGCAACACGTGATGGCATCACTGAGGAAACTCCGCCACCAAATCGATCGGGGCCGGCATACCAAATGACCTCGAATGCCAGGGAAAAGACGGATGAAGGACAAGTTTATGATAAAGTCATGTCTTCACCTGTAACCCTGACCTTGAGCGAGTTATTCGCTGTCAGTGTGCCTATGTGCAAGAGGGCAACAGAGGACATCAAAGGCCGCAAAGTGTCTGCGCATACGGTCTCGATGCTGACTGTAGCCGATAAACCACCCACCTCATGTGTCTTCATGGGCTATGACGCCCCTGAATCTTGGCTTCGAAAGAATCCTAACAAGCTACTACCGGAGCATCTAATATCGGCGGCATACACTCACGCACTCCGATCGCTAGTTCCGAAAGTTGGACCACGCGGGATAGCTATTGAGGCAGTAATGGATCCAGGAAGCCAAATTGTATCAATTTCCGATGGAGTCTGGTCACATTTGGGAGAACCATTGGATACATCCATGATCATGCCCATGAAATCGGCAAACGGAACCATCAACAACACCTTGGGAGTGGTACGAGATCTAGCGTTTGACTTTGGGGGCATTACGCTCTATATGCAAGCGCACGTTGTCAAACAAGCACCTTATGACATTCTGATGGGTCGTCCATTCGATGTATTAAGCGAGAGCATCACTCAGAACTTCAAGAATGAGGAAACTCACATCACGATCCACGATCCCAACCGACTGGGCTTAGTCAGAAAGCTTCCCACCATGCCTAAACAGGAACCCAGGTTTACCTTGGAAAGCGAAGAAGAAGAGGATTTTCCATGAGCCTCGATGACTTGGTAAATCACCGAGGAGAGCTAGGTTTAATCATTACGGTCTATTTTACGGAAAACGGTTATTCACACAGGACACCAGCTGACTCATTTATTGAGCCTCTATATCACGACGACTCAAGCATCCCCGGATATGCAATATGCATAGATGGCATACGAAACATTACATCACAGTTGGGGGGACAATCAACCACGACATCCTTTGCTCAGTCGGCCTTCTTACAGGCTTCGGCCGCTTACCAAACCAGCGATAACGCAATTATAGACGCTCGAGCAAATGATGGGCGCCCAGCGTCAACATTATCATCGGACAAGGCCAGGGAAGAGAGCAATCGCTATCAGGAACTTAATCGGGATCGTGTAGAACATACCATTGCGCACAATTCAAGTTCAAATAAAGCACTGGATGTTTTTGCAACGACAAAGAAAAAGTACAAACCAGTAGCGAAGAAGGTCCGACCGGTCCCGGCAACTTTGCCTGACAAGTTCAGAATCAAGAGAATTATTGAGGGAGATCCATTGGCCGACATGCCCCGCTTACCGGAAAATCCACCGGAGTTCAGCGAAATGGGTCGGTACACTCAAGCCAGGAAAGAGATCATAGACAGAGTGCATAAGGGATCGTTTCTGTGGCCAGCAGAAAGACGCCTAATGCACTACTTTATGATGGTACAGAATGAGGGATTCGCCTGGGACGAGACAGAAAAGGGATCGTTTAACACAACATTCTTTCCACCTGTGGACATGGCGGTCATGCCACATACACCCTGGGTACTAAAGAACATCCCGATTCCGCCGGGACTTTATGCCCAAATAATCGAAACAGTCAGAGACAAGATCAGAACAGGGACCTATGAACCTAGCAATTCATTGTATCGGTCCCGGTGGTTTGCAGTTGGGAAGAAGGATAGTAATGCGGTCCGTTTGGTCCATGACTTACAGCCGCTAAATGCCGTTACAATTCAAGATTCGGGATCGCCCCCTTATATTGAATCCTTAGGTGACAGCTATGGCGCTAGAGCATGCTATGGCTTACTAGACTGGTTCGTCGGATATGACGAGAGGCAACTAGCCGAGTCCTCTCGGGATTATATGACATTTCAATCACCTCTAGGCACCCTCAGGCTTACACGGTTACCCATGGGATGGACTAATTCGGTCCTGATCTTCCAAGGCGATGTAAACTTTGTGTTATGTGATGAGATCCCGCACGTCACAATTCCCTTTATAGATGATGCGCCAATCCTCAGCCCGAACACTCGATACGAGCGTCCTGACGGCACGTATGAGACCATCCCGGGAAATGATGGAATCCGGCGATTCGTGTGGGAACATTTCCAGAATCTGAATCAGGTCGTTCAACGCATCAAATACGTGGGATGCACTTTTTCAGGGAAGAAAGCTTTCCTATGTGTACCGGAAGTTATTATAGTCGGACACAGGTGCACCTATGAAGGGAGATTACCTGACGAATCCTGAGTGGACAAAATCAGGAATTGGGGCGCTTGTCGCAATGCCTCAGATGTCAGAGCCTTCTTGGGAACCGCTGGTCTGATGCGAATCTTCATCAAAGACTTCGCTAGAGTGGCCCGCCCATTGGTACATGTCACGAAGAAGGACGTACCTTTCGAATGGTTAGAACCTCAACAGGAAGCTCAGGAAGCGCTGAAGAAAGCAATTCTGCAGTCACCAGCAGTCAAACTGATTGATTATGAGTCAGATCGTACTGTCACTTTGGCTGTGGACTCCTGTCCGATCGCAATGGGATATACTCTTAGCCAGGAAGGAGAAGATGGGAAACGATATTACAACCGCTTCGGCTCGATCCTGTTCAATGATCGAGAATCGAGGTATTCCCAGCCCAAGTTAGAGTTGTATGGCTTATATCGCGCTTTGAGAGCAACTCGACTTTACACAGTTGGACTGAAGAACTTTGTCGTCGAAGTGGACGCTAAATTCATCAAAGGCATGCTCAATAATCCCGACATACAACCCACAGCCAGTATAAATCGATGGGTAGCAGGGATTTTGCTGTTCAACTTCGAACTAGTACATGTGCCAGGAATTAAGCACGGTCCCGATGGATTATCCCGACGAGTAAAGCAACCGGATGACGAGCCGGAACCAGAAGATGACGAAGATGCATGGCTCGAACGGCAGTACAGCTTCATGCACTTCCTAAATCAGGAAATACCGAAGCACCGATCAGAACCCGTATCGATGTTCTTACACACCACATTTGACACAGTAACGGATCCCTTGACCAATGACAAAAAAGAACATGCCGAGATACCAAGAACTTGTAGCGCTGTTAAAGCCGACAGGAAATTAGATCAAGTCAGACGGTTCCTAACGGACATGACTAAGCCAGTCGGGCTCAACGAAGAGCAGCTTAAATCGTTTGCTCGATACGCGCTAAAGTTCTTCAAGATGGAAGGAAAACTGTGGAAGAAGGATCAGGCGGGGCACCATCGTATAGTACTGCGAAAAGAAGAAAGATTGCCGATTATGAAACAGCTGCATGATGAGATGGGGCACAAAGGAATTCATACCACGACAGAACACATCAATAATCGTTTCTGGTGGCCACAGACTAAAAATGACGTCAAATGGTACATAAATACCTGTCATCAATGTCAGGTTCGCCAAACGATGAAGATAGTCATTCCCCCAGTGGTAGCAACACCAGCTCCGCTATTCGGCAAAGTACACATGGACACCATGCATATGCCAGTATCCTACGGATTCAAGTACTTGGTACACGGAAGATGTTCCCTGTCCTCCTATCCAGAATTCCGAGCCTTACGAAAAGAAAATGCGGTCAGGATTGCTAATTGGATCTTCCAAGATCTTATCTGCCGATGGGGAGCACTATATGAAATAGTCACTGATAATGGACCGCCATTCCTAGCAGCCATGGAGATATTAGAGCAACGATATGGCATCAAACATATCAGAATCTCGGGCTATAACAGCAAAGCGAATGGTTTGATCGAAAGGAAACACTTTGATGTGTGAGAAGCCATGATCAAAGCTGCGGACGGAGATGCCACCAAATGGTACATGGTCCATTATACAGTTTTCTGGGCTGAAAGAGTCACGACTCGAAGGAGTATGGGGTGTAGCCCTTATTTCGCAGCCCATGGAGTTCATCCATCACTCCCAATCGATCTAGAAGAAGCAACCCACTTAACTCCGGCACCAGAATCAGTCATGTCGACTCTGGAACTCATAGTAAGACGCTCAAAAGAGTTACAGAAGCGCAATGATATGCTAGAGAAGATGAGGGACAGAGTACACAAGTTCCGATTGCAACAAACCGCTAAATTCGTGGAAAGGAACAAGAATAGACTCAAGAATTATCAGTTCAAGCAAGGTGCTCTAGTGCTCATACGAAACACTCGGATAGAGACATCTCACAGCAAGAAACAATGGCCAAGATACCTTGGACCATTGATATGTATTGCCAGAAACAAAGGAGGGGCATATATTTTGGCAGAATTGGACGGAGCAGTCCTTCAAAGACCGATCGGGGCATTCAGAGTAATCCCCTATCGAGCAAGATCGACGATCCCATTACCACCACTTGGAAATTTTCTTGATTTGAGCTTTGACGAATTAAAGAAGCTTAGAATGGCGACAGACACAGACCCAGAGGCGGAACTATACAGCGAGGAGGACGGCGAAGAGGATCAGCATTCCTCGGATGAAGAAGAAGAGGCAGAGGATGAAGATTGACCCAGAGGGCCAAAATTTTCAAAGTCGGGGGTGAAAGCGACTTAGCAGATCGGACATCAGAAAGACTTTCTTGAAGAAGGGCTAGTATCTAGAGTCAGTACAAGTGAAAGACTGTTCTAGAATACAAATAAAAAGCCTTCAAAAACAAGCTGGACACAGAAAGCAGACAGTACAGACAAGTCGGACACACATCAAAGAAATCTAGTCGGACACAGACGGATCAAAAATCGATCGGGATCACAAGTCGGACGGACAGGACTACAAGCAGGCGGTAAACTCAGAGAAGTATCTTGTCAAAGTGAAAGGGAACCGGTTATAAAATATCGGAGAACCCCGTCTCGCTTGAAAGATAACTCAGAGCCCGACATCCTGACACTAGCTCCAAGAATGGGAATGTCGGACATAAACGAAACAAAGCAGCTATGGGACATGAATTGGACACAGAACAGCAGAGACGGAGCAGTCAAAGAACAAGAAAAGACCAAATTACATTGGACAAAACGACAAAAATAGAAAATACGGTACAACCGAGCAGAACACTGTTCAAACACTATCTCCTCGCCTTCTTCGACTTTGAGGGACCGGCACCCTTACCCTGGCAACTAGAATTGGTCTTTGAAATCCCCTTACCCTTGCCCCCACGATTTCGAGTCACCACTCTCAACACATACTCAGCGTCAGAGGCAGTACCGGACGAACCATCAGGAAACGGGAATCGAGCCCGATTACCTCCACTGATGTCACGATCATTATCCTCCTCGACCAGAGCATCGCAAGCAGCCGAGAAGGCAGTCGAGCGATAAATACAGCAAGACTTGTTATCGCGCTTGCACTTGAGACAGGTCGCATAAGCCGCTCCGATGCAACGAGCACCGGTGTGAGCGCAACGATGGCAGCTACGACCAATAGCAGTCCAGTTCTGAGCAAAGAATAAGAACAGAAGACGAAGAGAAAAATAGAAAATTACCTGGTAATGCCAAGTGACATCGAGAGATTCTCCTTCAACCAAGGAGGCGGGTAGTTTACATCCCGAGAAAGGAATCGGAGTACTGGTGTTTCCACATGAGCAGAAGGTTTCCTCAGGAGGGAGAGTATCCGGCTGGAAATGGCGAGGAACTGGTCGGAGGTTGGAGGTAGATGCAGGGCGCTTAGCAACCAGAATAGGTTTCCGAGTAGGATGACGACGAGTGGTGGCTTGTCGACAAATCGATGTATGAGGAAGGGAAGAGGAAGCTTGAGGAATATCTTGATCCTCAGAATCGCTGTCAGAACGATTACTGCCCCGATTACTGTCCTGATCACTGGAAGGGGTATCGTATACCCGACGCAAACGGCGACGTTTGGATGAACGACGACGGGAAACATTGTGTTCATCATTGGTGTCAACATCCTCAGCATCGTCGGGCGATACGAGTAAATGTTTTAGCGAAGAGGATGAGGGAAAGACCAAATTTAGAGTATCAGGGTTGAAATTAGACCCAGGGGAAGAAGGTCGGGGCGAAGGATTTTTAGAGGTAACAGCGATGTTGGAGCCTTTGGGTGAAACAGAGCGGTAAATGGAGAAACGAATATTGGGCAAATCGAGTTGTAAGTCCTCGTCATCAAAAACAGGCACAGGAACCCCGGCATCTAAGGAAGCGGATCGACGTTGGAGCAAGGAAGGAGCCGGAGAAAGGATCCTTGACTCGTCATCCCTAGCACCTTCCAGGAACAAAGGTTCTGGAGCCGGTCTAGGCGACACGACAACCGGGGCAAGTGATTTAGGAGGAGAAATGACGGTAACCTCGATGTCGAACGAAGCCGTCGGGATGGCTGTAGGAGAAGGGACGAGGTGAAGGCCCAAAGATGACTGGTTTGCAGGCGACGCCACAGTATCTTGAATCTCCCCAGCTTCTAGCTCTTCTGAAGGAGGAACCGCCGGAGTCACCGAAGACTCAATGATCAGGATAGGTTGTATGGGCTGAGCAGGGAGAGAGCGACTAGAAGAAGGAATACTGGAAGCGGAATAAGGCACTAGGCGAGGAATCCGAATGGTAGGAGGCGCTGCATGAAAGTTCGACTGAACTTGCAACCAGTGTTGATGGAACAGATGGGCTGAGTGACTCAGAGGGAGCACGGCATCCAAAGCATCGAAAGGCGGGCCAGCAGGCAGTGGAGGGAGCAAACGAAGCTTCTCCATGACTCCAAAAGCCTCTCCTCGAGGCCAAGGCAAATCATCGGAAGGTAAAGCAAAGTTGTAGCGGCGAAGCAACAACATGGCATCACCAAGGTCGAAATCGAATGGGTTGGTCGGAGAAAATTGGAATGCCCACAAGGTGTCGCACAAAGGCAAAGGGATATGGTGGTATAAGCCAATAATTGAAAGCAGATGGTGGATCACCGGAGATAAAGCTGCGTCTAACACAGCCCCGAAATATTCGTCAAGACGAGCTAGATGGACGGCGACTGGCCAGTGTCGGGCTTTAGGGTCATGACTATCGGGAATACCCATAACCAGGATCTGGTCGCAAGGTCGAAGGCTGGGAAATTCGCGGTTGAAATAGGGAAAGCCGATGTTGGTCGGATACGAGTTCAAAGTCCACAGTTCTGCGTGGCGCAGCAGTTCGAGTCGGGTATCGATACTGCAAGACACCAATTCGAACCCGTCGAACCAGACCTCTTCGAGACTTCATCGATCAAGTGCTTTTGATACTAAATAAAAACCAGGGAGCGTCAAAAGAAGAAATTATAGAGTCAGCAGAAAACGTACCAGCACAAACTTTAGTTCGTTCAACCAGTACACCACGTCAGCTAACTGCGCCGTAGCCAGTGGACGCATCTTCCAGGCAGCGAAACAGCGGGAATGATGTGCATGAACGAACAAGTACTGCTGCGAAAATCGGAGGTCAGGATCGGGACCTGGGTTGAAAACAGGCGTATCCACTGGATGGGACAGCTGACTAGCAGACGCGGTGAGACGCGAAGAATGGGGAAATGAGAGTCGAGTAGCCAGGTGTGTTGGTTTATTGACCTTGGATGGCACTTTGGGCCATACGAAAGAATTGGTGCCCAAGGCAAGCTGGAGATGAGCGATAGAGGAAACTCGGCGCGTGAACTGGCCCGGAAAGGGTTTCTCATCGTTCGGAACAGATAGTTTCTTGTTAGGACGGGAGTATGGCGCAAGAGGAATTTCGGTTTTGTCTCGAAGGACTTCGAAATAATTCCACAAACGTTTGAGGAAGGGCGCATTATAGTTCTCCAATGTCGCGAATTGGAAGCGCTTCAAGTTGAACTCGGCCAGGTCATCTCGGTAACCCAGCTTGCTGATCTTATCGCAACGCTGACGGGCCAACATGAACATCGAGGGCCGACCTTTTCCTTGATTCGACACGCAATAATTCCGCCATACGTCCCAATTCTTGAAAGCTTCAACAAGAATGAGTCGAAAACGGGAGTCGAAGTCTTGAACTCGACCCTGGAGGAAAGGATCGTCTTCCTCGTCCGCGCCTGGCAGAACAAGATACAAACGCTGTAGAGAGAAAATTAGCGATCGGGATAATAAGTCGGGAAATATAAAGCAACCGACCAATATTCTGATCCACTGAGCCAGCAATGGACCAATGATGGTAGCAGGCCAGAACGGGCTGGGTTTGATTTTCACCAATACAGTGGCGAGTTCGAGTAGCTGGGAGCGTTTAGATGACTCCATGACGTACTGAAGGTTGATCAGAACGTCGCCTGGGGTCAGGTGGGCGATAGCGGCTTGACCAGAACTTGTCACCATGAAAAGTTGGGAAGATAAGTCGGGGTGAAAGTGACGTGGGAAGAAAAGTGATAAACTTAGGAAAACGAGCGACCCTGCACTCGGCTGGTCGGCATGAGACACGAGGCAGGCGCACAGCAGCCCGGCTTTCATCAACTTCCGAGCCGATCCGAAAAAGACCGATCAGGACAAGCAGTAGACGCGCACCAGTAACACCTCAAGGGAGATTGGGAAATGGTTACAGCGGCCAAGAAAAGTTCCAATTGGGTCTAAGCTACCAGCGAAACAGAGGTAGCTAAGGAAAGACGCAAGAAGGCTGCAAAAAGTCCCAAAATTACCAAGAAAGAGCGACTAAGAAAAGGGAGTAGAGGGGAAAGGAAATGATAGTCTGAATATCGACTACGAAGCAGTAGAGAAGAGGAAACGACCAAGATAAATGCCTCTTCAACCCCGGAAAGCGACTATGGACCCAGTTAGTGGCCGCTATACGGACCCGACGAGGGACCCGATTGCAAATCCCGATCACGAAAATCATGGCCGGGATTGGCGGGAAGATCACGAGGAGCTGCGAATTCCCAAGTAGATTTGAGGAAATTGTTGACACGGGCCAACATAGTAGCTTGGTTTCGCAAGTGAGCAGACAAGACTGTGGCGTAAGAGCGCTGCTGAGTCAGGTCGCGAGAATCGGAACGTATGAGGAAAGGAGCTGATACAGAGTGCCGAAGGGGAGCGACAGGCGAATTGGAGCGAATGGGTGAGCGAATTCGCTGGTCAAAACCAGCTTCCAAATTAAAAGCGGCGACGGGTGGACGACGAGAAGAGCGGTTATGGCGGCGACCCCGACAAGCGGTCTGAGGCGGATACGGCGCGCAAGCACGGGAGTTACAACCGTGGGCAGAACAATGAGGGCAAGGAGAAGAAGGAAAAGAAGTGGGAGATGGAACTGGACGATGTAAAGGACGACCACCAACCGACGATGGTCGAGCCGGGAGGGATAAACTAGCAGAAGGAGAAGAAGAACTTCCAAGAGGAAAAGAGGGAACGGGATGAGATAGACTAGAGGAAATAAGGAGAGGCGAAAGAGGAGGAGTAGCAAGAGGCGAAGTCATACTAACGTCGCGAGTACCAAAAAGGATAGGAGAATCGGGATCAACGAGCTCAGGCAAATCGGAATAAGTATCGGGAACAGGTGAAGGGGAAGAGGGATCAAGAAGCAAGACGGGCCCAGGCACGGGCACTGAAGGAAGGGAAGGGGGAGTAGCAGAAGGGGCAACCGGATGTTGGGGAGCATGAAACTTGCAACGAAAGAAGAAGTTAGCAAGGAAAGATGATGAGAGGTGGGGAAGAAATGGCGTACTGGATTGTTAGTCCAGTTTGGTGGACCACAAGACTTGCGAACATGGGCAGCCAGCTCAGTTAATCGACTAGAGCAATCACGAAGGGCCGGATGGTTGATGAAGAAGTTCAACCAGATCATAACCTGGGAAATTTCGATACGACACTCGACGAGATCGGGGCGATTTCCCAAGTAACGGCCGTCCAAGGCAGCGAAACGACGCTAGGGAAAACAGGATAAGTATGCGGAATAAAGAAGAAATAAGCGTACACACTTCAACGGGCAGAATGCTTTCAGCAAAAGAAACAATGGAAGCATGGGAGTCGGTCCATTGGGGCTGGCGAGCCTACATGTCGCGTAAATCAGCGGTCAAATTGTCGATACGCTGAGCACGGGTCCCGATGGTAGTAACTCCGGGAGCTAGAGGCGACAAGTCCATTAATGAGGACATAGTCGAGGTCGACGGTGAAACAGGCGAGTAAGGAGGAGAATCCATTAAAAACAAGTGAGAGCAAATAGTGGAGGCAAGCGCAATGCTGGGGTTTGACCAACGAGCGTACGAGCCTTTTATATTGGGCCAGGTGTACGCTGGGAAATATAGGACCGTTCATGAAGGAAATTCTACGGGGACCTTACAGACAGGTGTTGGAAAACCGAACGACACATTAAAGGAAAAACTCCCAGGACATGAGCCTGCCGAAAAAGGAACGACAAACTCGACTTTCGACACTCCAGGAGAAGACGTACTCGACTGGGAAGTCGAGATAAACAGTTGGGGGGATATGTCACGCATTTTAACGCGCCAGACTCGCATAAGACCAGTCGGGATGCGCCACAAAAAGACATGGCGGGGCGAAACCACTAAACTCGGAGGACCCGACTATAGTCCGATCAATCCATTACGTTGACAAAGGCCCAATACGGACAGGATGCGGGAAATTCCTTGTAGAACAGGCCAAAGTGAGTACGACCCGAATAGATTGGTCAGCACGAGGCTGTTCAGTCCGCGGCGTTCTGAGTAGAACGACCAAGTGCTGACAAATCAACGCCGAGGCCGATGCACCGCCTTAGAGGACAGCTTTCAGTTTCCAGAATTCTTAGGATGCGTTAGGAAAGGTACAGCCACAGCTCTGTAGAGTATAAAAAGAGGCTTGTATTGTAGATAAAAAGATAATAACAATCCCCCAGGAGGCTCTATTACAGACACTGGACGGGGCTGGACATCGGACAGAACGACAAGCAACGGATTTCATTTCCGTTGACATCCATCATCAATAGCGACTAGCCGTATCGGGGTTGATTGACTTGATCAATTGCTCGCCGATCGTTTATGTTGTCGTAACCTCTTTGGTCATCGCCTCGGACCGCGACCAAGCTTATTCAGCTAAACTACTACAGCGACTACGTTTATTCGGCTCACCTAAATCCTATACACCCGATATTCCCGATCCTTTATCCATCTTATCCTTCCAGAGCACCTGATCAGCTTATCTTATCATCCCGATCACAAATCCCGACGACGATAACCTTGCTTTTAGTGAACCCCTACTTCATCGAACGTTTGGGACTCTACATTGTTTCTATTGTAGTGACATTTCCCATCGCATACGCTTACTGAGCAGCACAGTGGTTCGATCGAAAGAGTGGCATATTCACTAGAAAAGCCAAAAAGAGAGGGTGGAACGATCCCCACCCTATCAACGCTGGAAATTCCTCGGTCAGTTCATTAACAAACCGAAGGTGTTTGTTTCTTTACCGACCGAGATTGTCCACTTTGTCTTATGTAATGCGTGATTTCCACGTGCCGTTACTTCTGCTGTTACGTGACTGTCCCGTTCTACCGTCATAGGATGCGGTCGCTTGTGGATTTCACCGAGCAGCTGTGACTCTACCACGTCTTTATTCTGAACCAGATACCTTTTTCTCTTGCTCTTTGGCTTAACTCCTTCATGCCTTCTCAGTCAATCGCCATCTTAGCCAATCTATCATGCAAAAGCAATGCCTCGCAGACGCTTGATGGGAAACTTGATATTTTGTGAAAGATTGAGGCGAGGTATGGGTGTAAGGATTTTGAGTAATAGGATGAGGTGAAGTAAATCAAGTTTTCTGTTGTATTTGTGCTGATTTTGAGGATAGCGCCCGGAATACAGAAAGAAAAAATTCATACAGAAATATGTCAGCCAAGATGCTCGTAACAGTGCGATGTCTTGTAGGCTGTAATTGGAATCAATGCATTGCTTGATTTTGTCAGTCTTTGCATGATCTGTTTCTCTTTTCTGAGGGTCTCCTGTTTGACTCTCCTTTTCATTCAGTTTAGGTTGGCACTGACGAGCATCTCCATGATGGATGCCACGTCCTTGTCTCTTAGCAAACGCAGTTTTTCTCAGATGCTCTCTATGACTGCAGGATTCAACCGTGAGCTGCCTCAAATGGCGGAACTTCAAAATACATGCCGTTTGAAGGATTGCATTGTGGGTGCGATACCAGGCAGTGTCTATTGTCAGACACATGGTCAGCTATCTTTTCTTACAGACCGAAAATGCTATAAACTGATGCTTGCCTAGACGATGAATGCTCGGCAGTTCCCTTGAAGCGCTCAAGATTTGATTCTCAAGGTCTGCCACCCCTTTTTCCAATGAATAAGATCTCACTTCTTTGCTTTTCCCAGCTACTGAGACTAATCCCATTACATGGAGCCCCGGTACGTAGAGATAATCAGTGAACAAGACAAGATTGGTGCTCATTGTATTCTCGAATCCACAGGTATCCATTTCAATACGAACCTCTCAACTGGAGAGAAAGCTGCAGTATTACGACATATGCTAGCAACTTCATTGCAAAACAAGTCACTGTTCTCGTACCCTGCATTGGTAGCACTAGCGGCAGAACACAACATGCTGCGGAAGCAGTGCGAGCTTCTCCTCAAAGACCTTGAAACTCATAGCTGTACATGGGCATGTCTCGTGTGCTCTGCCGATGCCAGAGATGCTGGAATTGTCACTGATGCCCCTCAGCTAAGCTCAGAATTTGCTCGCCATCCATGTCCGATGTCGACCCGTGGAGCCCGTCGTAGAGCCCAGCATGCTCGAGTAGATGATGTAGACAAATTGGATCAGGAATGGTGGGCTCAAAATTGGCCCCAGGTGGAATCAGAGGCAACATTGAAAGCGGTGACTATCTTGTGCTGTCTCACATTTCACATTTCTCATTACTTCATCAGATTATGCATGAACACCAACTCCAAACGTCGTCAAATGCACTTCGTCGTGAAGCATGCTCATTTTGTAATCATGATGAGATTCATGGGATGTTGAAGATCTGGGACAAAACTGAACTCAACATTTTGCTTCTGAACAAAGCAACCGTCCATCTTCGGAATCACTTTGGGATTTCCTCTATTCCCTCTCATCAGCTTTTCAATGGGAAATTCCACGCTTGTCAAACATGTCGTCGCTGCGTCAAGGGTAATGCTTTCTTTAAAATCCCCCATCTTAGCTGGGCTAATGGTTGCTGGATTGGAGCGATCCCCACTGAATTGGGGTCTCTCACTTACGCCGAGGAGCTGGTAATCGCATGTGCATGATGTACCAAATGCTGGATCAGACTTACCGCTGGCTCTGGCCCTCAGGCGCAACGTGCTGCACACGGAAACATATGCATTCATCCCCAAGAGATCACTACTCTTGCCAAGGTGCTTCCCTGTCCAGTATCAATGCTATATGACGAGATAGTCATGATTTTTGTCTCCAATGGGGGTGAAGCCACAGAAGACATGTTTAAAAGGTACGTCGTCTTGGCACTTGCTGGATTTAGAGCTAATGTGATCACAAGACACCCTTTTTGGTTCGCAGAGGAATGCACCACGTTTCACTGCTATATTCTCCAAGGGGAAAGTTACGCAAAGGCTGTTCGCAGGGTGTGACTAGACTTGGAGGAGGTTGGAGTAGATGGTCTACTCCAAGGTTGGACTAGCTTGGTGTAGATGCACCTGAGGGAGCATCTACACCAAGTCAATAAATATATATATAACGCATTGTTGATCTGCAACCAGCTTCATTATCGGCCACGTTTGAGGTCGAACATAATATCACGGGCTGATCACGGAAGTCACGCGTGACGTATCTTGAACCTGGAAAGTAAGGCCGCCTTACCCGAGCCATATTGAACGAAGCAGTCATTACGTTGATCTGCATGCACATGGCAAATCAAATTGAACCAAAACAGGCTCAAAATGGCCACAACAGAGAGAAACCTGAGTTTACAAAATAAATGGATGAGGGGGACCTATTTCAATAGCTGGAAGACAGGACCTACTCAAACCTACACAATTTCTAGCAAATCTACGCGAACCTCGGAGTAGATGCCATACTCGGGGCTTAGAGTAACTACCTCCGCAAACCTACACCGAGTTACCCTAATCTAGTCCATCCCTGAGAATAATTCGACCTGAAACGTGGTGAATGATTCTGCGAGCTTTACAGTGGCTCAAGCTTCACAATCGTCTCTATCGTGACATTGAGATCGACCTCACGGCTCTAGCAGAGTATCCTGATGACCACATTGGGCGAATTCCCTTCCATATCAACCACCAAAAGCCAACGAGCACAATTTGCGGCCAGAGTTCTACGTACACGGGACATGGTATCAACACTACAGAAGCTCTGTTTGCAGACAACTCGGATTTGGATCCAAATTCCGAGTCAGGTATCCCCATTTCAGCTTCAGGAACATTCAACGTCGAGGACACTGCTGTAGCTCTTAATTTGCGCAAAATTAGAGCCCTACAGCATCTCAAAGCTGGTGGAGTGTTTGTCAAATCTTCAACTACACCAGAAACTCTGTTCACTCGAAACAATCCCGACGTCTATGGGATGCTGTGGCTGACACTATTTCCTTATGGTATTGGAATGTTTGAAGATCCCATGCGGTCAAAAGCTGTCGCTTTGAAAACTCAGGTGAAAGCTTATCTTCAACTCGCCGACCGTCGCTTCCAGACTCATCTCAGCTTCCCATTCGTTATGCACAACATCTTGATGCTTCGGGCCTCTTCCTATCAATCACGACTTGCTGTCCGACAGGCCTGGTGGCCCAAGGCAATGTTAGCAATGCAGAAGATTGACGAGACAACTCTTCGTACAGTGGAGTTGGCACTGGTCGCAAAGAGAGCTCGGAAGGACTACTCTCGCTATGAGGCCTCAACCGATCCAGAAAAAGCTGTGTTCGAAATGCTTCGTTACGTGGACTGCGTCAGTGGGCATATTGAGGGTTCTAATGCTGAAATCATGGGAATGCAGGAAGAGATTCGTGCATTGAGCCGTGATAGCGGCACTCCATCCATCTTTTTCACACTTAATCCAGCCGACACATACAATCCTTTGTGCTCCTTCATGGCTGGAAAAGATATCGATGTTGATGCTCTGTTTGATCGTCCTGACTCACAGTTCACCAGTTTTGATCGTGCTCGCGCTCTGGCAGATAATCCGATTGCAGGAGCACAGTTCTCAAAGTTGATGATGGATCAATTTACGGACATCTTTCTGGGTTTCAAGCGCAACTGCAAAAGAGGAGTCTTTGGTCGGGTCAAGCATTATTACGGGGTCATTGAGGCACAGAATCGAGGGTCGCTGCATCTTCATATTCTGATATGGCTTGAAGGTACTTATTTGTTTATCGATTGTGCTTGATTTCTTCTTTGTCTTTACTGAAAACAAATTCTAGGTGCATTATCACCGCTGAAGATTCAAGAACGTGCAACGAGTGATCCTGAATTCAGGGATCGACTTTTTCACTGGCTCGAGAGCATTTTCAAACATGATCTTCCAGTGGATACTTCCCCAATCAACAGTACTCGGAAGGACAAAACCCAATGCCTGCTAGGTCGCCCTCCACGCGTTGACTCTGCCAACTTTGATCAACAGTGGCCGCAATTTCTTTGAGAAGTTCTTGATGCTTCAGGCCAGGTTCATACACATGGCGAAACCTGCTTCAAGAAGCTCCCGTTCACTATGTCTTCCATTCCAGAGGAGGCTCGAGACCTGCTCTGTCGGTTCAACTATCCCATCGAACTCGTCCCTGAAACATTCATGGACGCCGACGGAAAACTACACCACAAACGTGAGAATGGGATGGTTGTGGGGCACAACCCAATGATCAGCGGTTCCTTTCAGTGCAATACAGATGGTAAATTTGTTGGTTCAGGTGCACTGGGCATGGCACTGGCCATTTATATGAGCAACTACACCGCTAAAGCATCCATGGACTCTGCTAGCATGATGAGCGCTCTAGCTGCGGCAAGAAAATCCCTTGAACAAGCTTTGTCAGATGCTCCATCCAATCTCGACAAAGAGCAATGCCACCGACTTCTCCTCAAAACGTTGAACCAGATGAATAGTCGCTGGGAACTATCTGCCCAACAAGTTGCATCATCACTTCTGGCTATTCCGAACCACATCAGTGATGCCAAATTCACTGTTGTTTACTGGACGAAATTGCTTAGCTGGCTCTCTCCAGCTCATTTTGCTCCAAACATTATAGATCAGCAGCAAGATGTTCAGACTGGGAATGACATGAATGATCCTGAAAGCGCCGATGCCGAGTATGTATTCTGACCTCTCCTTGATGTCTTTTTAACCTCTCAACAGCACCAGTGATGATGATTTTCCAGCGGAAGTCGACGAAAATGAACATGAAGTCATCATTGACTTGACCGACAACTTGGTCCTGCTTCTCGAAGACGCCAATCAAGATGAGCCGCCACCCCTCAACTCTCTCGTGTATGATATTCTTCTTCAACCGTCAGAACTGGATCAGGTCTGCATGTGGGATCAATTTGGAGAGTATGAAAAAGTAAAAATAAAGCGCAGTCAACCTTTGTGGCGATCAGATTCAGACGATGATGAATCCCAAGCTGAGGATGATGGCACGTTTTACATCTCTTCAAGTTTGTACAATGGCTGACCTTCAGCTTTAGACTCTCAAGGTCAACTGTTCTTTCAGCTTGGACATCCTCAGATAACGACACATTGTCTTCAGCGACGAGATATTCGTCACATTCCTGTTTTAACAGGAATAGCAATTCCTCATCGTGACCTTGAGGACCAGGCTGAGAAATACACAGTGGTCATATTGGCTCTCTTGTTGAAATCTGGAATGTAATGACACCACAAACGTCGCCGTCTGTCATCCCTGACTAACTGCTGCGCAGACTTTCGGAACTACATAGCCTTGTAGTCTTTGACTCTCTATGAGTCTTCTATTTATGATTCATTCTGACTACACATAGAGTATATAAGTAGATTCCTTTGTACTGTATATACTCATTGGATTGAACCATTCAACCACTTGCTTTGGCTTGAATCCATTCACTCTGGTGCACACTGCATTTGGAGTGTCTTATTGGGCAATTGGCTACCCAAATTTCTACACAATCCAATAACACCCAGAGTTGTCCATCCTGTTTGCTCGTTGAAAGACGGCTCTTTCATCTCGACGTCGCTCCCATCGTTTGCCGTGTAGGGCCGAATCTACACAGTCGTTGATTGTTTGCCTTTGTGAGGCCGAATTCACAAGTCGATTGCCTACTGGGGCCGAAGCCAGCTCGCTGTTACCGAAACCGCCTTTACGGGGCCGAAGCCGTATCCGAATCGCTCGTCGTATTGCCTTTGTGGGGCCGAATCCACATCATCGTCATCGTTTGCCTTTGCAGGGCCGAATCTGCATCGTCCGTTCCGCTCGTATTCCGAATTCCGTTCGTTCCGTTCCGTTCCTCCATTGATCGTTGATCTTTTGTCACGATGTCCGATACTCAGGTTGTCCGGTTTGACAAGCTCAATGATACGAACTATCATACTTGGGCTATAATGATGGAAGCAGTCCTAATCCAGGGAGGGTTATGGACTGATCTTGTTCAGATCCTAGAGGAGGATACTGATAAATATGATGTGAAGAAGGCAGCAAGAGATGCCACGAAGCTGGCACAGGCTAGGGCTTCGATGATTCTGCGTGTCGAGCCCAGTCAATTGTCGCACATGTCGCACAGGGACCCAATGGAGGTATGGAGAAATCTCCAGAAGGTCCATCAAGCCCGAGGTTTTGCCACGAACTTGGCATTGCGCCGGAAGTTCTTGACTGCCAAGAAGGGCAGTGGCCAGACCATGCAGTCGTGGATTGGAGATATCCAGACTCAGGTCTTCATCATGGAACAGGCTGGCATCATTATCTCCGACACTGATAAAATCCTCGCGCTCACTATGGGACTTCCTCCCAGTTTTTCCCCGGTCATTATTAACTTCGATGCGACGCCTGATGATCAATTGACATTTGATCATGTCATTGTTCATTTGTTGAACGAAGAAACCCGCCAAGCTTCCACTGTCGCCACCACCACCGAATCCGAGTCAATGCCCGCTGATGGTTCTTATCATCCCGAATCCGCCTTTGCCGCTAGTGCCCGCCGTGCACTTGCTGGTATCACTTGTTACAACTGCCAGAAGAAGGGTCACTATCAGTCAGATTGTCCTGACAAGAAAGACTCGAAATCTGCTACTGCTGCCTCAGCATATACAGATGCAGATGATATCTGGTGAATCAGGGGGTGTTAAAACATACCTGATTCCATTTCTCTTTTCATTTTTGTTTTCTTCCATACAGACTTTGACGTTTGAGGGGGTGTGTTGAAATCTGGAATGTAATGACACCACAAACGTCGCCGTCTGTCATCCCTGACTAACTGCTGCGCAGACTTTCGGAACTACATAGCCTTGTAGTCTTTGACTCTCTATGAGTCTTCTATTTATGATTCATTCTGACTACACATAGAGTATATAAGTAGATTCCTTTGTACTGTATATACTCATTGGATTGAACCATTCAACCACTTGCTTTGGCTTGAATCCATTCACTCTGGTGCACACTGCATTTGGAGTGTCTTATTGGGCAATTGGCTACCCAAATTTCTACATCTCTTTCAGCCGTGGGCCCGTTCAAAGGCAAGCCCATTGAAGCCGGAAGATCAATCTTGGCCCCAGGTGTTAACCGGACTTCTCACTGCATTGCCACGGGAGAGACTCAATGTTATTGACCATATACAAGAGCAATGGGAATGCAAGCTCTCTGTGGATATCTTTTCAATCCCAAAGCAGCGACAACACGCAGATTTTCGTGCCCAAATCGGCTTTCTCTCATCCGAGGACCTGGAGTCCAACAATCTTGCAAATGACATGGATTGGCAACTTGGGCAACAGGATCCTATTGAAGAAGAGAATGGAAACAAAGATTCCTTGTACGAACCAGAGGATTCTGTCGGCTCTTTCCAGGAAAGCTGCAGTTCTCGGGCTCGGGCAGCTGGTGATGCCGTTATGGATTTGGCCACAGCCAGCAAGTTCTATCGATCACCACCACCACCTCAAAATGTTGCAGATTACTTGAAAGGCAAGGCCATTGAGGGAGGCATAGAATTACAGCAGATTCGGAAAAGGTTGTACGAGATCATTTTTTTTGATGCAAATAAAATAAATAAAAAGAAATTCCCAATGTGGTAGCCGAACCGGCGGTAACAAGATACTACCTCTCAGTTATGCCTAAGACCCTTTTACTTCCCAAAGTCAGTCTCAGGAGATTGTCAGTGAAGTATAAGAGCTGAAATTTGCTCCCAGGAGACCAACTCGTCACAAGGGACAGTACTTGGCTCTCATGCCGATGCTGGACCGGGGCTCGCGTATCCTCGGTAAGCCTCGCTTACCCTTTTTTGTAATTAATTAAATTAAATTAATTCAGAAAAAAAAAAGTTGATCCGGACCACCTTTTCCGAATCTGCTGTAAAGACCAATTGACAGGAAGAAACACAGCATGGTTGAACAGGTTTGATCAAGAGGCTCGGGCCCATCTGTCGGATAGGTGCTCGCACCGGCGGTCGGATTTATGCAAATAAACTTCCTTCCTTTCTTCCTTCCCCCATCAGAATGTTCATCTTGATCAACCAGATTAGTTAATTTAGAACCGACCGCATGCGCAGCTCTGCATTCTAAGTTGAGACTTGGATCCTGATTGTGTCATATTCGACATATAGGAACCGAATCACTTTTGATATTTTTGGGGTATATGTAGATTCAAACACCACACAATACTGCCTCTTCCTCAAGACATCCGTCATCATGGCAGCTTCAGCGCCAAATCCTGAAGAGATCCTCTACAACACAATTGGTCAACTTTACCAAGCAAACTTGAACTGGGGTGCGTTTAACTTCCTACACTTCATACCATAATTTGACATGGTATATAGCGGCAGCCTTGGCTTGGGTCAGCTATGACATCTTAATTACTCTTGATGAGGAGGCAAGTCTGCATGCATCATGTTATTAGTCCAGACTAGTACTCATCCTTGTTCTTCAGGTTATGCGCATGTGGCGGTATGCCCAATCCTTCCCTGGTTTGAAAGATCCAAGTTTACATTCAATCAGTACAAAGCTATCAGTGCCATCTTTCATTTATTTCTCAACCAGATATGTGGGATTCATCTATCTCATGTGAGTATTTGAAGCATATAGCTTTAACTGAGGAGGCGTTGATCAATCCTTGTTTCTCACTCAGATGGTCCGTCTCTGGTAATGCTTCTCATGGTATCATAGCCATCATAATCAATATCCCCAGTGTCCACAAACTATAAACTTACTGTTGAGGTACATTTATTTACTTTTTTTTTTGCTCTCATATTAATGATCAGAAGATGTGGGTGATCATCCCAAGCCACCAGTATTTCGGTCCATGCTAATCCCTGTCAGTTGCAAACCCTGGGGTCCGATAGAAGCTGCGTGAGTTAATTATTTACCTGAAAGGGTCTGTTGATCAACAATATCTCCAGTGTAGTGCAGTTTCTATCAACTGCTGTCAATGCTCTTCTTGCGCTTAGAATCGATGCATTCTACAACCGGGGAGGCAAAGGTTTGCTGATCTGTTATGCTGTGAAGTATGAAAATATCTAATGGTCTGCAGTCAGATACTTCCTCATCTTCATATTCATTGGTATGGAATATGTCTATTGTCTATGATTGGTCACAGATAACTGAATATGTTCTAGCGGACACTGCAGTATGTGTAACATCTTTCGATGACAGAATTCTGAATGTCTACCAGATTGAAATCACATTGTCAACCTTGAGCGGTACAAATGCCGCTTCTGCTTCAGTTCACCCTCCTGGTATACCGATCCCTGGCTGTCTAGGAGGTTTAGCAGATGCACCTCGCCTGGCGTTGATTTCCTGGTAAAGTGCAATATTGTGATTGATCCGAAATTGCCTAACACTACTTCAAGGGTTACAAATATTGTTTATCAAGGTCAGTATCACATTCATTCTTTGAGCAGTTGGCATCTCATACGACGTGTCTACTAGTCCTATGTTTTGGACTTGCATTGTACAAGTTCTTCTCGGCTTTTGGGGCATCAGGAATAAGCCGTTCACATCTTGCATCAATGTTCATGAGGGATGGTGCACTAATTTTCTTTATGTGAGTTTTCACTCAAGACAAATCCATGGTCTCAATTGCCAAATATCTAGGATATTTTGTAAGTTTGGACTCTGCATCATATTCGGCCTGCTGATTGTGTCCTGCTGTTATCTGGGATAGGGTCACACATTGTCGCTATCGTCCTGAACTATGGTATCCCACAAAACCCTCTGGTAGAAATTTGCATCCCGTAAGTCATTCAGGAAGGAAATTTGTACTATGCTGTGCTGAATTTGTCCTTTAGATGGCTCGTCGCTTCTGTAACACTTGGGGTTTGTCAGGTACCACGTTGCTAGTAGTGATACTGACACTCGTCTTAGGCACCTAGAATCATCATCAATCTCCAGAATGCTGCACACCCACATAGTTATACTTCTGAATTTGAGATGCATATCCGGAGCCTTTCACTGGCCTTTGCTCCAGGGCCCGTGCAAACTTCCAACATTCTGCCTGCCGAAACTTCGGGCTATAAGCCCTCACAACACTAGTTTCCCATCACTCTTTAGGAAATTTCAATTCAGTAAATATGATAGTTTACCATGCAGAACAATATACAATTTGCGGTAGTAGTTTCACTGAAAGTCAGAAAGATCAGACCGTGTAAGACTCGAGAGCTGTCTCTGGATGACGGTTCCAGTCGAAGTAGATTTATCAAATAGATAGGTGAATACCGGAAATCCACGGAACTATCTAGTTGGGGGTATCTACTCGGAAAAGCTTGATCTATCTACTCAGAACTTTAATCATCTTCCCGCACTTTCACTGTGTTTAAACCCGCGGCCGAATACTGCAGTTCATGATCCGTGTTACAATTCGGAGAGAGCAAAAGAGAAGATCACCACAGCAACTGGGCCATTGATCTCCCTCGTACATGTAGCAATATCCTGTAATGATATTCTGGGGTGCGCTCCGAGTCCTTTCAACTTTCAAGAGATCTTTTTTCATGGTGTGAGTCTCAAAACAGCTGGTCACTCCTGCAGAGCTTGTCACAGCATCAGATTCTCAAAGACTCCGACTTGAAATTTCTGGTTGATTTGAATCAGAAAGAGCGGTGCACCGCAGTCCGCTGTCTCGCAGGTTCATGGATCTTTCAATAAGGCTGATACAGACCCACAAGATTTCATGTGATCAAACTCCGCAACTAATCTGGAGTGAGATGGTCGGTATTAATAGAATAATACTACAAGAGAACTATATCAGGTCATGCCAACCAGTGTCCAGAAATGATTTGCAAATTGTGGTCTAGATTTAGGTGGGAGATTTCTGAAGTGGTTCACCTCGATCAGAGCTCGAATCCTGACCAGTTCCCTCACTAGTCTACGGAGGATATAACAGGGAGATGGGGATGCAATCATTGCCAGTCACTTCATAAGTTAGGGTTAATTCCAAAGGAGATGACGGTGAGATCATCTGAACAAGTTGAAACTTGCAGATGGAAGACCAATAGTGCGAAGATTGTCGTCGCATACAATAATAGAAACGACGGAAGGAAACCAGTTCATTGCAAAGTAAGTACCTGAAAAGGCCTACGTAACGGGTACACTGCCAGATCACTAGATTCGGATCATTATGAGTCAGATAACCGTGGAGTCGGACAAGTTGTGACATCGTGTCCAGCTTCGATATCATCACTATTATTGATAAATGGTTGCAAGACTAACAATCGCCTTCGAAGCATCATGATTGTGATGGAAATGGAGCTCTAGTGACAGGGAAGGATGGATGGATGGATGGAAGGAGCTTCAAGGGAGCTTGTGCAAAAATGGAACTTGTGACCCGAGGTCGGTGATCTAACAGTCGGCCGGATTTGAATCCGTCAAGTGAAAGTTTTGATTCAATCGATTGACCTCCAATGACCATGTCGCCCCCGCCCAGCGAACTGATGCCTTTGTCCAGCTGGCTGGTTGTTTTATATGTACTTCTAACCTTCGTCCCACTTGTTGTCAGACCATCCCGCTATCGGCGCCTCTTTTTCATCCCAATCACGGTCACAACGTACTACTTTTTATTCCACACAACCACTGGTAATATCACCAACGACTACGGTAGCATTTCCTATCGATTGATTTGTTCAAACTTTTGACATATATATGCTTTCTAGTTATTGCCTGTGGTTGGCTCACCCTCTTCTTCACCTCCTCCGACTTCATTCTGCTCACAGATGTGCAAAACGAACTGCGCAGCATCAAACCTCCAGAGGACAAACCCGTATCTCAGGAAGGGTTATGGGTACGGTTCAATTGGGCTTGGGATCTTTTCACTAGTCTTCGTGGAATTGGATGGGCTCACGAGCCTATTGCTGTCCTGCCACCACGGCCGACACGCAGCAACTTTGTTACAAAGCAGCTCGCCAAGGTTGCAGTCCTTGCCATCATATTTGATCTCACGTGTTGGCATAACCAGTTTAATCCTGCGTATTTCAAAGATGGACCGAGCTTAACCGCATACGGCTGGTTTTGGCGCTATGAATCCATCTGGGGATGGACTCTTCCTGGATACACCACCCTGGCAGCTCAAAACTGCCTCATTAGTATATTGAGTGTGTCTCTGGGCCGGTCAGATGCTGAGGACTGGCCATGGCTGTTTGGTTCATTTTTGGATGCCTGGTCGGTTCGTCGGTTTTGGGGGTAAATGTTAACTCGCTTGTCTTCGGAGGTTCAAAACTGACTGCTTTTTTCCAGACGGACATGGCACCAGAACTTGCGAAGAGTGAGTGACACTGATAATGTTCCTGGACCTCAATGTTAACAAAGTCCATCAGTTCGTGGCTGCACATGGAAGATTCGTCTCTGGTCGTGTTCTTGGTCTCACCCGGGGTACAAAGCTTTCAGCATATGTTCAATTATACACTGCCTTCTTCATTTCGGCAACTATCCACTACCTCGCCGACTATAAGGTCTTCCGGAGCTGGAGCGGCGGCGCATTCAAATTCTTCCTCTTACAGGCTGTCGCCATCACATTCGAGGATGGGGCCATCGCGTTGGGAAGATACGTTAGAATCCAGGGCACTTCACGGTGGTGGCACTTGCTAGGATATGTCTGGGTATGGACATGGTTTGCTCTTGTCTTTCCAACATGGCAGGATCCTCTTATGAATGCAGGGATCAGCGAAGGAGCAACCAAAAGTTTGCTCCAGATGGCATGGAGCAGTTGGGGCAAATGAACTAAAACAACTCTTAAACCTCTGTTTAGCTCGCCTTTGTTTATCTATATAGATTACAAATAGGATTGATAGCTACTCTACCGATGGCATGTACGAGGGCTACAGGGACTGAGAAGTGAAAGTTGGAGTATGGAGCTGAATTGTTCTGAAAGAGACTGTCAAGTAGCTTCGGCACTCTCAGTGTTCACGGTATAAGATACAGGCAATATCGAATTGATAGGCCACTGCAAAAACTGCCCTAGTTCATCAGAGTTTGAACCTAAACAGCTCCACAGCTTCATGACTACCCTCAATGGACACAAGCAACTCATCCAATATATTGACATGATGGTCCCGCTGTCTCCTTTTGTTCTTGCTTTGTTCTATCAGACTGTCATGTCTCCGGGCCGTGTTGACTAAGAAAATGACTCAAGTACCTCAAAGGTCCAAGATGCTTTGGTCATGGAAATGTACTTATATCTTGATCATAACACATGTAGTCTATGGAGAGACTAAAGACTGGAATAGAGAAATCTCTTCCACTTTTTCGGTTTCAAGAGAAGGGTTCTTCTCAAGAAAAATTTGCTGTCCCATGTTGTCATTTGACACCGAAGCACGCCGTGATCTGTGCTGAACGGGTAACGATGATGGGGTCGACACAGTTTGTGGAAACATGTACCAAAGACTAACTCGCCACCTCTCGTCACCCAACCGGACAAGTCGACAAAGGCAGTGATGAAACCGAAACACTGCCTAAGTCTATGTCTGAACGAAATCTGGCCAAGATTCTCGGAAGCTTCCAATTGGAAAAAGGTCAAGCTTTCTCACATTTCTTTTTCTTCAGCATGGATCTTCTGCCCAATCTTTCCATTCCCGAGGCGCTTCGTCGTTATGCCCAGCAGCTAGAGAGTGGGGCAATTCCAGCTTCTTCTTCCATTCCTCTCTTCCCTACAACTCAGACACCAGCATCTAGAACTGGAAGCCGCACCATCACGAATGCCATTGCTCCATATTCATCATTGAGAGGTGCTCTTGGCCCAGATCACGATGATACTGCTGCACCACTAGGGAAACATCCACTTCCTGGGTTGGAAGGATTGGACCCCCTGAAAACTTGAACGAAGTCATCGTTGAAGAGCTAGAGTCTATCTTTGGGGAGGAGCACTTGACTGGTCTAGATACAGCTGTTGCACCTTGGCTGGACCTGGGCGATGATGAGTCTGTGATAGCTGCTTGGGTTCATGGTCTGGCTTATGCTCGTAGAGTATATGGTCCTCAATTCTGAATAGTTATAGATTTGATGTGAATAAAATCTAAAAGAACTGGCTGCTCTTTGAGCCTGGTCAAACTGCTTGGATGATGTTTGCTTTCAATATTCCCTTTCTGGCCTGATCGGCCGCACGTCGGCAAGGCGGGATGCGTCCCGACACTGAGGCGGCTTTCCTCCACTTGAACGCCGGTCCTGACCAATCATGTCCCTCTTCCACTGTTTGTATCCTTATTGAAGAAGCGCCCGAGCCCAGACAGACGGACAAACGGACATTAATGAGTCAATCAGGGCTTAAACGGACATACAGATATTAACGGGCGCCATGGACGTACGTTATCGAAGCCATATGTTCAAGGTAGACACTAGAAAAGCTGAAAGTAGGCTGTAGATCAAAGAAGAACTAGAGGGGTTAGCACTTTGTCAGGTATCAAAGTTGATCTGCTCTGTCATGTCCCAAGTGGAACGTTATGCCAAAACGCACTCGGAAACTGGGAAATATATTTTCAAGTCGGTTTCGAGAAGCAAATGTCATTCTACAAGCACAATTTTTAATTTCTGGTGAAATATGCTCTCAAACTCGGAAGCTTCCAATTTGGATTTTTTGTGCTATGGTGATGTTTTCTCAGTTTGAGAACTGCCAGTTGGTTAAGAAAGGGAGTTGAACAAATGAAGATATATATTTGATCATTGTGGTGGTGAAGTGTTGTATTCGGTGAGTACTTGCGAGTAGCCTATGCCTTGCGATATTAGATTCAGGCTCTGCTGGAGCAGCCGATCCTTGCCGGCAGAAATTCCGCGGGTCACATGTTTCCTAATTGTGGAATTTTGGATTCAGAAACTTACATACTACTGATGCCGGAGCGAAACGATGGCACACCTGACGACCCTTTTCATCGGCGGTCTTGACATTCGTTCTACATAACTGGATTTCGTACGATACAAACCAGGATCATAGTGCTACTGACTCCGACTTTGTGCTTCAAGTTGTTACTTGCCGCGGATCATTTCTTGGTCTATATCAGATGTTTGAGTAACTTGACAGCAACTCCACATTTCTACAGATCATCTCAAAGTAACCTGGATCTCATGACAGGCCTATTTATGAAGTGCGGCCTTTTTGGGAAAAGAAGTCGAACGGCGGTCTGTACAAACCATCAGCAGATTCTGGCTTCCATCGCAAGTACCCCAGCACAGGTATCGGCGACTTTTTATTCCTTGATGGCGCAGTTTTGACATGGGAAGAGACTTGCGCATCCCAATTTATCACCGCTGGAAGTTATCCAGCTCCCCATCTCCCACCTTAACATTATGATTTCAACCGCATGGATCGCAGGCTTCCTCTTTGTGGCTGGTTTCTATGCCCTGCAGACATTTAGAGTGTCGGGCTCTATGTGCCAGGCTACAGTATGTCTCGTCTTTCCTTCAATGTCATCTTCGGCTTATAGACATCAGAAATATACCCGGATGGATTTCGCTCCTCGGCGCAAAGCATCCCATCGGACCATTCATTAGTGGCCCATCGTGGTTCGTCGCAGGACCTTTCAATTTCTTCAAGGAGAAACATCGAAGTTGGTGTACCAGACTTATAAGCCCGTATTGACCTATTGGACACAGTATACGAAAGAGCGGGCTGGGATATTCACCCCGTTGTAAGTTTCTTATGTCGATATCTCCATCAGCAAAATGAGATCTTATAGATATCGCTGTGCCCTGTCGAGGTGGTGCTGTTTCTGAGTGACGCAGCCACCATCAAGGAAATTTGCTCTGACCGAGTAGGTTTTCCGAAACCTATATTGCAATACAAGGCAATAGCATTTCTTGGTGATAATATTGTCGCGTCGGAGGGTGAAGACTGGAAGAAATTTCGGAAACTTTCAAATCCGGCATTCTCCGAGGTGAGTGAAATGCAGCATTCAAGTCATGGAAGTGTCTCAGCAAGTTCAAAGCGCAACAATCAGTTGGTATGCAATGCGACGACTGAGATCCTGTTGGATCTCTTCAACAATGAGTGGAAAGGACAGAGTCATATTTCCTTTGACAATGTCTTGGACTTGACTCTTTCGGTGTGTCAGTACTTAATACATAGCTTAATGGTCCTCAAGGAGATAACTCAGATCGCGCTGCAAGTCATTGGAGTAGCAGGTAAGTATGATCCTTCAGCTAGATGGACTTGGAGTTGAATGGTACACAGGCTTCGGTCAGAATATTTCGTCCAGTAACACTATGCCTCCAGGACATCGATTGAGCTTCAAGTCATGCCTCAAAATTGTGTCAGAGAATGTCTTTCTAGGTATCTTGGTTCCGAGTTGGTTTCCCAGCGTCACATCAAGGCTCAGCATGGTTAGATTGGCTTTCACTGAACTCAAAGTTGGTGACTGGCAGTACGTATTTATGGCAAGGTTTATTTACCTTCTGCTCAGCTCTACGTGCACGAGATGATACAGTCACGACAAACCGCGGACCAGAAGCATGATATCCATGACCTTTTCTCGACTCTATTGGATGGCAATGCTAGCGAGAACAACATACTCACTGAATCTGAACTCACAAGTTTGTCTTATGCAGCACGACAGTACATCATAATTCTCATTCTTTTCCCAGGCAACATTCTGATGTTCCTCATGGCGGGCCATGAATCAACTGCCCACACCCTATGTTATGCATTAGCAATGTTAGCTTTGTTCTCCGATGAGCAGGAGAAGCTCTACCAGCATTGCAAAAGTGTTGTTCCAGCTGATCAAGTACCGGTGCGTTTATGCCAATAATCTGGTGATTTAGCTGCTATGTAATTATAGAGATATCAAGATTGCAGTTTACTGAAGCAGAGTCTCGCGTGAGTTCACGAGTGCCAACTATTATTGACCTAACTCTCAATGGTAACAGTGTCTTTAATGAAGCCTTGCGCATGTTTCCCCCAGTGAGGCGACATACTTATCTGGCGTAACTTCTCTTACTCTACCCCATCATACAGGTCATTGGTATACCAAAGGAAGCCGCTAAAGACACAACCGTGTCCAGCACAACGATCGATGGGCAAACAATGACGTTTCCTGTTCCAAAAGGTGGACAAATCGTTGTTCATACAGTCGGTGTGCACTACAATCGTTCGCTTATCCATGCTTGTCTTGTTTTCCAGCTGACTCGGCCGATAGCACGATACTGGAAGGACCCAGAGACTTTCAATCCTGATAGATTCCTTGGCCCATGGAATCGGGATGCATTTTTGCCCTATAGCGCCGGTTCGTCAATCTCTCTCCTGTCATTGAAGAGGTGGATAATTCACCATCCATTTCAGGAGCCCGAAGTTGTTTGGGCAGGAAGTACTAACCGTTTTCCGTGCTAGTACATGACGCGACTGACGGATAATCCAGGTTTGCTGAGACAGAGGGGATTGTATGTCTGACCTTGCTCGTATTGCGGTACAAAATCACGGTTACCGAGGAGTCTCGATTCATAGCAGAGACCTTTGAAGAGAGGAAGGCCCGGGTATTGGACTCAATCTGCGGGCTGACGTTGACGTTAGTATCTGTGCTGTTTTGTACCTCGCATTGAGCTGAAAGTTCCCTAGTCCAAAAAGAGTGCCACTGACGTTCACAAGGAGATTTTAGGGTTGTAGAGTCGTGGATGATATACATAGCGTATATATTTATTCATTTTACAAGTATACATCAGGCCTCATTGGAAGAGAGATTTCGGCGATTCTCAGGCCATCAGTAAAATGTCAATTTACTTGTGCGCTTTTTGCGTATTTTGACATGTGAAATCTGGAATGGGAAACTTCCAGCAAGGTATGGGATGAATCAGAATATGCTTTGAGACCCTCTCCATGGTCTTTACGGACACTTTCGAAGCCAGTGGGAGCAATGGTGAGATCACTGGAGGCGACCCTGCCTGTCATCACGTAAGCGTTCTCATGGCTCTCAATCGACATCGACGGCCAACCTTTCACGAAATTTTGGAACCGGACACTTTGGCGAGGCCTATGGTAACAATGGTGAGGGATATCAGGCTTGGGGGAGTCACAGATTAAGTCTCATTTCCATGGATTGCTGGATTTGAATTGTTGCGCTTTTTAAAATCTGGACTCATCTTTTTTCGCTTCCTACTTTTTACGTATTTTTGCGTTTGTTTGCATTTGTACAAGCACCGCAAGTATTTTGACAGGTTACTGATGAGAGTGGCCTGATAAGGAATGTTAGCGCGAAAGATGAAGGAATGAAGGTCAGAGCTCACATCTACGAACTTCTTCCCAATTTACTGGCGATGATGTCGTTCTGTTTCAACTTTCAAAGTGCCTCTGCAACATCAGCGTGGAGCTCGTACTTGTTCCCCGCAAGAGTATCTGCAGACAAGCATGCATCACCTGATTTCCTTTTCCTTTTCGATTTCGCTCAGCTCTCCTGAAGTAACGTGATAATATGGTTCAAGCTGCAATCCTTCGCTAATATGGGATCTTTGCGCAGAACAACGATAGAGGTTCGTGGCGATGCAGCTTCCCGAAGCGAGAGCAGTGGTGAGATATGGATTCTCTGGTAAGATCGAATATCTTACCCCAAATCTATCGTATCGTAGCGGCCTGGGTATACATATTGCTTCGGGACGCTGATCGTTGGGAAACGACGGAATACTAGGGAATGAATGAAAGAGATATACTCTGGTGCGAGCTGGACCACTAAATCCGGCCTGATCGATCCTCATGTTTGCAGTTGAGAAAGCCGTGTAAAAGCAAAGTTCGACAAGCCAACATAACACGCTGGTGGAAGCAGTAATTAGCCTAGGACAGCGACAAAAGGGGCAGAGAATAACAGTACCTCTAGGCCTGGCCACCCCCGTTCAAAGAAGGCAAGGCCCATGTCAATCCCTGATGGACCAATGAAATGAATCTTTTGCAAATGCGCCGCGGTCGATATTGGTAAAAGATGAATATCGTGAGAAGATTCACAAAGGATCCCGACGTCGGTGGGCGGACATTTGCAACTGGGAAACCTAAAAACATGTTTATGAGGTTCAACCGCAACGTCTGGAATGGCGAGGAAGCCTAGACCCATATTGATGGATGGAACAGGGTCTTTGACTCTGTACAAGTCGACTTTTATCGTTAGTACTGAGAAGCTCGGTAATCGGCGAACATAAGGCGAACAAGCCGGCGGGACGGTCATGGTTGACTGGGGTCAGGATAATCTCCAAGACTGAGGACTTTGGTGGTGTAAAACGCGAAGCTGCAGTCATCGTAAAAAACAATTCTGAGCCAGTAATGTCACGTGCACAAGGTCCATACATTTCATCGCCTTAACGCAACAGCTCAATTCTGCCGAAATATGCATCAGGATAGGGATTGATAAACGGTCAATGGTTTATTCACACATCTGGCGAGCGATAAAGATTGATGAATGAAAATCGAGGAGGAGAGGCTAGGAGAAGATGCAGACGAGTTGAGCATGACGTCCAGACGTCGAGCTCTCAAAAGTCGGGAAATTCGAATGACGGTGCTGCAGTGAAGTATACGAAAGTGGCAAGCTATTCGTGGCGACAATCATGCTACTGGATAACATGGATGACGAGGGCTGGAAACAGCAGCATTGCACTGTCAATGACCTGCTTCAGAGGCCAATCGATCTCGGAGAGAGCAGACAAGGATGATGATTTACCTTTGATGGACGTCCAACATTTCCTCTTCAGGCTCGACCACTGATTCCAATTCCTTCCCCCAAGCTATTCCATGGTACTCAACCAGCTGAGCTGAAGTCTACGGAGGTTTCCCCTTGACGGTTACCGACAACACATCAAAGTCGAACCATCGTTGTAATGCTGAAATTCGTTGAAAGCCGAGAGCTCGATGATGGAAGACGGTTGAGGAGATGACGAGGAGACACAGTCGAGAAATGGTTGTACTGAAATTCGACAGTCGGAGTACTTAGTTGGGCTGAACTATGGACATGGTATGATTTTGGTAGAATGTCATCGCTTTGGTCTGCGTTATCGTCTCCCTCATGTTGGCAACCGCTGCTCCTTGCACTCTTCTTCCGTGTCGTCCTCCTTCGCTCCTAGTCAGGCCAAATTATATTTTGAAAGCGTAGGAATGAGACTCACCAGTTACCGCCTACGAAAGGCCGGAAAAGAAACTCGTTCGACCCAAAGCCCGAATATCGCAATCACTGCCGCCCGGAATTCGATTTTCCAAGGCGAAGGCAAACCCGTGGAAAAAACCATGGCAGTTTTTGACGTTCTGGTTCTGGGAGAATGAGCTGTGACGATAATAAAGCAGAAAAAGGTAGTCACCGAAAATGTTAAGCATTTGCCTGTCAGCGCGGCACCTCCCATCAGGCTCCTCCACCGAAAAGCACAATGTCCGAGCTTTGTGTTTGGTTGGGGAGAGGCAGCCATTGCAAAATTTTCGAAGCCAAGGCAGGTCTCGTCTATGTACTTCGTCCACTGCTGCTTCGTCGGTTCCGTCCCTTTACGATATCGAGGTCGCCTTGTAGCTGGAGGTCTTCCTGACCAACAGTCGCGTCATCCAGGCAATTCGGATGCCAGCGAATTCGGGCACATGCAACAGGTGCAGACAAACGTAGGGAATTTCTCGAGAGACGGAAATTCCCTGCAGGAAGACTTGCGAAGGTTGGTCATTGCAAATCTAGGCCTGACGAAAGCTTTCCATAGAATGTCTTCCGGTTCCACGTCATGGCCAACGGCGGATAACAATATAACTGCTTTCCACGAAAAATAAAGCTGTGACCTGGTCAGAAGAGCGCCTCAAAAGGGACATTATTGCAACGCACCTCAGTCCAGAGTTAGCCCGTAATGTAGCTCACAAGGCGATGCGACTGATGATTGAAAAGTGGAAGATTCCACGTTTCGACGACGTCCGACATGGTGGGCGGCGAGAGAGATTTCAAACACCGACACCGACTGATGAACAAAATTACTCCAGCGCTCATGATGCGCCTGCGGGTATCGCTCGCCTCCTTGCCTCTTTTACTCTCCACGGGACTCACCTTGGCGAACCTATCGGTCCAAAAGTCTCTGCCTCTGGCTTTGGAGCCACCAGCTGAGATGCGCGAATTAGAGGAGATGTAAGGGACGCCGTCTCCTCCGCCATTTATTCAATTTATTCCTCGACAAATTCCGGCATAGCATGCGTAGCCTAGGCTCCTGTACGTGCTGAATGCAAAGCTGACAATGGACAAGCAACTGGATTTAAAGACCCAACGAACTAGACCCAAACAGACCACCCCGGCGAGATCCACTCGCGAAATCGTCCAGGCGTACACGACTGTCACAGATGCTCATTCGAGGTCAGAATGTTACAAGAATTCATTCATTATACCATTCCAGATATGCAGCTGCTGTCTCGCGCCGGAATCTGGGACGCGTCAACAGAGCCTTTCGTCGTTTGCTCGGACCTTAATCATCTCCCAGAATGAGCTACGAGGCACTGACTCTCACTGCTGGTTTCACTGAATTTGCCTGAGCTCGTGTATTATTCGGTGCTGTGAGGTTCTCCCATCTTTTCTATCCCTTTTGTAGCTAAACTAAATGCCACGTTTAGATATGTGCAGCGCAAAGCCCAATTTTGCTATCCTGAGAAACGCACGCAAACGACGTTTGAAACCCGAGTAGTATGTCTTTCGTCCTAAATCTCCTTAATAGATCAATGTCTAGTGACCAGTCTTTTGTCCGACGAAAAGAATCCTGGAGAGTTCGCGGTGGAATTGGTGCTCTATACGGATGGTGAGTCAACCTTGCTCTCTGCGCCTCTTTGGGGACCGACATCCCCGCAGATGGAATCGCTAGAACCCAGCGCCATCACGATTATTCTGTGCTGACGGAAACGAATCAGAGGCTGAAGACGTTGCATCAGGCCATAGCTAACGGGGAGTCTGACGCTCAGCAATCCCTGCATTGGTTCAACGGATGGGTCACACCGTTACGGATAAAAGTGCGTAGCAGGCCATTGCAGTCTCTTTTTTACTCGAGGTCTAGACTGGAGCCGAATTTATGTCAAATTCGAAGCCGAGGTCGTCAGAGCGCGCGCGATACATGAATTTGGCCGAACGTCGAAGGACCATTGTCTCCGCTGGAAACTCTTTTTTCCCTACGTCAACTCGGACTGGGGCAAGCTCTCCATGATCGGATTACTTACTTGGACGGCCGCTGCCGCGCTGTGTCACCGAACTACCGTCGTCGTCGTAGTACTAGTAGTACCGAACATCCATTCGAAAATGCGAAAATCGATCTGCAGTTCTTGCCGTTGCTCTCCTCTGTCGCTACCTCTTTTGCAGCTCACCATAGTATCCAATATGGTCGAGTGGACACGTTACATTTTGCTTCATGAAGAAGGTCGACGCTGTTCATGCCTCTATTCGCTTCGTCCACTCGCTTTGTCGTTTCCGTCTCCATGGGATATTGAGGTCACCTTGGAAGAGGTCGTCCTAACGACCGTCCAGCGGTTTGAATGCGGACGCAAGCAAAAGGTACTGAAGAACGTGAGCTAGACCCGGCGGAAGTTTCTCGAGAGACAGTGCAAAAAGTCCCCGGCGAGCTTAAGAGCTGAGGCGAATGGTCATTTCGAAATCCACGTCTAACAAAAGCGACGCACTCTAACCTTATCTGCAGGAATTCGTCTGACAGCTCACAAAGAAAGGTGACTGGTCATTGAGAATACGCAGGTTCGACATGGTGGTGAAAGTCGAGAGAGATTTCAAACACCGACAGAAAATAAATGGTCGCCTTTTTCTCTCCACAGTCGCGGGGGCCGCACCATGTTGCGCGTGGTCACATTGGGCGGCGATGGCTCGACGATGGTCGATGGCGTCAGAGAGATCCTCGAGCTACGGAAGCCAGATTGGGATCCGAGAAGTGCCGGTGACTCCGCGAGGCTGAAGCTTGTTTGCAAATGTATGGTTTTGAAATTCCCCTGCGCGATAGTATGTCGTGTCCCTCAACCGGCGACAGCTTTTCTCGTGGTTGCGCTCTTCCTCTCCCGTCTGCATTCTTTTCCTTCCTCCGCACATTGCGCTGCTGGATCTGGTCAGACCATGTTTTAAGCAGTGTAAAATTGTCTCTCACAGTTCCGTTTCCGTGAAACTGGCAACACTTTTCTCCTGGTCAGTATATCCCCTCCTGGCTCTGATTCAGGTAAGCGCCTGATGAAAAACAAGGAATTGCAGCTCACAGATTGTTGCTGACGGCAGTCGAGACAAGGCGGAGGAGAAACGGGCTCAATCAAGGGACAAGTCGACTAGATCGTGGAATGCGAGCGAGCTAGTGCCAAGGCTGGTCGAGAAGAGGTCGAAAAAACATATGGTTCAGGGACAAGAATGAACCTGACGTCGTTATGAAGGACCTGGTGGACTTGAGAAGAGTCAGCGGCGACAATGATAAGGCAAACAAAGCCACTCACCGAAAATGTTGAGCATTTGCCTGTCAGCGCTGCACCCCCATTAGATATCTTCCACCGTGGAGCACAAAGACTAAGTTTTAGGTTTGGTTAGAGAAAGGAAGCCGTTGTAAGATTTGCGAAGCTGGTGCAGTCGCTGTCTGTTCGTCCACCCGCTTCGTCAGCTCCGTCCGCTTAGGATATCGAGGCCAAGGGCCGCGCCATCCAGGCAGTTCGGATGCCAGCGAATTCGAGCACAAGCCACAGGTAAAACAAAACGTAGGGAACTTCTCGAGAGATGGAAATTCGTGACAAGAAGCTCTGGTGAGCGTAAGAGCTGAAAAGAATCGTCATGGAAAATCCAGGCCTGACGAAAGCGACGCACCTGAAGCCTTGGCCGCCTTTCTGCTGGCATTATTCTGTAGAATCTTTTCTGGACCTACGTCAGGGCCACCGACGAATGATATGATTGTTCTCCATGAGCGATGGCATGCCAGTCGAAGAGAATAAAGCTGAAACCTGGTCAGAAGAGCGCTTCAAATGGGACATTATTGCAACGCACCTCCGAGTCAGCCCATAAATCTAGCTCGGATTGGGAAGGCAAACCAACTGGCCATTGAGATCCCGCTGCAGTTCGACCAAACCCGACGTCATGGTGAGAAACAAGAAGGATTCAAACGCCGACAGGGATTTGTTTGACGAAATTTGCTTGGCACATTGACCAGCCTCTACCCTGATTTCCTTTATCGACGCTCGAATAATACGGAGGCTACTCTGCAATCAATGATTCTGCTTGGTTGCCCAAGCCTGCTCAAACAGCCTCGGTTCCTGGGACCAGCTCTGAGCGCCCAATTAAATTTCGCGCGCAATTGTCGAGACTCAAGCTCATCATCTTGTGGGCTTTCTCGGCCTGTGCAGCACCTGTGACAGCCAGACGGTGATCGGATGCAAACTGTGGCGTATTACCTCTCGAGGCAAAACAAGGTCGCTCCATTCAAGCTCTGAATTCGCGGCCAGTGTAAAATCTGGTGGTAGGTAATGCTACATAGGACCCCCAGCAAGATCTATAACTCATTCGTCGCAGGTTCGGTGAAGGCGGTTCATGCTCAGTGATACTTCCAAAGGCGGTATACTTACGGTCAATGGCTAAAATCTTTCCGATTTCTGTCACTGCCATCTGGTCTGGACAAGCGCTGGGACGGCGGCATGTCCATGGAGGAGTATGGTCCTTGTTTCTGATCTCGTTTCTTGCACTCATTTCGAGCCAGGATCCCAGATTAAGGCTCCAACCGTATTGTATACTATACTGTATATATACGGTTATACTGTAAGTATCCTTATCTGTATCTGTATAGGGTCTCCAGCTCTCAAAGTCAGGTACACAGTATACAATATGGTTTATACAGTTTATACAGTTGAGTGGCCGGGCCGAGCGTGGGAAGGCGGAGCAAGAATGAGGGCGGGATTGATTTTGGTTCCCGAGCGTCCATATCGGACTTCACGACATCAATGATGCGATAATGACTATGGCACAATGGGAAAGTCTGATTCAAACTCAATTCAGACTCCGTCTGCACCGTAACAGACTTGAGCGCCAGATTCCTGAGACATTGAAACTGACTGGGACTCAAAGTCCCAATGCATTGAGGGTCAGAATATAGTTGAGCACTGTTTTTAGATGTACTTAAATCATACAAAACAAAAGCATTTCTACAGTTGCTTTACAAACCATATACATTTTAGTGTATACTGAATACTATACAGTAATTATAGTGTAATAAACTGTATCCGTATATTTACACCTTGACGTGTATACGTATACAATACGGTTGGAGCCTTATCCCAGATAGGCTCTTTATCCTGATATCAGCTCGCCTCCAGTTCCATCGACTGCAACACTCATGCGGCAGTACCAAGTCACAAATACCGAGGAATTCGTGTTCGATGACCAGGGTGCCAATCCAGATTATTGACTTCTGCTGCAACAAGGTGACCACGGGTTAATGGAGTCGACCAGTGGCGATCTGCCCGCTCTATATTCTTCTCTGCTGGAATCGGATCTCGAACTTCCCAATGAAGAAATACGTCGTCTGGTAGACCGAGATCAAGCTCGACCACCTCGACTTTGGGAACGACATTGATGATGGGGTGGCAGTCTAAGTATACTTACCCTGGTCAGGGTAATGCCTAAGGTCTCGAGTTCGATAAAGGGAGTGAAATCTCCCCAGCAAGTCAGTGATCAGCTTGTCCGAGTAATGTCTCTCCCATGTCAAACAGATCATCAGCTTCACTTCGCATTTTGGCTTGTGGTCTCAAATTATTACTCAAGCTCAGCTTGCTAGATGCATGCTCGGTTCCTGCTCAAGTCACTGTACTCAAGCTCAGTGTTACTGGATCGTGTACATTTCTTGATTTCTATGTTACATTTCTTTCGATTTTCTATTCTTTTTGTACATATATTCAATTTCTTTCCGATCATGCCAGTCCCAAAACACGACCTATCGAACGTCGCTTCTCGGCCAATGAGTGCCGCTTCTCAGCCACTGGTGGTTCAGATTGATTCGGAGCGGGAAGACCGCTGAAGAATTTATCGATGAAAGAGCGGCGACGGGCTCTTGATTCTCCAATATCCAAGTCGGGTACCTCGACGGCTAGTTCGACAGCGTTAGTTTCTGGAGTCAAAGGACCTAGAGTTGAATCATCGCTCTCGTTGGCAATAGAAGCTTCAGGCGTGTCGAGCGAAATATGATGGACCGGTGGCGCAGAATATTTTTGGTTCGCTCTGCTTCGCATCTCTTCCCTGGATATGAAGAAAGTGTCGACCGCAAGGATTTGTTCTCGAAGGTCGGAGAGAGAAGGACGTGCCAAGGGATTTACGGTGAATATCCCGCGAAGGATTCGACTGGCAGCAGGAGACATCGGCAGTGTGAGGTGAAGATAATCGGGGTCCTTGACAAAGGTGCGAAAATGATAATCGGCTTTTGTAGCTATGGCCCATGGTCTCACGCGAGTGATAATGTTGCACAGAATGATTCCGAGAGCCCAGATGTCGGAGTGTACTGCCGAGAATTGGCGGTAAAGCGTCTTTCTGCTAAGTAGACACTCTATAAAAATGCAAAAGTGAGTAAAGGGGTAGAAATAGGAGCTTGGTGACGAACCTGGACTCAAAAACGACGCCGTGCCACAACCGATTTCCTTCGAAAGGTCGTTATCTGTAGCGAGGCCAAAGTCAGCCAAATAAATCTCTTCTTGGTTGGTCAATTCATTGTTGTGTAACAGGATATTCGCTGGTTTGAGGTCTCGATGGTAAACGCCATTACGGTGACAGTGTTCCAGAGCGTCGATGATTTGGACCATGATATCCTTGACTCTGTCAGTCTTATCATAAAATACATCCTTTCTGGCGATTTCCATCCGCAGATCTCCGCCGTTGCAGTAGCCAAGGACGACGAAGATATAATCGCCCTTGTAGATTCGCTCGTGAAGGTCGACGATGTTGGGATGAGAGGCGACCTTTTCGTGAAATTGAAACTCTCGGCGTTGCAACTTGTCCCCGCGAGAACCAGCTCTGCATTTAGCCATGACCTTGATTGCAACCAAGGGTCTTTGTCGAAGAGACATATCGACAGCCTTGTAGACTTGACCGAAGGAACCCTCGCCTATAATCTTGAGTATGACATATCGTCCGTCGGCCAGTATGTGACCACTAAAGTCGGGGAACAACGTGGGGAGAAGAAGTTGACGTTTGATGAATGCAAGTCCGACCATTGTGCTGAGATAAGCGGTATATGTTGAGTAAAACGTTCGAAGTCGATGTTGCGCCGTTGAGGTCGGTGGAAGTAGAAGTGCGACAGAGAAAGCAGGTCAGCGCTCCTTTAAATATTAAATTCAAGCGCCCCTATGACTTCGATCTCCGCCAGAGGGGCTAAGCGGTGAACTCAGTCATCCATGAGGTGCTCCATCCAACTGTGCAGGTATCTGGCGACTCTTGTCTCGCAGCAGTTCTGGCTAATAATGAAGTTGTATGTTATTTTGTGAAGCCCTTGACTGTACCCATGGTTTGAATAGATGAGCGACAATCTGGAGCTGCAAGACATCTACGTGACGTGATAAGATACTGATTCACGTCCTCAAAAGACATTACCCCTAGTATGTACTCAACAACAGAGGAATTTTCTGTATCTGCATATTTGACAGTGTGATACTATGAATAAATCCATCACTTTGACTCAAGAACAGACCAGATGAACCGCGAGTACAGTACTTCCTTGACTTTTAAAGAGTGTCACATCGATCTGACTTATATCTTTTTTTTTGTGTTTGTTTGTTTGGAGATTTTGGGAAAACCTGTGATTACTTCATGATGACAATGGAAAGTGGGTACTAGGAGCGGGCTGATCTTGGCAAACACTATAATAATATCAATGAAACATCTACTCCTGTATTATGGGTATGTAAGGTCATGACTCGGGTCAAGCCATGGATTCAGATGGATTTACGCAGACTACAGTATTTCCGATGAGTAGATGTGGGCTAATATGTCTGTATTCCGCGCAGAGGAAGACGTGAAGCCCGTGCCAAAGGGCTCAGAACCCCACCGCATTTATCTTGAACTTTAATTGGGCCAGATGGGGCGGACAGGGCAGATTGTTGAGTTCCCATTTGCCCTCCCAGACCGTGGAAAATTCGATTAGAGCTCATGGGGAAATCGCCAGATTGTGAAAGGAAGTTCATAAATTGTATTTTCAGTCTATGAAACCCAGTTAGAGTCCAGACTCTTGTACCATCTTGCTTGATCCATGCTTGAAGGGATCATAAACTACAGAGTCCCCAGCAGGACTGGTCTCGGTACAGTTTCAATACACCAACCGTTTTGCGCCTATTTGGCGGCGTCTCAAGCACAGAAGGGCATTGCATGAGACAGATGGTTTTCGATTTCATAGTTTAGCTTTGAATTGGAATTTCTCGACTCGTAATCGCAAGGTTCGCTTGGAAATACAACGATACAATGGTATTGGTGTACAGTAGTGTCTATATTTTTGACAAAATTACTTTTATACATTTTATTTTGGGCTGCGCGAGCGCGGAAATGCAACCAGTCTAAACTGGTCGATCAATGATAGTGTCGAGGCGGTACCAGAAGGCATGCTGAACAATGTTCGTTTCTGGAGTCAAGCTGCTGTGGACTCGAATCCACCTGGACCAACAATAACAGGCTTCCACATCCAGAAGAGAGTCGACCATAATAATTTGTCTGCGAAGGTCCCTAAGAAAAGTGGTCCCAGGGATCCATTCTGAAGGTGGACTGGCAAAATCGAACATCGGAAGTGCTTCTTGCAGAGAGTCTGGATCTTTCACGAGGGTATCAAATTGGGAATCGTCTTCGGTAGCTTGTTCCCATGGTCCCTTGCCAGTGATAAGGTTGATCAAGAGGATTCCGATGGACCAGATGTTGGAGTGTTCTGCGACTCCGTGCGTCTCTTAGTTGCGGAGAGACTCTACAAAATGATGACCATCAGTAAGCGGCAACAAAGTTAAACCTAATAATCACGAACCTAGACTCAAATAAGCGGCCGTTCCACAGGCCGATTCCGGAGAAACAAATTTATCTGTCGAGAGGTCAAAGTCAGCCAGATATATACCATCTCAACCATCCATAAGGATGTTTTCTGGCTTTAGATCATGATGATAAAAGCCTCACTAGCGACAATGCTCCACAGCGTCAATAATCTGCAGCATGATTCTTTTGGTTCTGAAATCTATGTCGTGATATCTCCCTCTCTGGGCGGTTACGCTGTTCAGATCGCGGTACCAGGAGCCAAGGACCATGAGATGTAATCACCATTATTGTGTCAGAGACGATGACCCACTGATTGATAAGCGCCGAGCAAATTAATCAGCGCCAAGTTGATAAGCGCAGTCATCTCGAACTCTTGAGTCTCCACCTAAATTGCTGCGACAATGACACAACAAAAAGCCCTTGTCCTGGAATACGAAAAAGCACCCAATGTTATCCACGAAAAGCCCATTCCCAGTCCAGGAAAGGGAGAACTCTTGGTAAAAGTCCGAGCCGCAGCTCTCAATCCTGTCGATTGGAAGATCCCAGTCGGTTTTCTCTCTCATTCCGGAATGCTTGTATTTAATCCGAGCTAGGTGTACGGTGGATTCGGGGTCCTGAAATTTCCCCTTGTTTCAGGCACTGATGTCGCAGGCGAGGTTGAGCAAATAGGCGAAGGCGTTAAAGGCTGGGCCAAAGGAGACCGCGTGTACTAGTGGTTCAACTGGCTCTAACCGAACCAGGCTGATTGGTCTACAGCTTTTACCAAGGATACTTTTCCAACGATCATGGTGGATTTCAGCAATATGCATTGATTTCCGCAAACATCGTCGCAAAGGTTCGGCATATTCCATTCCGTCACGCTTCTATTCATATCTCAATCTGGATAGATCCCAAAAACATTGTCATTTTCTCAAGCTGCTACGATTCCATTGGCTCTCACTGCTGTGTTCGTGGGCCTTTGGGGTCCAAAACCTGCAGGCGCCGATCTTGAACCGTCTTGGGATCTTAAACCTCGCTATAGTGGTCCAGCTGTCGTAATCGGGGGGAGCGGTTCTGTGGGACAATATGGTCAGTCTGATGCACTAAAAGAGACCCAAATCTCAATCATCCTTCAGCCATCCAAATCCTCCGGATAAATGGATTCTCACCTATCATTGCTTATGCTTCAGATACTCATGCTGAGTATCTCAAGTCGCTCGGAGCAAGTCATGTCCTTGATAGGCATGTAATCCCAATCACTGGACTTGCTGACACTGTCAGGAAGATCACCGATACTCCTGTCAAACTCGTTTACGATGCCATCGGCGACTCGGAGACCCAACAGGCCGGAAGTGACTCGCTCGTCGATGGGGGACACCTGGTCATCGTCATGGCCCCAGAGAAAGTAATCAGCAAGAATGAGAGAGAGACGATCCAAGTTATAGGTGTCATGGGATCATCTCATCTACCGCATTTGAGGGAATTTGGAGTGACGATATATGAGCATATCGGAAAAATGGTCGAGGCCGGTGTCATTGTGGTGAGTTCTTTTGGACTCTGGAGAAACAGCTCTGAACCTACTTTAGCCAAATCGTGTCGAGGAACTACCCGACGGGTTACAAGAAATCATAGATGGCCTGGACAGACTTCAGAAGGGTGTCAGTGGCATCAAGCTCGTCGGTCATCCGTAGAATGACACGGTGGTCTATGCATTAGCAAGGATGTAATGGATCCTTAATCCTTGATAGTGAAACAGAAACATCCTCTGACATTACCGAGCTGAGAACTATCTACCGCCGTGCCTGCGTAGGCTCGTAACCAGCCTCTCTGACGCGGCAAGAGGCAAACCTCTCGTCAGAGAGGCTGGGATCACGGCTAATGCCGTGAGTGATGGAGCTTGGCATCATCATCGTGAGTCATAGCTGGCCCATGGGAATTTGATGATGACGTTGAGCTCATGACTCAGTCATGATGCGGTACGAGCATTTCAGCTCCTAGACAAGAATGTGAGGACCTTTGGCTCCATTCCCTTCAAAGGAGCCTCAGAACACCTTTTGGAATACACTAGGTAGCTGCAATTACCGTATACTATATATTCGCAATATGGCAGAATCACAACTGTGGATAATGCGGCCGGTTTTCACCTCAATTTGATGCCGATTCCTTATTGCTCTCGGAATTGATCTCGTCTCTGTACCTTGTTCCTATTTGTCATAGAAGAATCGCAATCCGTGAGCTGTATTTACAGTGAATACAGATAGTTGACCTGATGTCATACAATTCAGGTCATGACGAAATTCCCATAGGCCAGCGATGACTCACGATCATTACGCCAAGCTCGACCACCCACGGTAGTTGCCGTGACACCGGACCCTCTATCGAGGCTCCCTCATAGAGGGTCGGTCACCGGACTAGTGCCTGCGGTAGACAGGACCAAGGAAAGACAGATTCGGTGATCAATCATGTTTCGAGTATTACCCGCCGAGTCTTGTGAGCTATATGTTGAACTTGAGCTCCAACATCCTCACCCAACTAGGATTACTAGAGCTAAACGAGCCTATGGTTCAATCTCTGATGCGTGGTAAACATCAACTATTATTCCAAGGACCGTGCAATAATGTCGCTGAGTGCGATTGCCCTTGATGCTGGAGACTCGAAAAATTCGAGTCTTGAGTCTTTCGAGGAATTTATAAACTCATTTCTCATCAGAAAATATAACATTCTACCAAAAAAAGCTACTTTATACTAGAAAGAATGTACTTCATTTTGTACTTCCTACCCCTAACGGTCTCTAGTCAAAAAGAGGGTGCACTGTTTGGTGGTCCTCCCTATCTCACAACTATCACATGACAACATCAACAGCTGTGATAGCATTTGAGAGGCTGTATGCAGCTTTTAAGGTCTGGAATCTAGCACATCCGCTTACCACTCAATGGTTAATCGAGACTTGATCAAGACATGCAGCTTTGGCGGCCCACAGCGCCACAGTTCTTCAATTGATGCTTCCTGCTAGTGTCCGGAGACATTCAATAGCTCTGCTGTGACTTCGGAACACAAGTTATCCTTGACTCGGAAACGGTCCTAAAAACATAATTAAAGATATTTTGCTGTACCCAATTCTAGCGTCAGCTTGCCCCCTTGCGATTCTCAGCCTTCGAAGTACGAGTCATCGATGGGCCATTGCTATCAACTATTCTGTGATCTGACCCCTTCTTCTGATCAGATAGTCTCGTGCCCGAATAAAGTCGCTGCATTGCCATCATTTCTGTAGCGCCACTGGGTGCCTCAATGTTGGTCTCTCCGACATTGCTTATGTGAGTTCTGCTATGTCGAGTCTCTTTTGTCATTGACGCTTTCAAATTTGGGCGTCATCGACGCTGGAGCCCATAATCAAATTGAAATTATGTACGTGTCGCATCACCTGATAGGCACGTGCTGGGAATTATCCGGAGCTGAAAGCCACCGACTCCGAGCCGAGATTGACCTCCGAGTCTCATGAATCTCTTACGATAGCTGAACAATTCCAGGGGACTAGAGAATTCAGGGGGAAATGGCAGAGCCTGAAATGCCGCCGCTCGTTGGTTCCACCATTGACCCGTTGCCAACTGACGGCGTCCCCAAGGTCATTTTCTTGGAATCCTGAATCGCTACGATGACTGAATAATTCTGATAGACTAGGGAAATGGCCAATGACCTTTTCGCCGCTTCTCCTATCGAATTGTTGCCGAATGAGATCCTCGAGCTCATTTTCTTGGAACGCTCGAGCGGCACTGTCTCGCCCCTCGATGACCTCGTTTTCCTGGGTTTCTGGCCAAGTCTGCAGGCACTGGAGACAGATTTCTTTGTTTGTTCCCCAAATGCGGAACAAATGGTTCATCGACATCGACTTCTGCATTCCGTAGAAATAATGCAAGAGCATCTGCGTCGCTCCAGAGGGTTCCCTCTCACCTTCTCTATTACCAGTGAAACCCTCATCGGCCCGATGAGGGTTTCTAGTTTCACCCAAATCGTGACGGTGCTTGCTGTCATTGGTGCTCATTCCGAGCAATGGAGGACTGCAACCGCCCAGTTACGTACTCGGAACGAAAATTTGACAGAGGCATTGTTTAACCAGATCAGCGGACACCTTCCTTGCTTGGAGAAACTGGAATGGTACGGTTTGCCTCGCACGATGCCTAGTGTCGTCGTAGCTCCCCGACTATACGACCTCAGCCTACAGGGAACCTCTTTCACACGATTCTTTTCATATTCTCAGCTCGAAAAAGTCGGTGTCTACGCCATGGACTCCGACCAAGCTCTTTTCGACCTCCGCATCCTTCAAGCTGCAGCAGCTCGATCTCATCGGCCTGTTCTGTCAGCCGGTTCAATCTGAACTGAGATTCAATCATTTCCGCCTCCTTTTCTGCCGCTTCATGGCCTTGAACGTCTTTCTGGAGCTACCCAGACGCGAATTTTGGCAGCTGGACTGTTTCGGAGGCTGCCCTGCTTTGCCAGATTTCCTAAAGCGCTCAAATCCCAGCTTATTACAATCTATCTCTCTCTGTACCGACGAAGACTCGAGCATTGTCATTATTAATATTGATGTTCTTGATATGCTGCCAGGTGTTCGGACGCTCACCCTGCGCCATTTGAACGAGAGCCTGTCAGCAGCGATGACAGTGCTGAAGCACCTGCGGTTCGACCGAAGTACGAAGGCGGCACCTTTACCCAATTTGCAACACCTTCATCGCTATGATATCTGGGATCCCAAGATGCGACATTGTTGCATTGACCTAATTGAATCCCCCTTTTCCTCCGAATACGACCTTTCTGTTTGAAATCGGTACAATGGGGTGGTTTTCGCTGGAGATTGAAGAAGCATTCATCACAGCTTCAACGGCGTCTGGTCGCAATGGAGAACCGGGGATTGGCAGTGACCAGACTTCTCTATTGATGTTCCAAGGATTTCCAGATTTATCTTCGTTCGAGATTTGTTCTGTTCGGCTTCTTGTTCTCGTCTATTGGACATATGTGCGGGTCTATATCTTGTTGTATCTAGTCAACCTAACGAGAACTTTTTTATACCTATACACATGGTTACATTGAGGCCGAGTTTTGCACTAAAACCCTCCTTTCCGCTTCTTTTTACTCTTGATTGATTTCTGAAAAGAAAGCATTTAGTCACCAGTCGTGAATCCAACGACACTGCTCACCTGTAGCTGCAATTCCTTCTCATCAACTACAACAGGAGGCGTCGTGGGACTAGCAGAGCTCTTGTTCTTCCTTTTCGACTGGGAAGCCGGTGACAACTGAAGGTTCGTAGAAGCTGAAAGCGGAGTATGAGGAGGACACAATGAGCTTGTAGGTGGCTCGTCATAAGAGTTGTCACCGCTGGTCGGGGAGACGACTCCAGTCTTGCATATCGTCTCTAGCCAAGACATGTCGACAACCGGGACACCCCATTCAACGGCCTTGTCGTATTTGACACCAGTTCCACAATCGCATAGAAGGTGGGTACATTTTCGCGAGAAATTGGGAGACAAGTTGATCCCTACATCGAGTCAACAATAGCCAAAGATGAAGACAAAAAGACTGACCGAGAGCTCTGAACAACCGTCGCAAGAAGCACTGTTCAGATTCATCGTATCCCGAAAAGCTGACGTTAATGTTCTGGACGCCTGAATGGCAAATCAGTTTGAAGCAAATGAACCAGAGATTCAAATGCTTACCAGGAATCGGAAGATTGACGTCCAACGGTACGAACGAGACGTGCAGTTGTGCTTCGCATAGTCGCTCTTCAAAAAGACATCGTTCAAGCCAACATTCCGTCCGATACTTGTTCTTCTCTTCCAGGTGCTCTTCTGCTGCGTAAAACTTGCTGCCGCTGCTCGATGGTTAATAGTCATCTAAGCAGTGAAAAGAGCAACCGACCTCAGCAATCTCACTACGATGAAATCGACCACTTGATCCCCAGAGACAACTTGTCCGCCAGCTCCTTCAATCGCCGATTTCACGGTGGCACAGCGAGCTTCTCCCAGAAGCCGAAAGCGCAGACCAGCAAAGAAGGAAGCTGTCCCAGCTGTAACTGCCGGTGTCGATTGGAGTTTTCGGAATGGTGACCGGAAACCTTCCAGGCTTGCAGCAGTAAATGAATTGGTGCGTCTGAATTCGGAGGAAGCTAAGATGCTGCTGTTTGGGTCGATTTGGGGAATTGGAGGATTCGGTTCGACTGTCTTGACTGGATTGACTGGGACAGTCATGATTCCGGTGTTGGACATCTCAATCCCTCGGGGCTTTAGCAAGCTTTCCCAGAATTGGAGAGCGACGACTTGGGGACGATGGATGTACGCGAATTCGCTTTCGGCGTCTTTCATGATGGGTTTCGCCGCCACGGAAGGAGCAGCGGTGACAGATAGAAGTTTCGGCTTCGGTTTGGGTCTTCGAATGTGGTACTTGTCTTCGTCGAATCTGCCTATAAAGGTGGACGAGCTGGAAAGGAAGATGCAAAAAAAATGTAACGCACATACCTCCAAAAGCAATGCAATCCCAGAACCATTGTTCCCATACTAGTCGTATCTTTGTGCCTTTCGCATTCATTTCCTCTGCAAGGTGTATCTTGTCTGTCTTGTCGTCTGTCGAGCATAAAAGATGAGTGACCTGAGACGCGAGGTTTCTGCTGTAGACGCCTTGATGTCGTTTCAACAGCTCGTAAACCTCGGCTCTGCGCTCCACAGAGTCTATACCAGAGCAACAGAGATTTACGTTCTGGAAGATTGGAAGACGATGGGAATCAAGGGTCTACGGCAAGTCAGTCTGGGCGAGGATTCAATTGTTTACTTGAGGGATCTTACCGCAGCAAAGTCGACATCATCCCCACGAAGCCATGCATCGTACGCGTCGAATATCCATGAAGGATGCATTATGGGGATTCTGCACTCCAAAGCGCACTGGAATACGGTTTGAATCCAGGACCTCGAAAAAAGAGGGAGCCTGAGGACGTACATTGTATTTGGCGCTACCGGATTCCAAAGCAATCAGGTGCGTAACCTTGTCCGTTAGAGCTCCGAAGCATCGAGCTCCAAGCTCCTTTGCCTTTCTGTATAATAATGTCTGTCGTCGGTCACCGCGAATTCCAAGGTTGATGCAAACCTAATCGTCACAGACCTTATCCAGGCCTGTCATGCAGATTATGACTGAGGCGAATGGTTTGGAATTGTCGTGATGTTCTTCATCGTCTTCTGAATCATGAGAAGATGCTGGTGCAGTTTCTGGTAGTCGGCTTGAGGAGGCTTGAGGTTGAGCTGGTCTGAGCTTGACGTTTGAGACCTAACAGCGTATGAGCAGGGACGTTTACTGGTTTGTGACGAGAATGAGAACCTTGTGGGATTTATTGTCTCGTCGTTGCATGAAGGGTCGCGTCGTCAACAAAGTTCAGCTGTGACGGTCACATGCCACTATTGAGCAAAAAATACTTAGGGGTATGCCGCGTCTCCTCCACGCATCACTTGGAATGCTATTTTCGTGATAGCCGCTCAGAGTGCTATAGTCGGACTGGTGCCCAGGATGGAGAGCGGTGCAAAAGGAAATATGTGACAGCAGACCACGACCAAGGGTCGGATTCTGGTGCGTATTTTTATTCCATCAGTAGCGGCTTGGCGTTTATTTGCCTGTCCCCAGATTGCTCTTTTCTTTGATATACCTTGGTCGCCGCAGTTAAGCACGAAGAACGCCAGCGAGCATACCATCGCTCTTGGACCCTCCTACTACTACTGCATGAAGAAGCCTGTCGCCAAAGAAGACGGGAAAGGTGCAGAGAGCTGGGGGAAGACGGTTTTCCTTTGGTCCGTTTTTACTTCTCGTTGGTGGGCTTGAATAGATCTTGTGTCTTTAGCAAGGTCTCGATAATTCATTCTGCTCCGCGACAATCTTGAAGCTCCCGTTGTTCGACATCCCTCTCTCCGTTCGTCGGCTCTGTTTTTGCGATAGCATCCCAACACTGTTCGTCGTTCGAAGCTCCAGTCGGAATCATCGGACCTTTGTCTGCATACGCAACGCCGAGCACCTAGGGCACCTAAATCTTACCATAACGTAAAACCTTCGAGGTCGGGGGTCTTGTAGATGGGAAAGTGGCCTAAGAGGTCTTATCCCGCCAGGTAGATACCACCAAAAGCTCAATGCGTCTATCTAGTTCTCCCGATGCTATTCAACAATGCTTCCTGTTTCGCGATTTTGAGGTCAGTTTCTTTATACAAATGAATGCAAGCAACATACCTTTGTTCACCAAGCCACATAGCAATGACTGACGAGTGAACCGGACAAGTTCAGAGACATCGAGGAGAATGGCTGTCGAAGCGGGCACCTGTCAAGAGCTGTCAATCAAATCCTCCATTCCCACGCTCTGGTCTCGTACGATGCGCTCATTTGGCTCCTTTTCCCGCTGATTTTGATGCGGTACGGATCCGTCTTGGCCAAACTAGGTCCTAGATACGCTACATCCCATGTGGTCTAAATCGACTCCTCCGAACGCTTCATGGGTCTGCAGTCCGCTAGTTTTGTGATCCTTGTTGAGCAGTGAGCTCTCATCGGGATTCTCCGAGCAGCTCGGGCACCTGGTTTTGCGCTCGGGCTTGGCTTAAATCAGGGCTTAAAAGCTCAGATCAGTGAGAACATTGTTCTCTCTGTCATTCGGTATGCCTGAATCGGCCACACGCCGCAAATTCACACCACAAACAGAAGATTCAAATTCTTTCAATCGGCGGACGGAATCCCGCTTCTTCCGCCCATTGCTCCGCGTGGGTACGGGTTTGTGTCGCAATGGATTATCCATGTCGCCTGGGTTTCGAGTTATATTTAACACCTGGAAAACTTGCCACATGGATTTTCCCAAATGATCGAGGACAGGTGAATGCTCAAAGCAGATGGAATTCCGCCAGATTGTTTGCACTCTTGGCACTCTTTATTTGACCAATAGGTGAACCATGTCAATCTAACATCATTCCAAAAAAAATCACCGCAGCGGGCACAATAACAACACTTTTTCTCTGTGCCGGGGCCTCCATTATGGTCAAGATCTTTCACTACCGGACACATGGATGCGGATTTCCCCAGGTACATCTATGGGTTGATGTTTCGACCACTTCTTGAAAAATTCCAACACAGAATTTTCAGCGCTCATGACAATGTAGCGAAACTACTTAGAAGCTCGATCTTAGCAGACTTGCGCCACACATTGGCCGTGATCACTTTCGGATCCTCAGTGACACTAACAAATTATCAACCCATTCTCAGCAAGAGGCTTCTTCTACCATTGTTTGCACATCGTTTGCTGCACTGGCCTTCGATGTGATGACTCATGACACTTCTTCTTTGTTCTGTGTACTTATCCCACAGGATAATTATTGTCTCCTGTATTCTTCCAATTGGTCCTCCTGATTGGACAACACTGGGAATCTCCGCTCGTAGCCTTCAGTCCCGGTCGGCAGACTATGCGCCACTCATCGTCTCGGCACTTGAAGGTGGTCAATATCAGTGCTGCAGATGATTCCGGCAGCCTTCTGGCTCATATACGCTCACTTCCAGATCCAATTTGCGTGCCGATAACCGTCGAGAGTCGGATAATGACGAACGGGATTTGCCGCCATCACATGATCCATGGGAAGGAGCTCGGCGGCAGCTCGAAAACTTTCCGCAGTGTCACCAATTGGTTTTTTCTGTTAGATTTACTTGGCATCAGCCAGTGACATGTATTTATATGATCCTATCTAAAAATCTTGGTGCTCACTTTGAAATACAAAAAGTCCGAACAACTCCCTAAATGTGCGAGGCTCAACTTGACTTCTATCTGTCAACTACCTCATTTTCATTTTAGTGTTAGACTAAATTATATAAGACAATACAGAAGTGAGCACTGGAGCATATTCTCGTCATTTGAGCGGCTATTTCGAACCTCAGTTCCATTGGAGATGATAATGGAGGGACACCGGCGGTAGTCAAACTGTGGCGCAATGACCGATTGCATACTGACAGCTGCTAATCAGCAGAGTGAAATTAGCTAGATATGATGGAACATGAACTTTTATGCTCTTTGCATTCAGTGGAAGATGTCAAAAAGATTTCTGAACTAGATATCCAGATATTCCATACCCTTGGTAAGAATTTCATATTGAGAGGTCTAAAATGGTGAGGTCTCATGTTGTAACTGGTAGATACAGCTGATACAAGTTGAATACTGGCTTTCCAGTCAACACTATCTTTTGAGGAGCTCGTCAGCAAGAGTCGGGAACCTGCCGCTGTCCACTGTGGAATGAGGCGACCATTGGTTCATTCTCGGATGATGTCCCGGACGCAGGTAGTCGATGTCACAATGAACTACACAATTATTTGTGCCCAGAGAGCCATCATTGTAAACATGTGGCAAGGCAAGGTATAGATCACCAATGATGAATGGGGTTCAGGGCGGGATCCCGCCATCATCGCACCCTACTGACATTTCTACTAGTTGATGCCGTCCGAGCTCCGTGATATGACCTATGGGCCCAATTCGGTATAATATGGAAGCCAACATGGCTCAGCTATTGATTAAATAATGTAGTGCCATGAGCGCGAATGATTTGGCGGGTTTTCACCCGTTTTGGATTCCCGCCTGTCAAAAGCCCGATTTGGGAAAATCCGAACTACAGTGGCGGGTTTTCCAGGCGCTAGATCCAGTCTGAAACATAGACAATAGATAATTGATTTTCGATATGAGTATAGAGCAATGGGCGGGAAAAGCGGTATTCCACCCCCCGATTGGAAGATTTCAAGTCTTCGGTTCAACGAGGTCCGAATTTGTGGTCTAGGACTGATTCGCGCATGAAAACCGATAAAGCAACAATGGAGCAGACTGGCATGAGCTCTCCAGCGCTTTTCAGCGCACATTTGAATAAAATCGGAGCGTAAAGCCAGGTGCCCCAAGCAGCGACAATCCCGATTAGTATCCTGATTAGTATCTTTACGTTAGAATCATTGACAGCGAGAATCAGCGCACTGCAGACCAACAAGCGTCTGAAAGTAAGGGAATAGACCCGATCCGGACCATGCGGTAGTATGTAGCACATCAAGGACCTGGCTCGCGAGGCGGGCCCAGTGCATCAGAAGGAGCGGTATGAGCTACATAATCCAGTGATTTTATGGGACTGGATCGTGAGAACCAGGGATTTGATTGACAGCTCTTGACAGCTACCTGCATCACTCCTGCAGGTGCACCGGCTTTCCTGGATGTCCCTCGAGCAGGCTCATTTGCTCGTCAGTCATTGCTATATGGCTGCATGAATAAAGGTGCGTGGTTTACATTCATTCTGTGAGAAAACTGATCTCAAATCGAGCAACAGCAAACAATTTTGAATAGCAGCGGGAGAACAAGGTCGCCGCATTGGAACTTTGGTGGCATCTACTTTGCGGGAGATGACCTCTTAGGTTAGTTTCCCATCTACGAGACCCCCGACCTCGAAGGTTTTACGTTATGGTAGGATTGAGGTGCCCTAGGTGACGCCGAGGGAACTGGAAGAAACGGAGAGCAGAAAGAAGGCTTGTTGAGGGCCTTGTTTGAGGTGCGTATTTGCCTTGTCACCAGCGCTCGTTGGTTGACCAGGGTCGGCGGTATATATAGCTTTACAATGTTCTCTGAGCGCCGACACTGGTCGCTCGTTTGCGGGATGACTTTTTTTTCATTGGCCAAGCGTTGGAAAACCTCGAACAAGCCCTTTCAGCAGTCAGTCATAATCCTCCTTCCTTTCTGTGCCCATCTCACCAGTCTTCAGGCTCTTTCCCTTCGATTGCGTCGTGATATGGTGAGTCGACCTTCCCTTTATATCAGTCTATGATGAGGCCTTTCCATACAACCTTCGTTCTGCCTAGCATAACGCGTCGAGATGCGTGATATGAGGAAATTCTTTTGTTACAACCTGAACTTTCTTATTCTCGCTCGATTACTGTCGTCCTGTTTGTCCTGACATTTTCAGATGCTATACCTTTCTCTAGCTGGTGTATCGCAGATGAACTGTTTTCATGAGTAATGCAAAGGCATTTCGTGATGACCTTGTATTGAAAATTGCACGACTAGACAAATTGGAGACGAACTACTATTCCCAAGTAATGTCTAGACCTTGATTCTGCAGCTCTTGCAGAAGCCCTTCAGAAAGGCCCGCCGGTCTCGAATGTTTCCCACCGATTTGCAGAGATTGAAGAGCTGGAACGCGAGACTGGAACATCTCAATCGATTGGAGTATGTGGTTTGTTTTGGTTAATGTGAGATGTTGCAATCGTGGCACCAAGGGCTTTTCTTGTCGAGTTGGACTGAAATGGAGAGCTTCGATAAGAGGAAGAATCGAAGGGTTCCCATTATGAGAGTACCGTAGGTTGAGAGCAGTGACGTTTGGAAGGGAATTTAGCACAGCAACAGCGAGATGCATGTCTTCATTCGTCGACGGGATATGGAATGTGACAGTCTCGAGTTTTGAAGCTATTTGCCCAATGATGAAAGGGGTTGTGACTTGCAAATCATCGACCAGTTTGAGCTCTACAAGTGCTGGCGAATTCACAAAGGTTTCCAAACTCGACACATAGCATTGGAGAATGCGAAGGCAGCTGAAGATGGGTGGTTCTGCGGAACCTGGAGAGCTGGAGTCATGATAGCGTAGGCGGCATTCGACCAAATTGGTGCAGCGATGCAAGTTTGAAATATGCGGCAGTTGATCCTCACTGTAATCGTATATTCGGAGGTACTGAAGCTGCAACCAAGGGAAGGAAAGCTGGCAAAACACTGGGATCTCCAGCTTGCGAAGCCGCGGAGCGACGGCGAATATATCATTGTCTGACGGTAGACCGTCTCTGGTGAAGCCCTCCCAACGAAAAATCTCCAAGAGAGGCAATCTTCCCTTTATCCGATCCAGTGGTGGATCACGACCATAACCGCTCCAGGTGACTTCGCGCCAGCGCTCACAGTGGTCAGCGAGGGCGACTATGATCTCCTTGTCCTTACTGGTACCGAGCTCTGCGGTAAAAGTGAGAGCATGATTCCCGGAGCGATCAAGGCATTCTCGTACCATATTGGGAAGATATTTGAGAGATATTTCCTGACCAGATGACCTGAATCCCACAGAACAGTGCCCGAAGTCATCGTATGAGGACCCACCGGTCGTCACTTGGAATGTTGACCAGAGGGACGGGCAAGTTTTGCAGGCAATCTGTCTCCACCGACTGCAGACCTGGCTGACCGCCCAAGGGATGCTGTCCATGTCAAATGGCGACCACCGCTCAAAAAACGCGTCACTGGATTGGGATTCGTGAGCTTCTATGAAGATATCACCAAGGACATCATTCGGAAGTTTTCGAATCGGAGAAACCAGCCCTTTTCGGAGCGTAATGGAGCGCTGAATTTCGATTTGGTGGTTCTGGAGCGCTTCGAGCAAGGAAGCGACAGCCACGATTCTGCTCTCAACTTCCCCATGACGAATATCTAGAGCAGCGATCTCCTGAAGAGCTATGGCCTCGTGGTCGGGAAGGGAATGATTCGAGGGGAAGAAATCGATATAGTGAGCTTCATATGCCGAGTTCAGCTCATTATAGTCACTGAGAGCTCCAGATGTGGTTGTCTGCTCGCATTTTGGGCAGTTTGAGAAAGGAGATGCACTCGGAAAAAATGGCATCGCAAAGTCGTGACCTTGAAAGAATATTCTAGAAATTTTCAATGTTGCTCTTGATATGTAGTCAATATAAAATTGAACCTCACTTTTGTGCTCTCCGTTTCTCCGGTGATTCAGTGACAACGACAAGAGGAGTTATCGTGTGACCATGATGAAACGCGTGACGTCGCAATTCATCTTCACCTCTTCTGCCATTCCATCCTAGCAATGCGAGAATCCCAAGCCTCAGGCCAATTGTATCCCGACCAGGCAGCACCCGAAAGCGATGGAGATGTCACACACCTCAAGGTCATCAACAAAAAGGAAAACGCTGGCCAGGCCACGAAACCAAGCCAGCCGCACGACATCGGGCTACATACGATGCCGCTGGATATATTGTTCGAGGTTGGCAAATATCAGTCCATGTATGTCTCGTTGACCTTCGCCATTCCAGATTTTCGACTGTCTCGAGCCCAATGATCTCGTCGATTTGGCCAAGGTCAACGTCACTTTTTGGGAGACCCTTGTCGCTGAAAATGCCATCCCTGTGTGGAGAAAAGCTCGTCAAAGATACGAGATGCCCGCTCCTGTGACTGGATTCTCCGAAATCGCATGGGCGAGCTTCCTGTTCGAACGTCCTCATTGTCAGGTCCGCCTCTTGTGCTCTACTATCAATTCTCTTCACTGACACCTTCTTTACAGCTTTGTGGAACGAGCCATACTCGCTCGCAAGACTTTGGTATCATGAAAATCGTTTGCAATGGTTGTCTGCAAAAAAAGTATGATCCTGATCTTTCTGCTTCCCTAGATTTGGTTCACCATACCCTCTAGCATATGGACCGAATATGGAAATAAGGAATTCGATCCGTCCATTCTGGATTTGGTCCCCTTCACTCCTGGTCAGGATGACTTCTCTTCATTCGAGACTGATACTTACTCGACGTACAGCCGGCTCCAAAGTGCGCCTCTTCTGGAAGAAACACATTTTCAAGGTCCAAGCCAAGATTGCAGAATTGGACAGAGCGGTGGCCGATGGAAAAATGGACGCCCAGAAGAATCTCGAGGAATACAAAGCCGGTCGGCTTGCATTCGTCTCTGACGTTAGAAAGGTGTGCGCTATTCTAGCATGTCGTCCCCGGTCTCTCATTCCGCTTTGCAGCAAGGGACGATGGCTTCCATCTGGTTCAGAGTCAACACGCTCAAGACTGTCGCGGCAGAACGGGCTAAATTCAAGGCGACTCGTCTCTTTGGTTAAATTACAAGGTTATTCGCACTTGATCTTCTGTCATTCAAATTTTCTTTTTGCTCATTATTGCTTTGAGTCGGTCCTCCCTTCGCTAGTGGTCGTTTCTTCGAGAACCGCTTCTGAAATCGATATGAACTATATATGAACCCTGATTTTTCGGTCGTATCTCTACCGAGAAACTTGTCCTAGAATGATCATAGCAAACGCTGTCGGACATATCAAACGATTGTGCACTTGGTCAAGCCTTTGACTCCCGGTTCTACTACAAGTCTTTCATTGAGCCGAACGTGATGATAAAGATGAGATAGTTCTGTTCACTGCTTGGATCAATCTCGAATTGACTCGAAAACTCTGAATGTTCAGACAATAATATCAGGTTAAATTTATAGCCTCGGACCAGTCGGGTTCTTGACTACGACCGTCGATGTCATAAATTTGCGGTTCGCCAGAGCGGCTGGTTCGAGTCTAATGTTTCCAGATCTTTCACCTATTCTTGGTACGACATGATTTCCGTATTATTTTCGCAATCATACACTGCCAGTGATAACTTCAATTCGTTGGATTATCTGTCACCAGTTGGTTTAGGCCGGTTTCGTCCAACGGAGGTGTGAAATTTCCAGCTGTTATCAAATCGATAGGCCACTAGAAAAACCGCCCTTGTTCAGCGGAGTTCAAACCTAGATAGCTCCACAACTCCAAGCCGACATGTTTGACGGTGGTTGTGGAGCAGAAGCTGTCGGAGCTCACGTAAATTTGACCTCCGAGGCTCCGACCGAGCGGGAGTCTTTGATGTGGCCTATCGTTTTGATAACAGCTGTCAGTGGAGCTTGGCCGGTGGAGTGGTCAGTTGGGACTTGTGCGTCGAACGATGGAATGGGAATGGATTGGTCAGGTGGTCCTCGCTCCGACCTGTTGTATCTAAGTGATCTAATCTAATCTGTTCTGCCCGAAACGTCCTTGTCCACTGCTTCTCCCGTCCGTACCCACCACTACATGTGCCCCCACTAAAGAACTGGCGACGTCCTCGTCGCCTAAAACTCTTCCCACTCGTCTCCATCTTCTGCCGAATCCTCAATCTCCCTTGTTCCTTCCACCTCAACCTCTTCTTCGCCTTCCTGCTCCATTCTCTCCTCAAACTCTCGCTGCAACTTTTCCAACTTGGTTCCTGCCCTTGGTACAAAGCCTCTAAGCCGTCTGGCACTGAAGAACCCGGCTACCGGTTTTCCATCTAGCTGTTCCAACCCATGAGAGTTGACTCGGGAGCACCGTATTCGGTAAGGTTGTGACCACTTTGGCGCTAGTTTTCTGGCAGTCGAAAACGTGTAGTCCAAATCGCTGCGGTATACTTGGACTAGCTGGCCTTTGGCAAACTTGACGGCTCTTGGTGCTCGGGCCATGACCTTCTTGTCGAATGCCCTTTTCCGCTTTTCTGCATGCTGAACGATGTTTTCGTAGGCGTCAAGTCTTTGTTGGGAAACATGTTGGATGTGGCTCTCTGCGTCTCGCTGGTGTATGATCGATGTGCTTGCCTCGACGGGCGTATGCGGAGTGTTGACGACCATTCCAAGCAAAAGCTCTTTTGGTGTGTATCCCAGCGCCGGTAGCAATCGATTGTTCATGGCCTTTATAGCGTCGTCAAAATGATCAGGCCAGTTGTATGGCAAGGAGTCGCCTGTGATCTCGGCGCTGTCATCTTCACCTAAATCAGGCGCGCATAGTCTTTTCAAAATATGAAGAAAAATCCGATTCGCGCCTTCGACTAGTCCGTTGACCCAGGGTGAGTACGCCGCTATGACGTGCTGTTCCACTTTCCATCTCTCGCAGAACTCTTCAACATCCTTGTTCTTGAAATGACTTCCGCCGTCTGACATGAAGACTTCCGGGGGAACGAAACCTGAGAATATCTTTCCCAAACCGTCCTTGGTGGTCTTCGCAGTGCCGGCTGTCTTGTACGTGAAGCCCCAAACATGCTGAGAAAAGGTGTCCAGGTACAGAGCAACCGTGTGATAGCCACCTTTTCCTTTCGACATGGATAGATAATCTCCGACGATGAGTTCAAATGGATGGCGTCTTGTTATTGGGTTCAGAAGGGCGTGAAGGTAAGCTGGACCGAAGCTCTTGCAGCGGGCGCATTCGAGAATGGCAGTTGTGATGGATTGATTGAGCTTCGGGCTGCATATTCGGTCTGTTAGGGCGATGCGAATTGCGTCTCTGCCCATGTGTCCTCCTTTTTTATGCTGCTCCTTTGCTAATTCCACCGCTTCTAGCTTGGTGACGCATTCAACTCTGCTTCGAGAGCGAGCATCTTTCGCTGTCCCCAGTTTCCATAGTTTCCCGTCTTCTGTCATGTAGCTCTTGGCTCTGTGACGTGCTCGCTGTTTGGTTCTGATGTTTCCCTTTGTCTGAACACCTTCCAGAGCTTCCACAACCTCCCGAAAGACTGGCTCGTCTTTGAACCTGGTTCTCATCTCGCTCGACTTCTCCTCTGCCTCCACCGTGAACAGGTCATGAACAATGCCTCTCGATACCTCCCAGTCTTCACTCACTGTCCATGTACTCCCATCATTTTCATTTCGTTCTACGCCTTCCCCTGCCCTGCTTAACCCATCTGCGACGACATTGAGCTTGCCGGGTACATGACGAACTTCAACGATGTTGTGTGCAAGGATTCCGTCTCTCCATCTAGCGTGAGCTGCATTCATCTTGTCATTGCTGAGGACATCTCGCAGCGCCTGGCAGTCTGTTTCGATTTCGATTGGTGAGTCCCAGACAATATCCGAGAACTTGTCTAATGCGAATTTCAAGGCGGCGAACTCGAGTAGGAATGGCTTGTATTTCTGCTCCGAGCTAGATGTACGTTTGGAGGCGAATGCTAATGGATGGACTTTTTCGATGACCTTGCCATTGGGTAGTGTGGTCTGTGTCTTTTGTGTCAACACGCCGGCAAACCCTTCCTTGCACCCATCTGTTGTCAATATGAAGTTTGTGCCGTCCCATCGTGGAGCTTGTAGAACCGGTTCTGAGGTTAGCGCTGCTTTGAGATTCAGAAAACATTCCGTATGAACAGGTTTCCACCTGTCAGCGAGTTTGAACCCTTCCATGACCCGTCGATAAACGCTTTTGTTCGCGTTTTTGGGTACCCCTGCCTCGTTGAGTAGGTTTCTGAGGTCTCGCTCAACCTTCGAGTAGTCCTTGATCAGGTCTCGGAAGTGGCCCGTTATTCCCAAAAACGAGGCCAGGTTCAACCCATCCTGCGGCTGTTTCCAATCGACGATGGCTGTCAGCTTTGCTGGGTCTGGAGCGACCCCATTTGGTCCAACCTTGGCACCTGCGAAGATTCCTTCAGTGACAAAGAATTCCGATTTGCTGGCTGAGAGTGAGAGTTTATGTTCTCGCACGCATTTGAAGAGTCTCTCCATCTTTGCGATCATTACCGGAAATTCGTTCGCCGCTGCTGCGCCGTCATCAACAAACAACTCGATGGTTCCATCTGCGAGAAGGCGATGCAGACAAGTTGCTGTTAGATGTGCGAATGTTGATGGTGCGCCTGTAAGTCCAAACGGCATCTTAGCGTACCAGAAGTACCCCCGACCTTCGACATAGAATGCCGTGTACGGTCGTGATTCTTCATTGACCTCAACTGCGTAGAAACCTGATGCGAAGTCGAAGAGCGAGATCCATCTCTGGCCACTGACTGCGGTTTGTTTCGCTCTGATGTCTCCTTGTGGCATTGGAGCAATCTCGGTCAGCTTGTTAACCTGGCTGAAGTTTTGGCAGACTCTCCATTTCTGCGGCTTCTCTTTCTTTGGGTCGACTTCGCTGGTTTCTGGTCTTGGTGGTAGGTCGAATGATGGTGGTAACCCTGCTGCTATGCACTGGTCGTTGACCCGGTGTTGGAGTTCTTCCAAGGTGAGACCGCCGTGTTCATGCGTCTTCTGGGCTAACGTGGTTGGCGAAACACATTTTACTTGACTGGGGTCACACTGTTCTATGACACCTGCTGCAAGCATTTCGTCGATTTTTCCGTGGAGATATTGTCGCTGTGGTGGTGTTAAAGGTCGTTGATGAACCTTTTTACTGAATGTAGCGTCGTCTGGTATGTTGAGCGTATGCTTGATGCCATCTACGACGCGTACCTCGCTGACGGAAAGGGCGAAGCAATCAGCGTATGATCTGATTAGGTTCTCGACCTCTTCTCGTTCGCTGTTGGTGAGGTCGGGACCGATTTTGACCTGTCGTAAAACCTCTTCTACTCTCTCTGGTTTGAAAGCACCCGTGTCTCCTTTGTTTCTCGTGTATAACTCAGAGTGATCCATGTTTTCCAGTGGAATTTCTGCTCCTGGTGCACTGAAAGACGTTTCTGGTAAGTCATCGACGATGCAGACGGGGATGGACGGTTGTGCTTCCCTCGAGGGGGGCGCGTTATTTCCCCCCAATGAGTTTGAACGCTTGGACCATTTCTTACGGTCCCTGTATTCCTTTTTCCTTCTCCTTTGCCTCTTTCGTTGTCTCTCTTCCGCAGCCAGCTTTCCTTCCCAAGTGCTTCTTCTTTTCGACATTCCCACCCTTGCTTCTGTGGCGTCTTCTGCTCGAGATGCCCACCTCTTCCACCGGCGCTGGCCTGAGCCCTGCCACTTTGACCAATGTTCCTTTCTTTCCCGTCGAATCTCCTTGTACATCTTTCGTTCTGCTTTCTCCCTTTTCTGTCGTAGGTGTTCGCGCCGCGGGGTTTCCTTGGGTGATTCAGGGTCAGTTGTAGGTTTTGAATCCTCAGGATCCTGTAAGACTTCCCTCGAGGGGGTGTTCCGAACACCCCCTTTAAAATCGCTCGCATCAATTTGGCCTAATGTGCGTAACTCCTCTTGCCAATTTCCGTCGTCAGTGACTAGTTCTATGGTGCTGCCGCTCGCTGCATTTTGGTTGTTCTCGTTCGTCACAATTTCCATGGTGTTCTGACTTTTGACGATGACGCGGTCATATTCGTAGTCGTGGGTGGCTCGAAAGGCTTCCAGCAATGGTTTTCCAAACAGAAAATCCCAGCCGCCATTGCTGTCGAAGATCTCAAATTCCACGGCCGCTCGGACACCTCCCAGCTGAAGAATTCCCGTCCATTTGCCCTTGGATGGAACTCTGACTCCGTTTGCCATACGAAGGATCTTTGACGATTCTGTCCAGCCGCCAACCTGATCTTTGACCGCATCGCGAAATTCACCTGAAAATGGCAATGGCTTATCACGCGATTACCATCGCTGAAATCAATTGCCGTCGATGAAATCAGTGGTAATACATGGTACACGCCGTGGGTAGTTTACAATCTCCCTGCGATGTCCATAATTATTATGAACTCTCGCCATTATTACCAAAGTCCGTAATCATTGCAGGCATTGCCAGAGCATTAGCCTTGTCTTAGCATCCTCTTATCTTGTGGTCCCAATGGCATTGTCCTCTGCTTGCTGGTGTCTTCCATTCAGATGAGCACTCGGATCCCGTATTATTATCAGGGCCTGGAGATTCACATGGCATTCAATGACCGACAGATTCTAGCTCAACAGCATTGCAATGGCATCCTATTCATTCTCATCTCATAATCCGGTTGCGAATGCGAATAGAAGCAGGAAAAATAGTAGATTTGGATAGATATATAATAATGTAAATAAACAAACTGGAAAAAAGAAAAACTAGACCCCTGCCGGGGCACTATTGGTAGCTGCAGTGTCAGTAGCTCTCGCAGCCTCCTCCTCTGCTTCCCGAGCTTTTGCCGCCTCTGCTTCCCGAGCCTTTGCCGCCGCTGCTGCCAGTGCTTCTGCCAATGCTTTCGCTGCCACCTTCTCCTTCCGGCGTCCCTCAATTTGGGCGGCAAGCATCGAGGCTGCTGAGGTGCCATTCTTGTCGATGTCCTGGTTGGTGCCCTGCAATCCAGCATAGAGACGTCTACCAAGATATGTCAGAAGGGCCGAAAGGGATGAACTGAATGACATACTCGTTCCACCATTGTAGCAGCTCCTCCTGATCATCTTCGTCCATCATGTTAAAGGTCTGCTTGATGAGATTGTAAAAAGATTCAGACGCAAAGTCCCCATTGTTGCTGGCACCACTACTGAAGGAGGTCTGGCTCGAGAGGACAAAGCGAAGCTGACCAAATACATATCAGTAACCGGTGGGAAGGTAAAAAGAAAACATACGATGCAAGCAATATAAGCTATCGCGCTAATGGTGACCTCACGAATGTTGTGTTTTCCGGCATTGCCCTTTTTGCTGCCATTGGGCTTGCCAAGAGCGAAAGATGGACCGCGAAAGACATGCAAAGCAGTCTGCAGAAGATTCAGTCATAGAATCAATTAGACACAAGCAAAGGCTCACCTGAAGCATGAGCCCATTCCGAAGGAATGTCGAAAGCAAATCTTTGACGTCGAAAGAAGCATCCTCGGGATACAAAAGGTTGCAAAGTTCCTCAGGCTTGGCAACTATCGTGCCATCCCGGAGACCTTGTCGGACACTGAAGCAAATCAGCCTTATTGTACTATAGAAATGAAGTAGCATCCTTACCTTGCATCTGAAAAATCTTTCGTTACAGGGCAGAGAAGGAGGCCCAACTCTGGATGACGAAACCCAGCCAAAGTGCGGTCTGTGGAAGGGAAGCCGCCATAGAGCCAGGTATGCCAAGAAGATATACGGGCCTTGATGCTGTTGATATCCTCCGAGCGCGAAGCACGTCGGCCCATGTCGATCTAGAGAGACACCTGAGCTGCTAAGCCTGACAGAATTAAAGGAGCATACCTGGGCTGCAACGGTTGCAACGCCATACTTCTCGATCTCGGTGATGACCTCTGGAGCAAAGTCACATATTTCATCGAAGATCTTGACGGCATATTGCTGACTGGAAGAAAGATATTGTAAGCAGGAAATAAAAGAGATGGATGAGCTTACTCACGAGTCAGAGACCCAAAGCCGCCAGGCATTTTGGGATCAAAGGCCATGCCAAGGTCCAAAATGTCGCGCATCGGAAGAAACATGTCGATTTGGCGTCCAATCATACGACCTTTCTCATGCATCAGAGGCTTGGAACCTCTGCCAGTGCTAAAGGAGCTCATTAAAGAAGGTCTTTGCAATGTTTGGATTGACATTACCTAGAGGAATCATCATCATCGTCATCTCTTTCAGAGTCAGAGGCATGCGCAGCATTGTCGTCAACAGGTGAGCTTGCACGTCGAGAAGAAGGGGAGTGGGAGCGAGCTGGAAGAGAGCTTCTTCGAGCTGGTGAACTAGAGCGAGCACGGTCGCGACGTGGTGCAACTGGTTTCTGTTTTGGTTGTTTGGGGTTTTTGCGGGAGCGACGGGTAGAGGAAGAGCTAGACTTGACCGGCATTATTGTGTCGATAAGGGTGCTGTGAGAAAAGGAAGCTGGTCAAATAGGGCAAGGGGGGACCAAGACAATGGTTGATGTAGAAGAGATGACTGCGTGAGAATGGTTGGTTTTATTTCTGAGCACACATGCATATCAACAAAGAATGTGCACAGCCACTGCCATGTGACAGACGCGTCGCATCAATTGTGTGACTCCTTGCCTGATTGGTACCGTAGCTTTGCTACAAGATGAAAATGGACTGTATCAGATGAAAATGGACCTCTATCCTGGCCAAATAAATTGAGCGCCTAGTTCCAATACTATTACAAATCATGCTGACTTTATCTTGGCTTACATTTAACAGTTTGCGACAAAGATTAGACCAGAGAGGTCAGATTCTATTGCACAAGGAATATCTAGTCCAACCAATTAGAATATTTATCTTGCAACCATGGTGCCACCCAAGCATCATGACCTTCAGGCTGGTCCTCTGGTGGAGCATCCAAATCATACTGAGTCTGCAAGGTAGGGTTGGTTGTAGTCCTGTCATATTCCTCCTGGAATTCATTTTTCATCCTTCTCAAATGCTCCCTAACAATTGTCTCCTGATCCAGGATTGTCGCAGCTGGAGCCTTGAACGCCTTCATCAGGCGATAAAGATTATTGACCAAAATCTTGTTCAATCGTTCGGCCCTGTCTTGCTCATGGGCAATACGATCAAGAGCACAATTGTAATTGGCTCGCATCTCTGGGAGCAGGTCTCGCGCTTTTTCAAGTGCAGTGACATATCCCTCGAGCTCGGAAATTCTTTGCTCCTGACGCTTTGTGCAGAACGTCAAGTCCATAATCTTGCATTCCTTCTCCCTGACTTGGGCTTCAAGTGATCCCGGGACAGGGAGTGGTGTATCCCAGTCAGGAAGGATATGGCTATAACAATGAGATAGTGAGGAATGAATATTGTCTTCAATGAAAGGACTTACTCGCCAGGATGAGCTTTTTCTTCAGTAGGGGAATCATGATCAGTCTCCCTTTCCTCGAGCATCTCCCAATCCTTGATAGCCTCGGCCTCCCGTTTGTTGTGCCAGCTCATGGGTCGTAGATGGGAGCGATAACGATCAATTGTTATGCTTATATAAGTAGTATCAGGTAAATTAGCCTGGTTGCGTCGTCGGGTGAAGAAAATATGATCAATTGTTATGCTTATATAAGTAGTATCAGGTAAATTAGCCCGGTCGCGTCGTCGGGTGAAGAAAATGACAGCATTAAATGAAATCATATATTAGTACTCAAAGCCGGGATCATCCTCATCAGGATTATCATCATCAGGGTCATCACATCTGTCATCCTCCGTAAGAATGATTGCTTCCTCGTCTGCTGGGTCCAAATCAGCAACAATCCGAGGTGGCGCCCACGGCACATTGTCATTCTCTACCAAGACTTCCGCCTTCAACATTCCAGCATCACCTCTGAAGTTTGTGGAATTATTGTGTCCTATTCCGAGGCCAAGATAGCGCATCAGCATGTCCCTGTCAACAAATCTAGAAAGGGTAAGTACCAGCCAACAAATAAGACAACAACTTGCCGGTTAACGTAGTAGTTTGTCCAATCTCCATCGCGTCCATCACGATACTGTGATGCTGCATTCAATAAGGCATGCGTCTTGCCTAGGGAATATGCTGGGATTAGATGACATGCACGGATAACCTTGTCAGGCTCCAAAAAGCCAAAGGCTCCCGATGGATCATCTTGCGCCACAAAACCCACACGATCAAGTCGAAGGCTTGAAGGTCCACCGGTCCAATCAGGATCACTCCCGAACCACCGTACAAAAAGAAATTCCATACGAGTTTTTTGTCTCAGGAAAGAGCCATGTAGAACATTGGCATGAAAAACTCCGTGAACTCGAGCATACCAGAATTGGTGCTGATAGATATCGTAGTCAGTCTCGTCATTTGCTGCCACCATTACATCACAGCGAGTGGTATTGGTATTGATCGTGTCATGGTCGCGGCGAACATCGTATGTCGTGTAGTTGAAGGCAGCTGTTGCATGAGGATAAATGAGATCCTTGTCCAGATCAATCTGATTGAGTTCATCGTTCGTATATTCTGGTTCATCTCCAACTAGAAGTGTACCAGAGAGCCGTGTCAAAAGGTGGGTCTTCAGCCTCGGAATGAAGTTCTGTGTGAACTGGTGAGATGATCGAGTTCAAGATAAATATCGGGACATACTTTGAAAGCGGGCTCATTGGGCCTCGATGAAATCCAACTTGGAACATGAATCTTGGCCTTTTGATCCATGGCAATGCGGCAGGGAGGTAAAAGACTCTCCTCAGCGATGTTCGGAACTTCGGTTTCCTCATCCGATTCGCTGTCGCTTGCCTCAAGCAAGGCAGATTGGTACTCGGCCATCATGCGATCATGGACCAACTCCAAAATTCCTCGGTCAACAATCTGATCAACCACCGCCCGATGATTGGTCTGGCCATACCGACGTTTGACAACCCGGTGTTCCAGCTCGCCCTGTCAACATAATAAACCGGTGATTGTGAGAACTATTATTGCACGTACAATTTGAGTGCTATAGGAGTCAGTTGTACCGAATTCTTTGATGTAGGGAACATAGTAGCCGAGTTGATGAATCTTTGTTGTCTCGAGATTGAAGGTCCGAGCACGACGTGCTGATTTATCCTTCTCTGCGGTTGGTGCTGAATCTGTAGATTTTTCCTTTGCCCGGGCTTCAGTCCGCTTGCGAGTCGAGTACTCTTTATCTGTCTCGACTGTTTTGTAATGCTGGCATGTAATGTCAGCAAAATGGCGCAAGCAGTTTCCGAGAGCTTTGGTGACAAGCTCGAGCTCAGCGAGCGAAGAGTCCGTATGCATACGCAGCTTGGCAAGACCGTGCCAGTAAACGGAGACATACAGAAGATCTAAAATTGATTGTTCATCTTCTTTCGAGTCCAGTAAGCCCTCGAAACATGGAATGAGACACTGTTTGATGTTCAATAATCAATATGGCTAGAATATTTGTGAACCTACTTGTAGAATGTCTTCAAAGTCACGACCGGCCATTTTTTTGAGTTCCGAGACGTTTTGTGCAAACCGTCGAATGGTTGAATTACCAAACGGCGAAACCTTCCGAAATCTGGGCCAAGATCTTCAGAAGATTGAGACACGGTTTGAATGATATGACATGCCTCTCGTTGAATATAGCAAGTTTTGCTGATCCCAAAGTGTTGAGAATGCGGATGAGATGGATTAATAGAGCTTTCCATATGCCAATCTCCCACTCATGGAGAATGTCGACAACCATGATCCAGAAGATCACAAAGTCTGTACCACTGAATCTTTCCGAAAATGCATTCTGTTTAAATGTATCAGTGTTGATATACAATTAATGTCAACCAAAGACTGACGTACCTTTGTTGGGACCCATGACTCTTCTTTTAGTAGGTCATCAACCTTGTCGCTGTTAACGGCATAACCCTTCTTGTAGATCCAATCTCTTGCTTCGCTAACTGTCTGAGCACGAGTTACATCATCGTGCCTGCGTTTGTCCTCGCGAAGCTTCTTGTCGGCGTCAGTCCCGATGCCTCGGATATCTGCCTTTGAGATGGTACACCGAGGACAGGGACAACCACCATTATCACGGATGGTTGCAATCAGAACCCTGTGGATGCCAATCAGCAAGTCAGTCACAGAATTTGTCTAGTCTCACCGCTCTGGGTAATCAGCAGAATAGGTGAAAATCCGTGGATAAAAGCAGCGCTTAATTCCATCAACACATTCAAGAACAATGCCATGTTTGTATGCCTCCATGAATTCATCATCCAGGAGAATGCTCCACACTGCATGAAACAATTCTCGCTTGCAATGCGCCTTCAAAGCTGGTGTATTGGAGACCCCCTTGGCTTTGAGAAAGTCATCCAGTGAGTCCGGTACCTGGAAATGTCGTGAGTCAGACTCTGTCAACCACAAGAATGCTGACCTTTGGGAAGAAAGCACAATGGCTGGCTGCTCTCGCAGACGGTCGGCATCTCTGATACTTGGTTTGATTGCCAGGATACGAGTATGCTGGCCAAAGCGATGCCTGTCCAAACTGGGCAACGTGAGTCGCATCTGACGCGTACATGAAAGCATAGATGACTCGTGGTAAATCACAACCTGGTTCTGGAGGGCTAGTCTGAAGCCGTTTATCTGCTTTGATGAATGAATCTGAGGTATAGAGCTCTCCATAGACGCGTTCTGGTGGCTTGGCAAGATCAGGAGGTTGCCAGAATTCCTGGAACGGGTGCCAATGGAAATCTATCACTGCCGGGTCCTCTGTGATCTTCGACTTCATAATATGTGTCAAAGAACAGGTATGGATGTCAGGGATGGGGAATTTGTAGATGTAATCAGTGTCAACGAGGTCTTGCCCGTGGCGCCGAGCTGAAGACTGGACACGAGCGGCTTCCCTGCGTACGGCTTTCGTCTTTTTGATTCCTGATGGGATATCAATGGTGACGGTCGACTTGCGCCAACCGGTTCTCTCCCATGGTGACTGGACATCCTGTGCGAGAAGCTTGTCGATCTTGTCAAAATCGACATCGGCAACATCCTTGTGATCAAAAGCAGGGTCCTTGAATACTCTGTTCTGCAGATCATCCCTTCCTCCCTTCGTCTTCTTGTCACTTCCGTGTTTGAACCAATGATTAAAAAGAAATGAGGAGACGTTCGGGTATGGGAATATGATATCCCGGATCCTGCGACGCTTCTTCTTCAGAACCAGTGGTGGTGGTGCTGCAACATAGTCGGTAAATTTCGGATTTTCCATATCTGGAACACGGGTAGGCTTGCGAAAATACTCGCGAAAGAGACCGAACTTGTTGGGTGATGTACGGACTTTCTCGCTAACATGAAGCTGAACCCGAGGAAGCACTGGAGCTGGTGGAGCTGGGATAAACGGTCCTGGACCTTCAGGAAGGTTGTCTTCACGGGCAGCGATAATTTTGGCTGTGGGTATGATAATTCGGCGAGCGGGGAGAGCATTGACCTCAGGCATATCATCTAGCTGCATGAACATATCATCGGGTTCTGTGTGAAGGCTCGGCCCAGGTGACGAATTTCTGCTGGAAGCAGGAGGACTAGATGCCGACGGAGAAGACGGTGTTACTATGATCTGCGTGAGATGTCATCAGCAAAGAAGCCGTAAATTCATTGAGTAAAACGTACCTCATGGCCAGAATTGATTGACATACGCTCATCACGGTCACGACTGTCACATCTATCGCTGTGGGAGCGAGAACCTGAAGGAATATTGTGGTCTCTTCCTGGTCCTTCGTCAAGCTTTACCCGTTTACCGAATTTATTGATTTGGGATTTAAGCCTGTCAAGGTGTTTCATGCTATCCTTGCTCCTGGCTGCAGCTACTTTGCATTTTGCCTGATGTCTTCCAAGATCTGATTGACGAGAATAGCTCTTGGTGCAAGCACATTTCCATGCCATAGGAGACCTGGAGCTCTCAGGCTTGGGCTACTGCAAATGAGATTAGCGGGGGACCAGAATATGGTCGGGCCCTGCCAATGTGATGGTAATTTCCCAGAATCGAATGGAATCCGATGGCAGCACTCGATAATAATGGCGACGATGGCGATGGTAACAGAATCAGCTCAGAATTATTTTGATCAATTACAGGCAGGTGATAATTAGATAAGATTATGATAGGCCGTCGCCATCACCGGAATCGGTGGTAAGGCATTACCGGCACGAGGGGAATTTCGCGATGCGCTTCATAGGTCTTTGTGTCCATGGCCCCGACCATAGTGCCGTCGTCGAATAGCGCCCGAATCCTTGGACTTTTTCCTTTCTTGTTCATCATCTCGATTGTTGCTATGAATGGCTGACATGGTTTTTTATATCCCACAGAATAAATGTCCACAATATTTGATTGCGAAATAGACGGTACATGCGGTGCGTGATACAGTCTTGCATGAAATTCTGGGGAAACTTTGTGCCGGCTCCATCGCGCTGTTCCTTCTCGTGATGGAGCTTTTACCGTCTTGTTCTCCTGCGCCTCATTGGTTTGGGTCATACGGTTGCGCTCTAATCCGTTGACCCTTGACCTTTTCCCTGGCTCAGGATGTCGACTCCAGCACTGTTCAGCCAAGCAAAATCTGTGTCTTGGTCATCACTGACAAAGTTGACTGCTATGGGGCGTCTACGAGCTTCGGCGCACAGTCGTCTCCATTCGGACTCTTTGAGAGGGATCCAGGAGTTTCGTGGTGTTGCACATTCAGCACGACGATGACCAACCTGACCGCATTTGTAGCACTCTCCGCTGGCCACCGGTGCTGTTCCTGGTGTCAGCGGAAACCCGGTTTCCCATGTAACCGCCTGGTTCTTGCTGTATCGGTTTCTCCATGCCAACAATTGCTGTCCGTAGGCTGCCATGCCTTCGCTCGTATTCGGATGCTGTGTATTTTGAGCGAGTATTTGAAGGACTGTGGCTTTTTGAGCCTCAGTAAGCGGAGCTCTCGTTTGATAGTTCGAGCTCGATGGTTGCGACTGTCTCGCTGTCGAGGTGTTGGGCTGCTGGTGGAGAATGGGCGGGGTAACAGGTGCTCGTCCTGGTGTTGACAGGTATGTGTTCGAGAGACTGTACGCTAGTCTCTTTGACGGGGTTGCAGTGACGTCTCGGACGACCTCCTCTTTTGCCCATCTTCTCGACTCTGCTTCTCGTTCCTTCGCCTTCTGCAATCCATCTCTAATGTCCTCTATATCTACCCCTGCAATTGCCGCTGTAAATGTTTTCCAGTCCTTCTGTTTCGCTGGTACATTGTCTTTTATGATTCGTGGTAGTGCGTCCCTGACTGCCATAATGCTCGACGTGCTAGCTGCGATTCCTGCGGCTTGCGAGAGTTTCATGAGCTTGTTGGCGAAGGCGATATGCACATAGACGCCGGCAGCGTCTTTTTTGCCCACTTCTTCTGCCGGTAGCCTCATCTCTGCCAGCTCCCTTTCTCTCTCGACAGATGTGACCTGGGCGACTTGAATGTCGGGAAATTTGGCTTTGAACGCAGCCATCAGCACTGGCCATTTTGCTTTGTCTGCAGCTGAGGCTTCATTTTCTAACCAATGTTCCGCCGCTCCTCCTGTTTTTAGGTACAGGAAGAATTCTGCCGCCTTTTCGTCTTCTGATTTTGCCGACATCTTCCGCAAGTAAAACTTAAGGAAGTCCTTGGGATTGGTGCTGTCGTCGACGCCACCATCAAAAAGCATAACGCTTTCGCTCTCTGTAGGCATCTTACTGTGAGCGGTTGAGATTTGGGGTGTTGTGGAAGTGGGAATCGTCTGTGGAGCGACCGACGCAGGTGTGATTTGGACTCTAGGGCTTTGGTTGTTGTCTAGGAGCGACTCTACCGAGCTCGATGTGAGCGAAGATAGCGTTGACGAGCTGGACGACGGGCTGGTAGCTGGTTGGGACGGAAACAATGAGGCTGTCGTTGTCGATGCTTGGGACTGGGCCGAGATAAATCTGCCACCTGGTCCTCTTGCTGGAATTCGTCTCGCTGCCAGCTTCTCTGTACGTCTGGTCGGTTCTAACAAAGGTTTTTCGGTGACTTTTTTCGGTGACGGTGACTGTGGCGGTGACGGTGAATACGATGAGCGTTGTTCCTAGTGAACCCAACGTTGCCTTGGTTCGAGTCGCACTCTGATCACCAAGATGGAGTGGTCAGTTGGGACTTGTGCGTCGAACGATGGAATGGGAATGGATTGGTCAGGTGGTCCTCGCTCCGACCTGTTGTATCTAAGTGATCTAATCTAATCTGTTCTGCCCGAAACGTCCTTGTCCACTGCTTCTCCCGTCCGTACCCACCACTACACCGGAAACGTCCAGATCCAGTGGACTCCAGTGTAACCTAGTGTAACATAGGATAAATATACATACTGAAACAACATGGTATAAATACACATAGTGGCGACGGAAACATGTGGAGCAGAGATACAGTAGGTACAGGTCGAGGCGATTCCAGACTGATTCAATCTTTCCAAGTGATTTCTAGACCTTCATTGTGCAGCTCGTTGAGAAGCTCTTCTGAAAGCTCCACCGGCCTCAGATGGGTTCCAGTGATTCGGAGAGATTGAAGGCCTGGAAGACGAGATTGGAACATCTCGATTGATTGGAGTATGTGACTTGGGTAGCGTAATGTGAGATCCTGCAACAGAGGCATCACAGACATCTCTTGTCGAGTAGGACTCAGTCGCAGAGCCTCGATGATGGGAAGACTTGATGGTCCATTTCCACGATAGAAATGGCAATCTAGGTTGAGGGTACTAACATATGGTAGGGAATTCAGAACAGCAACAGCAAGATGCATGTCTTCATCCGTCGACGGAATGGTAAACGAGACAGTTGAAGGTCTCGCAGCTAGTCGCTCCACGATGGAAGGAGTTGTGGCCTCGAGTTCACCGCGAAGTTTGAGCTCTTCGACTGCTGGCGAATGTACAAAGGTTTCCAAACTCGATACATTGCATTGGAGAATGTGAAGACGGTTGAAAATGAGTGGTTCTGGGGGAGGAAACTTGGAGTCGTCGTACATTGCATGGCATTCGACCAGATTCCTGCAGAGATGCAGGACGGAAGGATCCCGCTGTTGCTCGTCGCTATAATCCAGTATCTGAAGGTACTGAAGCTGCAACCAAGGGAATGAAAGCTGACAAAAAAGCGGGATCTCGAGCTTTCGAAGCCGTGGGGCGACGGCGAATATATCGTTGTCCGAGGGTAGACCGTCTCTGGTGTAGCCCTCCCAACGAAGAACCTCCAAGAGAGGCAAGCGTCCCTTTATCCGATCCAGTGGAGCTGGTCCGGTATCATAACCTGCGCTCCAGGTAATTTTTTTCCAGCGCTCGCAGTGCTCTACGAGGGCAGCAGTGATCTCCAGATCGCTATGGCCGAGCTCTACGGTCAAAGTGAGAGCATGATGGCCCGGCTCAGAGCGACGAAGACATTCTCGTACCATGTCGGGAAGATATCTGAGAGGTATTTCTTGACCAGACGATTTGAATCCCCTCGGCGACTGCCGCCCTCCATTCGAACCACCCGTCCGTATGGTGCAGGTGGACCACAGAGACGAACTGGATTCGCAGACAAGCTGTCTCCACAGATTGCAGACTTGTCCAACCACCCAAGGGATGCTCTCTATGTCGAATGGCGACCACCGGTCGGAGGTCCTTGACTCGTGAGCTTCCGTGAAAATAGCTCCAAGGATATTGCTGGGGATTTTTCGAATCGGGGAAAACAGCCCTTTTCGAAGAGCAATGGAGCGCTCAAGGTCGATTTCGTGCTGACGGAGCTCTTCTACAAAGGAAGTCGCAGCCACCATTCTTCCTTTTATTTTCCCCAGTCGAATATCCAACAGAGCGACTTCCTGACGAGCTATGGCCTCTTCATCTGGAAATGAATGATTCGAGGACAAGTAGTCGCTATAGTGAGCTTGATATGCCAAATTCAGCTCATCATGGTTGCTGGCGACTCGTGTGGTCGTTGTCCGCCCACATTTTGGACAATCTGCGAACGGAAATGTCGTTGGAAAAAATGGCATAATTGAACGTAGTAAGGAAATTATCGTCCTGGCATAAAGGAATCTGAGAGTCGTTGAATCGATGAAAAGGGCTCTTGGTGAGAATTTGAGATCGTACCGTGCTCTGTATTCTTTGGGCCCGTCGAGGGGTCAATTGCAAGACTGGAGGACCGCACGCGCAAGACAACTGAAGGATGGAGCTACCATTCAAGACCGTGTGAATTAATGAAGAATTAATAAGCGGATCTAGCGTGATGGTCACGAAGAAAATGTGTGACCGTTCTTTCTCCGAATCCCGACAACGAGGCAAATCTCCAGAAAAACCGCAGTCTCCCAAGAATTCGAAGACGCGGCAGAACTCAAGCTGGTTAAGAAATAGGCCAAACCCGTCTCTAGGTTTGGCGTTCACATCTCGGGCGTCCAACGAGCGTCCTACCTGAAAATTTTGCAAGGTAGTTTATCTTTGCATGCGTTGTCATCGCCCATTGTTCACTCAATAGATCTAATACCGCCGCTCTCAGTCTAGCTGGAGGAATGAAAGTCAGCGGTCAGCCAGGGAAACACTTCTGGCCAACTCCTGCATTTAGATCTCTTTCGCGACCAGATCGAACTGCCAAACCATCCCTAGTGCTCGCTACAAGGGCAAATATATCAATGATATGCCGATCAATGACGACAAGGAATCCGGTCCGGTGATTTCATTATCAGTCTTACCGTTCTGAATTCTCATATTGTTTCATCCCGACATGGACACGATTTCACTTCAGGATTGTACGACTGGTCAATGATCTCTCAGCCTTGCAGTCCTGAGCAGTCCCAGTGAACGTGGCCATTTTCTTGTTGGCTTGGACCCGTTTTCTCGCAGTGTACCCTCCGCCATGGAGGAGTGATAACGAATTCGTCATGCACCATTATTAACCGCTCTCTCCCTTTCCGTTATCGCCTCCCAGCAGCCACTTCGTCATACAGAGCGGCTTCGGGATCATTTGTTTACCCAAGCGGAGAGACGATACGACCCTGCTCTTGTCGAACCTGGTTCTTCCGATACCGCGACGGGACAAAAGGTCACTGGTGGGCTGATTTACGAGAAATGGGAATGACCAAGTAGAAGACAATAATCGTCGCCGCCAAGTCCGAGTTTCCGCTAGCCCGAGCGACATGGTGCATCTGTAAGTCCCGGGTTTTGCTAGCATTCATCCATTCTTACACAGGCCGCATCTAGCTGGGCCTTCCTACATCCCCGCTGGTGTGTGTTCTCCATCTATGATATCTTTCTGACGTGAAGTCCTGACCAAGTAATCCGCAAACCATGATACCAATGTCGGCCGAATCCCCTGGGCTCACGTCGACACAGTATGATAGGGAACGACATGAGGACGATTGTCGAGGACTTTACAACCAAAAAGAAGCGGAAAGAGCAAGCTAACGCATTGCAGCGGTCTTCCTGACCGAAAAATTCGATCTGGTTTCAAATATGACTGGACGGGTACTCTCGAGAAACTCCATGCAGTATCGGCTTGGGTAAACATGTGGACGAATCCGAATTGCCGCGCTCGGCGAGGCGTCGCTGTTTTGCATCCGGACATTCGGATGAAGCCATTCCTGGGGTTTCCACGCTTCTTCCGATTATCAACGCTCTAGGCCTTTCAACATTCCTCAGCAGCAGCCCGTTGATAGCGGCTTATCAGATTACTGGCACTCCCGGTGAGAAGATCTTTCTTGAAGGAGATCGATAAAGCATTTAATCTTATCCATCTTATCAGATTGTCAACCCGTTTCCCCTTATTTCCGCCTCGTTATTCCGATTTTTGCAATCGTGTACCCGGCGCATCGTATGAAGTACAATAAATGTCGCAGGAGGGAGCCAAGCGAATCCAACTTTCCCCCATCATGATTGACTCGACACTGCTCGACCTTGCGGCCGTTTCACCCGACAAAGCGATCAGATTGTCTCGAAATGACCAGTATCCCATCTACCACTGGTATTTCCTCGTCGCCATAATTGCTGTCATCGGTTGCTTCCAGTTTTCTTCATTCATTCTGGCAAACTATTGCTCGTCCAACGCCAGAGAGTCGTGCATTCCCAATGGTCATGTCTCCATTAGAAAACTTCCTTCAGCACTGGTCAATGCTTATCGCATTATCGTCTTTCGATCCACTATCTCTTTCATTCCAGGATACACCCTTAACGTTGCCGAAATCGGGATTACATGTCTATACATCATTTCCGTCCTTTCCGTCGATTTCATTGGCAGTGAGACCTCTTTTCTTCATCGACATGTCTTTTTACTGAGCATATTTTCAGCTACCGATTTGTCCGGGAACAAACTTACCCTGAACTATTGGAGCAACCGGAGTGGGGTCCTTGCGGCCAGTCAAATTCCTTTGATCGCTGCTCTTGGGACGAAGAATAACATTATCTCTGGTATGTTGGGTTCACTTTTCGTCAACATTGAGATTGATTCGCTCTTGCCAGCGGTCACCCTGGTCAGCGCTGACAAGGTAAAATTTTTGCTTAGTTCATGAATCCCTGCTCACCTTTTCGTTTCAGCTCAACTATTTGCATCGTATGTCTGGTCGGATGCTTCTTGTCCTAATTTTCATCCATATTGGAGCACGAGTGAGTCTTCAATTTATCACGGAGATTCATACCCAAACGATCTGCAGGCTAAACAAGGGTCAGTCGACGCTTAGATTAGACTATTGGCGCGACTTCTGACTTGTAATCCAGGCTTGGGGAAGACCTTTATGAGGCTTGGTTGCACGCAGGCATTGCAGCTGTCGTCGCTCTCACAATTCTGTGCATTGTCTCTCTGCGTCCGATTAGGACAAGACAATATGAAATGTTCTTTTACATTCATTTGTTCATGGTCGTGTGAGTAAACCTTTTTTTATTCCATGTTCATCGCTGAGGGAATACAGGATCATGATGATAACCATATATTACCATCTCCGCGAGTTTCGGTACGAGAACTTTGTCTCCAACCTTGTTTTTCTCGCTGATCCGCTCCCAGGTTTGACCGATTCATTTGGCCCGCCTTCATCATATGGGGTCTCGACCGTCTTCTCCGAGGCTTGCGCGTCCTGGCATTCTACTTCAACCTGAATCTTTCAACTCGGACCAAGGTTCATTCTACCGCCAAAACCGAGCTGTTAACATCGCATTGCGTCAGAGTGACGATTCCCCGGCCGTCCAATTTCCATTGGTCCTCCGGGCAGACAGCATATCTCATTCTACCTGGTGTCTCGAATTTGCCATTCGAAGCTCATCCGTTCAGTATCGTCTCCAAAAAAGGAGACGATTCTCTCGTATTCCTTGTTTCTGTCAGAAAAGGATTCACAAGACGTTTAGCTGATACTGCTGCTCAAAATGGGATTGTCACTGCTTTGGTCGATGGGCCTTATGGTGCATCGCCTGATTTGCGTCGGTTTGATACGACGGTTTTCGTAGCGGGAGGATCTGGTGTTTCTTATACCTTGCCCAGGTTTTTGGAGATTCTAGAGTGAGTAGTGCTCCTGCTTTTGTCGGTTGTTTCTGATTCAATATCCAGAAAAGTAAAGCACAAGGCAAGTCGATGTAAAAGAGTGCTGTTCATTTGGGCGCTACGGGATCTCGGTCAGTTGGGCCTTGTGTTGATAAATCTATTTCTGACGGTTTTGTAGCTCATGTCGAGTGGATTTCCGAGGTGCTCTATGAAGCGTTGAGGAATGTACCAGAGGGACTTGATGTCGAGGTGAAGATTTTCGTCACAGGTTCCAGCGGTTCTGAGCAGTGGGATGGCGAGTCCACTGACGAATCGATGAGCCAAACTTTTTCCTCTGAAAAAGTCGATGAGAAGAAGGAAAAGAACATCGTCGATCTATTGTCGGAACTTCCGTCGTTTGGGATCAGCCAAGGTCGAGGGGATCTTTCTGATATACTCTTGGCCGAGGCCAACCGAATGATGGGAGGCCATATGTCCGTCGATGGTACGTTTCTGACTTGCTGCTAGGACTTTGCTCATGTCTTCTTGTAGTTTGTGGATCGGCCTCCTTGACCATGGCGGTTAGATCGTCTTTGGGATTCGAGGTTTCGGGTCTTCTGAAGGTATTGAGAGGAGGAACAAGCGTTTCTCTCCATGCAGAGTCGTTTGGCAATTAAATTTAGAGATCTAGAGTCATTTGACCAATAGTATCATCCACATCGTGGGGAAACGAATTACTACAGCCTCGACTCGGAGTCGACAACAATCGTCCAGGTCCGACCAGTCGCTCGTACACAGCAGCTGCTGATCCTTAGCGGTGCAAGCATCGATTCCCGACACCTTCTATTCAAAATGATGATTTTGATGTGCTGGATTCATGAAGAACAACGTTAACAGTGACTCACAGATGTCAAGGGTGGACTCCGGCCGTGAGAGTCAACTTGGATATATTTATAGATATGAGCGTGGATTCGGCAATTCGGATGGTCTCGGAGTACTGTATCATGGTCTTGTCTTTATACCAGGAAGAGAGAATATCAACCAGACAGTTCCATCATGGTCAAACTAAAAAACAAAAAGATTTTCAGCAAGACATGCTTGATCCCAAGATCCGGACAAAAATTCCTGGGAGTTCAGTCAAGGCTTGATCCAGAAGTCCGGACAAAGTACTAGTGACTCACGGATGTAATTGTATATCGTGGGTAACTATGGTGTAGAGGTTCTAGGCATTGATTTTCCTTGTTATTTCTTCGGAGGTTGCGTGTTCAAATCGCCGCATGCCAATCTTTTTGATTTACCATCTTTCCTTCCATCCATTTCCTGTGCCCGACCCTAAAGCCATCGGCCAGACAGTGACCGGTATTGTTCTCACAACAGAAGCCGCGACGAATTACTACAAAGTGGGTTTTATATGTTCAAGGAAGCCATGAAATTATCTAGGAAGCATAAAGGGATCTCAGAAGAAGAGTTGGAATGAGTCGAGAAAGCCGCTGGATTGCTCATCATCTGCCAAATTGGAATACAAGCCTTTTTTGAGCGGTTATTGAGATTTTGGACTGCTTTGAGTATCTACAGACAGTACATTGTGTGCTATACACATGTAATAGCCTGAATAGTGGTTTGGAGGATTTTTTCTGGCCCTGATCCCTCGGTCCAGACAAAATTTCGATTTTCGCTCAAGGCCTGATCCAAATCCGGACAAAAATCGCAAAAGCCCGATTTGGCGCCCAGACAAGATTTGGCCGCAAAAAGGGCAACCGGATCAGGCCTTTGATGGGCTATTGTCCAGGGTCCTGTCACGACTCATGAAAAAGTTACACTGTCACATGTGCCTTTTCGCCCGATCTGCTTACTAAGCCCAAAGTCTTTTTCAAAGATGACTTCATTCCCCTGACCTTTGCGTGCCATGCCGTTTTCCGACCTCGGGCTTGTTGAGACACTCCAGGCTCTTCCTTCCGCTCATGCTGCCGCAATTTACGATGTGGATTTGGATGTCGACCAACCCCCAGTATGGTCGAACGACGGGTTCAAATCAATCTCCAAAGACCTACAAAGAGTCTCCGGATCACAGCTAGCGCACCGATTATCACGGTTGGCTCATTCATCGACTTCGGACGGAGAAGTAACAGAGCTCTCGTTGGGGAAGGCTAGAATCCTCCATGCTTCAATGCAGATAAAGAGGTTCAAATGGATTGTCCTTATTGGCGTCGTCGTCGGGACACCCGAAGACCGGGAGAGCCCCCTTGCATTACCCATGCTCGATTTCAACCCACTAGTTCGATCTTCACCTGTCGTCCAGCTCACCCTAAGCTTCGATTGGGCAGCGAATACGTCGCTTGGTCCGATGCAGAAATGGCCGCAGTCGTTAAAATCGGTCGTTTCTATAATGTTGTCGAACCCGAATCAATCGTACGTTTCCTTTTTATGCTTGTTTCCTGGGCTTACTTCTTCTGCAGTTGTATCTTTTGGGGCCCAGATCGGACTCTTTTATACAGTAAGCATTTGACTATTCACATATCTGGCTCCTGATCCCTTTCTCAGACGACGCTTGGGCTAAAGGATCTGCGAGCAAACATCCACATCTATTGGTGCGTATTGGTCCCTCATTCTATCCATCTCTAACATGTCGAGATAGGGCCAACCAGGCAAAATCGCCTTTCAGGAGATATGGGATACCTTTTCCCTCCATTGCGATATGGTCTACCGAGGCGAATCCGTTGGACGCGTCGACGATTTGCTCTTCTTCAATGCGAAACCCAATGCGGAGCTCACTCCATCTATCGAAATTCTCAATTTCAACACGGAAGACGACGAACATCCCACCATGGAGCTTTCTCCAGACACCATCGAAACATATTATACATGGTCCTATATCCCGGTTCAAGCAGAAGACGGCAATGTCGGTGGAATCGTCAATCTTTGCATGGAGACGACAGACAAAGTTATCTTGGAGCGTCGACTGAAGATCATGCGGTCGTTGGCAGAGAATACTGGAGCAGCCAAGACCTCCGCTGAATTTTGGGAATCCGTGACCGACGTCCTTTCAGCCAGCCCGGAGGATTTCCCTTACGTTCTCTGCTACATTGGTCAAACCGCCGCAGAAACCAGTTTGAGCGAGCAGTCGGACCGAACTGGAAGCGAAATGTCGCTCGACAAAACAACGATTCTTCAACTGCAGCTCGTCGTTTCCATCGGCGTCGAAGCTGGTCATCCACAAGCTTCGCCCCTTCAGCTCAGTCTCAATACTCCGACAGAGTACCAATGGCCCTGGGCTTCTGTTTGCGCTTCTGGGAAGCCGAGAAGATGTAAAAATCCTTGTCCAGCGATATTCGAGAAGAGAGGTTGGGGAGATGAAGCAGGCGACGCGATGCTCATCCCGTTGAAAACCACCGATGGGGCTCTCAGTGGCTTGGTCGTTTTGGGGTTGAATACAAGAAGACCGGTGCGTCCTCTGCTCTTCCTTTGTATCCTGCTGACTTTTTCCAGTATGACGAGCAGTATTCTGGTTTCCATAACATGGTGGTGGCGACATTACAGACCAGTTGGACCGCGACACAGAGTATCGAGCAAGAGCTCATGCGCGCCGAGGAGCTTCTGGCCTTGGATCGAGCCAAGACAGCATTCTTCCAGAATGTTTCGCATGAACTACGGACACCCCTCACTCTTATTCGAGGTCCCTGTGAAGATGCGCTCAAGACCACCAATCCAGCCATGGACGCCCTCACTCGGAATCGGTTCAAACTCATTCATCGTGCCAGCGGAAGACTTTTGAGACTGGTCAACTCCCTTATGATGTTCTCCAGTGCAGAGGCGAAGCGGTTACAGGTACTACTTTCTCTCTTGATTGCCTTCTGCTGACATTGTTCACAGGCGACGTTCAGTCCAATTCGACTTGGACCATTCACTGCTGACCTCGCCTCGCTTTTCCGGTCAGCCATCGAAAAGGCTGGCATCATTTACAACGTCGACTGTGGAGACGCTGATGACGAACGTGTCGTCTATATCGATGCCTCCATGTGGGAGAAGATTGTCTTCAATTTGTTGAGCAATGCTTTGAAGTATTCCAAATTGTCCGGTGGCTTGATCAATGTTGTCATCAGCTATCGACCCACCGAGGTTGTCTTGCATATCGAGGATACTGGATGCGGAATTCCGGGTAAGTTCAAGTCATCTGCAGCAGAGTTGGCATGCTCATCCTTTTCTAGAACACGAGCTCGATAAGGTTTTTGATAGGTTTCATAGGGTCGAGCATTCGGATGGGAAAAGCAATGAAGGCGAGACTCTTCATCTCCTTCTCGTCAACTTTTGACATGTTTTTGTTCAGGTACTGGCATCGGATTAGCCCTGACGAACGAGCTTGTCAAGATCCACCATGGTACCCTGACAGTTAAAAGCATATTTGGGACCGGTAAGTGCTTCTCCTTGTATAGGGTTCACGCTGACACCCACTAGGGAGTGTCTTCACCGTCCGGCTTCCTTTGGGAAGTCAACATCTTCCCCAAAAGGATGTAAACCATAACACTGGACGGGAACTGGAAAGTGGCGCCTACGCTGCTGGAATCGTCGAGGAAGCCGGTGCATGGCTTCAAGGCGACGATTCCGATACCTCCTCGAACCTCAGTCTTCCTCCGACAGACATCCTTGCGCCTGAAAACTTCACTGTTCTTCTGGCCGAAGACAATGCAGATGCTCGGATGTACATCAAGTCGATATTGTTGACCGCTGTCCAAGACGTGGTGACTTTCTCTGATGGACAAGCTGCGCTAGATTGGATTCACGAGCATGGCAGGCCAGATTTGCTCATCACGGATATCATGAGTGCGCTTTTCCTCTAACCTTATCGAACAGTTTCTAATCGACGTTTATAGTGCCGCGCTTGACAGGGCTGGAGCTGCTTCAAGCCTTGAATAATGATCCAGATCCGAATATACAGGCCATTCCCGTCATAATTCTTAGTGCGAGAAGTGGGAATGAGCATGAGCCTGGGCTATTTGAACCTGGTATTTTCAGTGGGACGGTCGATTTCCTCCACAAGGTGAGCTCGACTCGAATATCAGGCCGTATCTCTCTGACGTCTATTCAGCCATTCACGTCTTCCGAACTGCTTCATCGGGTCCATGCTCGTTTACATGCCTTGAGGCAAAAACATGCTCTGGAGAGCCAAGTTCGTCAGCGTACGCTTGAGCTCAAGGTATCGCAGGAGAGGTATCAGCGGATGAGTGAACTTTCGCCTGTTGCGCTTTTCGAGACGGACGAACAGGATCACGAGAGTATAACTTATGCTGTGGGTTTTTCATTTTTATCTCCCTGGATAATGCTCAGCATCATCACAGAACGAACGTTTCTTTGCGATTACGGGATTGACTCGAGAAGGCCCTGTTGAATTCAACGATATCATTGAAAGGTGACTCGGTTCCATTCCAATAGGAAGAATCGGCACTGATCTACTCTAGGTTATCTGAGGATCATCAAGAGCGGGCGCGACGGACATGGTCAGAGGCCAGCGCTTCCGGTCAAGCTGTGAATTTCGATACCATGTCAGTCTCATTCCAAGCCTCTATCTTCTTATTAACATCCTGCAGGTTCGACAATGGAAAGAACGTTTTCGTCGAGGTGGTGGCTCTCAGTGATGGCCGACTTTGTACGTTTCCCTTTGCTCTTTGTTTCTTTGTTGATCTGAGTTGCATTAGTGGGAACCATGACAGACCAGACCGAGCAGCGCAGGTCGGTGGCCGAGCAATTGAGCCTTGAGCGAGCCAAGGTGGATGAAGCTGTTCAGCGGAGAAGGCTGCAAGAAGCTTTCATCGACATCATATCGCATGAACTCCGAAATCCTCTCAGCGCCATCATTCAGAGTGCCGATTTACTAACGTATGTCGCTTTCACGTTGACCAGACTTTTGAGCTCATGTTCCACAGAGGATCTGTTGCACGACTGGAAGAAATCATCGAGCTTTTGGGAGAAGGAGTTGGCCAAGACAAGCTCAAGCTAGTAGGTTTGTTCTTGGTGGTCTTGATTTATCATTGACGTTTCTAGCTGGAGGAAAGCAGAATGGAATTGGCCGACGCCATGGACGCTGTCTCATCCGTGTCATTGTGCGCTCATCATCAAACCATCATTGCCAACGACATCCTGGCTGTTTCGCGACTCGACAGCAACCTCATTGGCATTACGCCACATGTCTTTTATATACTGGACCAACTGCAGGTTGGTTTGAATCTTGAGATCGTGAAGTTGCTCACTGCCATTCAGACCACCTTGGACATGTATTATGTCCATGTCGCTTCTCAAAACATCAAATTCACGCTGCACACATTCGATGAAAGTCTAGCCGGAGAGCCTATCGCGAACGAAACATGTCTGCTGGCGGACAAGACTCGGTTCTGCCAAATTCTGGTCAACTTGATGTGAGTTTATTCCAGGTTGGTCGAACCGTTTTGCTCAACCGGCTCTACAGATCAAATGCTTGTCGAATCCTAGAGTAAGCTTTCGATTCCATTTCTCAGACACTGATGTTGACTTTCTATTCAGAGGATGGGATGGCGAGCGTCGAATTGACCTGAAAGTCTCGTTGACAGCTCACCGCCCTTTCGGGGACCGTGTCAGCCAGATTCAAGAGGTCGATGATGGGACAAGGGTATGGATTGGGGTCAGTATCTCCGATACTGGTCCTGGAATACCTTGTAAGTCATTGCTACTAAACATCATATATCGTCTGACAGTTATCCAGTGGATGACCAAGCCCGCTTGTTCACTCGCTTCAACGATATCAATGGAGACAGTGATGATAGCTCTCGGAAGGCTCTACGGATAGGTGGCACTGGATTGGGTCTTTATCGTGAGTTGTCTCATGATATCCTTCAACTAGATTCTGAGATTACCAAAGTGTGCAAAAAGCTCGTTGAACTGCAGGGTGGACAGATCCGACATTCACCTTTGAGCGATACTGGGGGAGCGGCGTTTGATTTCTTCATCGAAGCGAGGAGAGAAATGCAGCCTACAGGTGTCGCGAGAAGGACACAGCTTTTGACAAAAACGAATTCGCCCCGTGATGTTGGATCCAGAAGTCTTACACCGATGCCCCACGCACACGGGGTGATTCATCATGATTTCGCTACTCCCTCTCCAGGTCTTGCTAGCCCATCCTTGAACTCGAGGACGCCGCCGCTCGCTCGCGCCCAGCTGCTGATATTGGTTGTCGAGGATAATGTTCGTGGTCATACCTCTGGCTCCAACCTTTCTGACTTACACGTTACAGTCCTTCAACCAGAAGCTTCTTCGGCGACAGCTCGAAAAAGCTGGATTCCAGGTGCAGACCGCTGACAATGGATTGAAAGGTATGTCGTCTACGAGAAGATTGACGGAAATGCTGATTTCTGGTTTAGCACTCGAATACCTCGAATCGTGTATAGCTCCTGGTGCTACCCATAAGTATCCATTGGTTGTCTTGATGGATCTCGAAATGCCTGTGCTGTAAGATCCATCTTTTTCTCTTGATATCGCGCTAACAAGACCACAGTGACGGTTTGAGCACCACGACCCGGATTCGAGAATGGGAATCTACTGGCAAATTACCGCCCCCCAGGCTTATTGTCTGGGCTCTCACTGGAAATGCTAGACAAGGTCAGCTGGACGCTGCGAGGGATGTAGGTATGGATCGGGTTTACATCAAACGTGAGTTAATTATTGACTGCTGTGGACAACCTTGACTGACGAACATCTAGCGTACAAATTCCAGGAGATTGTCGAACAGATGGATCTCGAGGCAAAGGCGCGGCATTCCGATGCCGAATCGTATTTTTAATTTATGGGCATTTATTGGGGATTATTCGGTGGGATTGATGTACTTCACTGTAGGAGATACACCAGATTTGTAGCAAGTAGCTTATTGGTCTTGGACCATACATGACATCAACGTGATAGCTTTTCAGCCGTCGACTGATTGGTCTGAAGAAGAACTCAGTCCTAGCTCCTCTTTACACTGAAACGGGGCTGGTACCGATAAAATTCAGGCGCTTCGAGCTTGCCATTAGATATATGGCACATCTGCTGTCACGTCCAACCGACACTTATGTTCGGGCTGCATTCAATGAGAGTGTCGCTTTGGATGCAGCCGGTCGACGTACCTGGTTCACGGACGTCAAGACTGTGTTTTCTAAGCTGCATCCAGCGCTAACCATGCCTGATGTGCTAGATCCAAATGCAGAGATGCAGGTTAGAGAGCTGCTAAAATCCATGTATCGGTCTATGAAGAGTCACATCGATGATATGTTGCAGGAAACTTGGTGCAGATCGTACCTCCTCATAGGCCGATTGGAACCGCGAGATGACGAGCAACCTGGATATCGAACCCTGTACTTGCGACATTATCAGCGTGATGTGCGGAACTCTATGCATAGAAAGGCTCTCTCAAGACTGATAACTGGTGAACATTGCCTGGCTGTCACAAGACTTTCATGGGTTGACAATCACAGAGTTCAAGTTCCATATAATGAACGACTATGTCGCTTCTGTCAAAACGACATCGAGACGGTGGAACATGCAATGCTTGAATGTCAGAATGACGAGCTATGCAAGTTACGTTTGGAGTTTCTGCCTCGCCTGTATGATCTCAATCCAGGGTGTACTCGATTTGGAGCAGGAATTGATAGTGTGCATTTTATACGATGGATGATCTCAAGACCATCAAGCAGTGTCATTCTTGCCAAATACGCCTATGATGTGTTGAAGTTATATGACTCTGAGCCATTGTATGTTCCCCAGGCATATCGACGAGGCATCTAATGAATATACCTATCCTTAGGGATGTAAAGAAATTGCAAAGAAATAATCACGGCCTCTGCTTTATATTTAGATTTATGGTGCAATTCGCACTTGCTTGTCTCCTTATGAAATAGAAGCCCCTGGGATTAGTTGTGCCTACTTTTAGATTAGCTTGTGTACTAGTTATCTCGGGACACGGCGTTCAGGACGTGGACCATGCCGAAATTTACTTCCTTCCTTCCTTCCTTCCTTCCTTCCTAATTTGAAATTGGAAGTCACGACTCGGCTTCCACCTGCCTCTCATCGTCCGAAATGGAATTGCTTGTCTCTTTCTCCCATGTCATCTTGGATCCGCTCCCTGCTATCGACAGCACAATCAGCTGTCTGTCCCTCTGAACCGCCGGGAAATGGCCTTCCGTTGGAAGAAGGAATGTCTCTGTCTCTCTGGCTCCAAGGTGTTCGCGCGAATCCGCTGCTGAATCACCGCTCGACCCACAAGCTCCCCCATGAGGCTGAGGTTGTCATTATTGGCAGTGGGGTGCGCTATCTCGTCTTCCATTTTGGCTGCAATAATTGATAATGAAGGGGGACAGCTAATGGGCACCTTGACGGCATACGAGCTGCTGAACAGCGACAAGCCCCCGAAGAGCGTCGTGGTTTTAGAATCGAGGGAATTCTGCTCTGGGGCGACAGGAAGGAATGCTGGTCATTTGAAACCGGACCAATGGCGGGGCTTTGTCGAATACGAAGCGGTGTTTGGGACAGAGCAGGCTTTGAAGGTGATTCTTATAAAGCCTTTTGCATTGGGTTTGTCGCTGAGAAGGTTTTCAGCTTCTGGCAAACGAACAAGAGGCTTGGGAGCGGGCTGTAGCGTATATTCGGAGAGAAAATGTCGATTGTGAGCTCTGGGTTGGGACAACAGTGCGTCGACTTGCCATTTTTGCATCTAAAATGCTCATAGACCGTATCACAGCTTGATGTCGCTATGGATGAAGCTGTTGCTGCCCAAGCGGAGAACATTTTCCACCGATTTCAGGCTGCTGGAGGGCAAACTAACCACATCGAGCATATTACCGATCGTGAAGAGGCCGTCAAGGTCAGATTTCCGTCTCCAGCACACCATGTAGAGTATTCACGACCTCTCAGCGCTCTCGGATTAACAATGCAGTCTCGGTTTTCGCCTGGGATGCTTCGACCCTTTATCCTTGGAAGCTGACAGCACATATCATGCGCCAATGTCTCGAGCGTAGTCTCAATCTGCAGACTTGGACGCCTGCTACGTCGGTCACCGAATCCACGGATATCCCAGGATTCTGGACGGTTTCAACCGAACGAGGTTCAATCACCACTCCGACTGTTGTTCATGCAACCAATGCGTACTGTCCTGCTCTTCTTCCCGAATTCTCTCGAATCATCAAGCCGACGCCGCATATGTACGTCTACTATTCCTTTTGTTTGACGGTCACTCAGTAATCCCAGGTGCAACAAGGTGATATCGCCGCGATACTGGTCTGGAACTCGAGCTCTTCAAAATTCGTACGGTGTTTTCTATCCCGACGGGTCCCTGTTCACGATAAATCCTCGTTGCACCGCCGACGGTATCATTCTTTTCGGCGGGACCAATCCTGGTCAACATGATCTCGAGGAATATGTCAAAGACCATCCAGACCGGGCTACCCATGACAGTCTGGCCAATTTTGAGCCTGTTACGCGGGCTGTTCGAGAGCTTGTCGAGACGGAATTTGAGGGATGGTACGATGATGCTTTCCTTCGTCTCTGTTCTCCATTCTGAATATCGTCTTCAGGGGAAAGACCTTTGCACCAGGCGAAGGCTACGAATACAGCTGGAGCGGGATTATCGGCAAGGTGAGCCTTCTAAGGTAAGTACTCCTCGTTCCGAGTCTGACCAAAACCAGAGCGCAGATGGATTACCTTTCGTTGGACGTGTTCCAGACAAACCTGGTCAATGGGTCGGAGCCGGTTACAGTGGTCATGGCATGGCAAGTTTCTTGATATCCTCTTCGCCGAATATCAGCTCAACCTGTCATGCTGTAGCCGCGAATCATGACCTGCGCGCCAGGATTAGCAAAGCTGATTCAAGGAGGGAAATGGTCGGATACCGGTCTTCCAGAGGTCTTTGAAGTGACTGAGGAGCGGCTGAAGAAGCTAGTGGAGGTCTGAATCAAGGTGTTTCCTTTCGATTTCTGCGACTGACACGATACTGACCCATCGTCGGACAGCCTTTCTGTACCACATGCATCATTGCTTCTGAGCCTTTCTCTCTTTGTATCTCAGTCAGTGTTTCAGCGACTCAGTTCAGTCACTTTGGAAGGACGAGTTTTCTATTCATACTGCATACAAGGCGACCAGCACAGGGTGTTTGTTTCGTAAATCAAGGCAGGAGGATCGTATGTTTCTCTACCAGCCCGTGTTTGCCGAGTTTTGAAGCAAATCAGAAAATGTTGAGTTTTCTGAAGAGCTTCTGGAAGAGTTGCAGGATCAAGGTCTAGAAATCGTCTATAGCAATCGTCATTGGTACCTATCTCGCTTGTCTAATTGAACCGTCGCACGATGACTACACGGCGACTACGGCGGCTAAGGTTCCAAACACTGTCATTATTCTGATTTTTCTTCTTCCCCTTTCCCTTTCCTCTTTTTGGTGCAATTCGTGCTGATTCGTCACCTTAGGTCCTCAGTCCACGAGAATATGACCATAAATGTCGTCAACTAATGAAAAATTCATTAATGCATTTGTTCGTCGGGAAGCTATGCTGGGAAAATTCTTCACGTCACCAAAACCTCTCCAAATAGCATCAAGCGTCCTATCCCTCAGGGTTGACTTGCACCAACCGCCCAGGATTGCTGTGAAAATCCCGGCTCCTACGAATTCCCAGAAGAAAGTCGACCTGTTCGCATACATTCTGAGGGATCCTTCGAAGCGGTCCACCTCGTACATGGAATCCGTTTTCGGAAAATGTGAAGGATAAGATGTGTACAGGCCTACGGTGCGTCCATTATTCCATGCTTTTCGACGAACCCTGACATGACTTCTGCTGGGATAGGAAGGGATGTAATGGATGACGCTGCGACAGTCACTACTTTTATTGAACACACCTCTTTTGGAATGCCTGGCATGCCGCTTCATTTCTTGTGACCGACCTTTGCCACAGAATCGAGACGCTTCCACGCCCAACCCAACCCGCTTTTACAATGACGATTGGGGAGAAGCCTATGCTGAAGAGGGAAAAGAGACGACAAGGAATCATATATGGTGCGTCTTTTTGTCCATGCAGAGCGACGGCAAATCTCTCATATGTTCTGCAGAAATCCCTTGAGATTCTAGAACGCTCGAAGAATACATTGAGCGCCGGCCTTCCTCCGATTGTGCCGCTCGAGCATGCCTTTTCTTCTCCACTGGTCAGTTCCCCTTGTCTGGTATGACTTTCTCTCGACTATTGTCCCGCTGTGGGTTTCGCTTTCGGACTACTCTTTCCCGAAACTGCCTCCATTCTCGACCGAAGCGGAAAACCAGAAGTCAGATAGAACCTCGATTCCCTATCCAATTCTGACCATGAAAGCTGCGGAAAGAGTAAGGAAAGCTCTCTGTCGCCTGGTGTTTGATTTTACAGGCGGTCCTGCTACGAAATGTCGGAGAAAACATCGCTGGCCTCTCATTTCTTTTCTAGGCGTCGTATAAGACTTTGTTCACTGCAGTCAGAGAGACCTTTTCGCCGGTTTTTGTAGGGCAATGATAAGCTGTGGCAGCAGCTGAAGACTTCGTTTTCTGGCTCCTGCGAGAAGAGCCGAGTATATGGCCGAAATACATATGGTCAAGAGGCTTGCAGAACCATTTCAAATTTGTCACAAGATGTACAGCTCGAACTATCATTTCCTAGACCGTTTTCAGATATGCCAACTCTTCCATACCTCCACCGTCATTGTAGGCCCTCTGTTTTGTCATTAGTTGTTTTTATCGTTTTTTTTTCCATCCGACTCACTTTGAAGCTGTCGCGCTCTTTCCATCTGCTCCAGTAATTGTCAAGAAACTCGAACCGGTGTGTTAAATCTGTATGCAATGGGCCAAACTTGCCGAACATAATTGCGGTGCAGAGGGTGGTGTCGCAAAATGTTGGCTCTTCACCACCCAAAATCCATTTTCTGCCATCACTGAGATGTTTGTCAACCATTGCAGCGCTCTGCAGAGCTTCTTTCCGGCAAGTTTCGCCCCATGACGGGTTGTACGTGAGCTCGAGATCAGGACCCAGGCCTAGGTGCTACAATCCTCGTCAGTTCGGAGACGGGGAATCGCCGGCTGGAACACATACCTGAACGTGGAATGTTGTTACGAAGCGATAGAGGAGGTGGATCCAAATCCGATTATCCCACTGTCTATCGAGTGCTTTTTCGAGGGCCGTCTCGCCTTGGATCTTCCTTCCTGGATGCGTCTCATCGAGATACTGAGCTATAGCAGTTACTTCGGAGAGTGTTGACCCATCTGGAAGCTCCAAGACGGGGGCCTCTGCCCATGCATTCAACTTTTTGTGACGCCAGCTCTTTTGTTCACCAAGGCCTTCCAGGTTGAGTCTGACCTCTTCATACTGGTCAAGAATGCCTTTCTCGGCCATCATCAGGCGGAGTCGCGATGGATTTGGGAACGAACTATACGTGAGATGTCAGCTTATACCAAGAAAAATACTACTGTCTCACATACCTATGGGCCGTATACACCTTTGGCTTGTTGCTGCTGGACATTTTATGGGCGATCCTGGTTGTGAAATGATCGTGATCTGAGTTACCTTTTATACGAGTTGTCAGACGTTACTGCTTATTCATGTCGTCTTTTCATCAATAAGCAGCATCCATGACCGCCGAAGCAAGCCGATAGAACCTGGCCAAGGAAGGAAAGAAATGTTCGTTGAACTGGTTTGGTGGGCACGAGATCCAAAACGGCATGCACAATGACTCAGATGACGTAAAGGAGTCGCTGAGTCAGAGAACGGGTTGGAATCAGAATAACCGAGCTGCCGAACACAATAATAATAATTTAATTTATGGTTCCCAAGGCCTTATAATACTGGCATCTACATATTTGTCAAGAAGATTGAAGTCCTTTTTAACAGGATTTTTGAGCATTTTCCATCTTGTTTCTAATTTTGGAACAAATGCCAAATAGCAAATAAATATTCATAACTCCAGAAGATAGACCTCTTCTATGGCCATGGCATTCTAGTGTGGCAGTCAAATATATATACTGGATCATGGTCTATTCAGAATTTATATTTACTTCAAGTCGGCCTAGAAATCGTTCAGTCACCGCGGAACATGACTGATACTTACAGCTTCCAAAAATGCGGCTTGAATTTCAAGGAAATTGTCTAAATGCCTATAGGGATTTCATGATACTGGAAGGGTTTCATGTCTGCATTCCCGGGCCACTTCTGCAGACCAATTGAGGATAAAGAGGCTTGGTATTGAAAGCGATAGACTTTTTGAGTACTGAACGTTGCTTGTTTGTGATCGTCGACTCATAGTGTGTAAATGGACCAATCAGGTTCTGAACAGTGCAAAGAGATGAGCTCACAAATATGTAGTCCTCGACAGTGATTTGTAAGCTGATTTTTGCTCTCTCCACATTCTGACCTCCTTTCCAAGCATTCAAAAACTTTGAAAGCATGGAATAGTATCACAAAGTATCAACAAAACGGTTTCCTACCAGAGTTCGGTAGTTCGGCGGCTCGGCTATTCCGAACCTGACGCTTTCGGCACTACTAGATACCTGTCTTCACCCAACCTTCAGCAGAAGGTCCAGAACGATGGTGAGCTCGAAGACATTATCGTCTGTCTTTGACTCAGTAAAATTCAGAATTCTGGTCCCAAGGATGGGCTTGGTCCCCACGCCGTCCACGAACAATGTCTGGCAGTGGTCATTCTCCACAGTCCACTGCAGCAGCAATGAACAAGGAATAAACTACGTATACCTTTTCTGGTGAGTTCAGCTCTTTTTGTTTGATCTGCAAGCGCTGTTTGCTATTGCTTTACTTACCATATACTGTCTTTAGTCCTACCCTGGACAGGTCCTCAAGGAAAGCTCTGAGTCTCTGTCACCTCGTGCTTGACTTTCACTGAGGGTTTCGCTCTTCAGAGCTTCAGATCTTACGTTGATCTTACGTCTGCCACGAATGTCAGAGAACATCGCTGACCTCTCGTTTATTTAGCCAGCAGCTGAAAGCTGTTCCTTTCCTCCCCCTGAGAGGGCAGAATCGAGTATACGGGCTAATTCCGGTCAAAGAGCTTGCAGAACTATTTTAAATTTGCCAAAAGATGCACATACAGCTTGCTTTGAGCATTATTTCTTAAGCCGTTTTCAGATATGCCAACTCTTCCATACCTCCGCCATCGTTGTAGGCTCTCTGTTTTAATGATTAGTGGAATTTTTATCAGTTTTTCTTCACTAACCGACTCACCTTGAAACTGTCGCGCTCTTTCCACCTGCTCCAGTAACTATCAAGAAACTCGAACCGGTGGGTTAGATCTGTATGCATTGGGCCAAACTTGCCGAGCATAATTGTGGCACAGAGGGTGGTGTCGCAAAATGTCGGCTCTTCGCCACCCAAAATCCATTTTCTCCCATCGCTGAGATGTTTGTCAAGCATGGGAGCGGTCTGCAGAGCTTCTTTCCGGCAAGTCTCGCCCCATGACGGGTTATACGTAAGCTCAAGATCAGGACCCAGGGCTAGGTGCTGCAATTCCTGTCATTTCGGAGCCAGGGAAACACCGACTCGAAGACATACCTGAACATGGAATGTTGTTACGAAGCGATAGAGGAGGTGGATCCAAATCCGATTATCCCACTGTCTATCGAGTGCTTTTTCGAGGGCCGTCTCACCCTGGATCTTCCTTCCCGGATGCGTCTCATCAAGATACTGGGCGACAGCAGTTGTTTCGGAGAGTGTCGACCCATCTGGAAGCTCCAAGACGGGTGCTTCTGCCCATGCATTCAATTTCTTGTGGCGCCAGCCTTTCTGTTCACCGACGACTTCCATGTCGAGTATACTGTCTTTTTTCGACCACAAGTTCATTCCCACGCTCATCACATGACATGTCACACTATTTTTTCAGTTCAAAGCTCGGGATAGAGTGTGACATACCAACATATCAGTTCATCATCATTTTTTATATATCATACAGCATCATTGACCTTGCTTCTGTGTCTTTGGAACATGTTAATATAACTGAAAAAACTGAATTGCATGGCTTTTTGGACTTTTTGGAACCGCTTTGAAGGAAAATCGCCTTTTTTGGTGCGTGGGAATGTCACAATCTCTAGTTCAGAGCTTAAAATTTGGTGTGATGTCACGCCATTTTCAGTTCAGTTCAGAGGTCCGTGTGACGTGTGACGAACTTGTGGTCGAAAAACTACAGTAACCTCTTCATACTGGTCAAGGATGCCTTTCTCGGCCATCATCAAGCGGAGCCGTGATGGATTTACAAACCAACTTCAAGTGAAATGTCAGTTTATACCAAGGAAGATGCTACTTGTTGCTTCACGTACCTATGGGCCGTATACAGCTTTGGCTTCTTGTTGCTGGACATTTTATGAGCGATCCTGGTTGTGAAATGATCATGATCTGAGTTACCTCTTATATGAGTTGCCAGACGTCATTGCTTATTCATGTCGTCTTCTTATCGATAAGCAGCATCCATGACCACCGCGGCAAGCCGATGGAACCTGGCCAAGGAAAGAAGACATTTTTCAAACTGGTTTGGTGGTACATGAGAGTAAAAACAGCAGCCGGATGACGTCAAGGAGCCGCTGAGTCACCGGGTGCCCGTCAGCAAATTTAAACTACATAACGAATACTCATCTTCACCCAACATTCAACAGAAGGTCCAGAACGATGGTGAGCTCGAAGACATGATCGTCTGTTTTCGACTAGTAGAATTCAGAAATTCGGTCCCAAGGGCCAGCTTGTTCCCCGCGCCGTCCACAGTGCAGTGGCTCCACTGTAGCAGCGAACGAGGGATGAACAGCGCCTTTTCGGGTGAGTTTTTCGCATTTATGTACATCATTTCCAAGTACGATGAGATAAAGCTGCTTTTGAAGCAGACTTTGTATGATTGTGGCGTAAAAAAAAGCTACAAAATCAATTTGAAGTTTCCCCTCAATGCGACTTGCGTGTACGAGCTTCGACCCCTTCCGCTCCTTCGCCATTTAGACCATGCCTTGCTGCGCATCCGATCTCTTTTTCCCAAGGTTTGGTTCAAAATCTTGGGCTCTCGCTCAAATCGCTTGTCCTCCGCCACCTTTTCAGCATGAGACCTTGCCTGGTTCTCTTGGCTCATCCCCGCCAGCTTCGAAACGTTCATCAATTCATTTTATGATAAGGCTTATGAAGCAAGTAACGACCAGCGTTTCTGAGAAAATTTGAAAAAAATCACAGCCATCAGCTTCGGGTCGTCCTTTTAGTTTAGTTTGTGTACTTGTTATCTCGGGACACGGCGTTCAGGACGTGGACCATGCCGAAATGTACTTCCTTCCGAGGATTTTCAAGTGTTTCATCGGATGGTGGTGGATTTTTTCATGCATGCGAGAATATTTATAGAGACAAACGTGACAAGCTTGGACAATGTGCGTGTTGCAGTGCATCTCTTGAGCCTCATACCACAATATGATAAATAAAGGCCTCTACATAAAAGGGTGATAAAGATTGCCCCAAATGATGTGATGCATGCTGATATCTTTGAATGATGGATATCAGCCTAGGAAACGAGTCAGAGCCTCCGAGTTACGGATGTCCTGGCCTAGTGAGCTAGGGAGTAGTCGAGTAGCACTGGAGTCGAGAGACAGAATCTTATTGATTTAGTCCAAGATCAAGTTCAGGATCGGCAGGATTTGTCCTGGGTTTATTTGTCCGCGGGTTCCATGAGTCCAATCTATTATCGAGTCTCGACCCAAAGAGCCCGGTCATGTGCAATATTCCCATGACGGGACTGGACGCGTCAGTCAAATCTATCGACTTGACACAAACTATGTACTCAAGATATCAGTCTGCAGAGAAGAGTTTGAAAGGACTATAAAAAAATTCAGGTACCTCAAACATTATTCAACTGCAGTCAAAGACCGCCCTCAGCCCGACTTGCACCAAGTACTTATCAATCCCTGGCCTCCGCTTCTTCGGAACACGTCACCTGCAGCAGGAAGCTCATAGCCGTCAGAAACTTGCATTCCTAGCCATTATCGATGTCGATTCTCTCCGATGACTGCGAAATGATCTTTCTGGAAAGATACTGGGTAAGTACTTTCCCTTTCATCCGGCGTTGGGACTGGCAGTTCACACGGCTAGGCCCTATCAAGCTGCTCTTGAAAGTCCATAATCACGATGCGTGTGTACATTAATTCTATAGAATACAGTCTCGGTGAAGTAGCAAAGATCACTAGAACTTTGATTCAGTAAGGACACGCAAAGCGTATTTGAAACTCACATAAAGACGAAATCTGTGTCTCAGAAATCGAAGACCTAGCAGAATCAAGGCCATAGAGCCGATATACGTCGCTGCGTTGAGGCAAGGGCTATGGCGTTGGAAAACGGAAACTGATGTGGTTTGATGACGGCCAGACCACTAATGGTGTGGTCAGCAGCTATATGAAAGGCGAATCAAGTTCGTACCATCGACAGAGGCGGCCAGAAACCCTTTACCGTCAATTTGAACATTAACGTTGGAGTTATGACAGAGGAAGTCACCGCCAACATCACCTAGAGAGATATGGTAAACGACCCGTATCAGATTAGAGGAAAACACACCGATTTCTGCATCCCTAAAGATAGTGGCCATTGCCTGACCATTGGGCTTGGGCGGTGGACTATCGGCCTGCTCATCCTGAGAGCCTAGTTTTGTCGGTGGTGCCGATCGATGCTCAGCGTCATCCTGGTCGAAATTTACCACGCCGTCTGCATTTGGTACAGGTTCAGCTGTGCTGGGAGGTGCGCTGGCCGAAACAAGGAGTTAAATAGGCAATCAGAGCTTGAGAATCCGCACCTTCTGTGTTCCTCAACAGGAATCGTTGGCTCACCAAGTAGACCCACCGTGACCTCTGCAGCAGGCGTTGGTATGCTACGAACACATGAGGCCTATGAAGAGCACAGCACAAAAATTGACTACTTACCTTTGAGGCTCGGGTTGACCTGAGTTGAGCACGGATTCGACATGGTTAATACCAGCTGCAATCTCCCTCGTGTCGGCAGCGGAAAAGGGCCATGACGGCTCCTCAGGGTCTACTTAGATTTGCTGCTATAGCGGAAATTTTGGCGGTCAGGTCTTCGATGACAGCGTCGTTATCGACCCAAGAGCCCAGGAGTCGAATTATAGTTCGCAAGGAGGTCAGGCGAGCCAAAAAAGTGCGCTGATGAGTTGGATGTCCAGTTCCGAAATATAAGAGAGGATTTTGTCGAGGGATTCCAGAATTTCACTATGCGGGTTCAACGTTCATGGTGCAGGAGTTCAGATTCGTTGGCAGGTCGTTGTACGTGGGGAGGAAGAGGCGGTGATCTAACACGCGACCACTGAGGGAATGAATGAATGAATGAATTACGCGGCTCTCCGTGACTGTCACGAATGCCGAATCGGAATCGCGTCACAGCAGCCCGAGGTCAACGTCACCTCATCATCGACGACTGCAGGCCCAAAACAGTCCATTTCACGGTTTCGCTCGACGAATCTCAGCGTAATATATTCTCCACCAAATCCATTGCTTTACAATCTCCACTGCTTCCGCTCCACAAGAATCTCGGTACCAGCTTCCGCAAGAAATTTCAAAGCATTGTCGCATTTGCAGCCTCAATCTCATCTAGCATAGTAGGTGCGCTTGGCCATCATGCCTTGTCCTGTAGGAGCGGGCAAGGAATAATCCTGTTTGGGTGAGTTGAGCTCTTTTTGACGTGCAATCCCTGTTCGCTGATCTGCAAAAAAGAGCTGTCAAGTTTGTTGGCTTTTTGCTAATTTGCCCTCGCTCGCCATACCGTCGTCACAGCGCTTATTTCAACGTTGATGATATGCTGAATTCCTGGACCACGTCCTTTGACCGCTCTCCCGTTAGGCTATATTCGAGCTAAATACCAAACGGTTCGTACAAAATCATCTCCATCAATCCCCAAAATGCTGATTCGAGATATTACAGCTGCGACGAATATCCAGAAGGATCTCTTTCCCTGGTGCCACGTCAATCCACCGCGACAGGACCAACCGTCGTATTCAGATTCGGCCTGGAATCGCAAGGAATTCTCTGGAAGACAATGGGCCCTGAGCAGGCTTGGGTACAGCATCGAATGGGAGCTGTGAAGGATATCATTGACAAGGGAAATGGGTACGTGAAACTAAATTCGTCCGCCTCAGTATTCAGGCTGATATAGTTTTGCAGAGCAATCCCTCGAAAAGCTGAACAGGGCTTCATCGTCTCAAAGCCTTCTTCCACCCGATATCGTTGCGAGCTGAATTCTCGGCCGTCCAATGGGGCTCGACCTCGTCGACTTCCTGGTCGACCCGTCGGTCTCGGTGCCCTATTTCAGCAGGAAAGTCGAGCAAGCTAGGAGCTGGTTAGGCTTTAGCAAGAGAAACAGCATGACGAAGATATTAACATTCTGAGGACGAAAATGCTTGCACGGTGCGTCCATATTAGTCCACTCTGCTCCACGAAGACTGACTATTTATGTCTGCTAGGCAATTCAAATGGGACAGATGATGGACGATCGCTGCCAGAAAGCCGCAGTCCTTGGTCAACCTGGCAGCCACACAAGCCTCTCTTGTATGTTTTGCATTCCTTTATTTCCTTCCTTTGCTCCCAGGAGACCAACTCGCCACAAGGGACAGTACTTGGCTATCGTGCTGCTGCTGGACCGGGGCTCGCATATGTATCCTCGCTAAATCTCGCTTACTCTTTTTGGAATTTATTTTATTCATTTTTGTTTCATCAAAAAAAGATGGCGTTTGACATGGTTTTCCGAAAGCGCTGTAATCACAAATCGCTATCTCTTCATCGACTTTTATCGACCTTTGTTTATCATATCGTAGTTTGAGGCTCAAAAGATGCACTTCGATCATGCCTCTAGCTTGTCAGGTCGGTTTCTATATCCTCGCATGTACAATACGAAAAACCCACCACCATCCGATGAAACACTTGAAAAATCCTTGACAACAACGAAACTGATGCGTAAGATCCGGAAATCTTCATGATGGCGGCCGAACTGACGATATAAGGCTGTGATTTTTTCTTTCCAATTTCCCAGAAACGCTGGTCGTTACTCCCATCACAAGCCTTTTCTTCCTAAAATTCCAACTCGCCGCCAATCCATCACATTGCTACACATCCGAGTCGCTATCGCCTTCATTATGCTTTTTTCCATTGTCACTATCGCTCTTCTTGTCTGCTCTTCAATTTCTGCAACCCCTATGTACGTCTTGACACTGCCTGTCAGTCTTTTTCCCCTCTAATGACAAATTTTTCCAGACCTCAGGCTGGAGAGTCCTCAGCGGTGATTTTGCAGGGTCGCGCAGGGTCAAAGTCCACCACTCCGGCTGTTGACAAGGGCAAGGGCAAGGCGGAGTCTGAGAAGCCAAAACAACGACCTAGACCTCCTATACCTTATTCAACAGACCCTGGCATAAGGGCCCAGGAGGAGAAAGCGCGGAAGGCCCAATGGAACGAAGAGGCCAATGACGCTAGACGGGCGCAGAGGAACCAGGAACGGGTGAATTCGGGGCTGCAGCCAGTAAAAAAGATGGCACCACGCCGACCTCTTCCAAAAGATCCTAAAGAAGCGGCAGAGGAGAAAAAAGCGAGAAAGAAAATTTCTGCAGCGTCGCGGCGCGAGCGGGAGAAGAACGAGAAATTGGCGACGCAACCGCAGATGAAGAAAGAGAAATTGGCGACGCAACCGCAGATGGAGAAAGAGAATTTGGCAACGCAAGGCATGGCCGAATTGGCGAGGGAATGGAAGGGACCGAAGCTCGCAGACGACAAGTCACGTTGGGAGAGAACTTCAAATTGATTTTGTAGCTTTCTTTACGCCACAATCATACAAAGTCTGCTTCGAAAGCAGCTCTATTTCATCGTTGCAATGGTGTATAGAAATGCGAGAGAGGTCAAGTATACAGGTTCGGCTCACATAAGGAATAGAACAATTTGCAAGAAAAATGATATGCAGCATGGTCGTGACGAAAGAGGCCGAAATGAAGAATAAGCAAGAGATCAACATAGATCTGATAGAAAGATGCATATATAGGACAAATAGAGGAACCGAGCCAAAGCAGAAAGATACAACAAATGAGGAATCCAGCATAAGGTCTTCGTAGAAAGGGAGGCTGATCGACCAGTACAGAATGAAAGACTGCCAACAGAGGAAGTTAAATAGCCGCTTGCTACATGGTTGAAAGCCAAGGAGGGTCCCTGAAGACCAGATGAGATATTGTCGTCGTCCTGCATGAATGAATACGTACCACCAGCCGGTTTCCCTGTTTAGCTCTTTTCCCTCCGTCGCGATTCTATTGCACGATATCGTTCAAAAGTAATAGATCAGCATGGCGGGCATAGTGGAGGAAAAGGTTGCTACAAAGGAATGACGACCCCTCCATTATCCTCACATCTCTCACGTCTCATAACAATTGTCTAGCCTGAGAACTAGACGGTCGGTCCTCAGTGAGCAAGCTAGACTGATTAATGGACGCACCATATACTTATAAGCGTTTTCTGCGGTTGTATTCAATATATGCCGTCTTTCTGACCATCCTCTGGCTTGCTCGGCCTTTCCTGCTGGAACAGGGCTCAGAGACCGAGCTGCGGACCCTCCACGGGACGAACGTTAACTGAAGCAATGATGCCGCGTGGAAAGGGTTTGGGATGATGAAAACTCGCTGGGCTTTGGCCAAAACAATCTCAGCCCGAATAATGCGCCGGACGAATTTTGTTTACGTACCCACTCCACGTTGTACCAAATCTTATCTGACCGTCCCAGGCGCTGTCGTCGCCGGGAGAGAATGGATTCCAAGCCGAATTCAATATGTATGACAGTCGGGTTCATTTTGTTGTGGCGACCTGACGTAACACCAGGACAGGATATTCAGCGCAGCTCTAATGTCTGGAATAAGTATTTTGAGATTGACAGAGATGACGATACGAACCTTTGCTGTTTGTCGCGAATGCAAAGGCGCTCCAGGCATGGCTTGGCCGTATCGTTTGTACAGAGGCTGGAAGAAGAGAGGTCAATGATGTTCTCCCCAACATAGGCGTAGACGTACATTTTGAAGAGCGACAGGCTGCAGTACAAGTCGAGTGCGGGCGGCAGAGAGGGTTCTTTCTTCCTCTTTCCGCATGTCAGCAAACATCAACCGCATTTCATCCCGCGAGGCCCGTGAGAGAGCAAGGTCAGGACTGGAAAGAATTCGACTTTCTGGCCGACTTGTGGTTTGGCGCAACAGTCGACGCGGGGGCATTGGAATCCAAGGATTGGTTTACTCAAGGTAGGAACAAGGCAGTCACAGAAAGGTTCGTCCAAATGTAAATGCATCCACAGCTGAACGATGTTCGAGAAACCTGGATGAAACATTGAGCAAAAGGTCATAGCAGACAAGGGACTGACTGACCAGTGAGGAAGAAAGAACGTGCTCGATCGACAGGTCGGTCGAAGGAAGGTCAGCGTTGGGTGCATCCGTAAGTAGGACGTTGTAGAATGTTGAAGGATTCCTGCACAACAGATGAGATATTCTTCATCGGCCTGCATCATTGAACAGAACGACATACCATGCGCTGGTTCGCTGTTCTGCTCTTCTCCCTCGTCGGTGCCTGTCTCATTAGCAGGTTGCTCGGTTGTGTAAGACAATTTTGTTGCATGGTCGGTCAAAGAAGGAGAAAGGATTGTCAGGTGTACCAGACAAAAAAGGTCGTGTTCGTGGACCCTGCCGCATCGTAGATTATTCCTTCATGTTCCATTCAAATTGCCTAGTAGAAATCAACGGTTAGTCTTCGTTGAATTGGATGGACTGATTGACGCACCCTATGCTTGCAGACATCTCCCTCCTCAGGTTCTACGAAACGGAGTCCAATTTCCATATGCAAGTCATCTTCGAGGCTCAAGCCAGTCATCGCTCTGGATTCGCGACGACTTCTGCGGAGGTTGGATAGTGACGGCATTCGTGGGCTGCTATTATCCCTGGGCAGCTGCTTAGCATCGCTGCGGCTTACCTCTAGCGGATAGCTCGACTAACGGTTTTGGCGACGGGAACGGATTTGACCAGTATGGCTTCCTGACGAATCAATGGATAAAATAAATTGTTATTGGTTGACAACATTTACGGCGATATTCTCGTGGGCCTGAAAGACCTAAGAGAAGAACTGTCAGCACGAATCCAACAGAAGCCAAAAAAGAAGAAAGAAGAAAGAAGAAAGAAGAAAAAAAATCAGAGAACCGGTTCTCGACAGAGCTCGCGAACGAGCTTCAGACGGCACTTGCTAAAGCATTCGGTGTTAAATCGTCACGTAGATATACAAGGAGAATAGACGAATGAAGAGGAAAAGCGGGCTCACCTCAACTTCATGAGAGCCTCAAGCGGTCGCAAAAACCGAAGCTGTGGGAAAAAAAGGCTGTATCAGCGCTGTTTGAATTTGGATCGGTGATTCAAATCGGCAGGGTAACCACCGATCGTCGCCGACACAAACAGCCGTCACAGTTTGTCGGCGAAAGGCGAGGCTCAGAAGTAGATAGATAGACGAATCATATGTCCCTAGTAGAAGCACCGGAATACTGCATCGATGAGTTATCCCGAACGAAACCGGATTGCCAAATTTGGCTCTCAAAGATATTCTGATTTGAGCGGTCTCTTTCCTTTTGCTCTTCTTTTTGCATCTCTCTCTTCCTCAACGAATGAAAAGAGGATACGGCCCGTGAAAAGCATCGAGAAGCTGGCCATTTCCATCACGACTTTGGCGTCGAAGATGGATATGGACCAGTGAAGCCGTACGGCGTAAACCTCTTCATGTCGTTGTATCCATCAAATCACGAAGGTTCCCAATTGGTTCCCAAGTATGACAGTATTTTTCATCGGAAATTCCAACAGCCTACTTCGGACATGTGACATGTGTCATCAACAACGTTGTACTTTCAAGTTCCTACTCTGAGGGCGAAAGGTTGGGTCCGGTTAACCCGACAGGTTACGGACCTGACCGGAAAGGTTCAGGGCCGATGCTGCCGTTGTGTCCTGTGTGTCTGTGACTCACCAGTTCAAAATAATATAATGACTGTCACTCAAAACCTTGACTGCATTGATCATCTATAATTAAGAGAAACTGGTCAGAGGTCTACAAGGGTTCAGGGCTATCTCTATGGTGCTGGTCTGAGGATCTTTCAGATCTCTTATTCAGTGCCAAATACTGTGGTGCAGCCCATTAATATCACTCATGAGTCACAGGCCAATGAAAAAAGTCTGAAATGATTCCAGAAAACAACTGTTCTCAAATTGTTTTGGACCCCATCAGACCTATTAAATGACACTCAAGACCATCAAGCTGAATGTCTCGGTTAAGTGTTATATTAGTGAGCGGTGAGTGGCTGTGTCAGTTTCATACCCTTTGAAATTGCTTTAGACCTTCCAAATGACAACCCTGAAAGTAGAAGGTAGCAACTTGATAGTTGTTGATACGCTCAAGGGCCGGCGAGCGGCAGGGCCCGCTACCGAGGCTCCGCCGAGCGTCCATGTCTTTTCTCATGCGTCGGTCAAACAATTGCAAGGACAAGCGGGATTTTCACAGCCACAATGCGGTCACGCCGCGATTCACACGTTTCTTGAGGGTGGGCCCTAGGAGACCCGTACCTAAAAAATTAGGTAGCGGCTGTGACGAGCTTGCCGTTGAGCTTGAAAATGTCGAGCATTGACGAGGGCTGACGGTTTGTTATAGATTTTTTAAGGCAGGTGACTGACGACTCTGTCGGTCAAACAAGGACAAGCGGGATTTCACAGCCACATTGCGGTCACGCCGCGATTCACACGGGTTTTGAGGGTGGGCTAGGGTAGGCGGGATGGCCACGGTTCAAATTCCCATCATTGATGTCGAGACGAGTTTAGTCATTGGTTTTAGAATTCTTTGTATGACGGTATTGTCGGACAGCAGTACTGTATGACTGTTTTAAAGACATTCTTGCAACAAAACAGCCGTAGAATCGTCAAATAACGCGTTTTAGGAGACTCCGGGAAATGCCGGTTCAGAGCGGCATGTCGGCCGCTCAATCTAATCTTATCTGCCCGCATCCGAAATTTCAAAGTGCAATAAACAAACGTGGGAGGGCTCAAAAGGCGTCGGGTACATAGTGATTCATCTGGTGTTTAGTTGATGGGACTCTCGTTCCAGTTTCCACGGGAGTTATCCGTATCAGTATCAGCGATATCAAGTCATTAAACTTCAAATTACCTATTTTGAGTTCCAATGAACTCTAGAGGATGTTAAAAAGGCCATTATTGTATTCTCAGGACCATTAAGGCTCTTCATACCTCAATTATCACTCCTGGTATCACACGAGAGCAGCCATATGGTAAGTGGCGCATTTGTCACATGATGAACAATAAGATAACATGGACGCCGAGTTGCCGACAGTGACCGGCATTTTCCGCGAGTCCGCCAAACGCATTTTTTGAGCATTGCGCATCCTTTCCAATGTATTTCCGTACGGTGAGATGCTCTCTGCTATCAACAATATGACTCTGGCCGACTCACAGAATTGATGATCAATGTTTTGACCCATCAATGATGAGAATTCGAACCGTGGCCATCCCGCCTACCGTAGTGGGCGCTATAAGACCCGTACCTAACAAATTAGGTAGCGGGCATGTTGTCATGTGACAGTTGCGATGTACAACGACGCACTCCAATTTTGAGTTGAAACTTGGGCACATTAGAAAGTAGAAAAAATAGTCCATTCTTGCTAGTATAGAGTACAATTTTGAGTAGAATGTTATATTTTCCGATGAAAAATGCATTTATACCCAAGAAATGGTTTCCTGATTGGATGGAAGAAGTCTTCGGAGTGTAACCTGTGATTGAACTTCGAGCTCCGAATGAATCAAAATTTAGACTTGCCGTTGTACTGATCACCAGCATGCTGTCTTCATAGTCGGAGCGCGATCCATTTTGAATTCCACCGACATAATTCGCAGAATCTCAGCAATATTCCACAAAGGCATCTCTACCGTTGTGCCAAGAAGACATGCCGAGCGGAGCATGAATCAAACAAGCTCGTATACCCGGAATTCCGTTCAGCTTCCGGGAACCCAGGTCACATCCCACGATTTTCCAACTAATAATGGTGACCCACATCTCTCCTTGATTGTCGAGGAACCATCCCCAGCGACCAGGCTCCTCCGAGTCGGGTGCCATGAGAACGCGAAGCTGCACATTCTTATAATATCAATCATAAATAGAGCTTTGTTCTCTGTTCAGATCGGAACATCGCCGTTTCTTCCTTCTTCCCTCTTGTGTACGTTCATAAAACTTTCTGATCTGGAAGTGTCAAGGTTGTCTCCCGGGCTCTTTTTCTCTCAAACTGTATATGAGATACTAGAAGTAACAGCCCGCTCAGCGCTCCTCTCTGAATCTTCACCCCAGTGACATGGCCGATCCCTCAATACCTGCTAATGTCGTCCAGCTGTAAGTCAATCGACCAAAGTCCAATTCTTTAATTAACAGGAGTGCACAGAACCGCTGCCATTGTGTGTAATCTCTCACATCCTACTCATGCTGAATATTAAAGGCCGTATAGTTCATCAGAAATTGCTTCAATTTCTTGCTTATGGGAGCTTTGGTTGTCCAGTCATGTCAGTAGCATCCAGTCTTCTTCAAGTTTGACACGATTGTCTCATCGTTCAACTTAGACTATTACTATGTCAACTTTGCCCCTACAGATCACCTACGGATCCGGCTTGTTGCTCTGTTTACCTTCTGCCTGGAGGTTGTGCAGTTGTGCAAACATTTCTGGTTTCGCGAGACGCATACATCTTGTTCTGCTCGCAATGGGGCACGCCGAGCGCTCTCTTCCGTGTCGGCTTATATGGCTTTATCTGCCTATAAGTAATGGGATCTTTGAGTAAGTACAAAATGTCCCAGTTAACTACTGACACAGAGTTACCAGCTGTTGAACTCTCGAAAGCTGCCCAGTTCGAGTGAGATAGACGCCATCCACACCACGAACAGACATCAGGCGCTTTCGACGGGTTCTGTTGAAGCAGCTACCCATTTCACTAGAGCTGGAAAACCCTCCAGAATCAATATTTCGGTAGCGCAAGAGATCCATAACGACCAAGTACGCATCCCTATGGTTGACGTGAGCACATCTTTGCCCAGATCCTGCTTCTCGAGACCTGACCTACTATCTCAGATGACACCAGTTGTGCCAGACCACGCGTCCGGAAAGGATGATACCTTGGATGCTAACGACCTGTGAACAAACGATACTCTATATATGAAGTCTCAGACGTACTGGGTCCGGAAAGGAAGCCTGGAAATCTGGTTATCTCACAGTCCAAAGCCGGAGTTGACCTCAAGAGTTTCTCGGCATATGCCGAAATATACTTCCTTCCTTCCTTCCGAGGATTTTCAAGTGTTTCATCGGATGGTGGTGGGTTTTTCACGCATGCGAGAATATTTATAGAGACAAATGTGACAAGCTTGGACAATGTGCGTATTGCAGTGCATCTCTTGAGCCTCATACCACAATATGATAAATAAAGGTATACATAAAAGGGTGATAAAGATTGCCCCAAATGATGTGATGCATGCTGATATCTTTGAATGATGGATATCAGCCTATATAGGCCTATATTAGCTTGATATTAGCATGGAAACGAGTCAGAGCCTCCGAGTTACGGATGTCCTGGCCTAGTGAGCTAGGGAGTAGTCGAGTAGCACTGGAGTCGAGAGACAGAATCTTATTGATTTAGTCCAAGATCAATTTCAGGATCGGCAGGATTTGTCCTGGGTTTATTTGTCCGCGGGTTCCATGAGTCCAATCTATTATCGAGTCTCGACCCAAAGAGCCCGGTCATGTGCAATATTCCCATCACGGGACTGGACGCGTCAGTTAAATCTATCGACTCGACACAAACTACACAAGATATCAGAGAAGAGTTTGAAAGGAATATAAAAAAATTCAGGTACCTCAAACATTATTCAACTGCAGTCAAAGACCGCCCTCAGCCAGACCGCCCTCAGCCCACTTGCACCAAGTACTTATCAATCCCTGGCCTCCGCTTCTTCGGAACACGTCACCTACAGCAGGAAGCTCATAGCCGTCAGAACCCTGCATTCCTAGCCATTATCGATGTCGATTCTCTCCGATGACTGCGAAATGATCTTTCTGGAAAGATACTCGGGTAAGTACTTTCCCTTTCATCCGGCGTTGGGACCGGCAGTTCACACGGCTAGGCCTTATTGGCAAGCTGCTCTTTGAAGGTTTAGTTCTCGAGCTCACGAATAGATTTGCGATTCAATGCCGGTCGACGCCTATCATAATCACGGTGGGCGTGTACATTCATTCTATAGAATACAGTCTCGGTGAAGTAGCAAAGATCACTAGAACTTTGATTCAGTAAGGACACGCACAGCGTATCCAAAACTCACATAAAGACGAAATTTGTGTCCCAGAAATCGAAGACCTAGCAGAATCAAGGCCATAGAGCCTTTGTCGGTGGTGCCGATCGGTGCTCAGCGTCATCCTGGTCGAAATCTACCACGCTGTCTGCATTTGGTACAGGTTCAGCTGTGCTGGGAGGTGCGCTGGCCGAAACGAGGAGTTAAATAGGCAATCAGAGCTTGAGAATCCGCACCTTCTGTGTTCCTCAACAGGAATCGTTGGCTCACCAAGTAGACCCACCGTGACCTCTGCAGCAGGCGTTGGTATGCCACGAACACATGAGGCCTATGAAGAGCACAGCACAAAAATTGACTACTTACCTTTGAGGCTCGGGTTGACCTGAGTTGAGCACGGATTCGACATGGTTAATACCAGCTGCAATCTCCCTCGTGTCGGCAGCGGAAAAGGGCCATGACGGCTCCTCAGGGTCTACTTAGATTTGCTGCTATAGCGGAAATTTTGGCGGTCAGGTCTTCGGTGACAGCGTCGTTATTGACCCAAGAGCCCAGGAGTCGAATTATAGTTCGCAAGGAGGTCAGGCGAGCCAAAAAAGTGCGCTGATGAGTCGGATGTCCAGTTCCGAAACATAAGAGAGGATTTTGTCGAGGGATTCCAGAATTTCACTATGCGGGTTCAACGTTCATGGTGCAGGAGTTCAGATTCGTTGGCAGGTCGTTGTACTGTACGTGGGGAGGAAGAGGGGGTGATCCAACACGCGACCACTGAGAAGGCTGCCAGCCTGTCACAGTCCGGACTCCGACGCGGAGACCGTCGAGGGAATGCCGAATCGCGTCACAGCAGCCCGAGGTCAAGGTCACCTCATCATCGACGACTGCAGGCCCAAAACAGTCCATTTCACGGTTTCGCTCGACGAATCTCAGCGTAATATATTCTCCACCAAATCCATTGCTTTACAATCTCCACTGCTTGCGCTCTACAAGAATCTCGGTACCAGCTTCCGCAATAAATTTCAAAGCACTGTCGCATTTGCAGCCTCAATCTCATCTAGCATACTAGGTGCGCTTGGCCATCACACATCGTCCTGTAGAAGCGCAGAGAGAATAAATCAACTCTGGTTGGGTCAGCTCAGCTCTTTTTGACCTGCAATCCCTGTTCGCTGACCTGCAACAAGAGCTGCCTTTGTTGGCTCCTGCTTCGCGCGCCATACCGTCGTCACAGCGTTTTTATTTCAACGTTGATGATATGCTGAATTCATGGACCACGTCCTTTGACCGCTCTCCCGTTAGGCTATATTCGAGCCAAATACCAAACGGTTCGTACAAAATCATCTCCATCAATCCCAAAAATGCTGATTCGAGATATTACAGCTGCGACGAATATCGAGAAGGATCTCTTTCCCTGGTGCCACGTCAATCCACCCACCTAAGGCAGATGACCTTACATAAGAATTTTACTTGATAAGTCGGCTCTATGCGTGTGGGAACTAGTGTTGCCGCGAGGCAAGGCGGAGGTACCTCCGAGGTACCGGATCCGGTACCTTGCCTTGCCTTGGGCCGAGGTACCTCGCCACCTCGGTCCTTATTGGGAAATTTTTCAATCTCCGCCCAGTACGCTCAACATCTAGTATAATTCACTACAGTTGGATATGATGAATATGTGGCCTCTTTGATGCAAACAACTGTTCCAATTTCTCAGCCCTGGTATGCGAGTCTCATATGTCATGTCCCTTCTGGTGATTCAGCGTCGAAATCAAAGGGCTTGAGAACCTCTTCCACAGGTTTGATGACTACAAAGCTACAATGATTGATTTCTTGAGGAATTGTATGGGTTTCAATGGAAAATAGAGTGAATTTGAGTCAGAATTCATGGAGAATGAATTCTGAGCGGAGTTTGTACAAATGTATAAAAGAGGCGGTGCCATCACGAGGTACCTCGAGCCAAGGCAAGGCAAGGCACCCATATGGGGAAATGACCCGAGGCAAGGCAAGGTGCCTCGGAGGTACCTCCACCTTGCGGCAACACTAGTGGGAACCAGACTTAAGAAGTCCATTACAGCAAAAGAGATCCGGTCGTCGTAACACATTTAGTCCTAAAGGGGATCGTTCCCGTGACATTCCCGCTACCTTGGTAGTGGGTCTTGTCACGCACTAAATTTGTACCCGCCAAAAAAAGTATTTTGTGGTGTGTGGCTGTGTTCATGGGGCGTGTCTTGTTTACAAAGCTCTGTTCATGGGGCGTGCCTTATTTGTTCGTCAACTCATTCTGTTCTCTCCTGCCGGTGCTCTTCTCCTTTCCGGTACTGTATTCCTCATGTGTCTTCTCTACATATTTTGGTGAATCCATGGTGAATCTTTGCTCTTTTCGGTGTCCCTTCTTTGAATACATCACCATTTTTCCTCGTTTGCCGTTTGGATCGTCGTCTTCTGGGTTTCACCGCCATGATGGTCCCGCCATGATGGTCGGCAAGACGAATACCTAGGCAACCAAGCCGTTTTTGTGCTCTATTATTGAATCAGAGATCATAACACTGCACTGGAGGATAGTAGGCCCAGCCGAAATAAATTACCAATGAAAGGCAGCATAGACCGGGCGTCCCAAAACTCATGCCCGATGCCAATCGATGCCACGGCTGGGACTTGGCACGCATGCAGTCGGAAACACATGCAGTTGCTTCGTGATCGGAGGCCGGTCCAGGAGTGTTTCATGGACCCCTTCTGGAAACAGCTGTTGTTGGAAAGGATGCTCGCACGTCGTGCTAATCTTAATCTAAAGAATAGTGGCTGTTCATTCAGAATCACAATGTACACCTAATCTTATGAGGGCCCCATAGTGTCATACAGACAAAATTTTTGAGTGAGCCCAGGCCAGCGGCATGGCAATGCTTTGGAAATGTAGGAATTTGGTGTCAAATCGGTGGCGACGCCTCAAACGCTGAGGATCGTTTGTCAGAGCTCGCTGTTCCAAAGCCGAGACATACATTGTGATACCTGCCGCCCTGGGCTAAACTTCTTGAGGAACTCGACTGCAGGCGCGAAGGGAGAAAGACCGGACCGAGTGCCTGTGCCGTGACTTTATCATGTGTTTGATCATACCTGTGCTCTCCTGTTTCATCTAGGTGCAAGGCACTCGCCCTCGTCGTCCTCTGAGTTTCACCTGGTCGGCAAGACGAATACCCAGGTAACCAATGTCTAGGAGCAAGGCCTCGCCCGATTGTTTTACAAATGTACCTTCAATACACGATCGGGAACCGCAACGTCCTCCATCTGCAGACTCTGGCTCTCACGTTCATCCCCGCTCTCCATTCCCATCCTCCACATGCAATCGTTCAGATTAGACGCTAAACTTGTCTCGGTCACCATCAATCCTGGAATTCCCTTTTCCTTACACAGCGGCCGCCAGTCCAGGCGTCGAGCCTTGCTCACTGGTCCAGATTCCGATGGCAACCCTTTCTCCGTCAGTCTGGTTTTCACTAGAAACCAGGCCATCGTCACCGATGTTGAGCTCGGACAAGATTATTTGGATGCCCTTTCAACCTACCGAATTCTTAGTTGGTCGTTCACTCATCTCTTCTTGTTGCCTTCTGAACGTTTTCGACGTTTCAGATCGAGATGCGGTGAGAACAGATGTGCCAATGTCGTCCTCCATCCCTCCGAGTCCGCTCCAGTCTTTAATCCAGACTGAGTCAGGTCAAGCCAATGTCTTGTCTGGTCCCGGTAAGCATGTTGTCTCTTATTCATGACAATCCTCTGACGTTGCTCATTTCAGGACATGATGAAAACAATGAACCAGTTGAACCAATTGAACCACTTGAACCTTGTACCCATTTGAACTCTCCCTTGAATCCTTTTGAAATGACGACTATTGCGACAGACATTGATGATCCCCGGGCGGTGAATGAGAGAACTCTCGAGCAGATAAATAGTACTATGGATGTTGATGATGATTTAGGTTTCCCAATGAGTCCACGTACCTGGAAGCAAGTAACCGCTGGTGACACTTCACGATCGCCCTCTCCGTCTGGTGACTCTTCACGCTCGGTCTCGCCTCCTCCCGTCATAAATCCCCATCGAAATGTTACTCATACAGTAGACAATAGCGACCCAGAAACCGCGTTAAACAGAGAATCGGGGTCTAGGTAGCGGGACCTGCCGCTGGCGGCCTAATACGTTATTCAGAAAAGGACCTCCATTGACGTCAACTTCAACCTCTGCGCTGACCTCTGAGGCGACCTCCGCGACCTCGTTATGCCGAAAGCTGCGAAAGCTTGTTTTCATCTGGCGCCACGTGGGTGGCGGTATCCTCGTCACCAGCATTCACGACATATATATGGGCAAACGCCAGCCAACCAAGGTCAAGACGGCATTGTCCTCTGACATTCCCTCCTTTGGTCAACATTTCCGCAGTCCTCTGAAGGCAAGGAACAAAAGGAGAATCAATGAACACGTCCGGATTCCCTTTCAGAGCGATAGCATCAGGAAAAACCCAAATTGGTAGCCTACCACATATTATGAGTAAATTCTGGTAATTCTGGTAATTTCAAGTGGCTGCGGTAGACAGAAGTAACGGCAGTTAATTCAGACCCGCGTTGGCGCCGAGTCAACCTGGGTGACTTTTTTTAGCACATGACCCGTCACCAACTCGTCACATCCCAACTCTCGTCCCAGAATGAAAAGTAAAATGTGCTTTCTAAGATCCAAAAGATGAGTATATATACTAATTCAAGCTCTGAATACCAATTTGAGCAAATGGATCCACAGAAATGGATCCTGACTCAAATATGTTGACAACTAGTAATTACAGGTAATCATTGGTGGCGTTGGGTAAGGCTTGGGTAAGGCCATCATCCAACAACTCTTGAACAAGTCATCTGAAAGGCATATATATTGATAAGTCCAGCCCCTCAGGGCATTTCTGAAGTGGTCCATGCCATGTTGCTCCTTTGCTCTGGTGGGAAAGCCTTGAAGCGGTGAAGATGGACTTGACAGCAATTCATATATTCATGACTCAGCGCCATCAAATGATCACGCGACCGTTGTTCAAAAAGAAAATGGCGCCATCAAAAATACATGACCCTTCCTTCCCCCCCTTTCATGTCTCTCGCTCATGGTTTCTCGTCGTCAGCACCGTGAGGTCTGTTCATGGCCTGTCAAAATCTCTCCTCTCATCCTCTGCACGTGCTGAATCCGACTCCGCTGTAGTCAACCTCATCTGTCCCCGCTAGGTCAGTATCGGATAATTCAGAATCCTACCTCTCATTCACCCTTTTTTGTTCATAGCATCACCAGCAGTTACTTCCTGGTGCAGTTCCTGTGCCTTCCTCTGACCGGTATGCATCTCTGCAGTCATTATATTTATCTGATGTTGTCTTCAGATGTGAAGCTTTTTTGACCGTCACCTCTGGTCATGCTTCTGTCCGTCGTCTCTTTTCTGGTCTCCGTTCCCTGCTGACCTTTTCCAGGGCAAGACCGTGATGCTCCTTCCAACTTGGTGCTTGTTATGTTTTCTATTGTACTGGTATGTCGCTTGCACCAGATCTTATATACCATCATTGACTTGTTATTAGCGTGTCATGCTATCACAGGCTTCTCCGGGTCAAGCTTTCCTGTGGGTCAACATGCTCAAGGGTATCCAAACCCCCTGACTGGCACCAAGAAGACCAAAAAGTACCATATCCTGATGTCTGGCTTATTCCGCAAAGCGCTGTATGTTGATTACATTGCCTGCTTCCCTGTCTGACTCATAAATCTCTAGCTCGGGTCCTCAATGTGATGACAACACGTCCCTGGTCTTCGACCTGGCAAATATGGAGGGATAGTTCAACTTGCGCAGTCTTTTTTGTCTCTTTATGGACTATTTCCCATATTCTACATTGTGCCCGCCCAAAGTTTTTAATGTCATCTATTGTGGTTTCACCCAAACGAAGTGAAATAAGGCTGTATAGGTCGTGAGTAAATGGACAGATGCAACCGTGAGTCAGCGCCTGTCCATTGTAACTTGAGCTGACGGTCAGTAACAAGCAGTAATTATGAGTAAAAATTGACCCCCCCGTCGATAATCACAGGGAAACACAGAAATGTGTAATGATGGGTGACGAGTGCTAATTACTAGAAATTACCATGAGCTGCAAGTGGCCCTCAGTAGCAACCCATTTGGGATTTTCCTGATGAGGATTCGGGAATTGGAGGAAGAAATGAACGCGTTGGGCAATCTCACGAGCGTCCCGGCTGGCTCCATGGACAGGGGAGGTTATGACAGCGATGATGAGGGAATTGGCGGTGGAATTGGCGATGCTACAGACCCTTTGACAAACACCGACGAGCTCCTTCCGACCTCCAACACGATTCCTTCAGAGATGTCCAATCCTAGAGACGTCCAGGCAGATTCCACCCTTTCCCCAGAACCTTCGGCCCATCCAGGGAGCACAAAAAACTCGCAGAAGGTCGAAAAGGTGCATTATTTGACCTCTGCTGCAACTCTCCACAAAAACTGGATGGACACAATTCGGGATCTGAATGACCCATACCTCCAATACCTCCGGGAATCCATCGGACGCATCTTCTCTCCACCTACAGAGCTCGCTTCCCGCTGCAAAAGACCCATTTGTGATTCGAAAACCCTCCGCATCCTTTGCCTGTATTTCGATCGTATGTTTCCCATCTCTTTCCAAGCTCTCGTGCTAAAGAACATCGCAGACTTTATCTACGTGACAGTCCAAGGCTGCGCCTGCGAATCGATACCTCAGATTCTTGTCAGAAGCGGTCTTTTCCCCAGTACGCTGGTCTTTCCACAAATCGCCATATCCATTGCTTTGCTCGATTTCTATCGAGGGCTGTTTGAGCGTTCGTGTGATGCGATTTATGCCTTGGCGGCAGCGTTGAAAACCGTGTATGAGCGTAAAGGCTTTCGTTTGCTCAACAAAGATGTAGCTATTCCGATTATCTGATGTCGTATATCCTGCTAATACCATCCAGGGCGAATTGCAAAAGGAGCCGCTGCGAAGGAGCCTTCGCAATGCCGTCCAGTGGTACGATATGCTTCAGCTCAATACTGAACGGGCAGTTGACGCCGCAATCCTGTTCAGTGATCAGCTGGTCCAGGATCGAAAACCGAATCGTGCTGATGTCGCTTTGCCTCCTCTTGCACTCGATTCTTTACCGTCCAGCATCAAACCTTGTTCCCTGGACGACATCGTGACAGGATGCTCTCCATCACCTCCCACTCCTCCTGCTCAAACCACCGAAATCGACAAACTGTCTCGTGGTGAATGCCACCAGATTCTGCGTAACCTTTGTCCAGCTTGCTTTGGTAACAATACATATGGGCGCCCCTTTGTTCAGTCAGTCCTTTTTCTCTTGTGAAAGCGATCTCTGACCTCATTATCAGAGGTGGAGATATACATGTTGCTCTTGATGGCAACCAACATCATAAGCATGTCGCCGGCGCCGGAGAAAGCTTTGTCTTCCACCAGAGTCGACATTTCTTGTCGAAACAGTTTGTCGATCAAGTCGGTGATCGTATCATGCAAGTGAGAGCGCGACCACCGAAAGCGTATCGTGTCATTGTACCCGATTCGGCTATCGACGGTTGTCACGATTCCTTTTATGCTGCCAAAGGAGATAAACAAGGTCGAGATAATGGGAAAAAGCACGTTTTCGATGACACCGGCATTATGGCCCTTGTCTGTCGCCACGACATTCCCCTTTTCTTGGCCAACATAGATACTCCTGGGGAGCAACAGAAATACGCCATTGCTCTCCTCGAAATGCTGTTCAACCTCATTCCTCTGATGGCAACTGTCGTGGCGCTATATGATATCGGCTGTGTGCTAGATAGAAGCTTGAAGAAAGTGAGGTTTTTCTTTCATTTCAGGTTCACAGGTGCTGACTATTGCAGTATGACCTTCTTCCGACCTGGATTACATGTCGAATCGAGTTTGCAACTTCTGCCATGCATGCCTATGGACATCAGTGGAGCTGCCAGCTTATTTACAATCCGCGATTGCGACGAGGCCTCGGTCTTTCAGATGGAGAAGGCGTTGAGCGCTTCTGGTCGAGGCTCCGCAAACTTATTGGGGTTGAACGTCGTTCGACAGTGAGTGTTCATTCCATTTTGAAACTCATTCTTATCTCAAGTCAGCGCGCTCGACGTCTCTGGCTCCTGGATCGTCAAGCTGATGCTATTGCTGCAGAGCTGGAAGATGGTTTGGGCGAGTGGATTAGCAATCACTTGTTCAAAGGTCTCGAGACCCACATCGCGGAGGCACAAGAGAAGCTCAATGCTAATGGTATCTCTGTCGCCATATGTCGAGAACAGTGGGCCTTGCAGAAGGAAGCTCAACTTTCAGTTCGAGCACGTAAGCAATTGTTCAATCGACTCTTCCATACACTGAATGTCTACAGATCGCCCTGCTGTTCTCAAGAAAGAGCTGGACAAAGTCTTGGCTCTTCAAAGCGACATCGAGGGCGTAGATGCTGCTCTTGCCAAAGCAACCTCTGCAATTCGACAAGCCGGACCTAGCAAAAAGTCGCTCCACCTTGTTTCGCAGTTAACCGAGACACAATCTGGGCTTAAGGATCAAGTTGAGGCGCTCTATGCATCACTCAATATGTCCGAAAGCTTTCCAGAGCTGAAAGGGGTGCCTCTGGAACTAGCTCGAACACTTTTTCTGGCGAGAGACCTCAAGATTAACATCAGGAAAAATGTTACTGGTAGCCTTTGGCAATGGGACAAATTGGACCAATCTGTGGGCAGTCGTGAAATGACAATAGGTTTGGATTCACGAATAAACGCCTAGATTATTCTTTGACTGACCTGGATATAGGAACTAAACTTCATCAAAAGGTTCGAAAGAACATTTCGAGTCGAAAACCTGCGCTTACCACTAGCATCAACAAATACAATGGCTACGTATATGCAGTAAAGCGACTGGCCGTCGGCAACCCACAAATCGCGATACCAGAACCACTCCCTACCGATCTCCAGTCCCTCAAAGAGTCTACTGAGCTATTGCAGGACGTCTTCATCACTCGAACAGATGGTCCATTACCCCTTTGGTTAGAAAATTGCAAGGTTCGGCAGGCGATACAAGCCCTGCTCAAACTCGATCGATGTCTTGAAGAGCGACGTCGATTGGGTATGGAGGCACAGAATCTCTGTCGATCCTTTGGTCGAAAGTTGACTGCCATTGAAGTTGCCAGACGACTTCCTCAGTGTAAGCAACTCATTTGTTATATACCGGTGCTGTACTCACAGATCCAGCAGTTGAACATCTTGCACTTCTTCTCGACGAACGTCGAGCGCATCATGTATACCTTCAGAGCACATGGCAGAGCGCAGCAGTCGCCCCTGCTCGTTTCGACGATGCTGTAGTCACCGCGCGACAGGTCTCTGAAAGCATTACTGGCTTTGAAGCTGAACCGGCACCGATTCGTTGGGTAACAGTTCGGACCTCAGAATCCCATTCGAAGCGTCGAATGAATCCTCAGCGAGCAGCAGGATTCATAGAAGAAAGCCATAACATTGTTGCATCTGACATTCTCGTTTCAGATGTAGCTGACCTTGATTCAGATGATGACATTCCCGCAGACTCTGCTGAAGAAGCTGGATTGGAAGATGACGAACCTGATGAAACTGAATTGGCGCCTGATATATCCTCAGATAGCCCAATGGCTCAGATGCCCATATTTCACTGGAGCGAGCTGGTATGTTATCTTTCATCGTGCACCAGCTTCTCACATTGTCTACAGTATGACCTGCAACCGGATCCATCTCTTTTGCAAGACTTGACCACTCTGACAGAAAGCATCAAATCCCTTGGCGACGATCCAACTGCGCCCCGAGTCATTCTTGGTACAGAGATTGATCTTTCCCGCCGGGACTTGGATGTCCTTCATACCCCCAAAGCCTGGCTCACCAGTGGCTGCATCAACAGTGTCGCAAGTCTCATCCACCGTCAACTTGTAGAGACCTCGGTGATCGCCGCCAACAGCGCTCTTTTTACCACTTTTGTCTTTCTTTATACCACCACTTCCGAAGATGCCCCATTGTGGAGATCTTGTCGCAGCACGGAATACTGGAACAAGGAGATATGGATAGTCCCGATTCATCGAATACAAGAGCAACATTGGGTCTTGGCTGTCATGCACAGACCGACTCGTACAATCATGGTCTTTGACAGTTTGGCGGGTGAACAGCAGTCGTGGACTTCGGACACGTCGGTGAGTGTTATCTATAAATCTTGTCTTCTGAATTCAATATGGCCCGTAGACTTTGATACGCATGGTCTATCGACTAGAGTCGTTAGCCCAGCACCATGACAAGACCATGGAGCCAGCAGATGGCGCATGGACTGTTGTCCCTCTCAATGTAAGTGTTTGGCCATTATTGTTCTCGTCTAATTCTCAGTATAGATGCGTAAACTGCAAAGAAACTCGAATGACTGTGGTCTATGGGTTCTCGCCACTATCACTGCAGTTCTAAGAGGTTACGATACCTCAGGTCTTGATGACAGTAACATGGTGCAGCTTCGAGATTCATTCATTCGTCTTTGTGCAATGGTGCCAGCACAAGCTTAATGTCTGTACTTTTGCAGCAATAAAAACTCATCTTTATTTCATCTGGTTATCTCGTATCATCTATCGCCACTCAATAAATTCTTGTAAACTGTATTGAAGGAGGCTTTGTCTTTAGATATAGCGCTTTCATTCAGTCTTGGTTGCGACGGCCTTGAGCAAACTTCTGCGTCTTCCCGCTGGATTCCTGCGATTGATTCAAAGAAATAAACGGAAGGTCATCATTCAAGGTTTAAAACTCTTACATTATGAGGATGCATAGAAGGACGAGGAGGAGCACGTCTGCCAGTCCTCTTTCGAGCAATATGAACCTATTGAGATAGAAAGTCAGGAAAGGTGGCTTGTACCTGTGGTAGGCTTGTCAAAACATTCCATACTGTGGATAAAACAATACCACTCACCACTTTGGACTCACTGTATAGTAGATCAAGATTCCCTCATCGTAGGGGTCAAAAAACTAATCAGATCCTGATTACCGACCTAGAGAATACATTGAGCGAGAGAATGAACAAAGAAAAAAAGGCTCAACGTACAATATCTCCCTGGCTAAACAAATACTCGAGTTCTTCAAGCGGTTTGAAGATTGTTGGAGTTGGAATGAAAGAAAGAAAAATAGAGACAGCTGGCCAATAAAAACGATGACAGTGGACTAATTCTAAGTCTCGAAAACCAGCGTCAACCCAAAATTAAGAAGCCGTCGTTAATTTTCGGAGAGTCTGGAGTTTAACCTGGGGGTCCACTGACGTGTGCCTCTGAGTTTGAATTATGTAGGTATCCGAGCTCGGCTCATGACATATTGTGATTACACTCGTCCTAATTTGGTGTTTGTTCCGGAAATTGTACCTTACGGTCATTATCAACAGGTCTTCGACTGGCAGGGTGTGTAATTTGGGAAATCCAGCAGCAGCATTTAGTTATGGGATTCAAGTAGGACATTAAAGCCGATTTGACACGACAAATCAGCATTTGGACTCATGGATTTCTCCATCTAGCATCATCGGGGCATAGCGCAAGGCTCAAGCTATGCTGTGGGTCTCTCCAAATGCAGACATCAATCAGAGACCAGGCTGGAAATCCTTCAAGACGGCCAGACCATAGGAACGGTCAATGGGAAAGCGAGAAAATATAAGGCGTGCTGCGCCGGGCTCAGGCAATCATTTACTTCAAACTCCGAGGCACACCTCGGTGGACCCCCGTGTTAAGATCTAGACTATAATTCTACAGGTTACAGATTTGATTCGAAATGTAAGGTACAGGGCATGAAGCAGCAAACCAGCGTAACCGTAGCGCGAATGGTCCACATGCCACGTCGGGACTGGTAAAGGCGTCAGCAGTGGGCTGAAGGAAAAAGACGTCGCTCACCAAAGTCAAATAAATAGATGTCAGTCGAGCAAAGGAGGCATCAAAGGCCCTAGAACAATATGAGCTCTAAAGGTAAAAGATCAAGAGAAAAGAGTGACAAAGGCGGATTGAGGCTCCATAAAGTCAATGTCTACCGATAGAAAAAGATTTCATGAAAAAGGCTTACCAGAATGGGGAGGACTTGGAGACGTTGCAACAGCTGTACCGAGAAACCAACACGAGGCTACGGCGGGACTGAAGGATGTCAGCATCGGGATTGGAGGGAAATTCGAGATATTCTTTACCGATGCAGAGAAATGGGCAAGCCAGCGGTGCCAGCACAAGGCTGCGTCAAGACTGAAGGGTTTTTCAGTCAGGATAATCACTGAAGGAAAAGACATTCCTTACTGATGCAATAAATAGAGATAATAGGGCGAACAAATGAGGACATCAGGAAGCCTACAGGAATGAGCTCTGCAGGTCAAGGGAAAAATGATGAAGGAGTTTAAATAAAACTGCAGCGTATCAGAGCTCCACAAGGTCGAAATAAAAGCAAGCTGCCGCCCATTTAAAAAAAATACAGGACAAAGGCCCACCTGGATCGAATGGAATCACGATTCGGGGGACCAAATCTGAAAACCTAAAGATTTCTCTCCTCAGGGCTGAAGGCGGCAGTAAGAGAAATGATGCTCACCGCGATTCTTTCCTGCATCTATTCAAACCCAACCATGTTTGAAGAAGAAACGAGGGGAAATGTGTGAAGGGTCTAGAAATTTATCTTAGCGTTGGAGGGCATAATGTAAGATGATTTCTTGCCTTCGATTCCAGCGAATATTGGAGTTTGAAAGAAAAAGTGCGTCGAGACAAAGGGAAGTGGCAAAAGGCGAAGGGCACGTGAACTGGGGCTGTCACATTTTGATGTCACAGTAAAAGCTACAGCTTAATTGGGACCTGTATTACGTTAAATCAGGGATATCATTTGCGCTCGACATTTTTTGTATCTACGCCGGCTCGGAACTGGCTCTCTCTTTGGCGCTTAGATCCTGAGTCACATACAATGGAGAATGAAAAAGCGGACTAAAAATCAACAAGTCGGAAGCAGGCTGATTGGACCTGGAGGTCGGCGAGTTCAGTGGCGCACTGGGATTCGACGGAGCACGTAGACGCTTTGAACTGGGTTCAGGTACTGATTCATCGTTTTTGAGAGGAGACGATGGCCGAGGGCGCTTTGCCGGACGCGGGAGAATGCGATGCTCTGGCTTCGGAGCTCCAGGTGGTGCATGCAACCTCAATGGCTTCGTGAACATCCGCAAAGCTTCCAGCTCAGGGCGCAAGCTCTTCGCAAATTCAGTTCAGTACGAAACAAGGCAAGAATAAATAGGCACACCTTCGCTACGAATCGTTCTCTGTCACGCCGCTCTTGTGTGGTGCTACCAAAAGGCATGGTCAACGGGTGAATCAAGAACCACCGAGCCTCAAGATCCTCTATGAATTTATCTGCACTGGGACGACCTTGTGCGAAAGCGTCGACATAGTCTGCCGCTTGATCCTGGATGGTTCTGAGTTCGTCTTGGTTGAACTAAAGAAGTGATTTAGAATCATATCATGGAGGAGAATGCTAAATCACTGTGTATCGCGTGTATCGCTGTTGAGCTGAATTTCTGACTGCTTTCATGTTGCAAGCGGTGACAAGCACTTGAACCGCTTGACAAGAGGCGATAGTGGGGAAAACCAGCAGAAAGGTACTTACATGTTTCCTCATTGCACGATGCCTTCGGGGTCAAAACATTATGCATATGTCAATGAGACCATTTGGGGAACCACAAATAAGATTGTATCTAGAGCATCTGCAACTTGATGAGAGGCGATAGTGGGGAAAACCAGCAGAAAGGTACCTACATGTTTCTTCATTGCATGATGCCTTGGGTCAAAACATTATGCATATGTCAATGAGACCATTTGGGGAACCACAAATAAGATTGTATCTGGAGAATCTGCAACTGAATTGCAAAAGACAAGGGCACTACCTGAAAGCCGAGGAAGGATTCTAAGTATTGGGGTAAGACCATGGTATTTTGCAACCAATCTAATCCTAATTTCACCGACAAAAGGCGCCACCAATGTCAGAAATAAGATTTCGATCCATTCAATCCCAAGGTGACTCAGAGCTAAAATATCAATTTCTCCTGGTAACTAGTACCAGTCAAAATCGCCGGCGCATGCAATGGTGGGGCCAATTGGTCTGTATCCCAACTGCTGCTCAAACAGCTTGCACAGGATGCTTTGCGCGATACAGTCATGCAAAGAAAGCGGTTGGCGAGCTAGACGCGCTTCTGTCCGGGTAAGTAACCTGCGCCCAATTTTGTCTTCTCCATCAAAACGTAACAAGAGCATACGTCGAAAACGCTATCCACAAGTTGGATTAGAAGGGCCTGAACAGGAATCAATGAATACATACCTCTAAGACATGGTGATAATGTCGCTCTTGTTGTTCTCTAGTCAAGAACATTGGTTGCTTGTCAGGAAAAGACTGATAGAAAGCAATTGACCCCGTAGCAAGGTATTCAGTGAGATTTCCTTCCTTGACAGCCATGATGTAACCGGCTTCTGTGAAATACTGATCCAAGAAGGATTCAGCCTCCGGACGCTATAGATAAGACAATGTCAAGGATAAATAAACGATGATGCTGGAATTATACATACCATCTCAGAGTCGTGTTGAAAGAAAGAGATGAAGGAGTTGAGCTGGAAAAGAGGACTGAACAAGGGGCATGTGGTGGCGCAAAGTTCTTGTAATACTTCCAGAATCTTCGGCTGATCTACCGAGTTTGAGCATGACCAGGTGACATTTTCACACGACGCGTACGCAGTCTCAAAGTTCTGGTCTGGACCTGGAGAGAAGGGAATGGAAATCTTGCATGAAGTTGAGCTTTGAGTTACAGTAACAGTGATTTGGTCGCACTCATGGTGGTGTTAAAGTAGTTAAATACACTGTGATTGATCTGGAAAAGAGGACTGAACAAGGGGCATGTGGTGGCGCAAAGTTCTTGTAACGCTTCCAGAATCTTCGGCTGATCGGCCGAGCTTGAACGCGACCAGGTGACATTTTCACGCGATGTGGACGCAGTCTCAAAGCTCCAGTCTGGACCCTAAGAGAAGGGAATGGAAATATTGCATGAAGTTAAGCTTTGCATTACAGTAACAGTGATTCGGTTGCACTCATGGTGGCGTTAAAGTAATTAACTACACTGTGATATCGACATAGGCAAGCCAGTTTGCACTTGGCCCGAACTGGCAATCATGCAGCGTATCCCATTGGAAGAATGCATCGCAGCACCCTTTCTCCCAGATCTCAGTGACTGTTGCACTTGTATTGAGCAGGAGGTGTTGGATAGACATGCAAAAAAGTCGAAAATGTATCATCTGTATGACCGGGGTCAATACAAGTCAATGAAAAAAGGATCACTCACTTCGACCTGTTCTCTGCGACGATACTCTGTCAGCCGAGGATTATTTACAACCGGCTGTAATGCTGCTGCTGGAAAAGCACGTTGGAAGAAAAAAGTAATGGTCTCCACAACTTGGACCATCATCATGTCCTCACTGACAAGGGCTCTGATGTACCAGGATTGGTATCGTTGCAGCCATCGATTCTGTTCCTGGTCCCACGGATGGTGGAGCTTCGTGGTGTCGTGGGCCTTGATAGTAGGAGATATGGATGAGCTTCACCGAGGACATGGAATAATAATGCTCACCAGTCCCTGGTTCAGAGCAATAGCGGTCGTAAAACGAGTTCTCGCTTGTATCAAGCAAATGGGTTGCAATAAACGCGACGATGGGGGCATCCTAGGTCGCAAATGGTCGTGGTTTCAGTTCAAAAGATATTTTCAAGGTCCGCTGGTTAAGGCGGAGTTGGATGTTGCTTTGCCGTCGATGTTCGGTCCGAGATCCCGTAATCCCCATTGTCTTTTTTCGACAATAGGGAGCTTGATTCTTTTTATTGAGACTAATGGTCTCACAGAGAGCAATAAGATAGATGAATACAAAGATCTGTCTTTTCAGTTTTGTCAGAATGTGTCTCGTTCAAAAGGTCAGACGAAGGTCGACTTAGAGCTCACCTTCGCTTCAGCATCACTTGACGTTTCATATCTGAATTTCACCTTGAACGACAATGGTCCGACGAAAGCTTTACCATTCCAAGGCTGAAAGACAAGCAGCCAATCGAGCCAAATCCAAACGCTCATATGAGAAGTAAATCTGGAATCTATAATTCTACAATGTGCAAACTGATCGTGGAACAGACATAAAGAAATTATCAATGCGCGTCGTCGTGGTCACTACCATCAAGTCAATAATACCAGTGACGATGATCAAGATAACAACAGCGGCGTTGACGACAACAGGATCGTCTCTGGTTCTGCATCTGAACGGTATGTCATTAATTGATATTTATTTTGTCACATCTTCAGAGTTAATGCTATATAGCTCAATGAACGAAACCCCAGAGCAACACGCCGCTGTCGACAGTGCTCTGAGAGATGCCCAATGTTTGAGCAACCTACTTACTGAGCTGCTCAGTCCGACTCCCTTCGAATTCTTCGACAATATTGCTCTAAGCATGATAGCATGTGGCGGGGGAAGGCCTGGCCTGCTACGGTGCCAGCATTTGTTGGAACCAATCCAGGAGGCCTTCACGATGATGAGGAATACAACCAAGGGCCTGAGGTATTCAACATGCGAAGAGCACAAACGATTGAGGGACATACAGGATTATTTTGATGAGATGGAGGCGGTCAGTCAAGACCTGTACCTCAACGCACCAGACATTGAATACCAGCGCACTCATAGAAGATTGACTTACCAGGAAGATATTCCAGAATTGACCTTTGATTAGACACGCGATTCTGATGAAAAAGACATGAATATACATTTTGCATACAAAAGGTCGGCTAGTACACGTTTGGTGTCATGGTATATCAAGAAGGGTCAACTTTACGTTCACGAGCTAGAAGGCCTAGATGTAGTGTTCAGAACTGGCCTAAAAACATTGAAAGTGACGCACCACTCAAACTGCCCATTCTTCCAACCTCGATAGAGCGACAAAATGTCTGAAAGCCCATCAGGCATATTTCTAGCACCAATGTGAAGCGGCCTACCTAAGGTCGCAAATCGTGAAACGCTTGGCTTCGTCAAGTCTGATTTGAGATGTAAACAAAAGTCGAGGAGTATCTGGGAAAAAGGACTTGCCTTCCATGTCAACGCCAGGTGGAGCTAGGGCAGCCTCTAGTTGCCCATCAGCAGATTCACTGGATTTATGTGACGAGACTGTGGCTTTGATCAACGCTTCCAATGCGTCCAAGCGATCCAGGATGAGCTCTACAAAATCATGAACCTTGGTCAACGTTCGAGAAAAAGTCATTCACGTTTGAACCGATTTGATTCTTCTACGGTCTCCAACCGGGCCAGTATCATTGCTGAGAGAGATATGAATACAGCCAAAAAAAAAGAGAGATTTACTTGCCGCTTCCCAAGTTCCCTGCATCTGCAAAAGCTTCAAAGAGATTCTCTCGAGATAATTTGAACGATTTACCACAGGTAGACTCTAGGCGATGGAGTGCATTGGAGATTGCATTCAAGGCGGCAGAGGGAGACAGCTCCCCGAGCTGGGACAAAGAAAGGGACCCGGTACGTGAAGGCATTAAACGAACTGTGGGAGCTGCTACCGCTGATATCAGCTTGTGGAGAATTCCGGCCGATAGCGGCATTCACGTGCCTCAATGTCGAATAATGTTTGCAAGTCATCATTCTTTACTTTTACTTGGCTTGGATTCACCCTCAACAAGCCTTGAATATCATGATACCAGCGACCAAGCATTGGGATCCAAGTGACTGGGAGAATGCGTCATTCCTACGGCTTCCACCACAATCACCCCTGGACCGGCCCTTGCTGCACCCAGAGGAGTATATCCAGGACGAGTTCATAAAGAAAATGGCATCTCGGAAACACAAATCTCAGTTTCGTTTCACCAAGGTGCGCTTTCTTTATCTCGAAGGACGACTGGAGATATTTCCCTGTCATGTCGATCATTTTGATTGGATCATATTCAGCCATAGCCGTCGGCTAATCTCGCTCTCTCTCAGCTCACCAGCGACCAGCTCGACTGTCTCTACATTTCTGTTCCGAGATATTTCAATCTTGAATCACAGAATCTCCTCCGGCTGTTCATCAAGGACTTTACCAAGCATTGGCTCAATACTTGGCCGATTCCGTTGGATCTCGGGCAGGGACCTGCTTGTCTGCCATTGAGCGGTTGGCTTCTCGTTCATGCTCAAGAGGCATATATGGGGGTACGTTTTCAAATTCCTGACTTAATTCTAGTACATGATGAGAACTTTCAAGATTGTAATGCTGGCGCTTTATCGACACATAACCTATTGGTGGGCGCAATACTCAGATGAGGAAAAACTGGAGATGCTCGTTGAAGACCAGGAGGAACTTGATGAGATCATGATGGAAAGGAGGTCGATAAGAGAAAATGAACTGGAGGAAAATCAGGTCATTGATCTGTTGCTGCTGGAGAGCCCAGGCTCCCGAACTCAGAAAAAGTGGCGTATACTGAGTTCACCATAGAATTTGCAGAATGTATGGAATCTTGTTTTGATCTAAACACGTGAATAAAATTGAATCAAGGATATGGAAGAGAAACAGCTTGTCTGGCTACTTACAGATGCTGAGTCCAGGCCTGTCGCCAGAGCAATTTCAGAAGATGTGGCGTATCCCGAAATCCCTGCTTGAGAAGGTAGTTCTAGAATATCTCGAATCTGATTTAGATCTGGACCCTCGAATAAGATTTAAACGTGCATTGAACTTACAATAAGCTCATGAATGGCCCGCAAAGATCCTCATGGAGTGCGCTAGAACATTCCACGAGCATTCCATGCCACATTGTGTTTCAAGCCATAGCATCAGGTCAGTCGTCTTCATTCCCTTGTCTCTTACCTCCATGTCGTTCATCACTGACACTATGGTATGGGAGGATTTTCTCCCTCACGCTGACACCACCGCCTTCAACTGGCCTCACCGTCGAAGCCAAGTCTGCATACCCAATTTCTTTCCAAACATCGAGCACCGCCATCTCCCTCTGGCTCAAATTACTCGTTTCTATGTCGCATCAAGGTGTCTTCGTCCTGGGATCTATACCACCTGGTGAGTTGAATTTCTGAATGTCAATTATCTCGATATCTCACCATGCTTATTTAAAATAGGGAAGACTGCGAGATGGTCTGTAAGGCCAACAGGCAGATGAAGTGGCGAATTGTCAATTCTCCTGCTCAAGCTTTTGCCGAGTGGGATTCACAGTGCTTTTTAACACGGTGCGACCATCTTGTGGCCGGTGGTCTCCCAATGGCTCGTGTATCAACTCAGTCGTCTGCTACCATTCCACCGGCACCGCCGTCGACTCCGGTGGAAGCAATTGCTTCTTCATCTTCGGCCAGTGTCTCTGCCGCTCCGTCAACTCCTTTGAAATCTCTGTCGAAATCCATCTCGAAATCACCTTCGAAATCACCTACAAAAATGGTAGGCTCACCATCCAAAGGCAAAGGCGTCACCTCGACAACCTTTTATGCTTTGAGATCGCCTGGCAAAAAAGGAATTTTCAATAATCGGTCAGTTTCCATTGTATTCTCTTTCGAACCATCTAACAATTATTATCAGGGACGACGCTCACCAGGCACTTGAGACTGCTGGTCCCAGTGCATCTTTAGTGTACACTGAGTCACTTCAGGCCGCTAGCTCGTTTCTTGAAGAGAACGAAGTTGATAACATTGATGATTTTACTGGTGAAGTAGACCAAACTGATCTCTAGAGAAGGATGCTGTCAGTAGAAAAACGTATCAAAGTCAATTGTACCTTATCGAATTCACTTCTTGAGATCTGCGAGATTTGTGACATTCATGGCTGAGCTTAAAGGTGAACGGGGTGATTTATCGACTTGTCCGATGTGGCATACAGAGACCCAAGTTACTGGAATCTTTGTCTCGAATGATTCTAGTGGGACAAGAGATCTCATAAGAGTTGAACATGAGGGTGGTGATTTCTTGTCTGAACATGTCCGATGTCGATGGTTGAGCTTAATGGAGATCTTCACTGAGATCCTCGGTTACGCGATGAAACAATTTTTCTGAACAACTCGCGACGATTTGAGCGGGCCCTGTTGCTGAACTGATGCGGAGAAGGGAACTCACAAGACTTGAACATGAGGTGGTGATTTATTGTCTTGACATGTCCGATGTCAAAGGCTGATTGAAGTTAACCGACTTGTGACGATGTAGAAGATTTTCGCTCTGGATTTATTTCAAAACATGTATACGAAGACAGAGATTAGGCTTGGTTACTGGATGGAACGAGGTCGCTGTCTTGAACGATTTCAGCGGATTGGCGGTGCTGATATCCACAAGAGATATCATAATGCATGGCTATGTGCTCAGAATTCATGCATTCATGAAAGGCTCTGTTATACCTATCGTATCCGTAACATCAGTGAGACATCAGAAGTAAGGTGGGCAAAACGTACTCTTCACTGTCCAGATGGCACATGCTCCAAATGCGCTCAATAGTCTCTTCATTGGTTCGACCTTGACTGGGAGAAAGTCCTCCATCGTCATCCTTTCCGTGTGCGAGCTGGGTCCAGAGCTTCTCGATGCCTTCTCCATCGGTTTGACCGTGACGAACACCAGGAGATCGAAGACGTCCGACGCAAGTTTGAGAATGAGAATGTTGATTATAGGTCTGCAGAGTGATAGGATCCTTCTCTGTTATATCTGAAACAATCTAATCGTCGAGACAATGAAAAAGAAAACCTGACGCACTGGTGACATTGGGATCCGGTTCAGTGGGCTTTCTAGGTACGTCCATATCTGTTATACTTGGTATGCATTAGTTATGTTGGAAAAAATGAGGAGAAGGTGACGCACTTGAAGTTTTGTGAACAATTTGTTGAATGATGGACACGAGGAGCAAAAGAACCGCAATAATCACGTGGAGTTGCGCCACCCGAGATAATACCGATGTCCGCGGCTACTTCGATCTTGCCTATATTGAGTCTCAGTCTGGACCGGAGAAGCTAGAAAGCTTGAATCTCAAATTCAACCACCTCGACCATCGCCGTTGAAATCTGCTCGCTTTTCTACAATGAGCTCCAACTTGTCTTTGTCGAAGTCAGAATGCAAATGCACTTCTTCTGAGTCGATGTCGACTCTTCTATGTGCTTACTGTCTCAAACCAGGCTTTACACTGGAAGCTCTCGAATCAACAACTGGAACCACCTTGGTCAGTTCGTTCATCCTTGCTTTGTATAATGTTTATACTGACCAATACCAGAAATGTGGTCTTTGTCTCAAGATCAATTACTTGTTTCAGAACAACGAGGGATGGTACATTGTCATTGAAATCCCGGTCGTCATTGCACCCATCGTCGAGCTCCCCGAATATGCTGCCAGTATGAAGGAAATGGAGCAAATGATAGATGCCATGGACAAGGAGGAGGAAATGTATACGAAAGATAAGGCAGAGGAGAAGTCGAAAGAGAATGTTGAATATACCTACTTCAAAGACTAGGTGTTTGAGTCAATTCAATTCTTCATGACATTAGCGGTCAAAGGACTACCATTGATCAAGACCTCATACATGTACGACTGTAAAGAGCATAAAACAAATTATTTACGACTTGAGAGAATGGAAATCGTGGCTAATGAAGGTTGCTCAGCTCATTCTGCATCCTTCTTCCAGCTCATCCCAGGCCAAGCGCCCATTCCCATTCCCATTCCCATACTGGGCTGCCCGCTCGACGAGTTAGCCATTCCCATCATTCCGGGCATCATTCCCATCCCTGGCATCATTCCCTGCATTCCCATTCCAGGATAGCCCATGAAAGGCGTCTGGACCATCGACATAGCATTATTGAACATTTGGTTCAACATTTCCTGATTGGACGTCGGAACAACAGATGATTCGCGCTCAACGACTTCGCTGGAAGAAGCAGGATCAGCGAAATGGACGCGCTTGGAAGGTTGGTAATCTGTGTCCTCATCTCGCGAGCGCTTCCTCGAAACCTTGGCGACACCTGTAACAAGGAAGGATTAGCGAGACTCCAAAGAAAATATATATCTGACCTGTGCCTTGGGTCTTGTACGCGAAAGTCTTTGGCTCGTCATCTGAGTCATCCGACTCGGAGTAGCTAGTTCGACGACGAGAAGCAGCTGCTTGTTTCGGTTTCGGTTGTGGTTTCGACGGAACAGGGTCTTGGACGGGTACTGGTGACGGTCGTTGACTTTGAGACCGAGCTCGTGTCGTACGAGTGTTGGAAGGCTCGGGTTCATATTTGATGAAGTTCGCTCCCGGCTTGGAAGCTGCTTTCTTGATCCCAGTCGTCACTGGTTTCGTCGCCCCTTGCGGGAGGTATACGACCTTTGGAGGTTGTCCATCGGGTGGTGGCACAAAGATCAGCACTGGGATTTCACCATTCAAGAGTTCTAGAAGACGCTGTCAATAAAAGACATTCGCCACAAGAGAAAAACACTGACTTTTGGAATCACCCTTGACAAAATCCATACGATTGATGGCCAAAGACAGCCCGTCGATGATAGATTGTCGTGTAATGGTTGATGTGGCTCCCAGACCCTTCGATTTGACATTATCCAGAGGGGTTTCAGCAAGGAGAGGGTAGTTTTTGATGAAGTACCCCTTTGCAGCAATAATGGCGAGGAGCCTCTTCCATTGAAAATTGGTCAGCGAAAGAATTAGATTGACTCTCGCTAGCTCCATGTCAACTACAAGAATCAAGACGACCACAAAGACATACCGGCAGATATCGGTCAAAGATTCCCCGTCGAGCGCTTTGGGCAGTTTTGGAGGGTCAGTTGAAGGAAGGTCCATTACAGTAAGAGATTCGACAGCCTTCGAAGGTGAAGCAGTAGGAGTTGGGACGACCGCTGGAGATGGTTCGGAGGACTTTTTGGGAAAGAGAAGATTTTTGCCTTGCATCGACTTCAAAGCCTGTTTGGCGACGACATGACTACAGAATCTTGTCAACATTGAACTTCAAAGGAAAAGCGAATGACATACTATATATATGCTTTGAAGATTCCTAAAAAGTCGTCATCGGCGACCTCGCAGTACTCAAAAAACTTCAAGGTAATGGTTAGCCGAAGCATCTACATAAGCTCGAGGAAACTTACTCCTTCAGCGCCGGCAGTCAGATGAATATCTGCAATCCCAGCATCGGCGTTGACAATTCGCCCTCCTGTGATAACCAGAGTCTCTATTCCCAGGAGGTCATGGCCACGATCGACCTGGAAGATAGATAAGCTGCTGATTATAGAAATGGATGATATTGAAAACGTACCAATTCCTGGACCTCATTAAAATAGGCTTGGAACTCGCGATTGCGACTTTGGCGAGAGGAGCTGACGGTGATCCGCTTCTTAAGGGACCAGTTCGATAGGAATTTGATATAGTTGGGCGTCGCTGCTTTGTAGAGAGGCCAGGTCATAGCACAGATGACATTCGTCATGTCAGCCGGTTTGGTAATGGTCGCTGCGAGCTCTGGCGAAAGTCGTTGACGTTCGACCTCCCATGCGTCCGATTGGCAATACGCCTCATATTGCAGCCATGGGTTCGAACCTCTGGTCTTCGCCATTGACGGCCAGGACTTTAGGATAGAGGCGACGGTTTTACCCGTGGTTTTGGAAGCCTCTTGAACCAGTTTGTCGAGATTGGTATAGAGGTCATGAAGAGTTGCTCTTTCGCCAGCTGATTCCATTGTGTCAGAATCGATTGCAGCGGAGGTCGACGTTGAAGATGTTGGATGCTGGGAAGGTGGGACGGTGCTCGACAATGGAAACGGTGACAATGGAGACCTGGAAGCCAGGTTCTGAGGCATTTTTTGGCTTGCTCGAGTGGGTGTCGAAGGCATAGAAGGTGTCCAATCGTTGTTTAACTGATCCAACATGCTGTCGTGACCTGGAGCAAAGTTGTCGTTCGCTTCCTCCACAGCAGCCCCAGTGCTCAATGAGACTTCTCCGTCAACCGCCTTTTCTATGACTGTCCCAGCGCCCAATGAGACTGTTGGCTCTGCCTTGGGTTGTTCCATTGTCACATTTGAACCTGCAGAATCGGGACCAAGGCCTAGTTTTAGAACTGAGCCAATGATGGAAGAAGGAAGGGGAGCGGGCCGACCCTTGTTGCCTGCGACACTAAGGAAGCCACTGGTAATTGGCGATTGACGAAAGATGTCTTTCATGGTAGTTGAAGCGCTCGCTGATGGAGGTGGAACCGATGAAACTGGTCCAGAAAAGGATGATGACGGGTGTGGCTGGTCCATTCGTACTGTTGTCGATGAAGGGACTGCCACTGGGGGAGAATGGGTCGGTGCTAAAGACATTGAAGAGGTCGAAGCGGTGCCCCGCAAAAAGCTCTTGGAAGGCATGATACCTGAAAATGCTGGCGCTGCCGACGAAGACTTTGCTGAGGAATACTTCAAAGGTGAAGTCATTCGGGTAGTCGTATCAAGGATCAGTTTTGGGTCTCCACCCGTCACTGATTTGTTGGATTGGAGAATCTCTGAAACGCGAGCAGCGCTGGTCGAAGCCAAAGATAAGACCGGTTTCACCTTGGCTGGCTGAGCTGGCCCTGATGAATGCGAATGGTGAATCTGGGAAATGGCAGGAGCATCTGTCGAAGCCGAAGGTATTGAGATTGCCTCTTGGACGATTGGCGATGGTAACAAAGGAATCTGAGCCGACACTGATGCTGACGCTGATGCTGACGCTGACACCGACGCTGACGCCAACGCTAACGACGATGTTCGAGGGGATCTCGATGGCGGTCTTTCCATATTGGGAAGGATTGCAGCTTCGGGCTGCGGAGGTTGAGACGAGGACAAGCCAGTCAAAGGAGCTTGCTGCTGCAGCATCTGCGCCAGGTTGTTCAAAAAGAGCTGCCTTTGAACTGGATGGAGGCCCATAAGCATTTCCATCTGGTTCGTACTGAACGAAGGGATTCCCCCAGAGGTCGAATGTGGAGTAGAAGGCAGAGGTACAGATTCTCGTGGCTGAGTCCGTTTCGGGGTGCGATCCGAGATCAGGGGAGGGGTGAGACCGACAGTAGAGGTCTGCCGAGATGCTCGAGCGTCCAAGAATCCAAGCAACTCTGGATCTAGCATCCGGTTCGGGGTAATGTTGGCGCGGAGGGTCTGTCGACCAACGATTTTTGGGTTTTCAGGGGTACGAGGCACCTGTGCGACCGGCTGCTGATGAGTGACCTGGGTATGATGAGGCGAAGCGAGAGCTGGGATGTGGCGCATATCCGAAAGCTCGTCTAGAGAAAAATCACCGAGCTGGGAATCAAAGTCGATGGGTGTCCGTGATCTGACGATAGCAGGAGAGCCCAAGGGCGTCACTGAAACCTGCCCAGCAGCAGGAGCAGTATTGCTGCCACGACGAATGTCAGATTGTAAGGTGGCGATGTGAGGATAAGACATTGAATTCCTAGGCAATATTAATCAAAGAATGGGACGCGTTAAATGTAACGCAACTGGTTCAAGAAGCCTGAAGAAGATGTACGAGCGAGCTCCTTCACGATGATGAACAGGGTTCCCTTTGCAAGAGACAATGCTGGAAAGTGAGGAAAAATCAGTCAATGCGGATGAAATGCAAAGAACAACGCACCTAGCTTGAGAAAAAAGCTCAGAGGGATTTGGATATTTGGTGGAAAATGAGAAAGAGGTGAAGAAGAGGTCGTGCAGCCCGTCTGGAGCTCAGAGAAGGCAAAGAAGAGAGCAGAGTGGAAGGTTGTCTCCTCCTCGGCACTTTAAAGGCAATAAAAATACAGTGAATACCCAAAAGCAGCGAACGCATCGACCCAAAAGCGACATCGGTGGCGACCGAGTAGCCAATGTGACATCGGGATTTGTGAGGAGGTCCAGGATTTCTGGGACAATGGGCACCAGTGAAGTCGGGCTCAGCTTAGAGCAATGCTGCGGTTGTATTCAGCAACAGGCAGCGCGACATACGCGACATATGGATGTTTTGCTAGAGAGCAGCGCCTCGTGGTCCTGTGACAGCGGATGCTGAGTAAGCGGAGGTCGCTCCGGATCTCCGACAGGTTGCGACAAGCCAAAACCGTGAAAACATATTATATTCACTATATCCTGGTCTAACATGGGATAATGATGCATCCGACCCAACGCTGGAATCTATCGGAAGGCTGAAAAAGACTCGCCCAAAAAGGAAATTGGAGGAGGGAACGACTCCGAACGAGGTCCGCCTTGCCTAATTTGGGTAGCTACTGGGACCCGAAACGGATCTCTTTTGCTGTAATGGACTTCTTAAGTCTGGTTCCCACACGCATAGAGCCGACTTATCAAGTAAAATTCTTATGTAAGGTCATCTGCCTTAGGTGAATCCACCGCGACAGGACCAACCGTCGTATTCAGATTCGGCCTGGAATCGCAAGGAATTCTCTGGAAGACAATGGGGTCCTGAGCAGGCTTGGGTACAGTGTCGAATGGGAGCTGAGAAGGATATCATTGACAAGGGAAATGGGTACGTCCAACTAAATTCGTCCGCCTCAGTATTCAGGCTGATATAGTTTTGCAGAGCAATCCCTCGAAAAGCTGAACAGGGCTTCATTGTCTCAAAGCCTTCTTCCACCTGGTATCGTTGCGAGCTGAATTCTCGGCCGTCCAATGGGGCTCGACCTCGTCGACTTCCTGGTCGACCCGTCGGTCTCGGTGCCCTATTTCAGCAGGAAAGTCGAGCAAGCTAGGAGCTGGTTAGGCTTTAGCAAGAGAAACAGCATGACGAAGATATTAACATTCTGAGGACGAAAATGCTTACACACATACGGTGCATCCATATTAGTTCACTCTGCTCAACGAAGACTGACTATTTATGTCTGCTAGGCAATTCAAATGAGACAGATGATGGACGATCGCTGCCAGAAAGCCGCAGTCCTTGGTCAACCTGGCAGCCGCGTGAGCGTTTCTGAAACTGAAAGTACCAAGTACCGATCAAGATCGGTAGTACCAAAGTACCACCCATGTGACCTGTCGACGGATGCCGAAGCCCCTAAAATCAGTCCCGCAAGGCCGTTGAGCATCTCAGTGGCCTTCAAGTAGCTCAGGTTGCCTAGAGTTCACATGGATAATGTATGCTTTACACCTGAGTTCTCCTTTATCCTTGATTCAAGTTGATTGTGAAATAGAATGCTTTGGAATTGTGATTCAACTTCAATTATGTATAGGCATTCATGGGACAGCAACAAGGCACCAGTGACCAATAGGGTGCCGCTAATCGACAAGGATAGCTGCAATGTTATATATGACACTAATCATTGTCAATATCAACACCAGGTCCTCGAGAGTACCGGAACTTTGCAGGAATCAATCTGTGGCGCATGGCAACGCTCACCAGACCATCAAAACAGCATGTCGAGATGATCCGAGGGCCAGGATGTATGATATTCTGCATTAGATCACTCAAATTGTTCAGTAATAAGTATTGCAAGGGAAAAAGATTACTCAACACGCATGATCAGACCCCATATTTTCATTCAGTGACCATGGACACAAACTATTTAGAAGAATGGAAGTATTTCCCATGGCCAGAAGTGAGCGGAAAGTATGCAGGAAGTCAGCAAGAAGGTATTCGGTGTGATAGGGGCAGATTATGTTATTCCAGGTGATGCCGGTGGTACCCTGGTATTTGGTACTTTCCGTTCCAGAAACTTTATGGCAGCCGCACAACCTCTCTTGTATGTTTCGCATTCCTTTATTTCCTTCCTTTGCTCCCAGGAGACCAACTCGCCACAAGGGACAGTACTTGGCTATCGTGCTGCTGCTGGACCGGGGCTCGCATATGTATCCCTATGTATCCTCGCTAAATCTCGCTTACCCTTTTTGGAATTTATTTTATTCATTTTTGTTTCATCAAAAAAAGATGGCGTTTGACATGTTTCCGAAAGCGCTGTAATCACAAATCGCTATCGAGCCCATCATTCGGGGCAATCTTCATCGACCTTTGTTTATCATATCGTGGTTTGAGGCTCAAAAGATGCACTTCGATCATGCCTCTAGCTTGTCAGGTCGGTTTCTATATCCTCGCATGTACAGTATGAAAAACCCACCACCATCCGATGAAACACTTGAAAAATCCTTGACAACAACGAAACTGACGCGGAAGATCCGAAAATCTTCATGATGGCGGCCGAATTGACGATATAAGGCTGTGATTTTTGCTTTCCAATTTCCCAGAAACGCTGGTCGTTACTCCCATCACAAGCCTTTTCTTCCTAAAATTCCAACTCGCCGCCAATCTATCACCTTGCTGCATACATCCGAGTCGCTGTTGCCTTCATTATGCTTTTTTCCATTGTCACTATAGCTCTTCTTGTCTGCTCTTCAATTTCTGCAACCCCTATGTACGTCTTGACACTGCCTGCCAGTCTTTTTTCCCTCTAATGACAAATTTTTCCAGACCTCAGGCTGGAGAGTCCTCAGCGGTGATTTTGCAGGGTCGCGCAGGGTCAAAGTCCACCACTCCGGCTGTTGACAAGGGCAAGGGCAAGGCGGATCCAGATGATCAGTCTGAGAAGCCAAAATTGAAACGACGACCTCGTATACCTTATTCAAAAGACCCTGACGTAAAGGCCCAGGAGAAGAAAGAGCGGAAGGCCAAATGGAGCGTAAAAGACTATCAGGGTAAACGGGAGAAGGAGAACGAGAGACGGAAGGATTCAAATCTGCCGCCGGTAAAAAAGAGTGCACCATACCGACCTCTTCCAAAAGATCCTAAAGAAGCGGCAAAGGAGAAAAGAGCGAGAGATCGAGACTATAACGTGTCGCGGAGGCCGCAGATGAAGAACGAGAATTGGCGAAGGAAGGCATGGTCGAATTGGCGAAGGAATGGAAGGGACCGAAGCTCGCAGACGACAAGTCACGTTGGGAGAAAGTTTCAGATTGATTTTGTAGCTTTCTTTACGCCACAATCATACAAAGTCTGCTTCGAAAGCAGCTCTATTTCATCGTTGCAATGATCGATAGAAATGCGAGAGAGAGGCCAAGTATACAGAATCGGCTAACATAAGGAATAGAACGATTTGCAAGAAAAATGATATCAGCAGAAAAGGAACTTCTGAACATAGTCGTGCCAGTAAGACAGACGAAAGAGGCCGAAATGAAGAATAAGCAAGAGATCAATATAGATATGATAGAAAGATGCATATATAGGACAAATAGAGGAACCGAGCCAAAACAGAAAGATAGAACAAATGAGGAATCCACCTCATGCTGTGGTCGTGACTGATTCAGCATAAGGTCATCGTAGAAAGGGAGGCTGATCAACCAGTGCAGAATGAAAGACTGCCAACAGAGGAAGCCGACCATTTTACGTAAATAGCCGCTTGCTACATGGTTAAAAGCCAAGGAGGGTCCCTGAAGACCAGATGAGATATTATCGTCGTCCTGCATGAATGAATACGTACCACCAGCCGGTTTCCCTGTTTAGCTCTTTTCCCTCCGTCGCGATTCTGTTGCACGATATCGTTCAAAAGTAATAGAGCAACATGGCGGGCATAGTGGAGGAAAAGGTTGCTACAAAGGGATGACGACCCCTCCATTATCCTCACATCTCTCACGTCTCATAACAATTGTCTAGCAGAACTAGACGGTCGGTCTTCAGTGAGCAAGCTAGACTGATTAATGGACGCACCATATACTTATAAGCGTTTTCCGCGGTTGTATTCAATATATGCCGTCTTTCTGACCATCCTCTGGCTTGCTCGGCCTTTCCCGCTGGAACAGGGCTCGGAGACCGAGCTGCGGACCCTCCACGGGACGAACGTTAACTAAAGCAATGATGCCGCGTGGAAAGGGTTTGGGATGATGAAAACTCGCTGGGCTTTGGCAAACAATCTCAGCCCCAAATATGCACCGGACGAATTTTGTTTACGTACCCATTTTGCCAATAATAGTCCGTCGGAGATCTCACTCGACGTTGTACCAAATCTTATCTGACCGTCCCAGGCGCCGTCGTCGCCGGGAGAGAATGGATTCCGAGCCGAATCCAATACGTATGACAGTCGCGACAGGCTGCAGTACAAGTCGAGCGCGTGCGGCAGAGGATTCTTTCTTCCTCTTTCCGCATGTCAGCAGACATCAACCGCATTTCATCCCGCGAGGCCCGTGAGAGAGCAAGGTCGACTGGAAAGAATTCGACTTTCTGGCCAACTTGTGGTTTGGCGCAACAGTCGACGCGGGGGCATTGGAATCCAAGGATTGGTTTACTCAAGGTAGGAACAAAGCAGAAAGGTTCGTCCAAATGTAAATGCATCCACAGCTGGACGATGTTCAAGAAACCTGGATGAAACATTGAGCAAAAGGTCATAGCAGACAAGGGACTGACTGACCAGCGAGAAAAAAAGAACGTGCTCGATCGACAGGTCGGTCGAAGGAAGGTCGGCGTTTGGTGCATCCGTAAGTAGGACGTTGTAGAATGTCGAAGGATTCCTGCACAACAGATGAGATATTCTTCGTCGGCCTGCATCATTGAACAGAACGACATACCATGCGCCGGTTCGCTGTTCTTCTCTTCTCCCTCGTCGGTGCCTGTCTCATTAGCAGGATGCTCCCATCGTCATTGGAAGCTTTTTTTAGGGTTGTGTAAGACGATTTTGTTGCATGGTCGGTCAAAGAAGGAGAAAGGGTTGCCAGGTGTACCAGACAAAAAAGGTCGCGTTTGTGGACCCTGCCGCGTCGTAGATTATTCCTTCATGTTCCATTCAAATTGCCTAGTAGAAATCAACGGTTAGTCTTCGTTGAATTGGATGGGCTGATTGACGCACCATATGCTTGCAGACATCTCCCTCCTCAGGTTCTATGAAACGGAGTCCAATTTCCATATGCAAGTCATCTTCGAGGCTCAAGCAAGTCATCGCTCTGGATTCGCGACGACTTCTGCGGAGGTTGGATAGTGACGGCATTCGTGGGCTGCTATTATCCCTGGGCAGCTGCTTAGCATCGCTGTGGCTTACCTCTAGCGGATAGCTCGACTAACGGTTTTGGCGACGGGAACGGATTTGACCAGTATGGCTTCCTGACGAATCAATGGATAAAATAAATTGTTATTGGTTGACAACATTTACGGCGATATTCTCGTAGGCCTGAAAGACCTAAGAGAAGAACTGTCAGCACGAATCCAACAGAAGCCAAAAAAGAACAAAGAAAAAATCAGAGAACCGGTTCTCGACAGAGCTCGCGAACGAGCTTCAGACGGCACTTCCTAAAGCATTCGGTGTTGAATCGTCACGTAGATATACAAGGAGAATAGACGAATGAAGAGGAAAAGCGGGCTCACCTCAACTTCATGAGAGCCTCAAGCGGTCGCAAAAACCGAAGCTGTGGGAGAAAAAGGCTGTATCAGCGCTGTTTGAATTTGGATCAGTGATTCAAATCGGCAGGGTAACCACCGATCGTCGCCGACACAAACAGGTCACAGCCTGTCACAGCATTCAACGTGTTTGTCGGCGAAAGGCGAGGCTCAGAAGTAGATAGATAGACGAATCATACGTCCCTAGTAGAAGCACCGGAATACTGCATCGATGAGTTATCCCGAACGAAACCGGATTGCCAAATTTGGCTCTCAAAGAATCACAAAGATATTCTGATTTGAGCGGTCTCTTTCCTTTTGCTCTTCTTTTTGCATCTCCCTCTTCCTCAACGAATGAAAAGAGGATACGGCCCGTGAAAAGCATCGAGAAGCTGGCCATTTCCATCACGAGTTTGGCGTCGAAGATGGACCAGTGAAGCCGTAAACCTGGAACGAACTATGTACGTCAATGTCAAGTATTGGACTTTGCCGAAGACTCCTCTCGTCATAAGAAGCTAGGCGGCCTCTGCTGTCCAAAGGTTATGTACATACTTCATGTCGTTGTATCCATCAAATCACGAAGGTTCCCAAGAAATGGTTTCCTGATTGGATGGAAGAAGTCTTCGGAGTACATAACCTGTGATTGAACTTCGAGCTCCAAATGAATCTAAATTTAGACTTGCCGTTGATCACCAGCATGCTGTATTCATAATCGGAGCGCGATCCATTTTGAATTCCACCGACATAATTCGCAGAATCTCAGCAATATTCCACAAAGGCATCTTTACTGTTGTGCCAAGAAGACATGCCGAGCGGAGTATGAATCAAACAAGCTCGTATACCCGGAATTCCGTTCAGCTTCCGGGAACCCAGGTCACATCCCACGATTTTCCAACTAATAATAGTGACCCACATCTCTCCTTGATTGTCGAGAAACCATCCCCAGCGACCAGGCTCCTCCGAGTCGGGTGCCATGAGAACGCGAAGCTGCACATTCTTATAATATCAATCATAAATAGAGCTTTGTTCTCACTGTTCAGATCGGAACATCGCCGTTTCTTTCTTCTTCCCTCTTGTGTACGTTCATAAAACTTTCTGATCTGGAAGTGTCAAGGTTGTCTTCCGGGCTCTTGTTCTCTCAAACTGTATATGAGATAGAAGTAACAGCCCGCTCAGTCTCTGAATCTTCACCCCAGTGATATGGCCGATCCCTCAATACCTGCTAATGTCGTCCAGCTGTAAGTCAATCGACTGAAGTCCAATTCTTTAATTGACAGGAGTGCACAGAACCGCTGCCATTGTGTGTAATCTCTCACATCCTACTCATGCTGAATATTAAAGGCCGTATAGTTCATCGGAAACTGCTTCAATTTCCTGCTTATGGGAGCTTTGATCGTCCAGTCATGTCAGTAGCATCCAGTCTTCTTCAATTTTGACGCGATTGTCTCATCGTTCAACTCAGACTATTACTATGTCAACTTTGCCCCTACAGATCGCCTACGGATTCAGCTTGTTGCTCTGTTTACCTTCTGCCTGGAGGTCGTGCAAACATTTCTGGTTTCGCGGGACGCATACATCTTGTTCTGTTCGCGATGGGGCACGCCGAGCGCTCTCTTCCGTGTCGGCCTTATATGGCTTTATTTGCCTATAATGGGATCTTTGAGTAAGTACAAAATGTCCCAGTTTGAATGTCATTTGGGACTGATGACGCCACAGTGAGCTTTGTAGCGCAAGTCTTCTGGGCTTGGCGGCTTAACTTGCTCACCAAAGTGAAATGGATTCCTGGTCTTATAATTCTGGTGAGTATGGAATGATTACCTGATAGATTGGCTCATTGTATCGTAGTTCAGTGTCGTCCAATTTGTGGCGGGCATCGTCACCGGTGTCATTGTCACTGGCATTGACGATGTTACCCAATGTGAGTACTGCTACTTTCTCTAAATTGAAATGCTGGATACTGACACGCCGCAAGTATCACGGGTATTCCGAAGCGGTTCAGTGAGCTTTCCCCCCGTTGATTCGATTCTCGGAATAATGGCCCTAGATCTGGCTTGTTGGAACGGCCATTGCTGATGTCATCATCGTGGTATTCATGCTCTATTTTTTCAACAAAAATAGGTCTCCTAATGTATTCACTGGGACCAATGCACTCCTCGCCAAGGTCATGTTTATAACAGTCGAAACAGGCTTGAGCTCTGCAGCTGTTGCAGTGGTAGATCTCATTGTCTTTTTGACCTTTCAAGATCAGAATTGGCACCTCTGCGTCGCGATCGCATTGTCCAAGGTCTATGCAAATAGTCTATTGCTGGCGAGTCGTTAGTACTTCTACTTCCACACAACTACTGACACAGAGTTACCAGGTGTTGAACTCTCGAAAGCCACCCAGTTCGAGTGAGATAGACGCGATCCACACCACGAATATACATCAGGCACTTTCGATGGGCTCTGTTGAAGCAGCTACCCATTTCACTAGAGCTGGAAACCCCACCGGAATCAATATTTCGGTGGCGCGAGAGATCCACAACGACCAAGTACACATCCCTATGGTTGACGTGAGCACATCTTTGCCCAGATCCTGCGTCTCGAGACCTGACCTACTATCTTAGATGAAACCACCAGTTGTGCCAGACCACGCGTCCGGAAAGGATGATACCTTGGATGCTAAGACTCTAAGCTATGACTGAATTCAATGGTTTTCAATGACTTGTATAAAAGGATATTGACTTTATAGCTTAGACATAGTAAAGAGATGTTGTGGAAGAGACTTGATACTTAATGCCTGACTCAAGGGATGCAACGGTGCTGATAGGTTCATTTTCGCAGAACATCCTCCAGACAAGTCTGAGCGGACTCGATCATGAGATGATGTTGATGGTGTCCATTTTCGAGACCAAATCCAAGGTCACCCGTGATAGTAATTTGCTGACAATTGTGATGCAATTCCCGGAGTAGAAGAGGCAGCGGAGCTGTGAATGTTGATGCTCTCCAGACATAATGCGGTAGGGTCAGGTGTGTCAAACATAACTTGGACGAATCTGGAACAGTCACGATTGTTGGGGATTAGGACTCACACCGAGTTAATTATGCCCCCCTCCCACACTGCCATACTCCAGCACCGCACTGACTTCCCTCACCGAGCGTTTGCGGGTCTAGCGGCGAGCATAGGGGGGTCCGGGGGGTCCAATGTCTGACATATCTACCACTGGGAAGCCAAATCTGAAAACACGCGTCTCATTTGCTCATTCACCTCAGAGTTGGGAAGGATCAGTTGGTTCCACAGAGAGCGAGATAGAAGGTATAGTCCAATCGAACATACAGAGCTCCACAGAAAAGGAGGAGGCAAAATATGTGGTTTGAGGCTCTTTAAATTTGAGCTCAGTTCATTCTAGCTCATATATGAGTAAACTCAGTCATTCAGTCCCTTTGTCCTTTAATATTTATTCAATGAAACACTCAAGCTTGACCATTCTCCATGATCCCAGACTCTGTTGAGAGATTCTCCCTCATAGACCCCATAGAGTACAGAGTTGATGTGAAAATTTGCTGGTGTAGAACTGAAAAAAGCTTATACATCTACATTTTGGATATCCCATAAAAGCTTCCGTGATGGTCAAGTGATGGTGGGGGAACGGTCTAGCTTTTACCTATGGTTCAATGCGGACTTTAAAACGGGCCGAGGCCCCCTACGTAGCACAATCTGAGTGCAACTGCTGAGGTCAATGGTAAATTGAGCATAGTATTATAATACATGGTCATTTTTAGAGATCAGACTTGATGATATCAGCAGCTGAAGATACAGATCAGCCAGTCAGATTCACCCCCGACTGGAAGTCTTACCTTGTTCAGCAATCGCATAGGCGATAGCTAGAAAGTCAACTCAGAAAGTACAAGATGACAGGCAGGTAAGGACCAACTTTGTGCGTGACATGATATATTGAGAGGCGCAATGGAAATATCCACCACGCGGAGGTTCTTGCAGCCGTAAACCTGAAATGAAATGAATGAATACTGTTTGACAGATTTTTGAATTCACTCACTTTGAGATTGGGGTCGACCACACCTCCTTTCAAGCGGGGAAGCATAGAACAAGCTCCAAGGGTGTGAAAGGTTGAGCTGAAATTTTGCTTGATCCAATCTGTGAAGATTGAGGGTCCAGAGAATGCTGACATGATTGAAATCTACTTACCACCAATCTCTTCTTCCGTTTGGACTTCAAGGCCTGGATTGACCTCTACGGCTGGGGAATCCAATAAGGAGATTTAAGAGATATTTGAGGTCAGTAAGGGAGGAACTGACCCAGAGACTCCTTGAAGGGCGACTGTTGTGAGATCTTGCGGCTATACTTGAACAGCTCGATCAAGAGCTCCAGGTCTGATAGTACTCGGTATCCAGTTCAACCGCAAAGCTTAAGTCACAATACCTGCAGGATTCTCAAAGTAACACGGATCGTAGACAGGATCGACTCGAGGGTCCTTTGTTTTGATGTGCTACGAGACGCATAGGTCATATATCGGCATGAAACACAGGATCCACGTACAATAGTGCCTCTGGACAGTGCATGGTTATTCATCAAGAAGATCGTGAAGTGCTTTTTCATTGTTGGCGGATCTGAAGACCTGTGAACAAATGATACTCTATATATGAAGTCTCAGACGTACTGGGTCCGGAAAGGAAGCCTGGAAATGTGGTTATCTCGCAGTCCAAAGCCGGAGTTGACCTCAAGAGTTTTTCGGCCTGCATTTGCAGCGATGTGACCGCCCCGATAGGATATTCACCACTCTTTATCTTCTTTTGGCTCGCAGCTAGTCCGGCCTTGTGGATCTCGTTCGCCCGAATGGATATATCACTGAGTGGGAAGAAGGAGAAATTGACCATTCCCATTGTGAACAAACCCTTGCCCTGCGCGCTGAAGGTGAGTCTCAGTACAATGAATTCGGCTTTCGCGAATAAGCTCCTACAATAGATCGATGTGCTTTTGAACGGCCTCATCAATATTAAGTTCGTCGAATGTTTCGTCTGCAACATCGTCTTTGAGTTCTAGATGGAGGTTTGAGTCCCAATAGTCCATGACTGGATGGAATCAACACGTACGAATGCTCGTCGCCACCAATATATGCTCTTGAACGTTTTCGCCGACAGGCAAGTCGATAACAGTGAGGATCCCCACTTCTTCTAGGACCGCTTTCCTTCCAATTCCAGAGAGCTCCAAGATCTGTGGTGTCTTGAGCGTCCTGGAATAGTTGAGCAACAGATGATCTTTGATATCGATCAACATACCCTGCAGAAAGGATAACCTCTTTATTTGCGTGGACCACCCGTTTTTGATCTTCTGTCGAGAACATGAACTCGACACACGTAGCAACTTGCTCGCCTTGAACTTCTGAGAGCACGACTTTTGTGACGTAAGCTTGCACAAGGACTGACAGGTTCTGCAGCCCCTGGTGATGAGCGAAATATACCTGGACCTTGATTCAGCATTATTTCTCTTCGTCATTGACGCCAGGAACTTACGGAGCCAGCGTAAGACCGGGTGTTCGTCATAGGATCCAGGGTATTGGTGGTGAAAAATGTGCCATAGGGCTTGGATTTCCGTTTAGTATCTAGACTCTAGTGGAGCCTTTGAAGTACCGACTCACATCGCCGCTGAGCTATGCATATCTCAATCAGCCACAGTTATATTCCTGATCGAGGACTCACCGGAGCCTTAGCCCGAGGCATCCCGGCGTTTAGAAGGCTCTAAAGAAGTATCAATTTGCTCCTAGTCTCGGTAAGGAAGTCGCCGTACTTGTTGGAATTTGACTTCGACATCACCTAGGGTCTTTGAAAACGACACCTGCAGTGGACCATCTGTGGGCAAGTTCCATGACGATAAGCTGGTGAGATGATATTGACAGAGACTCGCCTGATTTCGGAGGTGGAATCCAATCATCTGTGATCCCACGCTCGCGAAGACTCTCTGTCATCTCTCGCGGCTTGAACCTGGCTCCGATTGAGTAGTTGCTAAGGAAGAGAAGCCGATGACCTGCGATATGGTTCGAGAAGAGTACTTGAAGAAATTCTGCGAGTTCCATCCTATGTTGCCCAACCTTTCCCAGTCTAAAGATCCGGAGATGAACCTTAGCAAAAATTGAGCTCAGTAGAAAGCACTTTCCATCGATGTCCTGCTTCTGGGGTTGCGTCCAGGCAGAGAAGTTGATGCCCGAGCTACCTCCCAGACCGCGGCCGCTACAAATCAAAAAGTTCAAGTAATGTCTTAAGTCACATCAGCGCCTTGAACAGCTTACCGGGGCCAAGTCAATGACCTTCCACCTGCATGCTCTTGTGGAATCTGAAAAGAGAAGCGGTAGGAAATCAAGATCTCAACACGGATACTATAGGGCTGACAGTAGTGTGACTCCATGCATAGGCTTCCTGACCAAAATGGGAACCAAACTGTCCAGGTCGGCCTGAAATGCAATCGAATCATACAGTGGATTTGCTAAAGACAAACAGCTCACAAATTGCCGGGTCATTTTCATTTGTATTTCCAGCTTCCAGGACGAGAACAGAGATGTTGTCATTCTCTGCGAGACGTGCAGCCAACGTGAGACCGGCGGTCTAGAAGACAAAATCCAGCAGATGCTTGAGACGGTATCGACGAGATATACACCACCGCCTAGAGAAAGTGAGGCAGGTAGATACACAGAGGAATCGGTACCCGCTCACCGACAATAATGTAATCAAAGGACCGTTGCTCGACTTCTGCGATGGTGACGAGAGGCATTGTGGGGCAAATTCAATGATGACGAGAGTGGAACGATATATAACTAATTGAAAAGCCTCGTGGGTGCGGTGGCAATGGTAAAGCCACACTCTATCCCCATAGATCCACATCAGGCTCCGAATTACGTGACTATCAAGTGACCTTTGAACAGGTTCCGTTTGAACTTTCTCTTCACTGATTGGCGGATAAGAGGATGGATAGAGTGAAGCAAGCATCGCAGAACTCACCGCGCCTGACATAATCAAACGGCAGATACGGGACGCAGTGGCAGGAGCGGGTGGCGTGACTCGGAGGTCACAGTATAACAATCTATGCCGACATGTACTACATTGATGTACACGTCAGTTTCCTTGGGTGTATCACGTGGTGCTTTGACAGAATAGGTCGGCTATGTCGCACAGAATCTAGAGACTCCACCCTTTCAATGTTGCATTGACTACTGCTGTTCTCCCAGCAATGTTTGATCTTGAAACAATGCTACATTCTACAACAACGTACATTTTCCCCCGTAGTACTGTTATTTGAATCCTGATGACAATGATCGGAAGCTCTACGTCTTCAACTTCTTCATCTGAAGCCATTACCTCCACGATGAGATTTTTGACATGAGGCGGAATGGGCAGTAGTGCTGTAGTTCGCAGCTCACAAATTGGAGGCCGCAGTGATAAAAGCAATGCGATAGTCGGTGTCGTCGTCCTTCTCGAATTAGCACAGAATCCACCAACCAGTGGGATAGAGGCCAACCATTCTGGTGGCAGATACGAGTCCCCTATTTTTTTCAGTTTCAATGGAATAGAAGAAAACTTTCAAATTAATGGGGCATTTTACCTGAAATATAATGTGATAACAAGTCTACTGATTGATACCTGAGTTTGGAATATTGACAAATACTCAGTACCACACTCCTTCACTCCTTCACTCACTTGACAGGGCCAAAAAATATCATCCAACAGCTAAATGTTGTCGTCCTTCTCGAATTAGCACAGAATCCACCAATCAATGAATCTCATGGACCGCACCCGAGGTCATTAATGTGGTTGAACAGAGTGAGCGGCTCGGACTTGAAGGCAATTATTTTGGTGACACAAATAGAACCAAACAGAGTTTCATACTCCGCTGCTCATCCAACTATCACCTTGTTTAGCGCACAGCCAATGACCGCGTTCTCTGCCCCCTGACAACAGGAATATTGCTGCTACGCTTTGCTCAATTGCTCCCAGTCCTTGCTTCGGGGTGGCCGCTTTCGTGTAGGACAACCAGGGGCCACGGTATTTTCAAGAAATTTGCTGAAGAAGAAGAATTCTTCACTTTTCTTCATTGCTTCTTCACCTTCTTCAATTCTTGGTTCCCTAAGCATATCGGCTGTTTGATGGTTTATGTAAGCACATCGGATGTTCGACCCGAGGCTCGTTCGTGAGTTATATAATCATTGGCAGACTTGAAATGTGCTTTAATTATCCAAGGCAGCCCTGGCACACCTATCAAGCCATTTAAATGAGGCCTGTGCATTGCCGGTCAGTGGGAAAGTGCAACCGCTAGTTGTTGGGCATGTTCAGTGAGTTTGGGTACTCGTTTGAGCAATGTAGACATATTGAAATCCCATATCACACCACAATTCAGTTGATAATCCTGAATCTCAAGTCTCTGAATGACTCTTCAACTCTTCTTCACATCTTCTTGAATTTTTCTTGAATTTTCTCCACTCTTCTCCACCTCTTCTTCCTTCTGCACCTCTTCTTGAGTGCTCTTCAGGGTTCCCAACTTTTCTGAAGTCTGTTTCTCTGTTCTTCCAGTTCTCATCATTTGAAGCATGCGGGGACTTCTCCTTATTGGGATATCTTTGATCAGATTTTCGCGCTACAGTTCGGCGCTTCTCGCACTATATTGGTGTTATCCCACCAATTCAGCACTGTTCTCAGTGTGGCTGAATGAGTATGAAGCCTTGTGCTGGGTACCCTTGTTCAGGCCAGCATCTTTCTTGATGTTTGATTTATATGTGACTCTTCACCCGAAACTTCAGCCTGGAGTTCCTGGGTTCTGGAACTCTTGGATAAGCAAGGAATCATTGTTACTTGTATACCCTTCAATAGTCAAACACATTCCTGAATGAGATCAGACTCAAGGTATGGAGCACCATTAATGAAGTACAAGCAGACCTGGCCGTGCTGACTCCATCAGATCAATTGGTCACAGACGGTCACAGACATCAACTGGTCTCTGATTACTTCAAGGGTCCCCTGGTCACATTAGGAGCCGGGAACATGGTCTGTACTGTGTTAGAATATCAGTATGTACCCTCCTGACCTCTCTTTGATGTCCTGAAAAATCTTCTTGAACTTCTTCACTGCTTCTTCAGTCCTCTCAGAAATTTTCTTCACTTTTCTTCACCTTCTTCAACAATTTCTTGAAAAAACCCACGCCCTCCCACTGGTTGGGATAGAGGCCAACTATTCTGGTGGTAGATATGAGTCCCACTTTTTTAGTTCTGAGATACAATAGATCATTCTATCTGTATTCTCTAAACATCACAGATAAATGATTCAAAGTCTCTTTATTTATTCTATCTAATATAGTACACTTAGTGAAAGAGGGTCAACACTTGCCGAAATTCAATATCACAGGCTGAATAAGGGCGGGCGTCAATGAGACCGCAACAGCACTACAAATCGAGTTAACAACTGAACTGATGACAGGAACCTCGTGACACCAAAGATGAACGCTCACCAATAAAGCTAGAAGTCAACAAGATCCTGATTCATACCTGAAGCATGGGGAATCAGCTATCAAAGTCAAATGGCACAGTGCGGGCCTTTCAACGGCCGGAGATGGTATCGACGGGCACTGACCAATTCTAAGCTTTGTTTGAACATTTTCTGCTCATGAACTGCTGAAAAGAAGTCTGAGAAGCCAAGCAGAAGGACAATCCACCCTTTGGTGGTCCCAGGCCTGGAAATTCTCAGATCACATATCCATTGCTCAGTTTGGATAACCGTATCTTCAAGAGAATGCTTACAAGTGGTCCAAAGAATATCTTTTGCCTTCCTGAGCTCACTGAATGAAAACCACAGAGCCGACATTGTGGGACCACGGCTGTTAACTCCTTCCGTGAACGCGGACATATCTCCCTTTGGAACAGACCCTTTTGAGCGGGTCCAGGTTCCCGACTCATCCCATTATATCTAGCTTTGTTCGCAAAGATCCAGTAGCAGGTGATAATACATTTGTTACAACTAATCCAGCCCAGTCACTTCTAAGAATGACAGTTCCTCAGTGATGCACTAGCCTTTGCTCCTCTCACATCGCGCTGAGCGCCTAATGAGCACCAATTCACATCTCTGAATCATTTCCATTTGCTTCACTGACACCGATCTAGTCAGTAAGTCCGATAGTTAGAGGTCAAGAGCAGTGAAGGAGATCTGTCGATCTCGGTGGTTCGTCCCAAAGAAATCCGGCCGATTCTTTGTTGTAACAAGTGCTGCTTGCTAAATTTTGGTGTACTTGTTACACCAAATCAGCACACGAATTGGCCATTTGTTACACCAACCACTGTTGGTCCATTGAGTGACTGATTGGGAATTCCCGCCGACTGCCAGAATGGAGCGATTCGGGCCAAAGATATTCCGACCTTGACCGCGGAACCACGGTCTTATTGGCAGTAGATCTAGGCATAGAACAAAGACTTTGATACTGATACTATCTACACTTGACATTTCTTGATATTATACATGTTTTGTCGAGTCACTGGCTTAAGCGACTCCAACGGGAGCTTGCGCTTGGTATGGCTCCTCCAAATACTCGATCTCTTCATCGGTCAGTTTCACATTCACCCCAGCTATACAGTGAGATTAGCTGCCATATATTGACAGCTTGAAAACGAGCTCACCAATGATGTCTTCCAAGTTTTTCAAGGAAGTAGTACCGACAATCGGCGCAGTTACACCCTCTTTGCTCAAGGACCATGCAATTGCGACTTGAGCCATGCTGATCTTCCTCTTCTCTGCGACTTCGGTGACCCTGATGGATAGTTAGTCGCAAAGATCAAAGGGTTTAAGGGAATTGAATGCACCGTTTGATGATGGCGGGTGTCCCTCCTGCTTTTGTATATTTTGCGACCAAGGGATCGGTTTCACCACGTTTGGTGTCGCCTGTTCCAGCTCCGCCTTTCACAGGGATCAATGGTCGAGTCAAGAGTCCTCGAGCAAGAGGAGACCATGGGATAAAGCCGACGCCAAAGTGCTGTTCAAGAACTTCAGATATGTCAATGCGGAAAGACGGGAAGACAAACCTTGAGCGTCGGGAACATCTCGCGCTCTTCTTCTCTATAGAGCAGATGGGATGGTTCTGCATCGAAATGAAAGGTGTTAATTTGTTGGTTATGGCATAGTCTGAACGAGGTTCAGCTTGGGAAATCCTGCATCAATGTTGACCTTACTTTGCATGACATGATGGACTGCTACCGGATTTCAGCAATGGAGGCATCAGGGAAGGAAGAAGAAACTGACATTGCCAGGCATAGCAGGACGACATCCTGATATATCTAACATAGCTTTCACGCAATCATGCAAAGCTGCCATCTAAAGAGCTGTCAGTGAATTGCGAAGAGATAGCTCCCAGTTCTAACCATTTCTGCAATGGGGCCCGTATCATAATCAAAACGATGACATTGGAGGACGTCGATATAGTCCAGCTGCAGTCGTTTCAAGCTATGCTTGACCGAATCAAAGATGTGCTTCATAGAATCGTGAGCTTCAGTTAAAGCTATGTTTCGAAAAGAGCACCTTGCGACTAAGATCATATTGATTGGCATAGTCAGCCACATCAGCCTTTTTACGGTCAGCTGGTTCAAAGCCAAATCGCATTGCGGGCTCCTTTCCAACGACCATAAAAAGCTAAGCAAGACATTAATCGGGAACTAGCTTTGGACAACAGACCTACCTTGGTCAAAACGACAATCTCATCTCTTGGGAAATTGTGCTGTTTGATGGCCTTTCTGAGAATCTCGGATTCCCCATTTGAGTAGATCTATTGCTTATCAGTTATGGATATATTGATGATATTGGAGAGATAATCCACATTTGCCTGTCCATTTGTGAGTGAAAATGGCGGTGAATCATATGTCTGACATTACCGTGTCAAAAGTATTGATTCCAGCATTGTAACTGAGCCACTGTTAGAGAAGGAATCGAGAAAATTGTGCGCATATGCGGCCTTGATATGCTTGATGCCCTCTTCCTCTGGCAGGACCCAGCCGGCCCATTGTGAAGAGCCATAGCTGCAAAAAGTCAAACAAGCTCCACTTGCGTCAACTTGGATATGTTCACCTCATACAGCCTAGAATGATCTTGGAGACCTTGAGACCAGACAAGCCGAGGCGAACTAAAAGGCATCGATGAGGTTTTGTTGATAATGAGGATTGAAGAAGAGGTCACCATATGGCATGGATTTCGTGGTAGACATGATGGGCAAAGAGACTAAGTAAGGAGCTCAATTCCTACGGTTTCGCTTTGAATAATCTGTCATGAGCATATGGCGGAGCCGTATGACGCTTTGCGGGAGCTGTTACAGCATCTTTCCGCTCTCTAAGAGATAGGGAGTCACCAGTGTTGTGGGTGTTGCAATTGCAATTGCTATGAGGTTTTTTTTGATAAAAATTATCACGGCTGCATGGCATTCGGCTGGCAATTTCTCACACATCGGCACTCAGTTGTCGTTGCTATCGGTGCATGGTGCATCTTTATGCTTGCTTGTTCCTGATGAGTTGAAACCAGTGGTCCTGTTTTTCCCGACATATGTCAGACATATATCAGCGCCCAATTTCCTTCTTGAGATTTTGTCAGGTTGGAATACTTATGTGTTGAAAAGTTGTCAAGTCACTCAACTGGGATACACTAGTATTCCAACATCAGGAAGGTTGTTAGTCTCCCAAGCCAGACCTTATAGTAGTTAGCAAGATAAAGTCGTTGCTAATAGAAGCTTGTAGCACATTGATAAAAGATGAACACTTGCACAGTCACAGGCCAACAGAAGAGTAGGCCTCATAGGAAATAATTGGAGTCAAATTCTGACTCGCAACAGTTCAAGTTTGAGCGCCCCTCCCTCATAGAGGGTCAGTCACCGGACTACGAATATTTTTGACAGAAGTACTGGAATGCAGAATTTACAGAAACAATATTATAAATTGCAATATCAGCTGCTTGTCGTAGACCTGCGGTCCACTCCTCGCAGTGTAGATGATCCTGCGAGACAGAAAGGAAATGTGTCCAGTGGCGAGAATCAAACTTACGACCAAAGAAGGGAAGCACGTAAAATTACATAAGCCAAAGCGGACATTCAATTTCGAGGCTCAGGCTGGCAAGAAACAAACTCTCCTTCGGTTTGTCACTCCGACGGACTTTACATCCAAAATCCAAGCAGGACAAATAGACACAAAGCGAAATTCCAACTCCGCTGATGTGCGTGACTGAGTGACTCCCGCCGCAATGGTCAGCTTGCGCGCGATTGGCTGATGATATAATGCCTTTAATGTTTCTTGATGGTCTTTTCAGCCACGGCTGCTCTCAAATTGCGCCACCCTGCGACATTGCCTAGCTCTTAGTAAGTTACTATATAATAGTACAGCATATTTCGCGCTCCAGACGTTTCTAGTCTAGTCGTGAAGAATCAAATAAGGTGAGCGCTATTCGTCTTCTCCGGCCCGAGCTGATCTCGCTGCAGCGCTGGTCCTTTATTTGTTTTGTCATCGTCCGTTGGTCGTCCGTGTCTCATTCCATTACAGGCTTTCCGCTCAGACAGTATATTTAGACTTGGGCCGCTTCATGCCGCTTTCTTTGAAAAGTGTACTTCATGGGAAAAACAAAGGTTGGTGCCTCGTGAGCGCCAGGCTTTCTCTCCGGTCCGAGCTGATCTCCCAGCAGCGCTGGTTCTTTAGCGGTGTTGTCATCATCCGTTGTTTCATTTGAGCTCATCTATTCTGATTTATTGGGCAAGTGCAAGTACCTTATGTTTTAGCATACAGCTTTGACTCGTTTTAAGGCGCTTTATTTGACATCGTGGGCGCTGCTTTTCAGTATGATCAGCTCAGAATTTCCCGAACCCCCGAAATTCCCAAGAAATCTTTTCCGGAAACCTCCGTTCGTCCACTGTGATGGGAATGCTTGGTGAGCATATAGTATCACGCCTCGGGCTTGGCGCACTTGTATTGGGGTGCTGATCTATCAGCTCGGTGAAGTATGACTGATACGCCGGCAGCATTTGAGGCACAGAAGGCTCATTGTGTGAAGAGAAGCAAGGAGAACGAATTCACATGCCAGTCACTCATCAGTCAGGACGCAATTTCGAGGTCGACTCATAGCAGTGTGCCACAGGTAAGATCGTTGATTCAAACAGTTCTATTTTCATCCAACTCAGGTCATTGCTAGCGCTCAATGGGGTTTAGTAATCCCTATATAAAGCTTCGCGGTTTGCGTTCAGGCTGTCATCTCAATGCGGTATCTCACTCTCATCGCAGCTCTGCTGCTTCAGCAAAGCCAAGCAGCCATAGTCGATGTAGCCCAACTCAAGACTTCTTATGATTTTATTGTAGTCGGAGGTGAGCGGTTTCGTTCTGATGACGATACAAAACTAAATCTCGATGAAAAGGTGGGACAGGCGGGCTCGTTGTAGCGAATCGTCTCAGTGAGAACCCCAAGTTCAATGTACTGGTCATTGAAGCTGGCGTCTCGTGAGTCCATTATTGATGTCGGCGACATGATACATCCTGAATCCTGATCAGAAACCTAAATGTACTCGACTCTGAGGTCCCTGGTCTCGCACTTGGTCTGAGTCCCAATACGCCGTATGACTGGAACTTCACGACCGCCCCACAAACCCACCTGGATGGACGAGTCATTCAATATCCGCGGGGCCATTTACTTGGTGGCTCAAGCTCCGTCAGTCAGTGTAGCATCGTGAAGCTTCCAAGGCTTTCACTGATTATGATTGCTCTAGACTATATGGTATACACCCGTGGCTCTTCGGAAGATTACGATCGATATGCCTCCTTCAGCGGAGATCAAGGCTGGTCATGGAAGGAGATATTGCCCTACTTCTTCAAGGTTCGTGTGAAACCCAGAAGAATAAACAAAGTACTCATCTTGAGCACAGAATGAAGTGCTAACGCCGCCGGCAGATCATCACGACACCACAGGCGAATTCAATCCACTGGTCCATAGCGATTCCGGGATCAATGGAGTCAGCCTTCCAGGTTTCCTGACTCCAAGTATCGACGACCGGATTATTGCTACTACTGACCAGCTCAGCTCGGAATTCCCATTTAACGAGGATATGAATAGCGGATCTCACTTGGGAATAGGTATGTTTCAATTCACCAGGTTTCCAGATTTTAATCTTTCATTCTAGGCTGGATGCCATCTACCATAAGGGATGGAGCGAGGAGTAGCTCCGCTACTTCATATCTTGCGCAAGAGTACCAAAATCGACCAAATCTCGATGTTTTGATTGGGAACAGAGTAACTCGTGTCTTGCCAACATCATCCGACTCTGGCCGGCTGACCACAGTGGAATTCGCAGCAAGCGCCCAAAGCAAGTACAGTTATACTTGGTTTTCTTCTCAAGTCTGACTGATACTTTGGCTCAGACACCCGGCAGCTCGTGAAAGCGAATAAAGAGGTCATTTTGTCAGCGGGTGCAATCGGAAGTCCTCATGTTCTGCTGCATTCCGGTATCGGCGACTCTGGTCTTCTCAGTTCTCTCGGCATCAAGACCGTCCATCACAATCCGGGAGTAGGTCAAAACCTTTCGGACCATGTCCTGCTACCCTTGACCTGGCAAGTCAACAGCACTGATACATTGGATGACTTGAACAGAAATGCCACTGTTGCTGCTCAAGCGCTCAAGCAATGGAATGAGACACGTACGGGTCCCTTGGTCTCATTTGCTGGACTCAATCAACTCGGGTGGCTGAGAATACCGGACAACTCTTCCATCTATTCAGAATTTGCTGATCCCGCTGCTGGACCAAATACTGCCCATTTCGAGTTGATCTTTACAGTTAGTCAAATCTATCTTTTTACCAGTGTCAATAATGATCTTCTACAGAAAGAGTTGGTATTGCAAGCCCCGCCGCCAACCGGTAACTTTATGAGCGTCTTCACTGCCCTTGTGGCGCCTGCGTCGAGTCAGTAATACCCTGAACTTGTTTGGTGATCACTGACCCAGTACTTTCACAGAGGGCGAATTGAGATGGACCTCGTCGGATCCATTTGTCGATCCAATCATTGACCCAAACTACCTCGCATCGCCTTTCGATAGATTTGTGTTGCGTGAATCTATTCGCAGTACCAGGAGATTCCTTCAAGCTCCCGCTTGGTCGAACTTCATCCTGAGTAGCACCAGTACAAATGCCACTTCTGATGACGATCTGGATGCTTTTGTACGGTCTGCAGCTTCTACTGTGTTCCATCCAACTGGAAGTGCCAGCATGACGAGCATCGAAGCTACTTATGGTGTCGTTAACCCCGATTTGAAAGTCAAGGGCATCGATGGACTTCGTGTCGTTGATGCTTCCGTACTGGTAAGCTCTTTTGCTTGTTATTCACTTTTGGGCACTCATTGAACGTGTGAACAGCCTTTCATTCCATCTGCGCATACTCAAGTTGCAGTCTATGGATTTGCTGAACGTGCCTCGGACCTTATCAAGGCAGATTGGGCTTGAGATAGTTTCGCTCTGGTATAAACTCGGATGCATAGCATTAATATGATTGTGGTTCTCTTTCCATTTGTGTGTGGCATGATGCAGGTTTTGGCGGCTGAAGTATTAGCATTACCCTTCCAGCTCAGACATGTAGGGACCTTCTTCCAGTTAAATGAGCTGAATTCCGTGGTCTTGCATTCACCCGTTTCGGTTTTATCAACAGACCATTCTTCCAGCGCCACATAATCAATCATAGTCCCTGATCCGAGGCTAAGTGCTTCGTGCCTAATAGCAGATAGGCACACCAAGGCCTATATATTGCCTGATTCAAAACGCTTTTTCTACAGACTTTGAACCCCGTACACCCTAGATCTCTCTGCACAATCCTAGCATCCTCTACACAAATCAATACCATGCAGTCTAAAATCCTTATGCTCATAATGCTTTCTTGTGGTATGTAAACCAGTATCATGCTGCATTCATGTATGCTGCTCACTTCACAACTCATTCAAAGCTGCCATGTTTACCAACGCATCTCCTCTGGCACTCCCAGATATTCCCCAGAAGCGGGATGTGGATATCACCAAGAAGTGTTTGAGAAACAACTGTACCTGAAGTGGCTGTTGTTGTAAAGGAATTTATCTTTGATATTGGTATTTACACCTTGCTTGGGTCACTGAGCACCTGGCAGCTAATCTCTACCGTAGATGAATTACACGTTGATTCTGTTGTAATAGATCAAACATGTCTCTGAATTTTACCCAGCAGTGACGAAATCACCGGAGTACAGTATGGCAAGTATGTCAATTGAGAGTTAAACTGGCCATGATGGCACAATTGGGAGCGTCTCATCTAGTCCAGAAACATGTGCGACCTTGAGACATCGGACATCCCGAGCAGCAATAAATCAATGTAAGGCTCCGTATGGCCAGGACTTGTCCTCTCAAATGATCTGAGTCTTCTGTACCTCTCCAAGCGCTGTCAATGTTCTCAGAAAAAAGTCTGCTTACCGGTTGAAATAGTCATCGTTTGTTCCTTCCAGGATAGACTGAACTGGCATCAAATTCATCTTTGCCACGCGGCTCAGTAATCGTAATATACCATCTCACTCGGATTCCTCCAAGCATGTCTTGATGAGGTGCTGCTACACTTCTGAGAGACGTTGAGCAATTTGAGGTTTCTTACGCGTCGTGGCTGGACACATGACCGTTCTGATCATATGGTCTGCCGTGCCGGCTGATCCGATTTTCAAACAGCACCATAGGAACCTTTTTTTCCCACAGGTTTTTTTTCTGGACCGCTTCGAGGCTGTTTGAGGAAAATTGAGGTGAACTCATTTCTTTACTATTCCTTTCTCCTTCGCATATACATACATGACGATTCAACACCGAATGCTTTAGGAAGTGCCGTCTGAAGCTCGTTCGCGAGCTCTGTCGAGACCCGGTTCTCTGATTTTTTTTTTCTTTTTTTTCTTTTTCTCCTTCCTTTCTTATCCAATTCTGTGCTCATGATTCACATTAGGTCCTCCTGAGAATATGGCCGTAATTGTCGTCGACCAATAACAATGTTTTTGTATCCATCGAGTTGTCGGGAGCCCATGCCTGTCGAAATCCGTTGACGACACCAAAGCCTCTCCATGAGCCGACCGTACCAATCATGGCGGTTGCATTGCTGTCGCTATCCAATCTCCCCAAAAGTCGCGAATCCAGAGCGAGAATAAGTTTTCACAGAAGCCGAGGAGGGAGATGTCTTCAACCAGACGGTGCGTCCATTGGTCCGGGCTGGTCAGCGAAGACTGACCATTTAGTTCCGCTAGGCCATTTTCATGGGACCTGAAGCGACGCTGCAGGGTCCATTGCCTTCGAGGACTTGATTACTGTTCCACCGAGCGTTCTACCTTTCTTTGTCACCGACCTTCAGAGCAAGGCCGCCAGGACGGCGATGCCGGGAGACAAGTTTATCATGAAGAGGGAGAAAAGCTATACCGTAGTCACAGCGGCTATGGTGAAAATATTGTCGGCATTCAAGAAATGCTTGGTCCAGGGCCTTGACCGCGAGGCGTATATAGACGGGACCAATACCAAACGGTTCGTATTATTATCTCTTCATCAATCCAAAGTGCTGATTTGAGACCAGAGCTGCAATGAATCTACTCCTTGTGCCACGTCAGTCCACCGTAACAGGACCAACTGTCGTATTCAGATTCGGCCCGGAATCGAAAGGAATTCCCCAATCACAACAGGGCTCTGAATGGTCTGAGGACTTGTGTAGAGCGTCGAAGCGGAGCTGACAGGATATATCTTGACAAGGAATGGGTACGTCAAACGAAATTTGCGTAGCGCATCATTCAGGCTGATATTGTTTGCAGTGCAACCTTCGACAAACCGGCTTCACCATCCCAGACCCTTCCACTCAGTAGCATCTCTTCAATTGCGGTGAGCTCTTATCGTTGTCATCTTGGAGTTTGCGCCATCAGCCTCGGAGACGCGTCCAAAGTGAAGAGAAACGGCATAGCCGATACCTAAACATCCTGAAGAGGACGGCCTATGGTGCGTCCATTGGTCCGATCTGTTCAACGAAGACTGACCGGGACCATTGACTTCTGCTAGGCAATTCAAATGGGACATAAAGATAATGGACGACGCTGCTAGAAGGTCACAATCCTTTTCAATGCAGCCACACGAGCTTCTCTCGTACGTTTCCCATTCTCCTTTGTTTCTGTCTGACCCACATTGCCACAGAATCCATACATTTCACGTCTAATCCAAGCCAGGGCCTACGATGACGATTGGGGAGCCGTTGTATGCGCGGCCAGTCCGGTCGGTTTCCCGCTGCCTGGACTGTTCGATTGCCACATCGATTGAGCCTCTGACGGCAGGCGTCTTGGTCAGTCAGTCGTTTTACGCTCTGAGCCCACGCTGAATCCGTTGCTACAGCTCTGGTTCTATATAAGCGCGAAGGAAGAGCAGAGGCAAGATACGCCGATGAAAAGAGCGAGAAGAGACGAGCAAACTTCAGGTGTTTCGAACCTCCTCCAGCTGTGCATATATTTCCCTTTGGACGACTGTTTCTCGGACCGCCTTCATTCCAAGCTCCGATTTCTGTCTTCCATCCATCCCCACTATCATCCTATACACCTCGACCAGAACGGAAAACCAGCGCATAGTCCAAACCTCGAATCCCGTCCAACCCTGCTTCCCTGGTCCTTCGCTGGCAAACCAGTTGACGTGTCCTGGCATGCGGAAAGAGTAAGGAAAGATCTCTGTCGCCTGTTGCTCTTGAAATGTAGGTCCGCTGCCACGAATGTCGGAGAAAACATCACTGACCTGACGTGTCTTTTAGGCGCCGTACAAGACGTTTTCACTGTCATCAGAGAGACTTTTTGTAGACCAATCGTAAGCTGCCCTTGACACGACCCATTCCAGGACTAAAGAACAAACTAGCAGGTCCGATAGAACCGCCGATGAATTACATCCATTCCAGAATTGCTACAAAATTGATGCAGTTCTTCCAGCTTATGTAGCTTGCTATGATATCTGTATCGATCTCTTGCTTGTTGTTCATTTTTACATCTTGTCTGTCCTCTGCATACCATTTGGCCTTGCATATCGTTCTATTTGCTACATTGCTGTATCTCAACCTGTTATTCTTTATGCTTAACATCTCTCTCAAATCGCTATAATATGTCCGTCGATGCGAGTACTCGTGTTCGCAAAAGGGGCCTTCAGTGTCATGCTCGGCTCAAAATGATTGTCAATGTGTCATACCTGTCAGCTTCCAAGGGATGCTATAATGAGCTTCACTTCGGAGAGTTGCTGGAATCGACCCAAACGACAACCGGGACCAATTCATCCGCTCCCCAGGAGAAGAGTGCATAAAGCAGAGCATCACATCCTTTCCGTAGGCCGGCTCTCAGCGCTCAGCGCGTGATAGTCCGGGACAAGTCACAAAAAGCCGCCGCCAGATATTTTCCCGCGCCGAGCGCCCCTTCGATTTTTGCGTCGTGACTGTCGAACTCTACCTGGACCCGCTGCTCCCTGGCTTTCCGCCAGGCGCTTCTGCTAAGGGATGCGCTGAAGCTCGAAAATCCACATCAAGGTATGTCGCACGTCGAATCAGCCAACGGCCGCTGAATTTGGTTCTAAGGATGACAATATCATGGCCTTGAGCTCTGCGCTACAGAGGAAGGTTCTGTTTGCAAAGCGTCTCTTATCTGAGTTTCTATGCCCTTTGGACAATCGGACTGCTTGAGAATTCCAGCTAGCATCGTTGTCGACCAAGAAAAAGCGAATCGAATCGCAGTTTCTATCAGCCAATCAGGGATAGAGGTCAGTATCATCTCCACCATTGGCTGCTTGCTCAACGACATGCCGAAAAAAAAGTTCTGCTCCAATTATCATCGAACCTCTCTCCGTGACGTAGGCGCCCCGAAGATTTTTGCACCCTCACGCTGCTCGTCTTTTCACGGCCCAAAACTTTACATGGCATCAGGATATCGACCATGATTTTTTCCTTCAGCCTGCACGCCTCTCTGCCCTACATTTGTCGACATTGGCAACCCAGCGTCCAGGACCGAGATTGGTATGATTTCTCTTGCTGTAGATTCGGCTCCTCATGAGAAAAAGTAGCATGACAGGCCATGGACCTTATTCAATGTGTCCCATTGGTTCTCCGACCTCTCACTGTCGACGTGGTGCGAGCCTTACCGCAAAAACACGATTTCGACCCTTGGTCGTCCAAATCTCGCCGAACCGACTTCGCCCATACTCCAAAATGATCTTCCTTGATACATCTTCCAGTCAGATGGTGGGTTAGCCATTTGGACGAGGTTGAGAATTTGGCTCAAATCTACTACTACTTACCTGTACGTCTCCACCCAAACCAAACCTGGTCGAACTTCCTCTAAACCTATCTTTCCTCGAAATGACTTGATTGGGTAGGGGATGTTATTTGCGTCGAGCAAATACTGCCGATCGATTCGAGTCATGATGACTCCTGAAACTTTTCCATTCCATCGAATCCCAAAATTTCCTCTCGTTGGTTCACGCTTCCTCCCAGCGCGGTTTGAACCTTGTTCGAGGTTCGTCGATTTCATTTGGGTCGAGCAGCATTCTAAACGAGTATCAGACAGAAGAAATGCCGCTGAATCTGCGAGACGTCGTCATATTGTGGATATGCGGCATGCTCCACTGGTTCTGGCCTTGGACGCCTCGATTGCTGCAGAATTCTGCGAATAACCTGTTTAATCCGGTGGTCCAGGCAGCAAATATCCTGGGCTACGGCGAGAAAGCCAAAGAAGGTATGTCGCCAAGACTTTACATTCGTATCCGCTAATCGAGCTCCAGAAAGGACCTTTTTGGCGGACATTGAGCTGGCAAGACTGCGCGATCTTTGTTGGGAATATCATTATTATGTGGACGTACATCGACTTCTGGAGATGCCTATCGATATCATGGTCATGGTGCGTGTCTGATTTCACGTAGAAGCTATTTCTGATATTGGATTCTTTGCCAGGTTTTTACGAATCTTCACCCAATCGACCTGTTGAATTTGACACGAGCGAACAAAACTCTGCATGCATGGGTCTCTTCACCAGCTTTCGCCACAGCTTGGAAAGGCGCCTATTGTACATATCCAGACATACCGAAGAGCCCCGATGGGTTTTCACCCTACAAATGGACCTATCTTCTTTTCGGATCCACTGCATGCTTCGTAAGTCTATAATTTGCTCCTTTGTATGCGGTTAAATCTTCAACAGAGATGCCATCGCGCTGAATTCGAGTTTGCGATCGACTTTGTCCTTCGAGCCCGCCTGTGCAGCAAATGTCTCATAGAGTAAGGATTTTAGTCTCGGTGCATCGTTTCCGTATTGACAGTACAAAGAATCACTGTCTCTGTAGATGAGGCTCTTGGAAGACTTGCAGACCTCCCGGCTCCGCGAACGTTTCGACAAGGTAGGCTCAGGCACATACTTTTCACGTTCAAGTCTCATTGACCGATGATCTCAGCCGGCCATTCGTTTTTTTATACCAAAGACCACCTAGGTCGGGTTTCCCGACATGCGGTAGCTCGGTTCAGACAGGAAAAACTAGATCAACAAAATGGGCTCATTTCGCAAAAGGATTACTTCGAAAATTTCAAGTTACAGTGCCAACAGGCGCAAGAAATAGAACACGTGGGTGTCCCGGTCCACTTGGTATTTGATATTCAACTGAAGACGCTGCAGCACTCGGAGATATGCATGGATTGGGTCCGTCAGCTCCATCACAGACGGTATGAGAGAGTAGAAAGAAATGATCATCATCAACGGTTCGTCCCCAGTTCATTCGATGAACCAACACCTAAAGCCTTCTGCAAACAGTCAATTGATCATCGTCAAACGACAACTGGTTGAAAAAGCCCTTGTTGAATATAAGCGAACAACACCAGCTTCGACTTGGCAGAATTATCCACCGCTTCTCGCTCCTCTCAAGTTTACGGGTCATTGGTACGAGGAGGATCCTACTTACGACCCAACAGATTGGAGAGCATGGCCTGCCCTTCGTGATATAGTTCATCATGAAAGGTTTCAATCTCCCGAAGCTTTCCGCGCTGCTCTTGGGACAATATCGGTTTTGGCTCCTGAAGCGGCGAAAAAGTGGAGGATAACTGTTGAACGAAAGCTCTTAGCTCTTTGTGAAAATCTTGAACTGGCGACGGCAATATTTGTCCTTTCCGGTATGAACTATTCTTTCGACTTTGAGGTTTGGTATTGATTCAAACAGAGAAAATCCTCAAAGGTGCAGACCCAAAACACAATGCGGTGTGGACCCAAAAACGACGTGTGTTCATGGGGCTTTCAGAAGTCCTTGGGGCATGGAACTCTGGCGCATTGGAGCCGGAGGAGTTCGACGATCGTTGGAAAATCCACGAGCGAGGGCAAGATGCTGTGAAATCTCTTGCGATGATGGTTGGTTTCGACCCGAGGACACTTCTTCGCCAAGAATTCGATAAAGTATCTGAAGACTATAGGTTTGGGTGTCTCAATTGCTCGACGCATTCTCGCCGAGGCCGTGAGGCGCGCTGTTGGAGAGATTCTGTGAGATTCTGGTGTCCGTCTTTCGACTCCTTTAGCTTATAACTGCCTAGGCTCACCACTTTGCCAATTCGGACCCAACGACACATCCAGTGCCACACTGGGGCATGGTAACACCAGAATCGCTTCCATTCGTCAAGGAGCGAGAGAGCTGGAGACATATCAAAGCTTGGAGCTGTAACCATTGTGCGATACATATTGCAAACCATCAGTTTCATAGCAAGGTCATCCGGCACATCAAGATTGCGTACGTCGTTTCCCTTCAACCTCAAGTCGATGCTAATGGTGTCCCAGTCATAAAGTACCTCAGCCTGTCTTGGGTGTTAATTACATCCGTCTCTTGACCAAGGAATCATCGTCGATCGAGGGAAAGGTCTCATTGGGTGAAACCATCTTCTATGCTTGTTCATTTTGTACAGACGTGCTTTCCCTCGAGGATCTCAGAGCGCATCGGAAAGAAAAGTAACTTTGTTCTTCTTAGCTCGACCGATACTTGCTTACAGGTTTAACAGGCATAACTATATCGAGGATTGGCAGGATCTGCTTAGTCGTCTATTTACTACGACTTCTGCCCCATCTAGAGTATGATGGAGTCATCCGTACCACAATGTTGTACTGCACCAGGAGGAAAAGGCTGTATAGGATAACAGTGTGTGCAAAATCATGAACTTGGCAACAAAGATGATGAAGTTTCTATCTGAACCCTGTCAATAGGCACCAGGACGCTGCTTCATTTCAGCAACATCAGTATTTTTATGGCTATTGATCCTGTTTACATCTTCCCATATGGAGCACCCAGCTGCTAAAATGCAACATATTGGCTACGGAGGCTGCCATAGGCCCTGTGACACTCCCCTGGGAACTCGGCCCCCGAAATCGGCTCAGACCCGCAATTTTTTTGGGCTCAGACCCGCAACTTTGGCTGGGAGGGTCACAGATTGTCACGCCCGTGACCAGGCCAAAAAATGCACGATTTCTACAAAAATTACCGCCACTGCGTTGATTCAAACTTGCGAGGAGAAGGCAAGGCAGAAAAGGATTCACCAAGCAAGCTAACCACTGAGCCACAGAGATATCTCCATGCTGAGGGCGAATTATTCCTAACCTGTCTCTTGAACCCGCAATTTTGGCCAACATTTTCTGAAATCCCGGCTCAGACCCGCAATTTGGGGCCGACAAAATGGTGTTTTTTGACCTCTCAAACCCGCAAAATCGGCCTAGTTACTAGGGGAGTGTCACAGGGCCTGCTGCCATACCTCTTTTTAGCACCTATGGCAGACGACCTTACCTAATCATTTGACCTCGAAGGTACCCCAGGATGTTCGTGGGAAACGGACCTTGGAGGTCCTCTCCAGCCAAAGGGCCGATACAGTCATTCCCGATCGGGTCGCTGACCTCCATTCTGGAGGTCATTTTGTCCCACCGGGGTCTTTTCCCGAGCTCCAAAATGCATTTTCCAGCTTGTTTTCTCTGCTTCTGAGGCCATTATTATTTGTAATTGTACGTCTATTAATCATATTGTGCGATGTTTTGCGGAATATATTGCGTCACAGCGGTGTCTCGCGACCTCCATTGCCCCTCGTTTCGGGCTGTTCCGTCCCTTTCCGTGCCTCAGGATCATTGATTCTGGCCTGTTGTACGCCTATTGATCGTATTGTGCGATGTTTTGCGGAATATATTGCGTTGCAGCGGTCTGAAAAGCTGTTTCGCGACCTCCATTGCCCCTCGTTTCGGGCTGTTCCGTTCCTTTCCGTGCCTCAGGATCATTGATTCTGGTCTGTGCGTATCACTGGCTACTCATTCATACATGGTGCTGCATGCAGAAGCTCTAGACCGTCGCTTCTTAACTTTGATCCCGCTCGTTTGGGCTCATGAAAAGCTCCAATATGCGCCGTGAGCATCCTATATCGCATATTCCACCTAGTTGAATGTTGAGAGATCATCTTAGGGTTACTCGAGATTGTTCTCCATCTGGACCGCGGCTTCCCGACCTCGATCTCTCTGTTTTTGGCTCTGGAAACAGCTGGAATACACTCTGTTATTTATGGCCACTGTTTACACTGATTACCAGAAGCTTCCTCTCATGCTCTGAGCCCATTCTATATCAGTCACCATGATAACAGCGCCACATATAGCCCCATCACGGCCTCTTTTACGGTCGAGAAACCTCGATTTTGGATTTCCGTTGGTTGGATGGATGATTGGGTATGTCGACTGCTATCCTCCATTACTTCTGCATGGATAGGAACCGTCACAGCGTATCAATCTCCACGACAACAGCGCCACATATAGCTCTCCTGAGCTTCATCACGTCCCTTTTTGCAGTCGAGACGTGTTTATGTTGGTTGAATGGACAATTACATATGTTCCTGCCATCTTGCACTACTTCTGCATTGATAGGGACCATCACAGCGCCACAAAATTGGTGATGGACCTTGATCATGCTTTGCAAAATGCATCATTTATGCGCCGATTATGATAGACAATATTTCCCAGTCTCCTTTCCCTTACTTCCAGAGCTCTTACACCTTCAAAATCTCTCCTTTGACCTTCAAGTTCGACATGGCAGTTTTAGGTGGCCTAGACCTGTCACGTGCCGGTTGCATGGTTACTGATTACGTTGCTCCTCGGACTGTTCATGATTCTTTTTTCTCTGCCATATCCCGCTCTTCCTGTTCAGCAAACACCGATATTGTAGTGAAAACTGAGTGTTTTCGAGTTGTTCTGAGTTAGAAGGTTCATTGTGATTTCTCAGGTAGCCGTAGGTACGTGAGTTAAAGTGTAGAATGTTTGATATTACTGTTAATCCCGTATCTCAAGCTTAGCTCTCGTGGCATAAGGTAAAGACAATGTAGGATGTGGGTAAGATGCCCTAACATTGATGTTGTAGCTAGCTTAAATACTGTCGTAGAAGGCTTCTAGAACCTTCGAGTCGTTACTGGAGTCATTACTGGAGTCATAAAGTCATGAGTTGAGTCAGAAGTGACTCAACGAGAAAATGAGCCGAGAAGTGAAAGGAGAAACTGAAAAAGGAAAATGAAGTATCTAATCTTATCGTACTATTGCGGGCGTCCCACTACAAAGCCCCCCCAGACTTGATTTACCTTTTTACAGAGTCCGATAGACTGTACGATAGAGTTCAGTCAAAATCTCGAGTGACTCGTCATGTTGAGTGAGAAAAGGAACCATAGTCCCAGTGGAGCCGAAAGGATCAATCTGTCGGTATGGGTTCAAAACCTGAGACCACCAGACATCCCTGTGAAGAACAACCTTCATATCTGAGTGAAGGATAAACCTGAATCTTGTTGCCGAAAAAATTTGACACATACTTTCGGGGATTTCCTCATGAATCCGTGGCGTCCAAACACTTCGACCCTCTTCTTCATCGCGCTCCTGATTAAAGACGCCGGGAGCAACCATGTCGAGGTATTCCGCATGGGAAAGACCGAATACAGCTCCATAATTGAGCTGAGAGTTGAAACCTTTTCTCAGCGAGCTACGAGCGGACTGGAAAGTCCAGCATGTATAAGCTTCAACTGCACGTAGAATCTTTGCAACATATTCCATCAGCTCCTCAAGAGTATCAAGTCTGAGGTTACGAAGGGGGTTGAAGATGGGGCTGGCGCAGAGAAGATGCGGGAGGACCTGCGACGAAAGAAAGGTTGGAAATGGAACTAATGGGAAAGTAATCTGTAAGCACCTGATCCATATCCCATTCTCCTGAGACGTAGATGTCCTTCGGGATTGAACGTGGGCTATGGCCGACAATCTCCCCGGTCTCGGGATCCGAATAGGTTGTGTGCTGGAAGACATATTGATAAATATTGGAGACGCAAGGGAAGAATTAATAATCACCTCGCAGCCATTGACAGCAGAGACATTGATTTGCCCAGCAGCACGAGCAGGAGACCAAAGGTAGTCTGCACAGGCATCGGTGAGCCCCCAAGAAGTGAAGACGCTACCGTCCTCGCCGTCTTCCTCGTTGTAGGAGTTGACGAAGGCAACAATATCATTATCGTCAAGCTTGGAAGAAAAGCAGTGGGACGCAAAGAGCTTGCAAAGTCCGCGATCATGATGGAATTTTTCAGAAGGAAACAAGAGTTCCATTGCGTCGTGAGGAATGCGAGGATTACGAGTCAAGTTGATGCCGAGAGTGGTTGACGAGTTGGTTGGAAATTCCTCGACATAACTGTCGATAGGAGAGACGGTGGAATCCGAATCAGAGCCAATGTTCATAGAGAGGTCAGAAAGGGAATCAGAAGAATTGTTCCAGATGGAATAGAAAGCGTTGGCGTCAAAAGTAGCGGACATGTTGTTTCAATGGTGTATTTGTGATAAAAAGTTGGAGTCCTGCCTTGCTTTTATACTTCCTCTTCGCCAGGGGTACGAATATGGAAGTAATTAATTACTTGGCGAAAGAAAAAGGTCTTGCAAGTGCTGGAATGTTCTATCCCAGTTTCGAGTGGTACCAAGGTGAAATGGAGCTCAAGACGTGCGTTTGATAAATGGTGGGAAACAGATTCACCGTGATGCCGTAGACTCGGCTAGTTCATCCATGTCCAAATCACCTCGAGGTTTACTTTGCGCTGCCTTGAGGCTGTTCCACTGGTCTAAAATCAGCGGAGCATTGGCCAAGTCCCGTTTGGTCTTCCATTCGTCGTCTTCTGGTCCAAAGTCTCGCCATCGGACTTTGAACTGCTGAATCCGCTTTTTACCCCGCTTTATCCATCACTCGGCTAGAATGCGATCAATTTCCACTTCTGGAAGCTCGGTGAAATCAGCGCGATTCATTTGGCGTGTAGGTCGTTCTCCAAACTTGGCTGGTGACTTGCGATAGCTTTCGAGATGGGCAATATTCAGTATGGGATGAATCCCATATGAAGCAGGCATTCGGAGTTGATATGTAACTGGTGATAACTTTCGAAGGATTTCAAAAGGGCCATCATACCGCATTAAGAGCTTCTGACCTCTTCCTTTCTCCTCGCGAAGAAGATGTAATGAGTGAGGGTTCAAAACGACTAGATCCCCTTCCTCAAACTCTGCTATACCGCGTCCCTGATTGTATTGCCGTTGCTGAGAAATTTGGGCCAGGTATAGAGCTTCTTTTGCTCTCGTTCGATGCGCATCAAACTGTTCAATCATGTTGTGAGCCTCTTCATCCCTTGAAAGTAATGCGTCTCCTTCCTGATCTGAAGGTCGTGGTATGGAAGATTCTGATGATAAAAGGCTCAAGCTAGTCTCCGGCCGGTATCCAAGAAGAAGGTATGCAGGCGAAAATCCAGATGATGAGTGCGGTGTTGTGTTATATGACAAAGCCAAAGCATGAAGGTGAGTGGACCAGTCATCTCGTGACGGTCCCACGTATGCTCGGAGAGCCACCTCCAATGTTCTGTTCAGATTTTCGGTCTGGCCGTCTGCTTGTGGGTGATAAGCAGTTGTCAGTGCGCGTTTCATACCCATCAACCGACATATCTCGCTCCAAAAGTCATGTCTCCATCGTGTGTCATGGTCTGTTATGACCTGTCTTGGGATTCCAAATTGAGAGATGATGTTCCTGAAAAACAGCTGCGCTGTCTCTACCTTTGAGATTGATGTATGACAAGGAATGAAGACTGCGAATTTGGTGAGTTTATCAATGATGACCAGGATGTTGTCATACCCGTCTGAAAGTGGCAACTCCGGAATAAAGTCCATGCTGACTACTTCGAAGGGTCGCTGCGGAATTGGAATTGGTTGAAGTAATCCTGCCGGCACGTGGTTTCGAGGCTTCGACTTTTGACAGATATCACATGTTCCAATGAATAGTTTCAAGTCTCGGGACATCTTCGGCCAATAATATCCTCCAGCCAACCGGTTGTAGCATCGGTGGTACCCTCCATGAGCTGATTCTGTGATGGTTTCATGTGCCTCGGCCATCACAGTGACACGAAGTGATTCCGGAACGCACAGACGGTTGTTACCTTGCCAATCCTGAAAGTAGAGTAGCCCATTATCCCCGTAGTGATACTGAGGGTATTTAGGCTTGAACGTTGCTTCAGCAGTGCACAAGTAGTCGATGATTGAGTTAAAAACTCGATCCGAATGATAAGCCTCTCGCCATTTCTTCAACTCATCCTCCGATATTCCCACTATGACATTGTATGATTGTGATGAATAGTATTGTTCTGTATGTTCACCAAGAGTCGGATGTGCGAGTTTAAAAGAGATTGATGAATCGGAAACAGAATCATCGTAGAGTTCTGCTACAAGAAAGTTGGATGCTACGGTCAGCAGTTTTTCTTCAAATCTTTCTCCCAGATCCTCGAACATATTGCGTAGAGGGTCATCCTTGATTACTGTCGGTATCGGGGTGATATGTGCTGGATCGGGGCTTGTTTGATCTGGTACTCGTCGTCGAAGTCTTGAGATCGGATCGACATTAGAATGAACGCGGCCAGCTCGATGAATGATTTTGAGATTCGGGTATGCAGAGAAAACAGTTCCCCAGGTAAGTAGGCGTCGATTTACATTCTGGAATGTTGTACTCCATGTCAAAGCTGCATGGTCCGTGATTGCTAGAACTTGCTCTCCCTCTAGGAATGGCTGAAACTTGATGAGAGCTTCTCGTAAAGCCAGTGCTTCTCGCTCCGTTGCCGAATAGTTGCGCTCAGGTGATTTAAGTACTCGAGACCAATAGCAAATGACACGCTCGATATGGACCATTGTGTCATCAAAAACTTTTGCCCATAATCCCGGCTTTGGTACGTCATCAATATCTTTGCAGACGGATGCAACCAGAATTGGGACTGACTCCCCATTCTTGAATGCTTTCTCAATTCTCTCATAGAGGCGAGTCCCCTTCAGATCTCCAACGCGAATTGGCTGTACCTGCTGAAGGATTCCAGCAAGTCCGAAGTCACAAGCGTCGGTATAGACCCGATATGGTAATCCTGGAATCGCATAGCCTCGTACTGGCGCGTTTGTCAAGACCTGCTTTGAGAGTTCAAAAGCTTCTTGATGCAATGATGTCCAGTTCCATGGAACCTCCTTTCGAAGCAATTGAAAGAATGGCTGCGCGATCCACGAGTAAAATGGTATATATGCTGAAAAATAGACCATCATTCCGAGAAACACCTGAAGTTGATGTATGTTTTCAGGCTCAGATAATTGTAGTATCGCATCAATCTTTTCCTTGTGCGTTGACAGACCCAGCCGTGAAACCTTTTGTCCCAAGAGAAGAAGAGACTGATAGGCTAGGTGGCACTTGGGCGGCGAAAGAGTGATATTTGCTGCGGCAATGGTGCCGAAAACTTGGTCAAGATGCCGAAGATGGTCTTCGAAAGTTGAAGAAAAGATCACAATATCGTCAATATAGACTAATGCGAATATCCAGAGGAATGGCGCAAGAATGCCTTGCATAATTCGTTGGAAAACACTTGGTCCATTGCGATAGCCGAACGGCATGCACCGGAATTGATATAACCCGCGGTGGGTCCGAAAGGCCAATTTCTCGGCTGCGCTATCTGTCATAGTCAGTTGTGTAAATCCGGCTAAAGCATCCAGGGTCGTGAGCCATTGAGCTCCCGTTAAGGCCTGCAGAATGTCATCCTGTCTTGGTAGTGGAAACTCGTCTGGGATAACTTGTTCATTCAACCGTCGCACATCTATAACCATCCGAGGTTTATTATTGCGATAAACGATGAACACTGGTACTCCCCACGGACTCTTTGATGGCTCAATGACTCCGAGCTTGATCCAGGAGTCCATCTGCTTATCGATTACTTCCCGATTAGCTGGCGATGCACTGAATGGAGGTAAGGAAACAGGTTGCGCATTTGGTTTCATCGGAATATCAATAAGTTCCGGATAGCTTCCGAGTCGCCCGTCAAGCCCGAAAGCGGTGCTATTGCGTAGGACCACCGCTTCTACTTGTTTACGTTGTTCTGGCGATAAATCTGGTGAGATATGGATCTCCTTGAGTAGCTGCGAGCTAGCAACCTCGTCAAGTCCAACTTCTGCTGTCTTGGGACCTCCCTCGAGGGGTTCTTCAGCTAATGGGTCATCAACTGCAGAGATGTTCCGATGTGCCTTTGAAGTGACATCGCTTAAGCTCTGAATCATATTGACAGCGGAGCCTGATGGCATTGGTGTCTCGGAGATTAATTGTCAGATCAAAGAAGCATGTGCATCACGTTGTTGATCTGCTTTGGGCTGTGCGGCCACCGTCTTTCGATCTAACCAGGTATTCGGATTCTTGGCTTGCCCAAGAGCTTGTCCTCTAGCAATGACTATCGGTGTCTTTGAGAAGTTGGAGATGTGCAAAAAAAAATTATTGCGGGAAATCAATGTATCCGGAGCTCCGTAAATTTCTTCCATGTTCCGGTTGTGCTGGATCCGACGCTCGACGTACAAAGAATCATTTTGATCGGCAAAATACGCGTTGACATTGACTCGCATACTGGATTCAGGAGGAATAATTATGTGGTTGGTGGAGGTAACACTTCCTTGCGAAGTCCGTCGCCTTCGTCGCTGGGCCAGTTTCTGAGACTTTCGGTGTTTGATGTGGCGTGGGACTTGTGAAAACTCTTTCCGAACAAGAACCTTGAATGCATGCCCCAGATCATCGATGAAGGGTGAACTGATGGAATTAAACACCTCCATTTCTCGGCTAGTGTCAGCAAATGATAGAAAACTCCTCCCATCGCGTCTCAGTACCGAAAGAGAGTACTGATCTGCAAAGTCATTTCCAAGAATAAAGGGAGTGCTCATGCCTTTGACCACGTATGCTTCAATTCCCAGCTTAACTGGGCCATCTGGCGTATGAAAATACAAGTCCAATGAGACAAACCCGGAAATCGCGGAACTCCCAGTGACTTGGATTAGATTAATTTTTTGACCGACCCGAACCTTCGGCTTACTCAGTAGTGATTTGAGAGCAGCTTCCGAGATGAGCGTAATGTCTGAGCCAGAGTCTATGATGACTCGAATATAATCATCTAATCCATTGACTGATGCTGTGACTTCTGTGGCCCTTGATCCAAGAAATGAACATCCTGGTGGCCTGTCCATCAGCTTGTTGAGTTCTAGCAGAGGCTTTCCAGTCGTCATACCTTGATAAGCTTTGGACACAAATTTCCCACAGTTCTCCATAGCACGTGCAAGTCGGCGACGACTGCGACGGTTCAGAGAGGGTTTCTCCGAGTATGGACCGCATGCAGTATCAGATGTTGCGGCATGGAATACTCGTGGCTGAGGAAAATCGACAGATCTTGACACACCCTGTTCTGACAATGTTGGAATATCAGCTTGAATTGAAGATACAGGAAGCACTGGAGAGTCTGATATAGCATTGAATACTGTGCTCTCTGACATGGCCTGATTTGGGACTTGACTGGAAATAGAAGACTCTGATTGCGATTGCAGCACAGAAGTCGCACCCTTCGGGGCCGAAACTGCGACCTTGAAGGCTTCAGCAGATTCAGTAATCCGAAGGGGATAATCAAAATCCTGAAGAGCATAATATAGATCATCATACTCATCTTGTGCCTCCAAATCTTCAGGCGAACATGTTGCGAGACGAGTACGAGCTGTTTTCATGCCTTGACTCGAGTATTTGCATTCGGGATCCCAGTGCAAATCGCTTCCGCAATGCCGGCAAGGGCGTGCTCCCTTGTCCTTTGGAGTCGCTTTCTTGGATACTGTAGTGTCGTCCTTTGGGAATTGCGGTGGAGGAAATCTGGTTGTTGCTCCAACAAGATGGCTACGAACCTGAACCGGGGGCTGATCGCGATCTCAGTCTGAACGGCGATATCCATAATAAGGTCTCGGAGACTCCAAACTAAGTAGCGAGTCTTCATGATAACGAATAGCTGCCTGAAATTCAACAACATCAGCATAAGCCTGAGTTGTTAAAATGGTTGTCCAATTGGCAGGAGCTCCGTCCATTACCTCCATGATAATCTCCGAGTCCGTGAGCTCCGAGACTTGAGTAAGCAGGAAGTTCTTCCGGATGAAATATTCACTCGGAGTCTCTTGTCGGTTGCCTGTATCACGGTATGAAGCATGATTAGCCTTCGCTTTCATCTTGTCTAACCAATGACGGTTCATATAGTATGCTGCCATAGCACCTTGGAGTGTTCCCCAGCTGTCTTGGATCTCAGCCCGGTAAGCTTCAGGAAGCGCCCAAAACCATTTCAAGGCACTTCCTTCTAGTCGCTTAGGGACCAGCTGTCCCAATTGCTTGTAAATAGTAGGGGAGTCCTTCGCTAAATCGGTGATTTGAGTCATCCAAGTTACGATGTTGTCTGTATCCCCATCCCATTTTGGAATATTTTCCAATTTCAACTTGAGATCAAAATGAAATTTCCCTTCCTGTATTGGTCTCGATGGAGCCCTGGAGTTCTGAGAGTTTGGATTGGAGCGATTGGGACCTTGTCCTCGTTGTGATTGGTGGGGAGCACGGTTGTTGTGAGGACTATGACGATCTTGATCGTCCGATTCATCCGAGTCATCGGGATCATCCCCAGGATTACCCCCCCTCGACAAATGACGAGACTGGTCTGGCGGAGTTGTTCTGAAATGCGGAGGTCTCTCACGCCTGAAACGCTGCTGCGCGGTCCCGAAAGCTTCACTGATTCGAGTATTATTACGGGGTTCCCGGAAAGAATGAGCGGCTGTGAATGAGTCAGGTATATGACTCGTGTAGAGACGTGTCCTGTGTTTCCGAACGGCGGTGCTCACGGATTGGAACCGAGTCTGAGGTTCTTCCTCTTCTTCCTCTACATCATTAAATTGCACCCTCTCTTCTTCCTCTTTCACCGGAGCAAGTCCCACTGGGTAACCTTTCCCATAATCAAAGTTGACAGAAAGCTCTTTCAGGAATTGCTCAACCTCAAGCCTAAAGCAAATGGTGAGGATTTCCAGATCATTTCCTGTATGCCAGACGACTTCTATCTGAGAAGTACCTTCCTTCCCCCAGGTTGGTAGCATTGGAAGTGACTGGCCTATTATTCGGTATGCGTCTGCAGCCTGCTCGCGTCGTCGAAATAGGGCTTTTCCGAGAGCGCTGTATGCCTCCCGATCAGGACTCCAGACATAGTTGTTGAACTTTCCTGGTCGCTGTGCACGACGAAATTTCAGGAGAACTGTCTCCAACAGTTGGAACTCTGCTGCTAAAGGTCCTCTGATGATTTCCTTCGAGGCCGCAACACGTGCTATCAGATGAATCTTATCGATCTGGTGCAACCCGATAGTGAGTGCTTCCCGACGTCTGGTTCCAAGGATAGGGTTCTGACGAACCTGATACATTGGCTTCGCAGTTGGGATGTCATTGATAACGAGCTCAATGGAGTCAATTTCGTCAGCGGAAAGTTTGATGGCATCGGCCTGTGGCCGCAGACTTGTGAGTTTCTCCAAATTTGAAAAGGTATCGTTCTTGTCAAAGAGACGGGCAGATTCATTGTCAGAAGCCTCATCGGTAGAGTGATGTGAAGGTGGTTTGGAAGTTGAGCCAGCCCGCGAAGGAGGCGTGGATGATTGCTGTGGTGAGGGATTTGCCATTGTGGTTCGCAATCTGTAAGGCAGAAAGGATGCAAGTGGAGTGAATGCGTTAAACACGATGATGATGTGTCAGCAAAGACAAAGTCTTCGCTGGAAAAGCTGGTTGTGTTGTTTTGGCAAGCAAGAAATCAAACGCAATGTGTCCACCAATGTAGTGAAAACTGAGTGTTTTCGAGTTGTTCTGAGTTAGAAGGTTCGTTGTGATTTCTCAGGTAGCCGTAGGTACGTGAGTTAAAGTGTAGAATGTTTGATATTACTGTTAATCCCGTATCTCAAGCTTAGCTCTCGTGGCGTAAGGTAAAGACAATGTAGGATGTGGGTAAGATGCCCTAACATTGATGTTGTAGCTAGCTTAAATACTGTCGTAGAAGGCTTCTAGAACCTTCGAGTCGTTACTGGAGTCATTACTGGAGTCATAAAGTCATGAGTTGAGTCAGAAGTGACTCAACGAGAAAATGAGCCGAGAAGTGAAAGGAGAAACTGAAAAAGGAAAATGAAGTATCTAATCTTATTGTACTATTGCGGGCGTCCCACTACAGATATCCAGCATTCACAGGCTTTCAGTGTCTCGCAGTCTCTCGTCTCCTGTCAACAACATCGCCGTGCCACTTCAGCCAGTTCACCGCGAATCACGCGGCTTTGACGTCTTATCCTGCAACACGATGTCAAGTTCTCCTCCTCAAACCTCAGATCTCGCAGCTCCGCTCTCTCATTAGTCACATCTGCGCAATTCAGAATGTCAACAGGAGGATGCGTCCAAGAGCTCCTTGGCTACCTAAAAGAAGGATAATTTCGAGAGCTCCTTCTCGCTCCTTTTTCCCTCTTCAACCACCACTCCTAGAGCTCTGTTGCCTATCCTTTTTCCAAGGTATATTGATATCATACAAGCCTGTGAGACCCCTTGGACCTGTTGCTTCGCGCTTTCTGACCCTTTTGGTAGCATCTGCATCCGTGCTCATCGTTGTAAAAGTACCTCGAGCTCCAGAATCTTGTCTAAAGGCATTGAAAAGCCACATCTTGTTTTCTTTGACACTGTAAGGCTTGCTTTGACTTTATTCTGCACGCTCCTGATTCTCTTTCAGGCATCGCTCATTGTTGTTGGCGACAGAGCTTGACAGAACCTTTTATCTCCTTCTTTACCATGTAAGTTCATTCATAGCAATATTTGGGAGTTCTTTCTAAGGTGAAAATTCCTCCAGTCCACAATATGGCTATATCAGCTCCACTCCCTGCTCGAAAGAGCCCATTTCCACCCTCTCCACCTTTGACTCAGAGCTATGAAGAAGAATACGAAAACCTCTCCATTGCTCAGCAGAGGGCCATTGACGAGATGGAACGAGCAAATGATCCTCATGCCGACGACGACGATGACGACAACGACGACGGCGGCGGTGACAGTGGCGATGATGATGGCAGTTGCTCGACACCGACCCCTTCTTCTCGGTCCGAGGATCACCCTGTCCTCGCTGGATCGTCTCCTATGGCTCTACGTTTGAGGCTGACACAGAATCGAAATGCAGACCCCGATGATGTAGCTTTCATGACTCTCCGAGACAATCGTCAACGGTCTTCCACCAAGCTCACCCCTGGGCTCTTGACTGATCGCTCGAGTCCATCCAAGGGTGCAAAGGACAAAGCAGCAGGAGGCTTCAACTGGGACGACCTCAGTCCTGAAATGCAGCAGCATCTTATGAAGCTGGTCATTGAGCAAAGGAATTCAGCCACCGCTGCAAGCTCTTCAGTCGAAGGCTCTTCCCTTCAGGATTTACCCTCAGACCCTTCTGAAGAGCCACGACCAGCTTTGGCTTCATCGACAAATCCACATCCAGCAAACCGCAAGACTGTCACATGGGCATCGGAACCATTGGTCGCTCCATCAGTAAAGCCATCGAGACCGCGTCCAGCCGTTAAGCGGATGGTGGATGGTGTAGCAGTATATTCAAAGCCTGGATCGTCAACCTCTATGCCTGCTGGTCCTCCAGCAACATCTTCCTCTTCCTCCAGCGCTTCGAAGTCATCCAGCGCTTCCAAGCCATCCATGGAGACCAGTGGCGCTATTGCAAAATCTTCTACTTCCAACGCTTTGAAGTCTATCACCGTCGAGACTTCTCCATCATCTTCTAGCGTTTCAAAGTTGTCCAGCGCTTCTGAATCATCCAGCGCTTCCAAGTCTTTCACTGTGGAGACTGTTCGTCCAGCCGTAGCGACATTTTCATCAGCGTCCAGTGCTTCAACCTCACCTTTATTGGCTACTCCATTACCACGTCCTACTCTCGCTGCCCAGTTCGTTCAACCATTGCCGCCTCCGGAAACAGCTCGACTGGCAATAGCACAGGCTGCTAGATCTTCAACTCTTGGCCACGGTTGGAGCCCGTTGCAGTTCCAGTCTGCTCAAAGGCAGTCCTTACTTCCAATGGTGACCTCTACACCATCGGGGTCAGATTCCCTCTTATTACCACAGAAACCATCCATTACTGGGAAGTTCCGTACGCTTGAGGAGCGCCTAGCGCACTCGGGCTTAACTCCCTTTGTCTCTCCACAGTCCAGCACATTTGACCATTCTTCATCAGTCACTGATGTCTCCTCTACGTTGGTCGATAATTCTTCACCTTCGACACAGACTCCCGTCGCTCTTACATCCTTGAATGATGGTATGGAGGCCGTCTCATCGCCATCTGCCTGTCCTGCAGATTTCAATTCAGCTGCTCCTTCCCATACCTTTTCTCCTTCATCGACTCGACCTTTGTCCCCTCGTCAGCCATCTCCTTCCCCTTCGACAGATGTCAAACCGTATCTGCTTCCCAAGCCTGATCAGCAGGCTGCAGACATGCTTCGGAAAGACATCCGTGCTGCTCAATACCGTGCTATTGATTTGTTCTTCAATGAGCTTGCCTATCGTTTGGGTGAATCACTTGAAGACGTTGTCGAGCAGTATTCCTGCTCAGTCCTGAAGATCAATCGTCCCTTCAATTCGTGGAATATTTTCCAGCGGTATCTTGCTCATCCAGCCAACTTCCACAGATTGACAGCGAAACTCGACGGTACAGATCACGAGTTCACTGGTAGCTGTCCAGATGACCTCAGCAATGCTCAAGCGGCAGAAATATGGGAAATCTATAAAGAGGAGAAACCCACTTATAAAGATTTCCTTCGAAAGTGGGCTGATCTGCAAGATACGACGGTTAGCATCACACCTCATGCCCGAGCCCGCGACTTCAACAAATATGTTGAAGATCTTAAATATCAGGTAATGTTGCATCTTTTCCTGCTGCTTCTGCTCTCATTATCGACAGGCCACCCGGACGCAATCTCTCAAAGGCTACGAAACTACTTTTATCGTCGCAGGAAACATGGTCAACGGTGATAGCTCGCTTGCTGAGATCTTCTCGACTCAGCATGCCTCCGGTGTCAGTTTCCTTTTCACAAATCAGCTTCTGGCTAATTCAAGCTTCAGTTTACTTCTCGCTTGGGTTATGACGAGCATTCCATCATTGGTTTATTCAAGACCGAAGTTTAGTGAGTCGTGGAGCTCTAATTCTGACAGTCTTCTCATTGCGATGGACAGTGATGCTGTGGCCAAGGAGCTTGTCAACAAAGTGAGGAAGGCTGCTGGTCTACCCCCGCTGAAGGATGCCCCGACAACCAAGGAAGTGGCGGTGGCAGTGGCGGTGGCGAAGGACACCAAGGACACTCTGACAACAGCCCTTCGGTCCAAGTATTGCTCTTTGGCTGGTACGTTTCATTGGCTTGGCCCTCATATGCTGTTCTGAGCTTTCAATATAGAAGATGCTGGCTTCTCTCTCAGCGAAACCAACTTCCAATGGAAGGAGCTGACCAGGATCATCGCCGAACTTGGTTACCAATTAGTCAATTTTCCCTATGAAGCTCAATTTCCGCATATGGGATCTGGTAAAGGTCTTTCCGCTGTTCCTGTTCTCAGTCGGCAGAGGATGCTGGCCAAGGCACTGGATTCGGTAGCGCCAATGAAGTTTGTTCCTCAATTGTCGTCAGGTACGTTTCGAACCTTTCTCCATTGGCTTTGACTTATATACATCCCCAGAGCTCATGTCTGGCGCTATTCCAGTTATCGTCTGTGCTGCCCAAGACAAGGCACCTGCCAAAAGCGTCTTTCTTGGACCTAAGGGTCCTTTCGTCCAAAACGATGTACAACCTACTGCGACATTGCCTCCGCTCATTTTGTTCAAGCCTGAAGCTATCAATACCCTTCCGACTTACCAGAACACAAGGTTGAGGGCAGCGGCGGCTCTTGAACATGCTCCTACTGTCGTCAAACGAACCAGGGATCAGCAGGTGCCGGAAGACGACGAACAGGATGAGGAGCGACCGTCCAAAGCCAAGAAAGCGAGGGGAGCGACATCGAAGAAGCCAGCGCCACCGTTGAAGAAGGTTCAACCCGTCAAAGTCCAAAAGCCAAAGGGAAAGGGTAAGTCATCAGTCCTACTTGCAACTGAGACTTTAGAATGCTCATTTGTGACAGGTAAAAAGCGCACCAGTAATGATGATGATGATGATTTGGACCCTTCGGAATTTCCTGATCCCGCTCCCGCTCCTGCTCCTGCTCCCGCTCCCGCTCCCGTTCCCGCTCCTGCTCCCGCTCCCGCCGCTGCTCTCACGCTGGCGCTTCCTTCCAGTGCAGCGGTACCGACTAAAGACGAGTTGGCTGCTCTCTTCAGGACCATGTTCCCTGGAACTGTAGTGCGGAATTGAATACTTTGACCTTTTATATGCTGCTTATCTGTACACTGCTATTTCTACAATCATTTTACTTACCGTCCTTTACACATTCGTTTGTATCACCCGTTGAAACTGTCATGAAGTAGCTCTCATAATACAAAATTACATGGCATTGAAATATTGGGCCATCGACTCGAAAAGAATAAAGTACTTTCCATTTGACTCGATGTATGCGTGATGGCGTCACACTGTCGCACTGTCACATCATCATGCATGTTTTCGTTACCTCCCATGGCAGTTTCCTTTGCAATTCCTCTGCAACCAACGCGTTGCAGGTCTGTCTTTTTTGCTCCTTGGATTTCTCTGCACTCGAATCATGCAGCTCCAGTGTCCCACGCTGCGACCTGCCACATTATCAAGGCACGAAATAAAGAATTCAAATTGCAAGATACCTTACTCAATCAACAAAGTGTCTTCTTAACCAGCATGGACTCCATTCCTACTGTCTATTCAACAACTAGAGGCGTCTCGCGACCCAAGCAGAGAGAACTAGTATGTATTTCTTCAACTGTGGAGTTGACCCTGCTAAATCAAGCAGACACCAGTGCCATTGGTCTGTCGTGACCATTACGACGAATTCTTGTGCACAAAAGTGGATCTCTATATTGGCCACATCAAATCAGACCACTGCGACTGATTCTTTCGTCGTCTCGAATGAGACTTTATCACCTATAGCTTGCCGCAGGCATCACCCCAGGAAGTCAAGGATTACTGCAAGGCAAATCAAGATTTAAAGATGGTAAGATTCGTTTGATTATTTTGCGATAAGGACCTCTGTCTGATGAGTATGCCAGAAACTGGCCCGATTCATGTATCATGCTGCCCTTCCCCACTTTGCCGACAAGGGTATCACAGTTGCGCAGGCTAGGCTATCGACTTTCGATGATGCTGGGACACCCAGGTTCTGCAGGGCTCAATTCCTGTTGGATAAAGAGATTTATAGAAGCGCGTATTAGGTATAGCAATGTCAAGCATGTCTACAAATCCAAGCCAGTACATTGACTCACATCCGGAACACCGAGGAGCTTCGACAAATCGTCCGAGTTCAACGTTCTACGTGAACCACCATGGCCCATCTCATTATCAGGATTCCCCAGCCAGCTCTTCATGCTTTCCTCAATGCACTTGAGGAGATCCACCTTGCCAATGATTCGATAGGAATATCTGACCAGCCTGGTACTTCCGTCCGGTTTTGCCGCGGTCCGTTTTAAACTCAAAGGCCAACAGAATCGATTACATTTTTCTCGACCCCGTCCTTGGTTTATCGCAAGGACCAAGTCAAATTCATGGGTGCTCTTGAGATGAAATGGGGTCCTACAATGTTTGATCTTGGTTGGTCTTCTCATCCTGTGATGTCGTAGCCATTTGAATGTGTTCAAAATTGCAGGGTTCAAAATCTCAACCACCAAAGACCAGGGGATTCGCATTAAAATCACCAATCGCTCCCGAGACGTAGCCCTGGTGTCATTTCCCAAACTTATCTCCTTTGTTCCCCCAAAATCTTGGTTCGTCGTCAAGCGTGGTCTCTCGGTTGGGGTGTATCATGGATGGTAAGCAAATGTCCATCCACCTTGATGATTTTAACCAGAGTTCAGGAATACCATCCGCCCATTCATCAATGTTTATACTGCTCAATGGGAGCAGTATGCCTCCTTTGAATCAGCATGCGAACGATACCTTCAGTTAGCGTCTTTGACTGACTTGGAGGTCTACTATAACAGAGGTACTCTTCGAGCCATTCTAGGTATTGAAGATGAGTCGCCTGATGTATCGATCGCGGGTTCTGAATAAAAGTGCATAGTTATTGGTGTATCTATATTATTCCACGCTGAACATGATCATTGCTCAATTGACTGTCACTTTCCCCGCTAGGTTCGTCGTCGTATTCTTGGTCGGTATAGAGTTTGGAGTGTACTTGGGCAGACGGCGAGATGGCCAATAGGCGATGTTCCAAGGCCATCTTCAAATAATAGTCAATAGCGTGGTCTTTCTTGTGGAAGCACCGAATTCGAGCATCAGGGTGAGCAGTTGTAGCAGCAGTGAGCGAGGGCCTATTTGTGATGGTTGGCACGATACTACTCTCTGACGCTATTGAAGGTCATCTCTCATTTGCTTGTCAAGGACGACCTCGAAAGGAAGATGAGCGTGTTCATCCAGTCCTTGACGCTGCCTAGTGGAGGAGCATCATCACAACCTCAATGAAATCGACATCCTATGCCGCAGCGACCACATCTCGGTATGTTCGTGTCCTGTTTCCTCAATAGAGATCTCTGACGCTATTGAAGGTCATCTCCCATTTGCTTGTCGAGGACGACCTCGAAAGGAAGATGAGCAAGCTAGACATTAGCGATGATAGGTGATAAAAACAGCTCTGTTCTTGATCTTCATATATAGTATTCGAGTTGCTTTTCGACGACATAGTATGAAACTTGTGAGATTTAATTTCTTTTCAACGATACAGTTAAAGGTACAGAGTTGGCTCCGATGAGCAAACGTTCACGAAACCCGCACATCAACCTTTCAGTGATTCCTGGAGTACAAAAACCACGTAGAACAGCGGCGATAGCAGCCAGTACCCATAAACCACAATCATGTCCATTTGACTGGACAGGCTCAAGCTGAGCGAATAAGTCAGCATACGTCAAATGGGAAAGAGAATTTACGCACTGATAAAGGTCTTGCAACCCAGGGCTGTCCTAGGTCGATGTCGATGGAATGACCTTTAGAACCAGCAAGACCAACCAAGCGAGTGATGAGATTCGCGATTTTCTGCCAGTGACTTTAAAAGAGTTCACTACAAACAAAGAAACATACCTCTAGATCTTCCGACCAGGATTCCGCAGGGGCAGCATAACTGTCAAAAAGGTAGAGCGAACGGAATTGAGGAATAACCACGCATAGAACCCAATGCTGCTGCTGAATGCGATGGACTGGAATGATCCAGATATCCTTCTCCCAGTAGCGCTGATGCAATGTTAAGTTCCATAATCCTGCATTGCCCATGCAAGTTAGCGCCCAACTGGAAAGGATGCAATGAGAGGGAGATTGAATATGGAACTGGAGAAGCGCAGCGAGGCCATTAATACATCCACTATTGAGCCAACGATCAGGAGTGACAAGTATCTCAAGATCTTCGCGGCCAAAGTCGATTGTAGTATTTGGAAATCTACGAGGAGTTGTGGCATCGTCCCAGGGTGTAGATGGAGCGGGAAATGTCTCTTCCAGCCAAGGGACCAATGAGGCATCCACTGATTCAACCTGAAAAGATCTCAGCTGATCGTAACAAGTGATAGTCTGTAAAGAAGACTTACTGGGGGAACCCAGTCATACAAAAGCAACGCGTGAGCAAAGCGAGCCTGGGTTTGTGGCACTTCAATCTCATCGTCCGATTCCGATTTGTCATCCCTCAATTCTGAGTCCTCGTCTTCAGACAGTGGAGGATCCTCATCATCGGATTCAACCAAGACGGTCTCTGCTACTAGCTGGTCTGACGTCACTGTTTCATTATGTCCAACCAACGACAAACCAGAGTCAGCTAACTCGATATTGTTTGCTGGCGATATTGCAATGATCCAATGGCTAGTCGAAACGTCAAGAGTTGCAATGCGTTGAGCAGTCTTCAATGCTGTTTTCACAGCATTGTCGAACCGAATAGCACTGGCCAACTCATTTGTCCATCGTGGCTTGAGTTGCAGGAGGTGAGTGTAGCGCTCGCGAATAAGTAGGGAGAGATTAGAATCTGAACCAATGATATCAGTATCGCATATTAATGGGAAGGTGAACATACATCGAGGTGAAGTTCTAGTGATTTCGAGAGCTGTAAGCTGCCTTCCAAAATAACGACAAAGGTTATCGGCTTCCCGACCAAGACGTCGCTGCTCTTCAATGCAACGGTCGAGCTTGAGCATTGCCTTGATGCTAGATCGAACTGTGGCATCATCGAGCCATCGAGGTCGTGGTTCGCCGGGCTGGCCTGGAGTCGTCCAAACATCTTGCATCAAGTCGTCGCTGTCTCGTAAATGCTGAAGCTCAGAGGGTAATGGAAGAGGGCAAGGGATATTTGTTTCTGCGGTGGGCCAGTCCTGCAGTTTTGCTACCAGCATGTTGTACTTTCTAATATAGGCAAGAAGAGCAGGTTTGCGCTTTGCAATGGCTTTTCGCGTCTGCTGATGGAGTCTGGTGCCTGTAAAACATATTCAGCTGCAGCACGACAGAAAAAAAGGCAACTCACCAATGGTCTGATGTCGACCGCCAACAGATTGATCAAGACACTTCAGGCAACCTACCTGAGGGGCAATTAGGGGAATGAAAGTGTCCCATATGCCCTGCTAATTGCCCCCAGAGTGCAGAATATTTCTGGGAAAACTTTTGCCAGAATGTTTTTGAAAACTTTTCACATTATAGAATAATTTTGCATATTCATGATAGCATTTTTGAGAATGTTCACTGTCACAGGGTGTCTGGGGTCCTTGATCTAATAGTCATGATGCTTTATTCTCAAGTATTCCTTTCAAGAGAAAATGTTTCTAGAGAATATTATCTGAGGTTAAGGTTAGGGTTAGCTTCAAATTAGTTAGAATATTTTCCAAAACAATTGTCCTACAATAAATGAATATTCTCAACAATATTTCTGTCATGGAGGTGTCTGGGGTCCAACTATATATATCACCATAAAAACTTCTCTTATCTGTAAATAATTTACCAGCTGAAAAATATTCACTGACCTCCTTGGAAAGCTTTACTGAAAACATTTACAAGACCAGCTAGAGAATATTCACTGAATATTCTATGAATGTTTTGTGAATGTTCTGTGAATGTTCTGTGAGACTTATGAATATTCTATAAATGTTTTGTGAATGTTCTGTGAATGTTCTGTGACACTTATGAATATTCTATAAATGTTCATAAATGTTCTAACCCTTTGGAAAACTTTACAAGACCCTCTGGAGAATATTCACTGAATGTTCTGTAACACTTTGATGACTAAAAAATGTTTACACTCAAGTCCAATATTTGTGTTGACCTGCACTTGAATGATGTACCAAAACAATCTATATCAATCAGTGAAGTCTTGCTAGATTAGGAGATTGTTCAATATAGTAATAATAAAGATTTCAATCACCAATCCAAGTTGATTTTAATTGATTGATTGAAAATTACTAAATTAGGCAGTTTCCAAAGAGGGAAGTTATATTATGATTATATCTAGTAACCTTAGCTTAGGGTTTAAACCGCATTTTCACTCTAGTTCCTTCAGTTGTCCTTTAAAGCCTTAAGTGGTCACAAGAAGTCTTAAAGCTCTTCAAAAGGGCTATAAGACACTTCTATAAAGTCTTAAGATCCAACTTGAACCCTTCAAGATAGATGTTGAAAAATGTAGACTTGGTTAAAAAATTATTGAAGTGTTAACCAATGTAGACACTTAACCCTAGGCTAGGGCTTGGACCGCATTTTGGCTCTAGTTCCTTCAATTGTTCTTTGAAGGCTTAAGTGGTCACAAGAACTCTTAAAGCCTTTGAAAAGGGCTACAAGATACTCCTACAAAGTATTAACATTCAACTTGAACTCCTCAAGATAGAGGTTTGAAAAAGCGGACTTGGTATTGGAAACATTTGTTAACATTTTAGGAAAAGTCTCAATAGTGGCTTAAGGAGTCAATATCTTAAAAGACTCAATAGAAGATTCATCAATCAACCCTATGGTCCGGTCCTTATTCTGCAATAATCTTTTTTCTTTGAACCAGCCCTAAAGTCCAATATGTTAAGATACCTTTCCCAACTTTTTAACAAAAGCCTTGTAGCAAATTAACAAGCAACATTTTTTAAAAGGTCATTAATAGATTTGGCAATCAACCTTATGGTCCGGATTCAAATCTCCAATAAAATTTTTCTCTCAATACTAAAAGTCTTGATAGTGCCTTAACCAGGCCGAATTGGCTTAAGGTCAATAGATGATTCAAAAGTCAACCATACCTTGGCTATCCAAATCTCCAATAAAAACTTTTTTACTTTAGGGCTGGGTCCAAGATCAATGCATTCAGGTCAATTGAAGTATTAACAAGTCCTCAATAGTCCGGCCTTAAAGGTTAATCCACTGATACAAGGATTAATTGAAGTCTTAACAAGTCCAGTCTTAAAGTCTTAATATTAGTGGATTGACTTTTTGGAGTACTATAGAAAGTCAGTCATTTGGTATGCAACTAGGGGACTTGTCTTAACAAAAATGTTCAATATATGCACTAGTTTGGTTTGCCAAGGATCCAGCTTGATTGGACAGATCCACAGCTTGGAATACAGGGATATGTGTAATTTTGCTTTGGATTTTAGAATGCTATTTGGCCAATATCATCCTGCATTCTCATGGTATGGCTCTGGATATTTCAGGAATGAAGGAGACATACAATAGGCATGTTTTTGTTAAGACAAGTCCAACAGTTGTTTAGTAAATGAGGGACTTTCAATAGTGAATACTGCAAATATGCGAAATTTGTATGGCTTCCCTAGCATGCAGATATTAATGGATCCTTCTATAACATTAGGAGTAAGTTCATATCATCCCTAAAAGACTTTTCATTAAGCAAAGTTCCTTAAAGAAGCTCCAGATCCTAAGTGTGGTTCTAGGGTGAACTAGGTTTCTGAAATGTGTCTGATCCAAGATCTCAAAATCTAAATTGCACTGAACAGTCCAAGTTTTAGAGTGAAAAGACTGATATTAGGGTCCTAATGAACTACCCTAAAAGATAGAAGCATCAAGTTCAATCTACATGCAAGAGAGACCATACAAATTTCGCATATTTGCAGTATTCACTATTGAAAGTCCCTCATTTACTAAACAACTGTTGGACTTGTCTTAACAAAAACATGCCTATTGTATGTCTCCTTCATTCCTGAAATATCCAGAGCCATACCATGAGAATGCAGGATGATATTGGCCAAATAGCATTCTAAAATCCAAAGCAAAATTACACATATCCCTGTATTCCAAGCTGTGGATCTGTCCAATCAAGCTGGATCCTTGGCAAACCAAACTAGTGCATATATTGAACATTTTTGTTAAGACAAGTCCCCTAGTTGCATACCAAATGACTGACTTTCTATAGTACTCCAAAAAGTCAATCCACTAATATTAAGACTTTAAGACTGGACTTGTTAAGACTTCAATTAATCCTTGTATCAGTGGATTAACCTTTAAGGCCGGACTATTGAGGACTTGTTAATACTTCAATTGACCTGAATGCATTGATCTTGGACCCAGCCCTAAAGTAAAAAAGTTTTTATTGGAGATTTGGATAGCCAAGGTATGGTTGACTTTTGAATCATCTATTGACCTTAAGCCAATTCGGCCTGGTTAAGGCACTATCAAGACTTTTAGTATTGAGAGAAAAATTTTATTGGAGATTTGAATCCGGACCATAAGGTTGATTGCCAAATCTATTAATGACCTTTTAAAAAATGTTGCTTGTTAATTTGCTACAAGGCTTTTGTTAAAAAGTTGGGAAAGGTATCTTAACATATTGGACTTTAGGGCTGGTTCAAAGAAAAAAGATTATTGCAGAATAAGGACCGGACCATAGGGTTGATTGATGAATCTTCTATTGAGTCTTTTAAGATATTGACTCCTTAAGCCACTATTGAGACTTTTCCTAAAATGTTAACAAATGTTTCCAATACCAAGTCCGCTTTTTCAAACCTCTATCTTGAGGAGTTCAAGTTGAATGTTAATACTTTGTAGGAGTATCTTGTAGCCCTTTTCAAAGGCTTTAAGAGTTCTTGTGACCACTTAAGCCTTCAAAGAACAATTGAAGGAACTAGAGCCAAAATGCGGTCCAAGCCCTAGCCTAGGGTTAAGTGTCTACATTGGTTAACACTTCAATAATTTTTTAACCAAGTCTACATTTTTCAACATCTATCTTGAAGGGTTCAAGTTGGATCTTAAGACTTTATAGAAGTGTCTTATAGCCCTTTTGAAGAGCTTTAAGACTTCTTGTGACCACTTAAGGCTTTAAAGGACAACTGAAGGAACTAGAGTGAAAATGCGGTTTAAACCCTAAGCTAAGGTTACTAGATATAATCATAATATAACTTCCCTCTTTGGAAACTGCCTAATTTAGTAATTTTCAATCAATCAATTAAAATCAACTTGGATTGGTGATTGAAATCTTTATTATTACTATATTGAACAATCTCCTAATCTAGCAAGACTTCACTGATTGATATAGATTGTTTTGGTACATCATTCAAGTGCAGGTCAACACAAATATTGGACTTGAGTGTAAACATTTTTTAGTCATCAAAGTGTTACAGAACATTCAGTGAATATTCTCCAGAGGGTCTTGTAAAGTTTTCCAAAGGGTTAGAACATTTATGAACATTTATAGAATATTCATAAGTGTCACAGAACATTCACAGAACATTCACAAAACATTTATAGAATATTCATAAGTCTCACAGAACATTCACAGAACATTCACAAAACATTCATAGAATATTCAGTGAATATTCTCTAGCTGGTCTTGTAAATGTTTTCAGTAAAGCTTTCCAAGGAGGTCAGTGAATATTTTTCAGCTGGTAAATTATTTACAGATAAGAGAAGTTTTTATGGTGATATATATAGTTGGACCCCAGACACCTCCATGACAGAAATATTGTTGAGAATATTCATTTATTGTAGGACAATTGTTTTGGAAAATATTCTAACTAATTTGAAGCTAACCCTAACCTTAACCTCAGATAATATTCTCTAGAAACATTTTCTCTTGAAAGGAATACTTGAGAATAAAGCATCATGACTATTAGATCAAGGACCCCAGACACCCTGTGACAGTGAACATTCTCAAAAATGCTATCATGAATATGCAAAATTATTCTATAATGTGAAAAGTTTTCAAAAACATTCTGGCAAAAGTTTTCCCAGAAATATTCTGCACTCTGGGGGCAATTAGCAGGGCATATGGGACACTTTCATTCCCCTAATTGCCCCTCAGGTAGGTTGCCTGAAGTGGATCAAGACGCTCCCATTCAAAGAAACTAGCGATAGCTTTCTTGCGAATAGTGACCTTTAAATCTCGGAGCGAAACAAGAATCTTGGCAAAGTCCAAGTTGATACCAGCGAGCTCGTCAAACTCATCTGTAAGGTTCAGCGAGTTGTAAAGATTGGAGACCTGCTCCTTGAAACTGTCCTGACACGCTTTGAGTGACGTGAAGAGTGTAACAGCATCCGAAAAGGCCTTTCGTCGCTTGGCTTCACGTTTGGCAGCAAGTTTGGTGGGCGAATCTCAAGTAGCTGCGATAGCCTTCTGTGCGCGATTACGAGCATCTGTAACGGCCTTTCTGGCATTCTCAATGGTGGCGTCCAATCCCTCAATATCGGCTAGGAGGCCAATAACCTTTTCAAGCTCTTTCTTGATCTTTGCCGGTTTTGCTAGAATAATCTCAGATTGGGTTGAAGTGACAGGTTCGAGAGAAACCAACCTGAGGAAACGGAGAGTTGAGACTTGCGCTGCAGCTCCCATTGTTCGCGTAGCACAGAGAGAGAGATACCTCCATCATCGAGAATCTGCTGGGCCTTCTTTCCTTGACCCCAAATACCTTTTTTCAGCCAGGTGTTAATGAAATCGCCAAGTCCATCACGGAGCTCATCTCCGATCGAATCGGCCTGCCTATCAAGTAACCATATTCTGCCGTTTCTCTGTTAAAGTCAACATTATCATTAAACTCCAGACAGATGAGACATACCGCCATGTAACGTTCTATACCAATGAGCTTCCGCAGACGAGACCACAAGCGCTCAACTCCTTCCCCGTCAGTAAGGCCGAGCCTGCATTGAAGTCGGGGATTGTACACGAGCTGACAAGTCCAGCCATGGCCGTAGGCATGCATAGCAGAAGTAATGAATATAATTCGCGACGATATATGCAGCGGCAGCAAATCGTACTTTTGAGGGTCAGAAGAAGAGTATTTGATATCGAAAGACAAGAGGACAGACCTTGTCGAAGCTACAGTCCACGACACATCCAATGTCATAAACGACGACAACAGAGGCGTGTTGAGGGATCATGGAGAAGAGATATTCCAGCAGTGCGACAATGTACTTTTGCTGTTCTCCCGGAGTATCGATATTTGCAAAGAATAGAGGTATATCATGACGACAAACTAAAGCCATAAGCCCATTGTCGTCAAACTGTTTGCCTTTGAGTCCAGCTTGGTCGCCTTTGGCGGCGTGATGAGATTCCTGGCAGCCATCAATTGCACTGTCAGGGACAACAGGACTACGCTCTTTTGGAGGCCTTTGGCGAATTGCTTCGATGCGATCACCGACACCATCGACGAAAGATTTCGGAATGAAGTGTTTTGCATCATGGAAAGGCTGGTCGGTAGACTTGCTCTTAGTGTGACGGTGATGGAAATTCCCATCAGCAGCCACCTGAATGTCTCCACCCCTGGATCGTCAATTCAGTGCAGCTCATGTGATAAACAATAATAGACTTACTCGTTGAAAGAGCGTCCATACATGGTGCCACTGAAACAGGCAGGACAGCGCTGTTGAAGGATACGATGACATTCACCAGGACTCATAGCACCGGGCTTTATCGACTCAGGCGGCGCATCAGTAGGCTCAGGCGGCGCATCAGTAGGCTCAGACGGCGCATCAGTAGGGAGCTGGGCTCGAGCAGCGGCTATGTCTTTCTCGACCTCTGCGGAATATGTTTCAGCCACCAGAGTTGGCATTTTGTTGTTAAGCGCTTCTTCGATGGTGTATGGACGGAGAGTCGAAGGTGATGAAGTCGACGGTAGTGGCGATTTATAGAGAGGCAACAAAGGTCTTTTCAGTGCCTGAGCGATAGCGTCACATTCATCGACTGCCTTGTCGACGGCAGCCTCTGTCTGGACCGAAAGGCAATCATACCACTGTATAGCGTGTCCCAGACCTCGCCTGAAGGGCTCTTTGTACGGTTGATTCTAAATCCAACGTTAAAGCGGACAGTCGAAGGTGAGAATGGAAAAAGACGCACTTCAGAATTGAGCATATGATGACCTCAACGTCGATAAACGGTGTTGAGAGCTGCTGCTAGCGCATAAACAGCATCACAAGAGCGCTCAAACAATGCCCGGTAGAACTCCAACAGGGGTATCGACACCGCCATCACAGGAGCGGAAGGACTGGCAGGAAAGAACCCATTTGCCACGAGAACATATTGGACACTCTGACACTGGCAATGTGTCACCGTCATGTCAAGATAATCTTCAGAAAGTTATTCAGATAACCTGACTGAAAATAAAGAAAGACATACGATCATAATAGAGGCATACGATGTCGCTCATAGAATGAGAACAGGTAGGCTTATCGCAAGTGGTGCTGATTGCACTCAGAGGTACCGTTGCAAGGCCATGACAAGCATTGCGATACAGGAGATACGGCTCCTGCAATTTAGGGAGAAGGCGCTGCCAGGTTTCAAATGCAGTGTCGTTAGCCGCCTGGGTGTCGCTAATGATTGTTTCAGATTGTTTCAGCTCTTTCTCTGGTGGGACCTCCTTGGATGGTACTGGAACTGGGTCGTCGGACAGCGGTATGGGGTCCACTGACATATCGTCGCTCTGATATCCAGTATCTGGGATGTAGTCGTGGTCGCTCGTGTATTCAGCATGTCCTTTCTCGAACTCCTCCTCTTCTGCTTCCATTCCCCTTTCGAGTTGCTCTTCCTCCTCTGCCTCCCAAAGCATAAAGCCTGCAGAATCTGACGGTCCTGCCTCCTCATTCTTCCGAGATTCGAGGGCCTCCATTTCGCGTCTCAGCGTCCAGACTTTATCTTCCTGACCAGGGATTTTGACTAGATGTCTTGTTTGCTTAGCATTTCGACGTTTGATTGGACTGCGCCGGTGCGCTCCAAGTGGAAAAGTGGGGAGATTGTTAGACGCCATCACAGTGATGGTAAAAAAAGAAATGACACGTGCCCGATAGCGCACACGTGATATGTATTCGCAAGTGCTAGTTTTGTCCAGAGGAGCTTGCTGAACGTGTTCTGGCTGGTAAAATGGACCCAAATCAACAAGAAAAGGCTTCTCAAAGGCTACTAAGAGAGATACAACGGAAAATGGAAAGCTACCAAAGTGAGGGTCTGAGGTAACAATGCCGAGAGAGCAGACCAAATGCCGAACAGAATCTAGCCTTTGAAGATGTATGGACAGTTTGTAGTGAAACAGGGCAACATTTTCTATCATAATCGACGCTTACATGATGCTGTATATTTTGTTCCACAGAATTGAGGTCCATGATGAAATCCGTGGCGCCACAATGGTCTCTATCAATGCAGAAGTAATGCAAAACAGCAGAGAAGATACTTGATCTTCCATTAAACCAACAGAAACAGGAAATCGAGGTATCCTGACCGCAAGAAAGGACGGTCATGGAACTCAGGAGAGCAATATGTGGCGCCATTATGGTGAAGATTGATACGAAAGTGGTCAAAATCACGAGGGGAAGCTTTTGGTATTTGGGGTGAACAGTAAACATTGACAATAGACCAATTCCATACTCAAAGGAACTGTTCTGATTCTCAAATGAGGTTGAACAGGCAACATATTGTGCTTTCATGGCTCCAAAAGCGAGGTGTAAGGACAGATAGAGGTCTGGGAATGTCCCTGGAGCATTATACAGATAGGATATGCATATTACAGCTATCCACAAGCCTAAAAGAGCGAGTTCGGGGTTGGGAAGCCACGGTCCGGACAGGGAGCAATATTGAGTGACCCTAGGATGATCCTTCAATGTTTAACCAGGTCCCTGTCGATGTACAAGCAGTGCAAGATGGCAGGAACATATGTAATTGTCCATCCAATCCACGGAAATATGATATTGAGGAGTATCGACTGCAAAAAGGGACATGATGGAGCTCGGAAGAGCTATATGTGGCGCTGTCATCGTGGAGATCGATACACTGTGACGGTTCCTATCAATACAGAAGTAATGGAGGATAGCAGACAACATACTTGATTGTCCATTCAACCAATGGAAATCCAAAATAAAGGTTTCTCCAATGCAAAAGAGGCCGTGATGGGGCTATATGTGGCGCTGTTATCGTGGTGACTGATATGGAAGGGGCTCGGAGCATGAGAAGAAGTTGCTAGTAATCAGTGCAAACAGGGACCATGGATAATAGACCAATTCCAGACCTAAGGAGCTGTTCTGAATGCTAAGTGAGGGTTAACAGGCGATATATCGCGCTTTCATGGCTCCAAAAGCGAGGTGTAAGGACAGATGGAGGTCTGTCAATGTCCCTGGAGCATTAGTTAGGTAGGATATACGATGTCAGATGCTCAACGACGCGTAAATATTGTCTATCATAATCGACACGTAAATGATGCATTTTGCATGATCAAGGTCCATTACCAATTTTGTGGCGTTGTGATGGTCCCTATCGATGCAGAAGTAGTGCAAGATGGCATGAACATATGTAATTGTCCATTCAACCAACATAAATACGTCTTGACTCCAAAAAGGGACGTGATGAAGCCCAGGAGAGCTATATGTGGCGCTGTTATGATGGAGATTGATACGCTGTGACGGTTCCTATCCATGCAGAAGTAATGGAGGATAGCAGACAACATACTTAATTGTCCATTCAACCAACGGAAATCCAAAATTGAGGTTTCTCGACCGTAAAAGAGGCCGTGATGGGGCTATATGTGGTGCTGTTATCATGGTGACTGATATAGAATGGGCTCTCAGAGCATGGGAGGAAGCTGCTGGTAATCAGTGTAAACAGTGGCCACAAATAACAGAGTGTATTCCAGCTGTTTCCAGAGCCAAAAACAGAGAGATCGAGGTCGGGAAGCCGTGGTCCAGACGGGGAACAATCTCGAGTAACCCTAAGATGATCTCTCAACATTCAACTAGGTGGAATATGCGATATAGGATGCTCACGGCGCATATTGGAGCTTTTCATGAGCCCAAAAGAGCGGGATCAAAGTTAAGAAGCGACGGTCTAGAGCTTCTGCATGCAGCACCATGTATGAATGAGTAGCCAGTGATACGCACAGACCAGAATCAATGATCCTGAGGCACGGAAAGGAACGGAACAGCCCGAAACGAGGGGCAATGGAGGTCGCGAAACAGCTTTTCAGACCGCTGCAACGCAATATATTCCGCAAAACATCGCACAATACGATCAATAGGCGTACAACAGGCCAGAATCAATGATCCTGAGGCACGGAAAGGGACGGAACAGCCCGAAACGAGGGGCAATGGAGGTCGCGAGACACCGCTGTGACGCAATATATTCCGCAAAACATCGCACAATATGATTAATAGACGTACAATTACAAATAATAATGGCCTCAGAAGCAGAGAAAACAAGCTGGAAAATGCATTTTGGAGCTCGGGAAAAGACCCCGGTGGGACAAAATGACCTCCAGAATGGAGGTCAGCGACCCGATCGGGAATGACTGTATCGGCCCTTTGGCTGGAGAGGACCTCCAAGGTCCATTTCCCACGAACATCCTGGGGTACCTTCGAGGTCAAATGATTAGGTAAGGTCGTCTGCCATAGGTGCTTTTTAGAATCATAGTAGGATCCTTTGCAACCTGCGCCACATGGTACTCGATGGCCCACGGCCGCTATATGCTCACTGTCCAGATGTAGCCCAGGAAAGCCCAGGAACCAGGAACCGGAAATCCAGAACCCGTGCATTTGACTTGGAGCTACTGTAGTTTTCCGACCAACAGTTCGTCACGGGTCACACCGACCTCTGGCCCGAGTAGCGTGACCAGGTACACCATTCCCACGCGATTTTTGACCTCATTTTACCGCTAAATTCAAGATAGATTAATTTTGAGTTCTTTTCACTACAAATCAGCACCTGAAATTGCCTGATATGCGCAATATTGAGGTCACAAAATTTTGAAAAAAAAGCTTCAAAAGGATACATACATTATGAGCAGGTAATTTAGCGGTCTTATTTGCCTGAGAATAGGTCGTATCAAATCCTGATTCAATAACAATTTCACAACACTAGTAACAGAAGATGGATTCAAGCCTTGTTGTACCATTACCCATAATACTTCAGAGTTCCTACACCGCCTTGTGTGGCAATAGCCGGCCACGGATTAGAATTACTCTCAGATGAGTCTCAGTCAGTCCTTCAGCAAGGACTTACTTGAACCTCCTACCTTTCGATCTCCAAGATGATTGATTGACGAGTACTTACCCACCTTTCAACTTGGTCTGTTTGTTGACGCGGGGTGGGAACCGAGCATCCGATTGTTATGTAAACATTTACATAAGTTCTAGCACGTGCGGACATCGCGCTCGTCCCAGCGCTCTTTTCCTGGACTTTTTTTTCGCGATATTTGCATCCCAAGATGCCCCTAAATACTACAGGAGGTTGTTGGTATGGCTGTGACGTCAAGGAGATAGCAATAAACAGAGGATATCGAAATGGCGGCTGATGTCACTTCAATGTATCATGATGACGTTGCACCTACGACATGATACCCCTCGACACAACTTGAACACCATTACGTGCCACATTTGCTGAATTTCTGGTGACAGATGTTATCTTTATATTTTTTACATGCTTCATGCTCAATATCATGGTCTATGGACAAGTGACAAGGCCAGAAAGCATGACGCGAGATTGGCACGTGCAAATGTTTACATAACAATTTGATGCCCTGGTTCCCACACCATGTCACAAAAGAGACTCTATACAGGTACTATATCCGTCACCTGTACTAGAGTCTGGCTATGAGAGACTACTTTCAACTTCAAGTTCGAAATCCAAGTACCATTCAGGTGGATCATAGAATTTTCATTCATTTCGATTTTCAACAGGTCTTGTCAGAATCCGAGGATCCTGTCATCATTGAAACATCAGCAAAGCCCATGTGGTTTTTGTCTTTAGTACATGAGGCAGCCACAACAGGAAACAATGAGGCGGACAATGAGGATTTAGACTGATCGACATGCTTGATCCAGCACAAAGGCCAGGGGGATAACATGAGGCAGAGATTAAAACCTCAAGGCATTTGGACACGACAACATGAGGGATCAGAATGACTAGCGCATGGTCTCCAGTGTGAAACAGGCATGGAAACAAGAAGGCACTTAGTAAAGAAGGCATGGTTGTAGGATGTTTTACCTTGTTGAAAACGAACAGTAGTCGCATGTTTACAAGTATTTATACAGTAGTTTAGAATATTGTATTCTTTAGTCTTTCAATCTCATATCCTTTTACCATTCTATTTGCTCTAGCCTGTCCACAACCCATCGTCTTACCGAGGGTGTTCGTTGACATTAGGAATTGGGTTTTTAGTTTGAGTTCTCACAGGTCTGCAGCGCTTGTACATTATCTGAGAAGCCAAAGACAACCCTCCTCAAGTCATTGTACATCTTGGATCCCTTCAGACTCTTTTTTCCTTCTATGTGTTGGGACAAGATCCTCAATTCACGTCGTGGGCACCTGTTAGTTCTATTTTGTTTGCTATCACCGAAAAAAATGATCATCTTGGCCCACTATGCTGCGTCAATGATTGTGCATTCTTCCGAAGTCCACAAATATATACTCGGCTTGTACCAATCCCCATGACATATCATATCCTTTGCGTGTCTGGGTCAATGTGAGAATGTATTCTTCAACAAGAATAAATCTGCGGGACATACTTTGATTTGAGATGAGATATCAGCCCTTCAAAAGTTTGGTTTTGCGGATCTGGACACAGGATGCAGCAATATTCTCTCCAGACATTGCTCCAGGAATAAACAAGGGACGCACCTGTTATACTTGTTAGACAAGACCCATTAACTTTGCTTGCATCCGATTTCAACATGGTCAATCTGAGGTTTGTATGTTTGAACTGACCTTCAAGCTTGTCATGTGGTCGAGAAGCTCACAATTGGAGGGCTGGGATTCGGTCAGTTACATCTTGGTATTCTGGTGATCAGATACTTATGTATCCCAGGTTCACCATTTTATATGTCGAGGACATTATATGCCACAATAGGGTTTACTGACTCCGGAATTCACGCTAATTTCACCTTGGGATTTGAGGCAAAGAGGAGCTGGTGTCGAAGCTGAAGCGGATCACTGGCACTGATTCTGTTACTGGTTCCTGTAATTGCATCGACTGTGTCTTAGGTTGCCAGACTCTTCCGGTAAGGGCAGCAAAGTGCAGTGATGGAACCTAAGGCCTTATTAAGGGTGAATCTTGAAGTTAAGCCCTTAACACTTAGTAACTTCAAGTTAAGATGATCTTAAGGCTAGGTTCCCATCACATGGTGGAGGCGGTGTTAATTGTTATGAGTTGTATGGCCTACAAAAGTCGAGCTCTACTGTTATATAGCTAGCCCTCATAATCATCACCAGAGCCCTCTAATTCACCAGCCTCAGCACTCAATAATTCCATCAGTAGAACCTCCCGATTGAATGTTTTCTGATGCTGGATTGGTTTTTTCGAGGTTCCACTGAAGAGCAGCTCCAGTGATCATGGAAGCCACTTCTTGTTCCTTTGGTTTCTGCCAATAGATGAGCAAAGGCTGGAAAACACATCAAAAAAGTGCAGTAGAAGAGGGGACCAAGGAGTTCAGGGGGCTATTTTCAAATCTTGATTGGCATCATCTTATATCCTAATCACAACCCATTTTATCTGTCCCGTGAAATCGTAACATGTACAGTGCTGCTCAAAATGAATGGAATATCACTATTTGCCTTGTAACTTCACAGGAACACATCAGAATGACTAGGTATAAGTTAAGGATATGGTCTATGGCATTTCACCCAACTTTCTATGACAGTTTTGCATTACCATATAAGGCAATTGCCTCAGCAGCTGCATGTCCCTTTTGGATGTCAAAATTTCAGACTGTGGGAAGTGATTACATAATAATTCTGATAATATATTTAAAATCTATGTCAAATTCTGAGCCAGGAACAACTTGGTTTATAGAAATCCATAGAGAAATGAGCTCAGAATTGGATGAACAAAGTAGCTAAAAATGGCCAAAAGCACAAAAATATTGTGAATTCAGCCAAAAGTAGTGACTTTGCTCATGCAGTTCCAAGCTCATTTCTTAGCATATTTTTATGAACCAAGTTGTTCCTGGCTCAGAATTTGACATAGATTTTGAATATATTATCAGAATTATTATGTAATCACTTCCCACAGTCTGAGATTTTGACATCCAAAAGGGACATGCAGCTGCTGGGGAAATTGCCTTATATGGTAATACAAACTAACATAGAAAGTTGGGTGAAATGCCATAGACCATATCCTTAACTTATACCTAGTCATTCTGATGTGTTCCTGTGAAGTTACAAAGCAAATAGTGATATTCCATCCATTTTGAGCAGCACTGTAATATTGCTAATCTTCTTTGCCATTTACGACTATTTTGAAGCAATGAAACTGAGAATCAGATATTCAAAGACAAAACCAGTTGACAATGGCCGAGTGTTGCCTATGCAACAAGTCTGGACTTGAGTGGAAGAGGATGCTCCCAAGAACCTCTCATGGTTCCTACAAAGTCAGAGTTCTCCCTTTTGCCCAGAATCTGAAAGAGCTGAATTTGGCCTATGTTACATAGCTTTCTTGAAGTGGTATCGATTCCTCGTCACTGATCCAATCACTAGCCTTTGCTATAACTCTCTGATCTCTGATCAGCAACTGCTGCTCTACTCCTTTGAAGTCCACAATTGCATTTTCCATTCCCAACAGAAATGCATGATTAACCTTGAGAGGCTGGATCTTATCCATCCTTAGCTTGTTCTGCAGATAGAACACCGCAACCAGGGCAGTAAGGCCTACGCCAAGTGACCATATAATTGCAATCCAGCCCAAATTGTGTTCATTTCCGAATCTCCAGTGTGGCAAGACACTCCGATTGTCAGAGTCGCAACGAGCCACACTGGGGCAAGACTGATCATCTGATGTGCAATAAGTGGTAAATATTGTTGTTGCAGCTTTTACACCATCTGCGATGAGTGTCTGAAGTATTTGGGCTGTCATGGATGAGCTCAATCCCTCAGGCTGATCAAGCCGAGTCAAGCCGAGGGACATAACGTGGGCCATGCCTTGTGTAACAGAGCATACTGCATGACCAAGGGGTGATGGAACAGTCGAGGCATTGTTTGCATACAATGTGCGGGCTGTGAAGGCAATTGTCTCCACATGAAGCAGTCGTGGTACTGTATCCCATGTGCAGCCTATTATAGATCCTGTAGCATCCACAGCAATGATCCCCCCACTGCCAGATGCATTGATAATAGCATACATGGCCTGACTGGATCCAGTAAGATTGAAAGGACTGGTACTGGTGATCACAGTCTGCACAGGGGAGAATATACCCGGGTCATCAAAGACACCAGTGCCATTGACAATCAGGACACTGGGGAGAGAGCGTCCAGGGAATGTGGCTGTCCACATTGAGAGAAGACTTGGATCATTTTGATCAAGAGAGCATTGAGCTGTAATCTCAACTGCAGGGACTTCTTGCAGGCCCTCCGAGTAGTAGCCCACTATAGAGTATCCATAATTGTCCTTGACATAGCCTCTGCCTGGAACACCAGTGGTTGTATTTGCCATGATTTGATCTGCCGGTGATAACTGAGTCACTGGATGTAACTATAACATCAGGCAGGTACATACCGTAATATAGTCCAAGCTGCATGCCCAGCATAAATCCAGTCTGATTCATTGTAGTCCCAATTTGTTCAGGAATGTCAAGGGGTTCCAGGGTTAAACTGGCAGGATCTACACCACATGGAATCCAGGCACCAGATTTGATATGATCATACCACGGAACTGCTGTTCATCAGCAAAGTAATTCAGCTTTTGGACAACAAATACACACCAGGCTGGAGGATAGAGGATACTGAGGCAGTATGAAGTGCCATTCCAAGATAAATTATTCCCCACATCACCCTCCACTTCCATTTGAATGGGGTAAGAGGATCTAATCCCATGATCCCTTGCAGCTGCAGCAGTTGCTGAATTGTGAAACCACTATGCAAAAGGCTACTAATGTAGCATTTGACAGTGTTTTGCAAAGTAAATCGGAGATGTGCTGTAGATGCTGTGGCAATAACAACGAGTCCAAAGTTGGCCACTGCGGGATGCAGCTGTCCAAATTGAGAAATTCCCCAGTAGATCTCAACAATTCCTGTTGAGAATACCACCAGTGCGGCACCCCAGCAAACACAGAGACCACCATTAACAAAGAGAAGGAATAGGTTCCAATCAAGCTTATGGGTAAGGTGATGATCCAGAATCGTTGATATTATCGGTGAAGATTGTGGCCGCTCTGTGTCATCCTGGTACTGGCCAGGAGCTTCCTCACTGATGAAATTGTAGACATTCAGAAATTAGCCCAGAGGATGCAGTCAGTAAGTCTCACTGGGGTGAAGCCTTCATCCCTAATTGATAATGGTTATGAAGATTGAGCAAAGAAGAGGAATGTGAATGATAAGAAAGGAATCCAACGTCACAAAGGCTACTTGATGCGGGGACCATAGTCTAGATATATATTGGATCCAGGCACTGCGCAGTACAATTTAAGTAATATGTTCGGGAGCTCCATTGGCTTCAGGGGTGGTGGTTTCAATAGGTCTCAAAATATCTCTAGACATATTTAGATGAAACAATTATAGCATGACATGGTGATTCTGCCTGTATATAGTCTATTAGGTCATTTCAATATAAATGAAATATAGTTACATAACATGAGCGCTAAGTTGAAAGGTGAAACCTGGAGACTCCGAGCACCAAGTGTCAGGTCATAATTGAGTGAGACAATAGGTCATGATTGGGATCCTGTGCAAGGCCGTTTGATCATCTTTGGTGATCCAAACACCACAGACATTCAATGGTGGTCAGGGTAACAAATTAAATTGATGGCAACCATCCCAGTAATAAAACACACTAATGATGACAGTCCCAACAGAGTTTCATAGACTTGTACCGCAGTAGTATCTAGCCGTGGAGTCTTTCAAGCCAAGCTTCTAAGTGAAGACCAAACATGACTGAACCTTCTTGATGGCTGACTTTTGACAGTGTGTTAAGTCCAGAGTTGTGGCAAAGAGAATATTCTTGTGGTTGCTGGTCGTTGTTCCTTGTGTCCTGTCTGTAAAGGCATCACGGCTCAGTGTCTTTCAATGCCAGTCTATGAGTCAAAATGAGCATCATGAGGTAAGATCATAGATCACATGATGCATGAGATCTCGTGATGCATGTGTCATCTCAAAGCTATGTTATCATGACCAGTGTAAGGGCTGGCCAGTGGCAAGAACAAACTGCAATGGATGGAAAAGGAGTTCAGTTAGAGCATCACCTGATTGAGTCCAACTCATGCATGAATGTCAGCGGTTGGAATCATGGGAAAATTCACAAGTCTCGGACATTTGCAAGTGTGAATTTGGACAGAGTTCAAACTCCTACAAGTACAAGTTTGGCTTTTGAGAAAACATCAGGTCTTGAATACTTGTATGAATATTTGGATGGATAATTGCACAAATAGTCACAAAATGTCACACAAATATACAGGATATAAACAAGTCAATAGGGCATAGGACCAAAACAAGACAGACAAAGGTTCACCCCTCTGACTCAGCTTCTTCAATGCCTGAATCGTGCGCAAATCTCTCCTGAACTACCGCCTTGCAGACCGAATGATCCAAAATGATCCACACCATGTTTCACTGTCATGTCTAATCTGACATGAGAGCAGACTGGGAAGAGGTGGGAAAATATCATGTGTGCCAAGGGTGGCATATATCCCGGGCCTGATTTAGTAATTTTACGTTTATTCTAGGGTTGGAGCAGGTGACCTCTTGACATGTGCCATTTCTATCAAATCTAAACTCATCTACTCTAATCCTGGGAATAGATGATGTGTCCAGCCCTAGAATAGCTACCTCTCCAAATATACCCAGACTCACCCCAATATGCTCCACCTTGGGAATAATTTGGCCTGAATTTGGCTCTGATGGATATAAATGTTGCATCCTCAAGTCTAATCTGATAACAAAATGAACTTCTATTATCAAAATAGATGGTTGTGGCAGTCAAAGTATCATAGAAACAACAGTACATGTCTGAGCAAGTCTTCCCCGTGTTGCCAAGCTTGAAGTCCCAGAAGACGTCGGATGCAAACTTTACTGTAACCAGTGGGATAGAGGCCAACCATGCTGGTGGCAGATACGAGACCCCTCTGTATGTGAAGGACACTGAGTGGCATATGAGAGTTGATCACTTTACGGCTGAAAAACCACAGTTAAAGTCTCAGAAATGTGAAATCTTTAGGCCAAACCTAGGATTCCTGGTGTTCTGTGATGTCCAGGATGTCCCGCACGATCCCAAATCATCTCAAATAAAATTCTTGACCCTCATTTGCCTTTTCGTGGCCCTGTCAACAGTCCGCAATGCCAATTCACGCCGGTATACAGGAAACATCTTCAATCAGTCCGCAGAATCTTAATACGCGGCTTTTTTAGGTGCGTAGAATCAGCATCTGACATATACTTATATCACTAGGAATAAGTACAAGAGATGGTCACTTCAACAAGTGGTGAGAGTGCCGCAAGAGCTTCGACTCCTTCCCTGGCAGGATATGGGCTTCATGATTCAGCTGGGTCGGGTCGGAAACGTCGTCGTCAAGGCCAAAAATAAACTCTGGTTTACCAGGCTCTATCAAGGTTTCGATGAGGGCCCTGATAATGAGGCTAAATGGTAACATGCCTTTTGGATAGTAACACCCAACTAGAGCACCCAATTCTGGAAGTGCAAAGTGAGAACAGTTAAAATGACCTGAACACCGGCCTGATGAGCAACAGGTGGGAGCCAGACAATGGTCATATGATATGTTATCCCCATTGGGTTCTTTGATGGATTAGCACTGAATCTCACTGTGTCCCAACAAACGAGCCCCATAAATGGGGGCTCGTAACTGAGATCAAAATCGAATTGGCCCAAACTTCGCTGAGGCTTACCACATCGAAACCATGAAGGGGGACCAGAGCACGATATCCTTGCCCAGCAGCAACATACTGGCTGAGGTATCCCACCCAATCATCCATCGCAGATAGATATGAATGCGCCTCGGTGGAGTGATCATCGTAGAACCAGTTCTTGACATACTGATGTGCTCCAACCCCGTTATGGAAATAGCACGAATGTACAACCATGGTTGACCGATAGATACCACATGCTTGAATCTGTGCAAGATGCAGATCATAGTTCTCCATTACTTTGTGCATATCTTCATCATAGAGACGATGTGTTCTATCAGTGCATGCTAGACGCAACTCTGTCAGAGGGTCCATTCCCACAGCCTTTCTAGTCACAAGTAATCTTTGTGCCCGCATCAACACTTTTAAAGGTCTTTGGTGCATCATAAACTATTCATCCATTGCCCAAGCAATTTATTATGTCTTGTGAACTATCTGTTGACCTGGTAAAATGTATCTAGATAATCTTTTGAGACAATCTCCCCAAAAAGCATTCAAAACTAGTATCAGGAATTGTGCTGAGTAGCTCCCAAGTCAGTGCAAGGGTCAATAGTCCAGTGATTGGCCCGTCTATGTCCCCATATCGACCTCAAGGGCTGAATCAGTAGCAATTAATATCAAATCACCAGGCTAACACAACAAGTGGGACAGAAACTGGCAAGCAGGACATATGGAACTCATACATGTCCATTTGATCCCTTATTTGGGCTGTATTTTACATGTCACAGACCATCCTGGCTGTTGGTAGAGACCAAATGCGCCGCAGGCGGAGAAAATTTTCAATAAATCGGGCCTGTTGTAGTGGGAAACCTGTGGTATATTTTAATAAATATCAATATGAATCTTTCTGTGGCAATTCTAGAACCTTGGGTGCACTCAAAGGCCAGCTAAGGATTGAAAAGAGCCAAACTGTCATCCAACTTTACTCAGCTCATCAGCCGCTTCGGAGGTCTGAGATTTCACACAGTAGATGCATGTCTTTCAAGGTATGTCCTTTGCCCTTCCACTTAACCCAAACTTGATTATCTTGATTATCCACAGGTGTAAGTGGTAAGCCGATATGGCTGGCCATAAGGCGCTAATCAAAAACAGGTGATAAGAATCGGTCACAGGTCAGTAACACTATGGAAGACACCTATTAATTTTACTCTTATATCTACGAAACCTACCAATCCACGCTATCCGTGTACGTAGGTACGCCAGGGAGGCTTGGACCCGCGGATCATTTTTCATGATGCGATCATGTGGCTGTGCCGGTGAGTCTGTCATATTCTATGGCGTCTGACGTCCGCCAGCTGCGAGTAAGCATCCACCCGATGCACTGGAACATGGAGTCGTGAGCATAGAATATGATATTGACTTGTATATATAGAGTATAGGCTCTTGTCCTTAAACATCTGAACTACTTGTACCATATCGAGCGTAAGACCTGGACTAAAAAACACGATGCGCCCAATATCAGGTTTGTGGCCGCCGATGGACCCTGCTGACCCTGCAAGAGGGAATGCTTTCAGCCCTGAATGCTCCTGAACGTCCAAGAACTCGCAACGCCGAGCCTTGGCCGAGCCTGAGATCACAAACACTACCGAATGTTGGAACCGCTGGTACAGGGATGGCATGCAGTCCTCTGAGCGATGATAGCGATGCAGATGCGATGGGCCGACGATGCCCAGGCTGAGGAACAGAGGGTCATGTGCTTAGCGGCGGCGGGGCAAGGTATCAATATCATAAAGCTTGACAGGATCTTGTCGGTGTTTCCTAGCATTTTCGTGACAACCATTTATTCAACTCATCAGGGCCGAAGATGTAATGCTGTTCATGTCAATGCTGAAGTCCGAGCGCTAATCAAGCTGATGAATGTCTTTTTTCAGTCCGTGCAAACAGAGACTCTCACCGATGCATCGAAGATAATGAGTATTTCCTAAAAGAATGTAAATACACGAATGAATCGGGACACCTCCAGTGGAAGGAACTCTGACTGAAGTATGAGTAACCCGTTTAATCCAGGACATCAGTGCTGGCCACTTCTCCCCATAAATACCGCCCACTATTCCAGTTTTCCAACCTCTCTATCACTCTGCCTGGATCTTCATATCCCTATTCGCTGGCTTGGCGTCTTCACTTCCAATAGCTAATACAGTTCCCCCTTCACTCCAGTGTGTCTTCTCAATTGTGTCCATTAAACATGCTTGAGCTTGCAGGGCAAGGCAACTCAATGCGCCTAGTATACAGTACCGGGATATTCAACATCCACCGGTACGGCGTGACGGTATTCGGCACTTCCGTCGGGTAGACACGCCAGCGCCAGCTAAACAGGGAACGCCTACTAGTAAAAACGCTACGCCAGCCCGAAAAAAATCTAGTGGTTCGGATTCGGGTTCGGATTCGGGGAGATCGGATTGGGGTTCGGGTTCGGATACTGATTCCGGCGGAGACAAGGCAATCCCTACAACGGATCCGGTATGTCTTCCACCATTTGTTCTATCAAGTACCCCCAGCTGATCTACCTACTAGAAATGGATGGCGGCAGACCTTCTCTGTCAGCACCAGTCAAAGGGACTCGAGACAACCGAACAACAGGAGAAATACCGTGATTGCATGCGCGCGAAACATTATGTATTAAAGAGCAACGGCAACTGGTACTTGACAGCTTGATGAGTGTAGAGTACTTTGGGCGCCAGCATGGCCAGCGCCACAATTGACAATTACTATTGCGGCCAACAAGTTGTTCAAAACACAACGGATCACGCGGTACCGGCTTGACGGACCTGGCCCCCGAGCTAACCACAATCTGTCGAGAATCAATGTCAAGGTTTCTTTCTCCTCAGTCTATCAGTGAACAGCGAATGACATTGATTTCCCAACAGATCCTTGGTTCAAGGCAGTGCAATATACGGATTCACATTTTAATGGATATAATAGGATCGGGCACTCTAGCGTAAACATAATCTACCACCAATTCCGCTTTCGAATCCCGTCGCAATTGTTCCAAATGCACAGTTCGCTGAGCCAAAGTATCCCGAATCTCGGAGGATATCGTCACGGCTCCGGTCTCAACCAGTTTCTGCATAATAGCATCGTAGTAATCGACAGTCAAGCGCAACCGTCCCAATGTTGCACATTTTTCCAGAATTTGGACGATGCAAGCTTCGACTTCGAGATACGTTTCGTGTCGGTATTGCCAGAGTTCGGCGGCCGATATCAGCTCGATTCGAAGCTGGTCTGGCGCGGGTAATGTTCGCGACTGAGACACGACGATTGTGGCTGTCGTTTTGCAAAGAAGACATGGGAGCTGGCGAAAGAAATGAGACTGGTACTATCTAATGACGAAGCTATCAAAGACTTACGATTGGCAGCAGTTCCAGACGGTTTGACGAGGTCGGCTCGAAATTGAAACGACGGATTGGCAACCTGCCCGGGCGCAAGAGACCGATTTCCAACAGTATATACTGGCGGCAGATAAAGTACTGGTCCATGTTGTATGGAAGAAGCTTCCGCGGTTGGGACGGAATCTGGTGGGGGAATGAGCGTTTGAAAAGACGGTAAGATGGACAAATACCCTGTTGCGGTGCCGCAAGACCGTATGTCAAGGCTCTCTGTTGTCCAAGATTGTTCGATGATGCAGGACTCGGTGAAGCAGAAACAGTGAAGATAGAAGGGGCGAAAGTTCGGTTGATCGGACTAGTTCCTTGTCTGAGGACCTGTTGGGTCCCAGGCGCGATTCTCTGGGGTAACGGCCCAATGCTGGATCGCTCTCCCTGAGCTACTGCAATGCGACGTTGGTCCTGAACTATCGCGCCAGCTCTCTGGCCCTGACCTGTGTTATTCTGAACGATGCTGGGTCGGTGGTCTTGAACCAAGTTTGTCTGTTCGTCCTGAATCCAGACTTGCGGCTGTCCCTGACCCAGATCCGAGGGGCTCCCTTCACTATGGCTTACAATTAGAGAGGTTAAAGCATGGGACTGCGACATACGACTCGATCCTCCGGCGTTTGTTCGAAGACCTGCCATCGATATCGGAGCTCGCGGATGACTGACTCGTCTCAGAGATCGTAGAAGACTGGGCCGTCTCAGAGCCAGGAGACGGCTGGTTCATCTGAGAGACGTTGCATTGAACGACCTCAGAGACGCCGGATGCTGTAGAAAGGAAAGTTCAACAAAGATTCGTCCATGACGGAATCTGACAAACTTTGGCTCAGGTTCCCCATGGCGAGCCCAATCGACGAAGTATTCTGTGCAGCGACATTTGAAGTCGCTTCAGTGTTGATGGTGAGGTCTATGGTGATGGGTGACGAAACAGGTAGGACTACCGAAGCCGAAGGAGTGGCTGTAAGAGGCTGGTTCATCGAAGGAGACGTAGTCAGAGGCTGACAAGTAGTCAAAGGAAGCAAAGGCCTGTTCAAAGGATTTAGATGATGGTGGTTCATGTACAAGAAGAGGTGACCGACAAACGAGGAAGAAAAAGCAAATTGCACGTGCTGACGCCGCACTGGTACACATCTGAGAAGCCGATGCCTTGAATAGCGTTGACGCTTCCAGTCTCGCCAAAAAGAGATCTGCGTTGCCATCATCGTCAAATAGACTTCGGTTGCCACCCTCATGTTTCCTTTGGATCGTCAGATCAGCAATGTGTCAAAATTCCCTCTACAGCTAGGCTATCATCGTTGTAGTACTAGTCATGACAAGATGACATGACTGCCATGAGAAACTTTGAAGTCGCGATACGGGATACGTTTCTGTGGAAACATCAGCCTATATTCTAGTTTTCCAAGATGGAAATCGCTTACTCGTCAGTTCGTTCCATCATAGCCGGCGGGTTAAAACGCTCGTTGAGGGTAAACGCCGGCCCACTTTCGGAAATAGAGCGCAGATTCCTCTAATGGAGAATGTTAGCCTCGCGATGAATAGAGGGAAAGACAACAAGTCGTCCTTACCAGATTCTCGACGCCTTGAGACAATGGTGTGCCGCTAAAAGATGTAAATGTCCTTCCTTGCCGCCGGGATATCGAAGCATCGCCGACCTTCTCGTAGAGCTACCGAGGCAAAGAGAGGTCGACAATTGGAGAACCTTGGGCAAGCTGCAGTAGCCTACGCTGCCTGACAATGAGACGAGTTGCTCCGTGGTGGGATTAAGCGTGAAGCCCGAGGTCGAAGATGTTGCGAGAAACGAGCGACTCGGAAGAGCAAAGCTCACGTAGCTCCTTCCTGTTTTTCGAATCTATCAGCGCTGGTTTGGCCTTCCAGTATCAAAATCACGTACGGATGGCCTACAGGTTTCAACCTTCTCAGATCACTCATATCGTCTTTCATCCGTCACCGCAATCCTTTTTCTTTTCCGCTCGTCTGACCAATCTTCCTCTTGTCCTCGAAAGACCGGAAGCCAAATGAGAGGAATTCAACGAGCTGTTGATATCATTGCTGGACAATGAGGATGTAACGATGATTATGGACATGGACGGCGACGGAAATATATTGTCTTTCTGCTGATCGAATTAGTCAAACCTCCTTTCCGTCTCGCCATGAAGCACATACGGATCATAATGGGGTTCGTCATCCTCTGCATCGCTCTACCATCTCCCTCTGACACCGAGCACACTCGTCGCTGCCTCTGCCTCTTCTAGCATAGTCCTTCAGTCGCTAGTGGCTGCGGTGTCTCACGTAAACGGCAAAAAGGTCGTGTCTGACAAGGTCCGACAAAGCTCGACCAGGTATTACGAGCTCGAAAATTGCAGCCAAACTATGGAAAATCCAGCCATGGAAACGACAGAAGCAAGACACGACTGACTAGATAAGTATTGTAGAATGATTCTGGCATTGGTACTTGTCCGAATTGGAGCAGAGGTCGTCTTTCGTGGAAAGCGAGGGATTGCAGGATTCTAAGAGATGTGGCAATAGCCGAACGACCCGGAAGAGCAAAACTATTGTGGCTTCTTGTCCTGCTGTTAAATCTGTCAGAGCCCGCGTGTCCTCTGGTGTCAAGGTCGCGTACGGATGGCCTCCAGGCTTCGACCTTCTCGTTCGTTCGTCTCTCCTAGTCGCCTTTTATAGATTGGTGCTTCTATTTTGCTCTGCCCTACGCTTGGCAATCAAGTGGATTGCTCCGTGCTGTGGTTAAGCATCAAGCTCGAAGATGTTGCAGACAACGGAAGCGCAAAGGTCTCGTGGCTTCTTCCTGCTTTTCGAATCGATCAGAGCTCGTTTGTGCTTCCAGTGTCAAGGTCACGTACGTATGACCTTCAGGCTTTAATGTTCTGGTTCGTCCGTCTCTCATATCGTTGCGCACCTGAAGCTGTAGGTATCATGCATGATACTCTACAATTATACTGAGCATGCCATGTATGAACGTCTATGATTGTAGATCAGTCAGAGTATTCATGGCAGGCATAATTCAGGCAGGGCGAGCGGGACAAAGGGCGCACAATATTTGGAGTGGTTCAATCATTTCTACAACGTCGGGCGTCGCGTTTCGGCGCATTTCTCAAGTAGGACTGGTACTATTTCCGTGTGATAGATTGTTGGGATCAAAGTATGTTCGGTTCCTTTTGTTCATCCGTTGATGGTTGATCGTGGTTGATATTTTTGATGTGTTGATGACAGCTGGCGCTGTCATGCCTTCCGCGTCTCCGTTATCTCTTGGATATGTTTTCTCGGATATGTTTTCTCATATATGTTTTTTTCCGTAAATTTGAAAATGTTCAGATATATATTTTCCAGTACAGGAAACACTTAGTTTCCTCCTTTCTTCTTCTCCTTGTCAATGACCTTTGTACTGGCCATGAGGGTGACTTGAGAAGCCCACAGAACCTCGCAATGACGGCCTATATCAACCTGTATCTTTGCTTGACGGTAAGCATATGCATTGGCGGCTTCCTGCATCGCTCGGTCTCGGGGCAACGGCCCGACACCATTTACTCGGTTTAGCCATTGGTCCTTTGACCAGACCATGAAAGCGAGAACTCGCCGCATTTCCTCAACTGTTAGAATGCATTCTTCTCTCCATCTCTGGGCTCGAGCACGACTCTTACACCATTCAATCCGGAGACCTGTCAAACCCAATCAGACCGAAACAAGATGTAAAAGAAGCCAGCGCACTTTCTGCCATGTGAGCTCCGCTCTCTTCTTCGCTTCCGACCCCGATTGTTCTCCAGATCCAGCTTAGCTCGCGCGCCTTTTCCCCAGTCCGCCTGTTTCGCACCCCATTCTTATCCATTGCGTCTTCATCTATCAGGGCTGTGACATCGGCGTCATGCAAAACCTGCAATACTTCCTTCCATTGTGTCTTAATCAGAGGTGTTTCCAGGATAGCCAATGCCTTCCGGGCCTTGTGATAGCGAGCCTTGGCAATGTTGATCTTCTCATCAACTCCTAGGATGACTGTCTGAGAACGGGTTGAAGATTTTTGACCTGTGATATTCCTATCTTTGTAGCGCCACAGCTGTGTACGAACGAGCAGCTGTCTTCGGATTTCACCTACGGAAGGCCCTTTTCAGTGATGTATGGATAATAGTCATCAGACCTACCCAGGGCCTCGTGAGCTTGCGCGAAACGTAAATCCCACTCGACAGATAGAAGCTTGTGATCCACAGTAATCCCATTGGCGCGGCACTCGGATGGCATGAAGAGGGACATTTCGTAGGCTTCAGTACCACCTGAATCGGCATTTGAGTCCTCTTTTTGACGGACAAGGGCAACGGCGGACATGTAAACATTCTGAATGTTGTACCAAGCTTCAATCTTGCGACGTAAGCGGGGTGTCAGCTTCGATAACCTTGGCGCGCTGGAGATCTGTCGAATGTGGACCAAGAACAGCAGTTTCTCTGCGGAGACGAGCTTGAGAATCCTCAATCTCAATTCCCTGCATGATCATGCCACCAGGTGAGACTGTGTGTTCAATCTCGCGTGTTTCAAGAGCCTCACGAGCAGCCATCTCAAGACGTACTTTTGCAAGAGTAATGGCTGTAGATCGTGTCAGCCAAATTATATAAGCAATTCGAATGGAACTCACGCTCCAGCGTTGGCTCGAATGGGTTGACCAATTGATTGTTTTTTTCCCAAGCCCTGACATCTTTGTCCCATTTTACCACCAAATCAGGATCAATGGACTCGGAGAAGCTTAGGAAATGGAAATGTTGCCGATTCCGACCGTCGACAGTATCTTCCAGTTTGCGCCACAGTGAAAGACCTAAATGTAAATGGATCAATTCAATTTCAATGCAAAAAGCAAGAAAGCTAGATACCAAGAACAGTGACCTTACGCCAGTTATAATCGCCAAAATGGTCATCGAGAGTGTCACGTCGAGACCCAGGGCCCATTTCCTTTGTACTGGTTGCAACAGCATTCACAGCTGCCCAGCCTCGCTCCGGTGCCTCTCCATCAGTGCGACCAACGGCTGGAGTAAAATTGAAAGAGAACCGAGTCTGACAGATGGGAATATGGGCCGGCAAGTGAAATTTGGGTACAAGATAGCGGATGCTACTTGCAGTAGCAAAACCATAGGTCAGGGATGTAGGATATGTGAGGCAGCGCTGCGCCAGGTTCTTTCCCCATTGACAGGCAATATCGTACGAGAGAACAATAGCCCGGGGAATGTTTTGTCGCATGCTGGACAAGAAGAAATAATCCATGTTGACATATCTATGACAAGGAATTAAAGTTGCACAAAATACTGAGTAGAAATCACATACCTCTCGCCTTTCTGAAGATCTCCAACAGACAACGGGCGCTTCATATCATGACGACTGCATTCAACGGTCCCGACACCAGAAGCTCGAGTACCTTTGCCACCACGCATACTAGCCATCTTGATCGCATTGTGGTTATTGCAGGTACTTGGCTCTTCAACAATTACACCACCAAATTCGGCAAGATGCGCCTTAAATGCCGACTCTTCGACAAAATAGGCATATCCGCGATTCAGGCCCGGATCACGTATGTCAGTGGAAACCTGCAGGCCTTTGAGACGAAAGTTTGCATCAATTGCGAGGAAGAGTTGATAGATCCAGCTGGAATCATTCATTGAAAGTTTGAATATTCTAGAATTAAACTCACCTATTTGGACGTGTGGCGTAGTCCTCCGGCAGATTTATTCCTGGATGCGGACAGGCTGGGCACTGGACAGCACATTCTCCAGGCTTTGTTGTAGCAACTCCACCAGCATCATGGCCTCGACCAAATCGCTGCATGAGTTTAACATGGCGAAACTCGCGGACCATGCGAAGAAAAGCTTTGTATCGATCCTGATTTCTATTAGTCTTGTTACGTGAGTATTCCGGGACTCACAGGTGGATCGATGGTACCAGTATTGTCAGTTAAACGAGCCAGCGAGTGATAGAACTCGAAAGCTGAGACCTTGGACATGAAGCTCAAGAGCTGAAATGTCTTGAGCACTCGAAATGTTGCGGCAGTCTTCGGAGATGATGTGGTAGCCGGAAAAAGCCGAGCACGTAAAAGCTGAGTGACATGATCCTGCCGACCAGCACATCGGCAGAAGTCCACTGCAACAGTATGAATCCCGTCGATGTCAATGATGATGAATTCGTCCTTGGAACTGGCCTGCTCAGGAAATGGACAACTATGGCCTGGACTATGACCGACTTGGTATCGCAATCCAAGGTCTCGCAAACTGGTCTTTTCAAAGAAAAGGCCAGTCCAATGCTGTAAAGGAACCGCAATAAATATGTAAAATTGAGTTTTAGAGCGATTTCTTACTTGGATAGTATGCATAGGAAGTTCCTTGTGTCCTTCAACCATGCATTTTTGACAGGACATTGGTGACAACTCGCATGAGGTGCAACGTAATGCAGTTGATGCTGCATCAGCGCCACATTCACATGCAGAATTGGCTTCCTCTCCACGACCTTCATGACGAATGAATTCGCTGACAAACAAGTTGCGCATTGCTGGGTCGGACCATACACGAAGGGGGTTGTCCTGAATGATAAATAAGGCCAAAAATGATGAGAAGAAACAAAATAAGACTCACTGAAGGTCGATCACGATCCATATCATCAGCTAAGTCAGAAAGAGAGCACACATGGTTTGGATCACGCGCAGAGAACCCCAGAGGTTCGTCAGGATCTGTTTGAGGAGGCAGAGCGCTATTCCACTGGAAAGAGGGAAGATCGGGAGCTGGCGCTTCAGGAATGGTAGACCTGGCAGCCCGAGAAACATTGGACGCCGTAATAGTTGAACGAGATGAACCAATCCGTCGTGTGGATCCGGTGTGAAACTCTGTATGCTGATATCTATCAGGAACGGCTACTGGAGGATGACCTGTTCGACCGAATAAGAGGTCATCAGCATCGAAAGACTGAGGGCCACGTTTGAGACGTCGACTAGACATTGGGCTGGTGGCTAAATTTATGCTAACAGTCTTATATACTGTAGCATCTCAAGAGGTCTCGCACCATTATTCTGTCCACGTCATTCATTATTGTTCATTCTCGTACCATTTACAATCTGCACCATTCCTCAAATTTACCTCATACCGCATGCCTTTGCTTGAGTCCAAATTCAATCATTGGCTTCAACCGGTCATCATCATGTATTTCCTTTTATGCTTCTGTCCTTGAATATATCAGAAGTCCGAGGCATAAATAGAGGGTTATAGATGGTCTAGAAGGTACTTTGCGCCACATATCTGAAATCGGCAGTAAGGATTGTCGGCTTACTCCAAAAACTATTTAGACACATCTATGACAGGCTTCGAGGTGATTTAATGGATAATCCGCCTTCATACAGCAACATTCAGAGGCAAGAACCCTAGAATCTCAATATCTGGTCCTTGAAACCTGACCACTCCGGCGGCCATCAGATGGGATCCAGACACTCGGATGATGAATTAGAGACTCAAGAGTATTCTAAGATTCATCTAGAGCAAATTTGACCAATTTATTTTTGAAAGATGCAGTTCACCATACAAGTTGACCCAAAGCTCACATGCGGTTTCAGCATATCTACAGATTTTTGTGGGATGATAACTCACGTGGGTAGGGCTGGGCAGGGGAGTGCAGAAATATACTTCTATACTTCAGAATCGATTTCCGGGTGTTATTTCAACCGTCCCACCAATATAGCGCTGTCTACCGAGTAAACCTCTAACAGTCGGCGCACTCAGCGCCTATTACCATATCGGGAAGAACTTGGCCGACCCTGATTTTCCGGTGACTATGGAGGGGCGCTCGAGCTCGGAAACTGGCTTAACACAATTCCACTCCATATCAAAGCACTCAACCTTCTTCCGCCCAGCACTAGATGCCAACAATGGGGAGAAATGCTGTGATAAGTCTGAATGGCATTCAGATTGGCTGTTGTGCCTGACCTGAAGAGCTAGAATTTCAGGATTGCATACACAGTTAATGGTTCAATTTCAGGCAGAATTTCGAGCTATTCCACATCCAGGATCGTTGAAACTGAGCCAATATCAGGACAGTAGACATGGGCAGTATCTCCAGCATTTTTTTATTTTGACACCCCAGGAAGATACCTGACATTGGAGGACTAAAATGAATCTGACATCTTGATATATAGCCCCTCGCAGACTCATGAAGGCAGCAAATAGAGAGCAAAATGCTGCTGCTCATCTGCGGCAAGCATCAATCAATCACCCAATTTGCAGGTCAGCTCTGCTGGACTGATGATTCCACTGCATTGGAGTAACCAACTCTCAAAAGGAATCCCGATCCAAAGGCTCATACGAATCCCTGTCATTTGTTGAGCTTTGGGACTCATTTCAGGCTAGATTTACATCCGAGAACATACTTAACTATTGCTATCCAGCCTCAAAAGTGCAGTAGGACCCATATGTCAACATGTGAGCTTGAGATGAAGGGAGGCGGGAAGAAAGTAGGTCGTGCGACAAACCAGAAAAATTGGCTCAGAATGTACAATTGCCTTAGTGAGTCGATGGCTGACCTCATTGTTGTACAGAAGCTGCATCAATTGCTCCATATTATCCCTTGCCATTTCTCTTCCCCACATTTCATGGATTTCCAGTTTTGTTCCAGCTCGATACCTTCAGACTCAAAGTAAAGTTTCGACTGGCCTTTTCTGTTCGCACCGTTCGGATCTTTCCGATAACCCAAAACGGCATATCAACCGAAGCACGGGACCCAAACCCGACAGCAACAGCGCCCATAGGTTTTTTCATTCCCGGTTCCGCAGCAACTGTCATTCTAACGAATATGGCAGCACATGCCTGCTATCAGGTGGACAACAGAGGCCGAGTTAAAGGCCTTGACCTCATGTCTTGCCAGCTATAACGAAGCAAAAACGGCCAAGTCGCAAGCCGTCTGGGATCAGCATTGGAGAAAGGTCGATGCCGAGTTCTTTGCTGTATCGCCTTTGGTGGTCGAAGGGACTTTTGACAATGAAAAGTCGCTCCAAGATGCTCGCGCTGCTGCTATGAAAGCGAAAGTCAAGGTGCATCATTTTCTTCTCTGCTTTCAACAAACTCTGATGCTATTCAACGACCAGCAAATCAAAACCTGGTTCCAGAACAATGCTGTCGGATCCACGACACGTCTCAAAGCCGACCCCGAATTTCATTCTGATCCCCAGGGTCCCAAGCGTGCCAAAAAGGATACCGAGGTATTCTCCAACAAGAATTACGAGACAAAGGTCAAGCCACTGGTCTCCAAGATCCTCGAAGGTCATGCTGAAGCTGGAGATATTCTTACCGCTGGAGACCGCCTTCGCATCGTCAACCAGCAGACCCGAATAGTCTTGGATTTGGAGGATGAAGCGGTCAAGACAGATATGAAGAGCCTTGCGACAGCGAGCAAGCCCAAGGTTCCGGATGTCATTGCTGAGCGAACACCCGAGTCGATGGCGAGGTCGGTCATATTTGCTTCCAAAACGCTCGATGCTGATTCTGGATTCGTTCAATAGGGCGATCAAAAAGGCGCCAGCTGCTATAGAAGCTGGGCTGCAAGCTTGGGCGGACAAGGCGGGATGGTTTTTCTCAGTTGTTGGTGGTGGTCCAGATCCCAATAACAATGGGAAGATCAAGACGATATCGTGAGCTCTTTTATCTTTGTGCTCGTTGCATTGACTGACAGAATCATATCCAGCCTCAATGTCGGTGTGAATGATGCTGGCCTTGTCTTCAGTGAAGCATACCCGCTCTACAAGAAAGAGGTACTATGTCCGTACACAATGTTTTTGGACTCTTCCTTCTGTGCGTATCCTTTATTCCTGTGGTGAGCATCTTCTGATTTGTCTGGTGTAGCACCCGAGCTTCGCGCTCTGCGAACTATTATACTGAAAGAAGAAGAGAAGAGCAAACAGGACATGGACACAGCAGAGGATAAAGACGGAGAGAAGCAGACAGAGAGCGAGCCGGAACAAAGGGCAGAGACTGGGTCAACCAACATTATCCAGACCGTCGCTGTTGAGAGCGCTGGGTTGCCAATGGGTCCACCAAACAATGACAATTCCATGACAGCCAACAAGTCCACTGCCCCCATTACCGTCGATAACCTTCATTCATTAAACGACACCCAGTCCATCCCAGATGCTGGTATCGCTCCAACCTCCTCCATTTCCATCGCAAATCATGAGACCTCGCCTCCAGCACAAAATATTGACTTGTCTCGCTCTCCACTGAAACATTCAGCCCTTCCATTGTCTCAGAACAGTGGTTCAGCAGGCGTCCCAAGCTCTTTCGTCAATGTTTTTCTCGACACCAATTTGGATGACGTTTTGGGCCTTGGCGATGACGACCACGAACTCGAGCTTGACGACGGCGCCAAGGAGAACCGGATTCCAAAGCTCCCCGTCTCTCATTTCCCTACGTCTACAAAGCCAAAGCTCCTCAAGGCTAAGGACCTCGATGCCCAGAATCGTAATTCTGCTGAGCTCACCACGAAGCCGAAGCCGGAAGCTAAGGCCAATCCTAGCGCCAAGCGCAAGCGCGAACCGGATCCATCACCGGCATCTGGGGTGGATGGTGACGACCAACGGCCGAAGCGCTCTCGTCGAGCCTCTGACAAAGTCGTTGAGAACAAAAAGTTCGCAGAAGAGAAGAGACTGGAAGCCCAGGAGAAGAAAAAGAAGCGTGAAGCGTTCGGGGGTCAATCTGGACGAAAGCGTGGGGCAAAAAAGAAATAGCTGTATTATTCTCAGCAATTGTATTTGATATACTTCTTGAAATGTATTTATTGTCAACGGTGTCATCTTGGCTATTACGTTGCAAGTCTGGTTTGAGCGTGACCTTCAAGTTGATTGATCGCGAGTCCGCGACCGTCGACGCTGTTTGTAGCTGTCCATTTGTGACTGTCGTGGTCAACTGAGACGAAATAAGGGCTGGAAATGGCATACCGGTTTCATCATTCCTGGAATTACCAAGTCCTGGTCATCAAACATCTACAAAGTACAGAAAATCCATAGTTGCAAAATTGAGGCGGTACATAACCTTTTCCAGAGAATATAATGGATAGCGGAAAGTCAGCAATTCCCCAATGCAGGCAGATTTCCGTCAAATAAAAGAACAGAAAACATATCATGCATGAGATCTTACCTATAATGCTCAAGAGTACGGTTGATGCGCCGAGAAAAATCGAATTTATTCCACAAAAAATAAAATAAAGGAAGAAAAACATATCATACAACCTCCGCGGAAGTATAGAACATTGACAGTCAAATTTTGATGGCGGAAGTTATAGCCGAACAACAGAAGTGCGAGAAATGACAATGCGACACATAATTGATGGATGGAAGTGAAACCGAACAAATGTCCCGCTCCGATCAAATCTCCAAAGAAGAACAACAACATTACAACCCCGAACAAAAACCAGAGGCGCGAGAAATCCCAAAACCCAATTGCCCCGCTGGTTTGTGCCCAATAACCCGCCAGATCCAGCCAAACCGCCCGCTCATTTTGCTGCCAGCCCAGCATCATGCATCATGAATGTTGTAAGATCATAGACGGGCATACATTGCACCTGCTCTATAATCATACACCTTTCATGCATAACAAGTACATCTACGCCTGCGTTGCGTTTCATCCATCGCTGCGGTTTTCTTTCTTTTCCGCAGATCGACCCGTCGCCAAATGAAACAGTAAGGAATTCAGCGAGCTGCAGAGGCTTTGATATCCTTGCCGCGGAGTATGGAGGTAGCGATGATTATAGGCATGGCCGACAACGCAAATATATCGTCTTCCTGTAGATTGAATCAGTCAACGCTCATTTAGGGTTCGGCTTGAAGCACGTACGGATGATGATGACGTCGTCAGCCTTCGAATGCCTCTTCTATATCTTCCTCTGACACCGAGCTCGGGTTTTTCCCTCGTCTCTGCTGTTTCCTCTTCCGCCGCAGTCCGTCATGCGTTTGTCGTCGCGGCGGCTCACGGAAACCACGACAAAAGTTGCGTCTGCCAAGGACCGACAATGCTCGACCAGCTATTGGGGATGCTGCGGAAAATTCAGCAATAGAAAGGGCATACCGAAGACACGACTCACCGATATTATAGAATGATTCCGGCATTGGTAGCATCGGGCCCAAGGTCGGCTTTCGTGTAAAGAGGCCAGAGTGGAGGGGTGCAGAATGATTCTTGGAGATATAATAGGTCGCAGCTGGGAGCATGGAGGAGACGGTGTCATGCAAGGCTCAGGCTGGCGACAGGTTGGATTTTTCGCCATAAAATCAAGTCGGATTGATTCGGGCTTCAGCTAGCGAAAAGCGTGTGATATGATTCATGAACGGATTATTTTCTTCGAAGCCCATGGTGGTTGCATTGAGTGAATATGGAAATATAGCCCGACTGCGCGCCGGAGCTCGTGGTGACGATGAAGCCGGGTAAACCTCGTGACGCCATCGCTCTCGAGCTCCTTGGACCTCAAGAGGTGTGCAAAAATTTGTCCAGAGACACGACGTTGATTTATGGTTTAAAAAAGGTCCAGGAATCCGAATCGGAACTCAGTTTGTTGATATTCTCAACGGATCAGCCGCAATTTCCTTTTTAGTAATATATTTTCGAATTTCCCACCCTTTTTTCTGATATTTTTTATAGATGTTTCCCACCATTCTGCGTCTTTTGTAGGCTCGTGACCAGCCATTTCAAACTCCGCACAGCTACGTTGTGAAACGGCTGGTGAGCAACCGGCGTCACACGGCAGGGTCACGGAAATTGTGACATTTAACTTAGCGAAATTTCATTGATTTTTTGTTCGCGACATTTATTTGACCTCCTCTCTTCATTTTTCCTCGTCCAAATGTCACAGGTTCACTACGAATTAATGTATAACCAGTCCAGGCCAGTTTATTGAACAAATAAAGACTTATTCGTCGTCACTATCAGCGCTGTCAACGTCATCCTCTTCAGAGTCCATGTCGTCCATATCTAGCGCAACGTCTTCTGCGTTTTCACGGCGCAAAGTAGGTTCATCATCTTCTGCCATGACCCTCTCAAATTCACCCTCATCCTCTTCACTGTCCTCAGAACCTGAAGCACTGCTTACTGAAGTGGCAATGGGTGATTGAGGCGGCGGGGTACCATTCTGGGATAAGGAGGGAGTTTCAGCATTGGAAGAAGCTGTTGATGTTGATTGAACATCATGCATGTCGGATCCTGGTCCCACGATTGGTTTGACATGCTGTCTCCGGATTTGTAGGCGACGGAATGCTGTATTATACTCATCAAGCGGATTGGATGAGGAATCGGTCAGGGCCTGGAGACCGACAGAAATGACATCTTTGACAGGAGCATCATCATCGTCGAGTACACGTCCAGGCTGAACCTTGTAGACTCCGTGATCCTGTAAACTTGTCATGAGCAACTTGATGTCATCCCGAAGATCCGCAGGTGCGTGAGTGCTGCCTTGATATGATCCCAAAAGATCTCGCATAGTGTTTGATAGCTGGCGCAAGACATTGACACACGGAGAGATCATCTCCAACCACTCCCAAGAGGCGCCGCTTCCGTGAGCCTTGTAGAAAGTCTAGAAAGAATGTCAAGTTGATTTGTGGCGTAAAAGGTTGGGCGTACGGACCTTGATCCAGAAATTATTATGCTCCTGCATGAGATCAATCTCAATGAAGCAATTGAACCGTCCGGTCGGGTTGACGACCCAGTTACGAAGAACAATGGCCCTGAATACAAGTTAATACCGGTATTCGAAATGTCATGGAATCTATCAGGGAAGACATACGCAAGTTCTTTAGGCCATACACGAGTCAGGTTGTGGATTATATGAAGCATTTCATAGGCATACTTCGTTCTGCCATTGCCCTGGAATCCTAGTGCCCAGATCTTCAGAACAAGGAGCATTCTTCCAGAATCACCTGCTTTCACAGCGTCAGCAAACTCTCGACTAATCAACCCATCCCGAAGGAAGAGAACCGCATTCTCAAAGACCATATCTCCAGCGGTTGGTGGTGCGGCACCAGATTGACGTTGCTCCCAACGTAATTCATCAACCTTCTTTGAATCCGTGAACTGGGTATAGATCTCGGTGGCATATTGTTTCAATTGTCGAAAAGAGGTGATTTTTGTGGCGCATTCCTCGATGGTTGCAAGGCCAGAGACATGAAGAAGACAGTGGAGAACACGAGAATATAGCGAGACAAATATGAGGTCGCGGCAAACCCGGAATGTTGGGAGAGAGGTGTGGACAATTGGAAGGCGGTGAAGGCAAGTGTTGTGGAACCAAAGGCTGCCTGGGTTACGAGCACCACAGTTGGGCTTTCCCCAATGCGTTACCAGAAATCCGTGTGCATCGGCAATCTTTCCATGAAAGAGACCCGGCATCCAAGCCCCCCATCCAAAGCTCGAGAAACCTCCTTCATGACCAATCCGTATATTCAACAGTGCACGTAAACGTGCTATTGACAGTTGGTCCCCTCCTAAAAGTTTTACCCAAGTGTTGAACAGAGCCTGCTTGGTCACATCGAGTTCATCGTAGAATGCCTCTGCGAACTCGGCATTTCCGACGATTGTGGCCTCGTCAACATTGAAAGCCGTAACTGGATGGATTGGTGTCTGATGAACATCAATAATGGTGTCTGACTTTGGTTGTGCTTTGTCGAGTTCCTCTTTGAACTTCTGAAAGTCCTCAGGACCGTAGGTAACGAGTATCCGAAGAATGGTGTGAATAAGACATTGTTCAAATAGTCGAGCCTCGTCTGTCGTATGAAGGATGTCACTGATTTCCAATGGTGCTGCATCTATAAAGGATTTCTCGAACTCCTTGAGCTGCATATGTTCAAGACGTGCCTTCCAGAGGGGCCAGATCGTGGAACAGGTACCAGATTCCAAGGAATCTGTGGCGATATCAGGATTGAACTGATATAAAAGGAAAAGTGAGGAATACCTGTACGACCAACAACCTGCTCTGAGATTTTGGAGACCCAGTTATTGCTGTTTTCATAATGAGTGGCGGGACCTGCCATTTTCGGACTTTTTGGCGGCAAACCCCACGCTAGGGTTACATGTTCAGCAGGTTCGCCTGGGCACATTTGTGGATGGATTTCTATAGTTTTTATATCGGACAGAAGCTATCATTTTAGTGATGATTCATGCCAAAAATTGCGACATGAAACGGCCGTGAAAAATATCATTTTTACTCAGGGCGGGCCATATTGCACTGACCGCGCCTTCATCAGTTCTCGACCGATTCGAGAGCGGAAACCGGATCCTATATCGGAATATATCCTTCAAATGGCTCAGTAAGAATTGTGCTAGAGAAAAATTTTCTTGTCATACAATGCTCGTCGCCGTTTGTGACACTGTGACTATCACACCTTGCCTTTCACCGTCATGCCCCGTGGTGTCCCAATCCCTCGAGCCCTGGCAGAAACCGTCCTACGTATGAACATTGATGGAATGTCCTCTGACAGGATATTTGAGCTAACCAGAGTCCCTCGACGATCCCAAGAGCGAATTATGCAAAGATTCCGCAACACTGGACAAGCGCATCCTGTTCCGACAGGGCTACCTCTTGGACGGCCAAGACAGCTTAGCACTGAGGAGGTTATGGTTTGCGCTAGACCTATCTCCATGGGTATATGCTCATTTATCGACGATAGATCATCCTTGGCATTGCAACAAATGAAGAGCGGTATGACAGCTATTTGGACGAGATCCGTCAAGAATTAGCAGAGGCCGGTGGCCGAGATATCTCTGAGGCGACAGCATGGCGTTATCTGAAACGCAGTGGCCATACAATGAAAAAGGTATGTCTTTCTGTCTTTCTGCCCGACACACTTGAATTTCATTACCAGATTACCAAGGTTGCCATTGAAAGGAACATGGAAGCAAGAGCATTATACCAGGCTGAACTGGCCAGCTTCTATCAGCCAAATCAATGTGTTTATGTGGATGAAAGCTCAGTTGACCGCCGGATGACTTATCGAGGCATGGCATGGGCTGTACGGGGAAGAAGAGCAGTTAGAAAGACATTTTTCTATTGTGGTCGACGGTATGTGCCTCTTTGGGATGCAACGTCTGATATGACAGCTTCTAGATATTCGTTACTTCCTGCAATAGCCTACGATGGAATTCTTGCCCTTGACATTGTTGAAGGATCATTTGACCAGGAAAAGTTCGGCAATTTTATTGACTCGCTGTTGGAGCAGATGAACCCGTGGCCTCTCCCAAAATCAGTCATTATCATGGACAACTGTCGCATACACAAGCATCCGGACGTTCTTGAGAGAATCACTGCAAGGTAAATCAATGACCAGGTTGTGCATTCAATGCTGACCAGAATTCCAGGGGCATGCGCTATCTTTTCCTTCCTCCATACTCTCCCGACTTCAACCCGATTGAACTTGCTTTCTCAGCCATCAAGGCCTATATTCGTCGCAATGGAGGGATTGCCAGGACAGCTATGGTAGATGCAGATGACACCGATGTGTACCTTTTCCTTATCAGCGCTGTTTATTCAATCACGGCTGAAAATGCCCAAGGATGGTTTTTACATGCACTTGGTTATTACTACTAGAGCGAACATTACTATGAAAAGGGTTTGTCACAGACAAAACTAGATTTGAGCTTTGTTAATCCCCTATAGAGTGACCAGGACTCAGTGGATGACTTCTGATTGCAGCCAGAGTCTCAAAGCAAAAACCAAGAGTCGTAAGATTGAGGGAATCTAAAGACTAAAGTACAAGGGTGTAACTACTCTACTTATATACCTGGAGGGCTGAGTCATATGAGTCAATACCAAGTCATTACTGTACGCTAGAATCCCAGAGCCCTAGTCATCCTGACAGTGCTGAGCAAGGCTGTGTGTCCGGACCCAGAGGTACTGAGTCATTATGACATCGCCGAGCAAGGCTATGCACCTAGACCCAGAGACCTAGTCATGATAGAGTCAATGCTGAGCCAGGCTGTGCAAGGCTGTGTGAGGCTATGCCTTATGACTGCCCATGACTCCATATCTAATCAATCTCATCATCCATCTTGTCAGGTGTTTGACCATGTATCTTATCTATAAGAATTAAGATAATGGGTTTCTGGACTGTCTTGGATGAAATTGAAGTGTCAGAGTCTGACAGGGTTCTAGCATAATGATACAGAATAGACAGCATTATATGAAATGAAGAGCATTATACAGAATGAAAGCATTATGCGAGATAGAACACGAGAACAAGAGGAAAGCCAAAGCAATGAAAAAGTCATCAAGGGCGTCGAGCTCGGGATTCGACAACTTTCCGATCAGCTATTGCATACCAAGACAGAACAGATGCGATACCCTTCACCATTCCCGGACAGGTCTCCAGAATATCTCCGACTGTCATTTCTGAAACATCAATCAACCGTCGATAGCCAGTGTCCTTGAAAAAGTCTGCGTATTGGGAAAAGTTGTCATCGTCAATGCCACGGTCACCAGCATCCAATGAAATGAGCCAGTCCAAGACGGTGGGATAAATGGAGACACTGAGAACCTTGATGGGGGAAGCGCTGCTGGCACGAGGTGGAGCTGGAGCTCCATAATATCCGGGAGGAGGTGGCATAGCATAGATGATTTGAGGATGAGCGGGAGCTGCTGGTTCAATGATGGGGGCAAGTTTGGCTTTCTTTGGGCGCTTTTGCTCATCGGTGAGCGCAAGAGCTGCTGGCGGAACATCAAGAGAAGGATATCCCTTGTACTAATTGATGATCAGAATCTGACTGCAGCCAAATTGAACATTGACATACCAGATAAGCGGACCATTGTACAATTATTTCTTCTGCCATTTGCACGCATTTTCCTCCAACAAGATAGCAGTACACCGGTGTATCCTTGCTGGTGGTGCATTTGGGACAAAGGTGCTTGGCTTTGAGCTCCACTTGGTATTGCGCGAGCGATTTGCCTGTGGGATTGTCATCTTCCTCGGAATCGGAATCAGCTCTCTGATGAAAGGTCAAGCTTGTGATATACCAAGGAATGGAGGAACGCACCTTTCTCTTTTTGCGGTTTGTCTGTCCTTTGACACCTTTAGCACCTTTCACCACTGGTTTTCTTTTCTCCTGAATTTGTATAGAAAATGGCTGCTTTTTTCCCTTGCCCTTCTTCACTGCCTCGAGCTCCTTCTTGGCCTGCTGTATCATCTTGGTGAAATTTTCAGCTGTACGAAGCAATTTGGGAAGGTCGGCTTGTTTCGAGGTGGAAAATTTGTACGTGAGATCAAGTTTCCTGACGTCCTTGACAGAGATGTCCATCTGTTCAGCGACAGTATCGAGAAAGGATTTGAAGGAGATGTTGGAGGATAATGTGATGTCTTCGGAAGCTGTAGGGTCGACAGCAATGGCAAAATCAATGTCGATGCCAGCTGAGAATAGATCAGTCAAGAAATGACAATGGAAAATATGACGCACCATTTTCCTCTTCTTCTTCTTCGTCTTCCTCCTCTTCGTCTTCCTCCTCTTCCTCGTATATAGGAGCCTTCCGGGGTTTTGCTGCCTTTGCTGGGACAGCTGCTATGGAACCTTCATCGTCATCAGACTGTATATACTCGGTGTCATTTCTGGTGCTAGTCCAGGAACCGCTGGGAGATGATTTCGGCGTGAATGGTGAGATGGATATGATTGATGAGCTACGAGAAACCCGGAAATGTGTATTGGGGACAACCTGGGCGACACATTCTTCAATCTGGGAATTGGAAGCAACGACAATCGGAGGTGGTGTAATAGAGCGAGAAGAGGCTGGAGAACGAGCTGTAGAAGGCAGATTTTTTGCCGGTTGAGATTTGGATAGGGCAGCAAAAGCCTTTCCAGCTGGTGTTGGACGCCGTTCACGTGCAGAAGGTAGTCGAGGAGGAAGAGGCTCCTTTGGCTTTTTACCAGTCGAGGTTTTAGCCTTTGGCGGCATGACGGTGAAAGGCAAGGTGTGATAGTCACAGTGTCACAAACGGCGACGAGCATTGTATGACAAGAAAATTTTTCTCTAGCACAATTCTTACTGAGCCATTTGAAGGATATATTCCGATATAGGATCCGGTTTCCGCTCTCGAATCGGTCGAGAACTGATGAAGGCGCGGTCAGTGCAATATGGCCCGCCCCGAGTAAAAATGATATTTTTCACGGCCGTTTCATGTCGCAATTTTTGGCATGAATCATCACTAAAATGATAGCTTCTGTCTGATATAAAAACTATAGAAATCCATCCACAAATGCGCCCAGGAGAACCTGCTGAACATGTAACCCTAGCGTGGGGTTTGCCGCCAAAAAGTCCGAAAATGGCAGGTCCCGCCACTCATTATGAAAACAGCAATAATGTTATCATAAACTCCAGCAAAAAGCCCAGTTGATGCGACTGTCCGATAGTTTTGCCTCATAGCATCAGACAGTTGTCGCAAAGATCCTCCTTTTGTCGTGGTCTTTTCTGCCATCTCTTCTGCCAACCTTTTGACATTGACACCCTCTGGAATCGACACACCAGGCTTCTTTTTCTTCTTCTTCTTCCGCAACCGCTTCTTTCCTACAATTCCATTATAACTCTCAGAGAGCCCTAGATGCGATACAACCGTGATAGCCTGCCGTTGTGATCCAGTCGCATAGAGGTAGAGGCAGAAAATCCGTTTGAAAAGATTGTTTGAATGGTTGTAAGCACCAAGTGACTGCAGCAGTGTCGATGTAATAACCTGAAAATACAGAAGTTCAGTCAATAAGCTGGGAATATCGATGAGAATTTACCTTCTCAGCGCTCAAACGAGCTTTGTCTTTGAGATGGGATAATCCAAGTATCAGCGATGTGGCGAAGGAGCTTGTGACTGCGAGCATAGTTGAAGCTTTGCGCTGAAAGTAGACAAACAGCAAGGACATGCTGAATTGGTTAATGATATCTGTGTCAATGATTCGGTTCATCATCTGTAGAAATCCTGAACCAGTGATCTGCTTTGCCTCTGCCTTTGCCTCTGCACTGACATAGTTGACGGCCCAATCATGAACTTCACTGCGTGCACTGTTACTGTTCTGGGAAGAGATCCAATGATTAAGGATTCCGGTGGCGGTCTTTGGTCATTTGAAAAACCCATCCCAGCGTACAACTCCCTGCTTGTGAATCGGATCGAAGACATAGAACATGAGATCTCGGAAAGTCAATCCCTTCTCTCTCAAGGAGTTCAATGCTGCATCCATCGCACTCATCTGAAACTCTGTGAAACCATTTGCTGGAATGGCTGAATCAGGGGTCGCAGCTTGCTTTGCTTCTGCTTTAGAGGCATTGATTTTAGCCATCGTTATGACCCGCGACCTCTGGCCCTTTTTTCGTCGTATGGCTCGCTTCTCGGATGCAGTCCCAACAATAGGAGAGCTGGCTCGAGGTCCCGAGGATGGTGTCATAGGTGGAAGAGAGCCTGAGCGTGGCCGTTGTCGCCTTGTCGGTGTATTGTAGGCTGCAGAGCCAACTTCTGGAAGGTCTGGGAGAATAGTAAATCGAGCAGCAGGTGTCGGGGTTGTAGGATGACTATTGTCAGAATCATAATCATCTGGGTCATCGTCTGCTGCGGCAGCTGCGAGAAAAGCAGTGAAATCGTTGGTGGCCATCGCAGTCGCTGTGCTGATGAAGACGGAAGCAAATTGGTATTGCTCCAACGATCATGCCTCCTAAGAAATCAGCGACACAACATCCAGAACTGAACTCCAAGACCCCGCAGAAACGAAAGCCATTGACGCTTAACGATCTTGAGGGATTAGAAGAACAAATTCAGAAGCTTTTTGGCTGGACAATGCCTTTGCGGCCTTTCCAACTAGAAGGCATTAAAGCTGCTCTTCTGGGAAAGGATGTCCTTATCCATGCGGGAACAGGTTCTGGAAAGACAGCAGTCGCTGCTGGTGGCCATGCCCATCCCAGTGCGAAGGGAAAAGTGACGCTAATGGTGTCCCCGCTGATAGCGCTACATGATGAGCAGGTTGGGACGGTTTAAACTTTACGCAGAGAGACTCACAATTTCCAGGTCGAAACATTTCAGAACGAGTTCAATTTATCAGCAACTGCAGTCAACAGTGCTCACGGTGGCTGTAATCCAGACAAGTTGAAGGTAAGAGACAGAATAAAGTGACGCCAGGGTTCACTGACCACCGCTCCAGGAGATTGTTGATGGAAAGTGGCCGATTGTCTTGATCTTGCCTGAAATGCTGCTGTCCCGTCGCTTTATTCGCAATGTTCTCCAGAATCCAGCCTTCGGTCGACGAATCTTGAACGTTGTAGTTGACGAAGCACATGTCGTGTCGCATTGGGGTAAAGCATTCCGCAAGAAATATGGACAGCTGGGGATGATCCGGGCATTTCTTCCGAAAGGGACACCTATCATTGCAATGTCAGCGACCCTCCCAGCTCGCATCCGGAGCGATGTTCTCAGTAAACTTCAGTTCAAACAAGGAGACTACATCCACATTGACGTTGGCAATGATCGTCCTAACGTGTCACTGGTGGTCAGAGCAATGCAGAATACCATGAACACATTCACCGACCTGGACTTCATGATCCCGGAAGGAATTCAAGAGGCCAAACAAGTCCTAAAGGCTTTCCTTTACGCCGACAATATTGCGACTGGGACGGAAATAGAAGATCATTGGGTCGAGAAGCGGCTCCCTGCCCATTTAGCTGGGATTGTCCGACCTTATAATGCTGCCCATTCTTCTGAGTACCGGAAGGAAGTAATGGGACTTTTCAAAAAGGGAATAGTGCGTATTCTGATTTGTACGGATGCTGCAGGAATGGTCAGTCAAATTGATATACCACAAATTCATCACTGACCTTTCTCTAGGGTTGCAATATCCCAGATATCGACCTTGTAGTCCAGTGGAAGCTACCAGCATCATTATCCATTTGGTTACAGCGGGCTGGTCGTGCTGCGAGAGCATCAAATCGGCAAGGATTGGCAGTGCTCCTAGTCGAGTCATCAGCATACAATATCGATATTTCATCACTGGAGGATGCTTTGAGGAAATCAGTCACAGAAAAGAAAGGAAAAGGGAAGAAGGGAAAGTCTACCAAGGTCAAAAAGTCGAAAAAGGAGACTGCTGCGCAAGCACAGGCTCGTGGTGCAAGTCGAGGAGCGCGCGATGGAAAGAGTGATGCAGTATTCTTGAAGGAGGAGCCGATTCTGAATCCTGAGGCAGACGATGAAGGTCTTTTGGTATTTGTTCAAACAGGACTGTGTCGGCGGCAGTTTCTTGCAAAGGTCTTCCAGAACCCAGTGCCAGGTTAGAGACCATCCAATTCCATCATTATCCATGCTCACCGTGTTATCATAGCTCCAACGGTCCCTTGCTGCAATATCTGTTGTCCTGAGCTGTTTGACCAAACGCGGCCTGGTCCATCACTCGCCCGAAAACGCCAAAGTCAGCTCAAACAGGTGTACCCTGCATTTCCACCCAACAGGCCTTGCATGAATGGAGACGGAAGATCCACGAGCGAGACTTTCCCAAGTCCATGTTTGCTGCGTCAGCGGTACTTTCAGACATGACAGTCGACCTTTTGTCCTCTTTGGGACCGAATGTCAAAGTCCAAAAGACCTTCGAAGATGCATTGAAATCACAGTGGAAATGGTTTTCCAAATACGGTGATGAGCTGCGTGAGGAGATGGTCAGAATGGACATTCCTGCATTTCTTCCCCTTCCCAAGAAACCAAGAGGAATCAAACGAAAAGACGCGTCAGAAACATCAGCAGAAACATCCAGGAGGCGAAGAACAGACCCCGAGACAATTCCCCAACCCCCAGTAGCCGCTTCCAGCTCGACACTGCCTGTTCCCACTATATCCCACCCGGTCCCACAAGTCTACTATCCTCGGCACCTGGTAGCCCCAGCTTATTATCCAGCTCATTATCCAGCACCTCAACAACCTCCTCCAGGCTGGAATCCTCCTTACAATCCATACCTTTATTATTACCAGCAGCAGCCAGGTCCCTCTCAACCGCGTGGGCACCAGTAATAGAGCCGAGAAATCCAGGTTTATTTGGCCAGTAGACAATAGAATAATGATAGGAGATAACATTTGAGGTATAAAAGCGAATTGGCGCCCAAAAAAACGAAGGGAAAGGAAGGGAAAGTGAGACGTTGGTCGGTGACGTGGGTTCGGAAGCGAAATTCTACTAAGTTAAATGTCACAATTGCCGTGACCCTGCGATGTGACCCGGGTTGCTCACCAGTCGTTTCACGAAGGTCATCTTTGTTTGGTACAAATAATGATGACCGAAGTGGGATGACGGTAACGAGTCTACGTCTTTTGCTAAAAATTTTCCAAAGCCTGGCCCCCCCCCCCTCCCCCCATATTTCCTTATATGGTAAGTCTCTCAAAAATAACCCGATTTTTGTCCCGAGACCAGATTCCGACTTGTATTGATGATCTCAGTCCAAAATCAACATCGTGTATCTTAAGAATTTTTGCACACCCCTTGTTGGACCTTCAGGCCCAGCTAGGCTTCAGGAATCATCTACCAGGCTCTTTTTCTCCTTATTCGCGTTCGGTGCTTCATTTACGAACGCGGGCGCCTATGCAATGGCTTAAAATAGCGACATCATGGGGAAGTAAAACCAAGGCTGAGGGCGCAGCCTCTACAACTTGTCGATAGCGCACAGCTCAGAGGCTGGCAGCCTTTTCCCTACCTAACCAACCCAGTTTACAATTTTGTCTCGTCGGCTTCTACATTATTGCTTGAATAATACCTCCGTAATGGCTAGAGTACCCCATCCATTGCCAGTACCAGCTCCATCAGCAAGATGATGTAACACCCATCAACTCTCAGCTTTCCAGCAGAAAGTCAAGTTCAGAGCTGGGCTCTAGTGATCGAGCGCACCTAGACCCTTCAGGTCAATTTTTTGTTAGCAGGTAATTAACCTGAAAGGTCCCAACGCCAGCGTCATTTACCTCAGGAATATCACAGTGCGCTAAATATAGCCCAGTCCGAGGCAGCGGCGTCGTCTCAGCGGCTATTAATAATATGCTGTTCCTGGGTTCTGTTGAATGATATGCGCTGGCTTGCGGGTTTTTGTGCTTATGGTCTCCTTGTTTGTGAGGAAAATTCACCTGTTCTAGACCTTTCCTTCGCCGGAATGCTGGTCATGTTTTCCGTTTTCTTTGTTTGGATATCGCCAGTGCAATCCCGCCAGCGCACAGCAGCGCACTCACGTGATAGCGCTTATCCCGATCACCCAGTAATAACCCCCACACGTGAAAAGACGCCGGCCGCCGGCGATAGCCGGCATCCTCCACCGACGTTCATCGGACTCCACCAGCAGTAGGTTGGGGTGACCATCCCACCACTGGAATCCATCGGAAAAATGAGAAAAAGAACCAATCCCCAGTGGAGTCCAATAGATGCTCCCCTCCAGCTCAACCTCCACTGGAGTTCACAGGAGCTCCGAAATATTTTCAGGCTCCGTTGCAGTCCATTGGAGGTCTCTCCAAGATGAAGTCTTCCGTTGGAGTCCAGCGAACTCATCCGTCAGTTTAACCTCCGCTGGAGGTCATTGAACCATGAGCTACATGCAACCTCCAATGGAGTCCAATAGAACTACTGTACTAGTTACACAGAATAACCGGTCAACACAAGGATGATACATCTTGAAGACATCATGTACACATATATCAGTTGAATGCGCTATGAAATAGAGATGCATTACCACAAGAAAATCAAGGTCCTGCGAGACAATAGCGTGTCTACCGGCCAATGCAGTTCACTGGACATGATCCCAGGTCAGCATCCACTGGAATGCAATGGAAATCACTATCACAGTGAGAGATAAACAGTCTGCCTCTAAGCTGTACAGTCTAGCTTTCATTGTGATGTTGAGGTCCACTAGATTCCAGTGGACGCCACAAAGTGACGGTGGTTGGAATGATAACACAGTGATGACCAAAAGAGGTTATCAAACAGCTCACCAGGTCTTTAGAGATGACATATATCTCTATTGAACCAGGTTTGGCCAGGAAAAACACATTCGAAAGGGTTTTGGGATCGCTGTTGTGGTGGTTGAGAAAGCGATGCGGTTCGACGGAGTTTCAACTATCACATGATGGTAGATATCTTATCTTATCCCTGTGTGCAAAGTCAAAACACGAAATGTTCAGGTGTTATGCATTTAATTTCTCCAGGGCCTGTCTTGTTCTGTGGAAAGTCCAGATCTGGCTAAGAAACTTGCGCCTATAATCCAGTTGAGAACTGGTGTACTGTCAACCTCTGATAAATAAAATGCATATATTTATTGAGAAAAAGATAATTATTGATCTTCAGGCTCACGAACACCTTCAACTACTTGCCAGAACTCGTCCCTACAGTGATGAGCTTGCCAGCTGGAAGGTAAACCTCCAGCGGCGATGCTCCCTGGTTGTCATGGTCGAAAAGTTTTACAGCGACTATAGAATGTCAGGTCCATAAACAAATGGAGCAAAAAGTCGGCTTACTGAAGCCATTCTTCTCAGCAGAATCAACCGCAGGTTTGTGCTCAGAGACAGGCTTTCCTGGTGGCACTGGGAGAGCCGTGTCGTCGTCGTCCTCTGATGATGAAGTCAAACTGCCGATTGGTGAAACTGAATTTATAAAGGAATTTAGTTGTTGGAACAGGGGAATGGATATCAGAGTCGCACCTGGATTGACAGGCCCAGCGCCAAGGCGACCGTGAATTGCTGGGGGATCAGTGGTAAGCTTCAGCTCAGCGATTGTTTTGAGTGCCCTGGAGAAAAGAATGAGGTTTATTCGAGCAGATTTTCGAATAAAATACCCCGAAGGAGTGGAAGGTTCCTTTGCTGCATCCGCATTGTCGAGCTTCTCTTTATCCGAGCTCTGCATGACAGGAGCCGATCGGGAACCCGATTGTTCGACGGCATGGTAGGACTGATGAAGCAATGTTTGCAAGGCTGAATTCATTGCTATGGTCGCAGAATTGGCCTTGATGTACTGAATGACCCGTTTGTGAACATCGTCGACCTTGCCATCTGAAGGGATACCAAGAGCCTTAGCGGCATTGATACAGGCTGGCTTTTTAGTCTTGTTGGTAATAGGCTCGAGAGCGACAGGAGGTGCGGCTGCAGCAGGCTGGAATGCAATGGAGTCCATCGTAGAAAATAAAGGTGTTGGTGCAGAGTCCCGACAAGTACCAAAAATCAAGCCACAAGTCTGTATAAATACTGGTATACAATGGAAGATGCCGCCGGGGGCTTCCGACGTTCGATGATCACCATTGGAAATACGGAAGTATATGAGGCCTCTGGTGAACTCCAATGAAGTTCGGCGGACGACATTGGATATATATAGAAGGAGCGTTACGCTCTGTGACCTCCGCCAAAGTGTGATGAAAGTGTGACGGAATCCAGTGTCGGATGCCATCGGATGGTGTCGGACACCGACTTTTACCGGGCAGCGCTTATGACTCCGATCACCGAACGCCATGCCTGATTCGGTTAAAAAGCGCCTATGATAGTTCGGGCTCGTTTCCACTATTTGCAGGTGCTGTATTAGTCAATTTTCAGCCCTGAAATACATCTTGAAGCTTTGGCTCTTTGATTGGGCGTCGATGGATGCTCGGGGCCGATCGCGCCGAAACTATGCCGCGCCGGTCCTCGTTGCTCTAGTGGGTAGTGTAGGGGATGTGGAATACTGAATGTTCTCTATTGGCTGCACGTTCCGTGTGAGATTTGCTTTGCAGCCTTCGCTATGTCAGATCTTTCAGGTTCACAATTGGTACAACCCTGCTGGAATCTCTCGCTCATTCGCAACCTCAAAAATGAGCTTCTAGTTGCATCTAATATATATCTTCACCTCTGTTCTTTGCACAGTACCCTCTTAATTCCAGCACTTATTTCAAATGTCAGCGTCAAATGGCGTCATCGGATTTGGAGCCAGTAGGCTGGTTCCCCCTCGCTGTTTTGGCTAGATATTTCATCGGATTAAAATGAGCATTTCAAACAACAAGTCCCATCTTCAACCCCAGGTGGACCTCAAAGCGGTGAATCAATGCCACAGTACAGCATTGTGGCGTCGATTGAATCTGTATATATTCCGGCTAATCGAGCACAATGACCGTGCACTTTCGGATATACTTAACCACTCGCTGAATAAAAGTCATTGTCTGGTGCTATCATGGGGTAATGTGCTATCAGCCGGGATATGGTCCGACGGTCTTTGTGGTATTCGCGGGGGCGTGTGGCTCAGTGATTCCTTCGAGGTAACAGTTCCAGACTGATGATGTACAACCATTCATACCACGAAAGTCATGTTGTATTTAGGACTAAAGCTTATAACTGTGGCGCAGCTCCCTTTGAACTCTCTGAGTGCGCTCGGTTTGAGGGAGAGGTAGGCCCGGAAAATGTTTTGAACATTATTCCCAGAGCACTGAGATGATTGATGTATCATACAAGCAAGAATGATCATCTTGAGTATATTCTTGGCTAGATATTGCGAATGAAATTATATCCAGCTTTGTAGACTTCAGATATCACTCCTGCAACTCATTTGGTGCTCGAATATGTTCAGGTATGCTTTTTGAAGCGAATGAAGAGGTCCCGAGAGCTGCGTGCCCCACCAAAGTGTCATAACTGTCGCCCATCCCCCGACCAAACCGGGGCATCCTGGCCGGACGGGACCGCTATTGGCTTTGCTTTTGGGCTATCAAGTGTTTTTTAATCAATGAACATCATCTCGAACTTGTTTGGACCTTCCCCAAAGTTAGGGCAAAAAATCAGACGAAACCTCGAAACTTGGCTCACCCACATTGACTCGCCTATAGGAATTTGGGCCAGGCTCAGCAAACTGTTAGAGCTAAACTACCAAAATCTTGGAACTAGTAGATCCACTGTGACACTGTACCGACTTATTTCAACAATCGTTTCACATATCTATCTCTGATTTTAACAGCGTTGCTGGCATTCTATCGAAAAGTAACATATATCCAAATCGGGACAATATGTCGTCGCACTCGCGGGACCAGTGGAGACCTCTCGTGATTCTTGATACACAACTGCTGCAAAGGAATTTGAGGCTATTTGGCAGCAGGTGAGTGTCGAGCAGGAGCTCTGAGAGGCCAAATCCAGAATAACAATGAAGGTTATTCGTAGGTTCACTCTGAATAGCAGTCGCTGGTGTATCTACCAGATACGTGTAGAATATGCACGCTGCCATTAGGTCATCAATACGGTAAAGAGCCCGATCTAGGCAAGCACTTGCCAGTTTCAAGTAGCAGGGGGCTGGCATTCTGCTCGAATTTGTGCTGATATTGTCGCGAAACAGTGTTCAAGGATCATGTCAAGAAATTGACACTCAACAGACGAGTGAAGCCGGATCTAGTACAATTGCTTCCAAATAACTGAGCGTATTATTGCAATCGTGTATGTCACAGAATGGACTGGCCTTGCCACGAGGCTGAACAGTGCACCACCGGAATGGCTCCTAAAGGTATGTTATCCGCGTCTGTGATAAGGTCCGGATTCACAGCGTTTCAGAGTGGAATCTTTGTCAGTTCTCAACGTGGATGGATAGGCCGATTTCTACAAAACCCAATTCTTCATTTCGCAGACACTTCGCGGTCCAAGTGTCGACTATCGGGACTTCCCTGCTCCTCTGACCTGGCAGGTTTACGAAGCTACGGATTTCCTTCTCGCGTCTGACAAGGGATCGGGCGATGCTGAAGTAAAGCAGTTTCTTGGGGGGGAACACCACCAGGACACGACGCTTTGATTTGGGCTGTATTCCGAACCGAACCGAAACGATCACCACTTCTCATTTGGATCGATTCCAAGCAGTGCATCAGTGCGTATTAGAGCTCCTTCAAGTTACACGAAGTAGACAAATCTGAATAGCTTCCCCAAAGTGTATGACAACCATCATGATTCAGTTCAGTAGGGCTTTCTAGAGAACCACCAGTCAAGTTTGTATTTCGAACTTCAAAGGCTGGACCATACCTCGCAAGTCTTCAACCTTTGTTGCCAAAACACTAGTAAGTACTCGCATTGATGTATTATTAGTCTTGCACTGGCCTACACGCATTTAGCGCCGTCCACAGTGACCTGGGACATCAACGGTCAGATACCACGGTAGATGTTGAGACCCCCACAGAAGGTCTGATACACACCCGTGTTACTTGCTGACTATTTCTTGTTGTTGGATATTAAATTCATCGTTTCTGTTGTTTCAGAAATAGTTATAAGTTGCCATTCAAATTATACAGGAGCTAATAGCTGATTTCAAGCCCAAGCTGCCTTAATAAGGTCTGAAGCTCGCTCTGCAAATCCATAGACAGAGACTTGAGTATGGGCAGATGGAATAAAAGGCTGTTCAGGGATTCAGTAAGAGCTAGAATGAAAGAAAAAAGAACTTACCAGGACAGAAGCGTCAACGACTCGAAGTCCATCGACTCCTTTGACTTTCAAATCTGGGTTAACAACACCATAAGCAGCGTTGGCGCTCGTCAGGCTCGCGGTTCCAGTTGGATGGAAAACTGTTCCAGCTGTTGCTCTTATATAGGCATCCAAGTCGCCATCCGAAGTCGCATTCGTACTAAAGCTAGACAGGATAAAATTGGACCAAGCCGGAGCTTCAAGGAAGCGTCGGACACTCCGAATAGATTCACGCAGGACGAACGTATCGAAAGACGATGCAAGGAAGTTTGGGTCGATTACTGGGTCGACGAATGGATCTGATGACGTCCATCTCAGTTCGCCTCCTGTGAAACCAGTCAGTACCTCTTGGCCGGCTTAGCATATGACTGACTCGACACAGGCGTAACAAGGGCAGTGATAACCGAAAGAAAGTTGCCCGTTGGCGGCGGAGCTTGCAATGCCAGCCCTTTCTGCGGACAATGAATAAAGACGCAAATTGATAGGATCGACTAACCGAAAAAAGGAGCTCGAAATGAGCAGTATTTGGTCCAGCAGCTGGATCGGCAAACTCTGAATAGATGGAAGAGTTGTCCGGAATTCTCAGCCACCCGAGTTGATTCAGCCCAAGAGGGCTGACAAATGGACCAGTGCGTGTCTCGTTCCATTGTTTAAGAGCTTGAGCAGCAGCAGTGGCATTTCTGTTCAAATCGTCCAAGGTTTCCGTGCTGTTAACTTGCCAGCTCAGCGGGAGCAGGACATGGTCCGAAAGATTTTGGCCGACTCCAGGATTATGGTGGACAGTTTTGATACCAAGAGACTTCAGCAGAGCAGAATCCCCGATGCCAGAATGCAGCAGAACGTGAGGACTTCCAATTGATCCAGCTGACAAAACAACTTCTTTGCTCGCTTTCACAAGCTGTCGCTTTCCTGATGCAAAGTGTCAGACATGGGAACAAAGTGAAGGCGACATGCACTTGCCTTGGGCGGTCGCTGCAAATTCTACTGTAGTCAGCCGGCCAGAGTCTGGTGTTGTCGGTAGAACACGAGTCACTCGGTTCCCAATCAAAACATCGAGATTCGGTCGATTTTGGTACTTTTGAGCGAGATATGAAGTCGCAGAGCTACTTCTTGCGCCATTCCTTATGGTGGACGGCATCCAGCCCAAGTATAATGAGTCAGAATACTGAAACCCGAATCACGCAATAAGTTACCTATCCCCAAGTGCGACCCACTGTTCATGTCCTCGTTGAACGGGAATTCTGGGCTGCCGGTGGCCCCAATTATGCGGTTGTCGATACTTGGAGTCAAAAAACCTGGAAGGCTGACTCCATTGATACCGGACTCGCTGTGAACTAGCGGATTGAATTCGCCTGTGGTGTCGTGATGGTCTGCCGGGGGTGTTAACACTTCATTCTGTGCTCAAAATGAGTACTCTGTTGATTCTTCTGAGTTTCACACGGACCTTGAAGAAGTAAGGTAGCATCTTCTTCCATGACCAGCCTGGATCTCCACTGAAGGAGGCATAACGATCGTAATCTTCCGAACTGCCACGGGTGTATACCATATAGTCTAGAGCACTTGGTCAGTGAAAGGCTTGGTAGATTGATGACACACTGACTAACGGAGCTCGAGCCACCAAGCAAGTGGCCTCGCGGATATTGAATGACTCGTCCATTCAAGTGGGTTTGAGGAGCGGTCGTGAAGTTCCAGTCATACGGCGTATTGGGATTCAAACCAGCGGCGAGGCCAGGAACCTCAGAGTCAAGCACATCTAGGTTTCTGAAACGATTATCAGAATCTATTATGCCGCCAATTATTGCTGGACTCACGAGACGCCGGCCTCAATGACCAGTACACGGAACTTGGGATTTTCACTGAGACGATTGGCTACAACGAGCCCACCTGTTCCACCTTTTCATCGAGATGGTTAGTTCTGTATCATCAGAAAAGGGAAACCTCTCACCTCCGACTACAATGAAGTCGTAAGAAGATTTGACCTGTGCGACATTGATTAAGGCTGCTTGGCCCTGCTGAAACAGCAGCGTTGCGATGAGAGGTAGAAGTCGCATCGGATGACAGCTCGAGTCCAAAGCGCGAAGCTTTATGTAGGAACTAACCCCTTTGAAACACTACCATGATGAACACATGGGCATTGTCTTCCTGAGATCAAATGATCCCACCTCAGGCTTGAATGTTGCTATCAATGGCGACGGATTGATGGTTTTGGAGAATAAGGGCAGGTGAGCTACTTCCCTGCTTTTCTTCCATTTCGGGCACTCAGTACGTCTATTCGCGAGCCTCCGCCCACAAAACTAGCACATTTTCATGCTAGTAGGTCTGAATAGCTCATCCATGGCAGCGTTGCATCAGCTACACCCGTCCCCATTCACATCAACCAGTTGAAAATGACGAATCAGCCAAGACAAAGGCATAATAAGAAATTTTCTCACTGAAAGCTAGTCTTGGATCCAGACGAATGGCGCTCGCGCTCGCTGAGGCTTGCTATCCGGAGAACCGGATTGATCCGTCGGAGTTCGAAAAACCAAGATATTTCAAACTTCGCCGGTTCCATCCGGTTCTCCGCATAGCGAGCTTTGGTTGATCATGGCTGGTTTGGAGACTAACCGAGAGCAGTTCCAAATGAGTCTCCCTTATCATGACTCATACCAAGAGGATCATAAGACAAATCAAGATTTGAGCAACTCACTTTTGGCGGAAGAAGAATTATGACGAGAATACGGCCTAGAGCGCAAAATAAGCTGAGTTGCTGGGGCAAACCTTTACGCTAGCTCTGTCGGTGAGACAGAGGTGAACGCAACTTCAGGCAGGATAAATGCTTACCAGCGCGGGTCCTGCCAGGAGAAAGCAACCTTGAGCGGCTCTTCTCGACATTCACAGCTGTCCGCGCCGGATTTGCACCGATTTAAAATGAACAAAGGGAAATTACTCAGTTTCCGGGCCATAAAAATATTAAATTTTATACATGATGAAGATTCCCACAGGCTCAGAAAACGCCCTTTGTCATCCCGAAAATGTAATATTCCACCAGCTGTGAAAAAGAGTAATTTCCCTTTCATCATTTTTGATCCCCGGAAAATCCGGCGCGGACAGCTGTGATTCTCTTGGTGACCACTATCTCTTCGAGCGACAAAGGGCGAGGCTGTAAGCCATTATGGAGTGTTGGCATTACATACTTATTGTCAGCTGGAAGGCGCACTGCCAGATAAGGTAAGACTCTAGCTCGCCCAGATTTCCCAGATTTAAACTGTGAGAAAGATAGCGGGTTTCAAATGAAAACACGGTTTTGGCAGTGAAGTTGCCGACTCTAGCGCTGGAAGTTTGAACGCCTGTGCGGCGTTCAAAGCAACCAAGACAACACTTGAGCCGATCAACTTCCGTACACAAAAAGACCGGACAGTGTCAGACAGAAGGCCCAAGAACCCACCCTGAGCAGAGCTCTACGAGCAACACTCGACACGGGTCGAACTGTCTGACGAGGCCCCGCTACAGTAGTATTCATGATTCTGAGTTGATTGAGTTGTGAGTGCTATGAGGGACAGCAGGAGAAATTTGAGAGCAAGACATTAAGATATGCCAGGTGAGATATAAAGTAAAGCTCCTAGCATTGATTTCAGAGGAAAATCTGCAGAATGACTGTAATATGATTGACAACACATAGTGGTGCAGGTCACAATAGAGGTTCTCCATAGCTCCAATCAGAAATAACAGTCTCGAGACCAAGAATTCAGACAGTACAACTAACCTCAGTTTGAAGTTATGTAATTTGTGTGACTATCGCGCACCGAGAAAGCAGCATCTCAAGTGAATAAGCTGTTACGATGTTCGAGAATGTGTCGGATGACCAACATGCATATATAAAGGAGGATCGACCGACCTTAAATATTTGATACAGTTCAAGATAACCCAGTATGAGTGATAACAAGCAGAATACCAGATATGTCTTTCACGATCAACTGACCAAAGGTCATGGCATTATGAGATGATAATTGGCATACTTATTTCAGATAAGATGCAGGGTGGCAGTGATATAATTTTTCCTGTGACATGTTTGCAACTAAGTTGTGAGTTGAGACTGGATTCAAAGATCTGAAGGAGAAACTCAATGAGGCGAGCGGCATATTGCATAATTCCCAATAGAGGGAATGAAGGTGCCATCAAGATTATAACTCGGTGATCTAAAAGAAGCTACGGAATCATGGAGATGGTCCCCAGAGTTTGATAGTACCAAGCGAGCACCCTTGCTCGAATTTCCATGTGAATAAAAATCCGCAAGGCAATAGTCTGATCAACGAGATGGAGATATAAACTTGATGAGGAAAGAGTGTATGAGTTTCGAGATAATCAGGATGTAGGGTTGCGCTGCTGGGTATAAGAGCATTTCTCGTTGTAAATTCCAACTCCCAGAATCTATATTCAACTTGACTGCGGTTCAACCGATGTTCTGAGAGGTCGGAGAAGCAAAGACATGCAACTGCAAACTGTCAACTTGCAAAGCTGAGGTCATCACACAATCACAATGCAAGTCCGAGGTGGGTTTCGGCCCAGAACCCATTTTGGGACTTGCGTGCAGGCACTGAGATCTCGGCACGTAATCTTACGAGTTCTGTGTCTCCTTTAAAACATTATTGGAATGGTTCAGCTGTGGATACAATATATGCAGGTAGCAAGAAATTCCATTCTCTTTCTAGCACTCATTATGGATCCCTTGAATGATGCTAGCATCCTCAGAACTATCATTTCTCAAATTTCACCACACATCCTCATTGCATTTGACCAGGTTCAGCTCAATGATGCCCAGTTTCTGTGCAGTGTTTCAAGCAGAATCAGTGTTGTCCCACTTCCTAGTCTAGAACAAACCCCTTCTATTATGAAGCCCATTTATGGGCTCATTTGTTTTGGAGGGACAAAAATTCAGGCCACCATCATCAAAGAGCCCAATGCAGATAGGTCATCTGTCTATTTTCCCATCTGCCACTGGTTAATTCTGGCACTAGTATCCGACTGATATCTTCATTTATATTACAAGTTATTTCATGTGCAATCCGGTCATTGTTTCTGAAATTACTTGTTTGTCTTGTCCTTACAGTCTTGAGCTCACCAGCACATTGACAAGGATTCTTCTTTTAGCATCATAACCATCTGTTCGGTAAGTATTGACTGAGTGTCTATCTTCAACCAGTGGGATAGAGGCCAACCATTCCGGCGGCAGATACGAGTCCCCCTGTTTTCACTAGCAACAAAACAACATGAATCCTACATCATTAAGTATGCTGGAGACAAGATTATGAGTCCCCATTTATGGGGCTCATTTGTTGGGAGTAGATGGGAAGTTTTCTCCCCACAAATCCTTTTTGGGAATCTCCCCATATAGTAATATAGTCACATGTCCGGCGGGCGCCCGCCTTTGAGGGCGCTGTGCTTTAAGTAATGACAAATAGATAAATACATTGACATGTCTCTGAGCTTTTATTGAACTCCAACCTCTTTTAGAGGCAGGTCTCTGATATTCAGGTCTTTTCAAGGGTGCGGGAAGAGTACCCGCCATTCGCTCCCCTCGCGAGCTCGGGGGGTCCCCCGAGCCGGGAGTCTCAGGCGGGCACGCTAAAGACTCGTTCCCGCTTTTACATAATGTATAAGGAAGGCGGCGGTGAAGTCTTTCATGATCGAAATAAAAGACAAGCGGCGGGATTGAATACTCAACCTCGTGACAAAAAGGAGACGTAAGCAGCGGAAAACTCACACACACACTCACCATACCACTAGACTAAAGGAGCTTAATAAACAGGCGCTCAGCTGGCGTGATATTCGGTCTCTCAACCATCCCGCCATGTTACCCGCCGGGCGGGCACGTCACATGATCTACCTGCCATATGGGGCAGATCCCAAAAAGGATTTGTGGGGAGAAAAGTCAAAAGCTGTTGGGAGTGAGCGGATTTCAGACATCTGCCATTAAAGAGCCCAATGGGGATTGATCTCTCCCATGCATAGCCATAAATCCGATGATGTCTCGGGCGTCGGCCGAACCGTCCGACAGTCACTTCATAACTCACTTCAGCTTCTTTGCTGGCTTTTGAATGCAAATTTTAAAGGCCTGCTCACTATTCTCCTTAATTTTGTAGTGCTCAGTGAAATGTTCAACATACTTAGTTGCACTGTTGCGGTGGGTCCGAGTTAGTCTTGAGTTAGTCGACACCCTGTGGAATCAGTCCTCTGGCATCCTGGATACTTTATTACACAGGCATTAGCAAGCCATACATTTTTTCTTTCTCTGTATGCAATATTGAGCTGGCTGAAATCTTTTTGTTGATACTGTGCACTGCATGCAAGCAACAGGAAAAATGGTTATCAATCTTATGAATTTGTGGAATTACTTAGGAATTACAACTCCACAGAGATGGTCCAGTTGTGAGAGGATGTCAATAAAAATGCGGACTCATAATGCCACCGGTATGGGTGGCCTCTATCCCACTGGTTTGTTCAGAATGGAATATGACTGGTAAAGATGTTGGAATGGCATGAATGCTCATAGATTCCACTACCGCAGCCAGGAGCACAAGACCAAACTAGAACCAAGCAGCTGAGACATCAAGAAAATTTGGATAGTGTGAGAATCAGGAATCTCTTGGATTGGGAGGCAGCACTCATGGATGCTGGTCTCTTTCTGATGTTGTGGGGGTTGATGAGTTGATTTCAACCTTTGTTCAACATCACTGTGAAAAGGCCTAGGGACCCTCAGATTTCTGGTTGCTTGTACTCCTGCAGTCCAGGCTCAAGCATGTTGAAGGTCCCAGAACTAAAAATGTATGACAGAGCTGCCATGAAACCTGAAAAGCCTCAGGCAGTTGCAATTAAAGATAGCAGATATCCTGCAAGTGTCATATAACAAGCATGAAACTCCCCCTTATTGTCTCAGTCTCCTTGGGAATGATTGTCATCGTCAGGCTTGAAATGGTGCAGTTGAATGAAACTCAAGACTAAAGAGAAGGTCATGAGAACCTGCACTGAAAGCGGAAATTTGTCACATGATTTCAGGAAGTTGGTGTCACACTTCCCACATGTTCCTCCATTGTCTCTGTGTCTTTGCACTAGGATGCAAAATGAAGTCTCTTTCTGATCTGCATCTACCTAAAGATCTGGATAGCGGACTGATAGCAGAGACTATGACAGGTAAATTGTCCTGTTATATTGAAGGTGAGGAGATGCCAGTAGCCTCAGGTAGCAGACAGGTTCTGAGAATGGGTGATGAAACAGAGACCAACTGCGAAATGGAAGAGTAGAAGTATTTCTAAGTAATACAACTATATTGGATGACATATACCATTAATTGTACATATGTTGATGTTAATAAACTACTTGGCCAGCACTGCAAGTCACAGAAATGAACAAAAATTGCAGAAATGCCAAGACTCAATCATTTGCCGGTAGTAACAAAAACAAAAACAAAAATGTCCTTATCGGTTATCTATGATGTGATAACTGGTTGATAGTACCTGAGTCCCGGCAGATAGCGGACGATTTCAGGGACCTCCAGGCTGTTTTCCTTATGGTGCTAGCGTGACAGATATATTCAGAATGGCGCGCCGGCTTTGGCGCTGCTCTGGGAAACTAAGGGTTCATGGGAAATTGGACCATCTACATTGTTGGTTCATTTCCTAGTTTGCCAGGCTCTGTATAAATCATTAGTGATGTAGGACTGTCCACTATAGAAGTGATTATGTTGTGACCAGACAGTGTGAGACTGATGTGGCGAAGCCAATGTCATGGGTATTATAGACTAGATTGATTATATTGAGATATTCTACTAAGTAAATGATCATGAAAGCCAGATTGAAATAATCAAAGAAGTTTAAAAAGGGTCCGACATTAGTATGTCATCGTCACTATCATATGCATAAAGTGCGTGGCCAGTACTATCCTGATCAGCTGGAATATCATTAAATCCACTATTTTCAGTGATAAATTGATCAAAAGTGCCATCATGGGATCCCGCAAAGGTGTAAGGATCCATATAAGAAATGATGGAAGAATCAGGCAACTGATCATCATCCTGTATAAAAATCGGCTCAGATTTGATGCTCCCAGCTCCTAGAAGGTAATGAACATTGGTCAAACAGAAATAATCCAAACAAACAGACCACTAGTCTGAAGTTTGGTAGTGGGCTGCTTCAGTGACCGCTTTGACTTGCGCAACTCCTTCAGCTTCTGCTGGGTCGCTTGGATCTCGGTGTCCAGCTCATCTAGATGTGTAGCTCGTGCCTGAGACTGACGCTTCTTTGATCGACTGGCAGAGTGACGGGCTGCATTGCTTGTAAAACGATCTTGAGGTGTGTTATTATCCTTTGTAAGGACCCTGTTGTGTGTTGCTTGCTGGAGAATACGAGCAAGCTCAGCGTCCGATTTTTCTGCCCTGAAAATTTGATGTTGATCAATAGAGAGTGATATGAAGAGAACATGACATACATTAGTATTGCTGCCCGAAGATTGCGCCGGATACCATTGACTTGATTATCCTGAACATGGCTACCTTCAATTGCATTAGAATCATTTGGTGCGAGGTCAAAATGATCCTTGTTCATCTGTGTTAGATGGCGATTGATGGAAGGCAGTAACCAGGGATATGCAGTCTTGTGGCTCCACCAATCTATATCACATACATTAGACACATCTGAGGTTGGGAACAAAACAAATCACTTGCCTGCAATCTTCTGGTTCCCGCTACTGGAGCAAAATGCCTTGAATGTCTCGATCTCATCGTTCGTGTCCAGATATGGGAAGTTTTTCAAATAGGCTAATTCGTCTGCAGATATATGAGGCTCCAATGCCAAGACACCACTAGATCAGGTGTCAGATTGCAGCAGCATAGATATCAAAGGAATGACTGACCGAATGTAGTGAACAATGCAAGTCTTCCAAAGATATAGCAGAATCTCGTCACTTGAGAAAGATTGAAGCCCAGACACAGAAGGATCATTGACGTTCCGTGCCAGGATACAATCTCCAAAACCTTGCGCTTGGGCCGCTTCAGAGTCGCCGATGGCGCAAAGGAGCTTCGCAGTTTTGGAGAAAAGTCGGAAAGTGACTTTCTTGTTGGTAAGATAGTCAACTGCTGCAAATGTTCCATTCCAGATATGTCCAAACACAGTACGTGTGGCTCTATTGCCCCAGGCACGTCCTACAACGAGTCCTGTTCAAAGTGGTAAAGAACAATTCCCAAAATCACAATGGGGCACATGTTTATTCAGCTGTGATGACCATATAACCAGCTTCCATTCATTTGGCTTGCCGTGTACTACTTTAAATGTGGTGTCGACCATAATCCAGAGTGCATGATGCACAAGTGAGGCAAGGTATGAATTCATAGTGATAACCACGAAGCCATCTCCATCAAACTGATGAAGCCCTTGAATGTAGCGCTGGTCTTTAGGAAGTTGCTTATGTGTTTGATAAAGATGATTTACAGCTATAATTTGAGTGAGTCTCATGTCCATTCAATCAATCAAGTGCTTACCTTCAATGCCACCATCCCCGGGGCTGTCTTCTGTTTTGGCATCTCGAACAAGGTCCTGGCGTTTCCGATCATTGATAAGACTCAGATGTAGTTCTTGAGGGAGGTCACCATTCAGTGCGACACGTGTGCTAGCAGCTGAAAACTGGTAAGATTCAATTGTCATTATCATTGAGGATGTAACTGAATTAGTACCTCTGTCAACTTGCTGTGTTGTTGCTCCAATAGCGCCAAATGTTCCAATGCAGTCAGTGTATTGCTTTCGGATGTGATATGGTACTTTGGCACGTGCTGGAGTTGGATGGTTGTGGGGTTTGCTAGCCTCTGGAATAATGACCGCCAAATACGGCCTGTCGAGTGGAATGAGAATTGTGATTCTGGCATTACACTTGTGAAGATCAAAGAATCCGGAAATGAGTTTGTTGTCACGGAAGTGACTGAATTCTAAAATATTATAGTCAGCAAGATCAATGGTAAAATATAAAGAGAGAAATGGCGTACTGCATTTGTTGTGCTGAGGCAAATGAGCAGGGTGCCGAATTTGAAGGCACTTCTCATGATCACGTGAAGATCCTTCCAGAAATTCATCTTCATCATCCAGGGAATCATCATCTAAAGGCTTCCCCATTAAAAAAAGCCTCCAGGTGTTTCTCCCAGACATTGGATGGGATTGCAGTGTAACGATGGTAAATGTTTCTCTCCTTGTCATTGGAGTCCCAGTTAGAGCAACCAATAAACTTGGCCTTTCCCCGTTGTGGTCCCTTAAGTTGGTCAGACAATAGGTAATAACAAATTGGGCTGTTCCCATACCTTTTTATATGTCCTGAGAGTGGCATGCCCACCACAAACTACACCGTCAATTTTGGCAGGACATGTTCGGTTTGTAACTGCGTGAAAGAATCTAATAGATCCTAGAATCAGAAAAGTAAAAAGATCCTCTAAAACGAGGGACTTACGCTCCTGCGATGTGACGAACATCTGAGTTTTCACGTACATTGGCTTCCAAGTTCAGCTCAATGAGTAGATCATCTCATGTTTGGTTGTCAACATCCCAACACTCAAAGTCATCAAGTAGAGAGGTATCAAACTCTGAACAGGTGTAGCAGCCTCTGCATTTGAGAATAGAATGACGACATTGGATGCCAGTGGGTGGTTCAAGCAGAGGACAGTATGGTGTAGCTGAACCTCTTTGTCGAGTCCCTGTGGCACCAGCCCAAGAGTCCTGGCACTGGATACCGGAAAATCAATTTGTGAAGGTACAAAAAATATCCTGAGAACATACCTCTTTCTTGATAAATGCGTCAATACTAATCTCCTTTCCTGAACTGTTTGTAAGACATTCAAGTTGGTCTCGCAAATCAAGGACATAAGCAAAGGATGCCTCATCACTTTCCGGAACAGGCCAGAACTCAAGCGGTCGTGAGACGTATCGGATCTCCTTCACAAATCCCTGTGGGCTATACTGGAGGTGAGCATTCTCCGAGTCCTGCTGTTTTCCCTTGCCCTTACGAGCTTTCTTCGGAACTGAGGGCTTTGTGTCAGTATAAGAATCAGCAGAAATGACTGGTGAAGATGATGATTGTTGAGATGGCCCAGATATTGATGTAGCTCATGGTTGCTTTCTGGGGGATGATCCTATATTCCAGAATCAGTATGCAGAAAAAAGTAAAAATAAATATTTGCTGACCTTCTGAGCCACCAAGAATACGTAGTCGGAAAAATATTGTTGAGTCTTTGATTATTCCTATGTGTGTAAGGACATCTTGATTGACCAGTGGTGCAATTGAGAAATTTGGGTAGACCAAGTATGAATGTTGCAGGTTGATCTCCGGAAAGGTGAGTTCAAGGGTGTGTACCACATCAGAGACAGATGAATCACTTGGCATAGCTGTCCAATATGTCAATACTGCCTGAAAAAATTGATAAATTGACTTACAAAGAGGGATAGAATGTTGGTCAAGCTCATGAATCCAGAACTGGACAGTGTTTGAGGCAGTGACACAAGTTAGATATCTGCTGAGAAGCTCCTCATGCTCATCAATGAGGTGAGACAAATGACCAAAGCGGTCCTTGCGCATGTGGGAGATATGAGAGCGATGTCGATATGCAGTTTCAGGGCCCATGAAGGGACTGGTAACTGAAATATTGCAGTGCTGGAACAGCAAGAACCTGCCCTGCAAGCTTTTATCAGAACTATAGAAAGTCTCAACCAAGTAGACATACCAAATAGAATCCCTGAGGTACCAAAGACCGCACTGAAATAAGGAATGGTCACAGCATGATTGTTGGATGGAAAGCAGTAGAAGGAAAGTAATGTTGCAGTGCCAATGCTTGCAGACAGGATGAATAAAAGCAGGAAAAGACAGTGTATCCTCCTGCTTGAGGCATGGATGCAGGAGGTCTTGAGAAATGGACGATGAGGCTCTACATAGATTTGTGAGTCTTTCCTGAACATTGGAGAGGCAAAGTACTCGCTTTTTGGTGTTCTCTGCCACCTACAAGTCATTGGGAAGACAGGAAGCTTATAGGACATTGCCCTAGCACCCAGGCCCTTATATACCTGAAAATAAGCGAACTTTATGGCAGGTTTCCCCCAAAAAAAGCTGAACTACGGGCGCCTTTGGGGACTTGGGGGACTTGAAACAACGCTTCGGTAAAGCTGACGTGATGCTGGAGGACAAATCCCAAGCAATTTACACAAGTATCCTGATCCAATTGGATTATGAGCAGAATAAAGAGGAACAGGCTTGTACCATTGAGAGCACCACACTGTCACCTCTGTGACATGGAATTCTTGTGAAATTGATATGTATTTCTCACCCGGCGATGGCTGTGCGACCAGAATCGTAAACCCGGCCTAGCCGATATCTCACCCGAGGTATCTTATCTATATCTAACATAAGAGTTTTATGTTTTTGTTTTTGTATATACTCATCATTTGCCATGTCAATCAGCGATTTGGCATGTGACATAAATTGCATTTGTCATTGCACTATTGCAAGTCCCCACTGTTTACAGGCACTCTGGGGCATCTTCAATTTTACTTGCCTTTTTATAGTCAGCAAAAGTTTCACCAGGACAATTTGGTCCTGGACAAATTAATAATCTTCCTGCCCCGAAAACCCCGGCGATGATCGGCATAGCTTATCGAACCACAATGTGACCCAATGTGACCACTGCTGAACATCAGACTTCAAGGCTCGAGTCTCCGTAAGGGAAGATTTTCAGACGAATAGCGAGAGTTTGGGTGCAATGTATCCATTGAGATCTAAAGTTCTCGAGTCTGGGGGGAACAGACTCAAGCCAACTACTGGAGATATTTATATAGGAAGTAGAGAAATAAAAGAAAATGTAATTAGGGAGGTGGGAGGGAATTTAAACGTGACACGAGCTCTGCGAGCAATGGTAAGAGGAATTGAAAGAGGAAGATCTCTTTACCACGCTGCAAGCTCTAAATACGAAAGCCAGACAAAGAAAGGGAAACGTGACCGAGGCGGGATGACGTCGGCCTCGGCATTGACCCCGAACAAGCAAGCTTGTCCGCAACATCAAGGCTCGAGTCTCCGTAAGGGAAGATTTTCAGATGAATAGCAAGAGTTTGGGTGCAATGTATCCATTGAGATCTAAAGTTCTCGAGTCTGGGGGGAACAGACTCAAGCCACTAAAGACCGGCATGGAGAACCAGAGGTTCATAAGAGCCGGTACCATGAGGATGGACCCAGTGAAGTCTGGAAGATATATGGTGTAGACGAGAGCTGCTCAGCTCAATGTAGAGCTTATAAGCGTCGCTTCTCCATCGCCCGAGAAGCTGGATCTCGTAGTCGGTACATCCCATAGCCGCTGCTGACGAAGCTGCGCCGCGCTGGAAGCTATGGCCAGCAAAAAGGGATGACTTGTAACCTGCAGCATCGAGTGCCGCTCTGATGGATTTGATAAAGAATCCCCAGTCGAGCGGTGAGCCATCGGATTTCTGGAACAACAGCTGATTGGGATCAGTTGTTGGTTGGACCAAGAACAACTTTTTGAGAGCGGTGACAGCACAAGTTGGTTTTCCCGGTACCGCTGCGATATGAATGGTGACGCCTTTGCGGAAAGGGTCAGTTTTGGATGCTGGAAGAGTGATGGCGACACTTGTGGCATTGGCGAAATTTGGGAGAAATTCGATGCATCCCCGGGTAAGATCTGTTGCGGGATTGAATTTCTTTCCGGAATGGATGGTAAATTCGCCGCAGCAAAGGAATCCTGAGTAAGCGAGACAGCTGGCGGCATGTACGTTAAGCTGGTCGACGTCCATATCGGGTTTGAGTTGCTCAAGAAGTTTTGTGAGGACTTCGAGAGTAATTGGTTGCTTGGGTCACCGATCTTTCTCACCATGATAACGTTTGATGCCTCTGATGAGTCGTTGAACGATTGGTGATTTGCAAGCCGTGAATGGGATGTCGAGATCGGTGTGCATGGATCTGATGTGACTAAGATACTGCTTGATTGTTTTAGGCTCGATTCGGCCCGCCTGATGCGCTGCCCAGTGCATGATTGCTGATTGTGAAGCTGGTAAGATGCTGCTGTCGGTATTGTAGAGATTGTAGAGTTGTACGTGTTGAATAAAGGAGTTTTGACCGGTGCTGTATGTTTTTCAGGTACTGGAAGCGAGTCCGTGCCAAAGATAGAAAGCGACAGTTTTGTTGAGGCCGGGGTGACATTCGTACCACCAAGTCGGAGGCACTTCAAGATGGGCTTTTTTGCAAATACAGTGCAAGTTGGAATAACCGAGAAAAAGCAAAACGGGAAGCAGCGTCAGCAAGTGAATTATCAGCAGAGGATAACCAAATGGAAGCGAAAGTGAAATCGAGGCAGCATGTGAGATTCAGGAAGGTACGTAACAGCGCCATTGTATCTTCTGAGCAGATCATGAGATTATTGAGTGAATTGAACACTGCGTTGATAGGGTTGGAAACGTTCCACCCTTTCTTTTTGGCATTTCTAGTATAAATGACCGTCTTTCCTGAATACCTGCCAGGGAAACAACAGCCTAGAAAGGAGTTCCGACTTGTCTAGAAGCACACCAGTAACAGTACCGATCTTAAAAAGTGAACTTCAAATAGGATCCAGCTGTGGCACGTGACCGCGCCCAGCTGGAATACTTGACGAACGAAACATATACAACGCAGCGGTTATACTAGTAAACCATCTGTAAGTGGGCTGCACTACTCGGGCTATCAGGGAAATGGTTTCTTAATGCTCGAGACCTTGTGTACTACTACGAGCGTGACCTACCAAAGATCACGTGATCGAATTAGACACCGCTATGCGAAGGAGTACAACACTGAAGTCTAGGAATCCAGGAGCAGACTCTAAGTCATACAGTGACATCATTGACACATAGACGAACATGTAGGCAATACATGGCCATGGCGGCCGGTATAGCTAAAACAGGCTCGTTACATGTGGAAACGGTGCTCTGAGTCACTTGGCCAGCATCACGTGATGTTTCAGGCGACGTGGAAGCTCGAGATAGGAGATGAGTCAAACTGGGAAGGAGTTACAATTGGACCTTTAATCATATCCTGCATAGTATAAAGCTAGCTCGTTTGTATCAGTAGTAGTCAGTGAATTGTACCCCAAGCAGCTCTAGGCCTAAGAAGCAAGAGTCACGTGAAGGACATTTAGCTCATTGATTGATTGTGTGACACGCGAGGACTTGGTGATCCGAGGTGTATTGTTTGTGTGTGTGTATGCGAGGACTTGGTGATCTGAGGTACAAAATTGTTAGCAACTTGTTATAGGATTCCTTGGTAATTAAAAGCAACCACAGCTTTAAGTTTGCCAGGCCGTTTTATATCAAACCCCATTGAAGCAGTAGCCCTGCAAACCATTGAAGTCGTAGCCTGACAAAACCACGAAGCAGTAGCCCTGCAAAACTTACCCTTTACATTCATTGTGAATAAAAACCTACCGCACTTTGTGCAAAATCCCACAAGGTCTTTGTCAAGTGACTTGCCTAGTCTCCAAACGGATCACGTGATTGCCTTCGTTCAACATAGATTGTCCTATCTGATTCTTCCTGCTTCCCTGAAACTCAGGGTATTTAAAGAGAGTTAGTGTGTGATTTGGAGTTTATTGCAGAAGACCTTTCAGGACTTCTGTGGTACTATTACATTTCATATCGACAACCCACCGTCAGGTGCCCTATTAGCGTCGTTGTCAATGTGGAAGATGATATGCTTGCCACGGAACTGCTCTCCCCAGCAGAGAATGGCGTAGATAACAGCATACATTTCTTTGACTTGAATGTGGCGCTTGCGATAGCGCCGAGGAGTCGGACATGAGAACCATTCTGATACTGAAGACACCACCAATGCCTTTGGACCCACTGGCATCCGTGTAGATGTGGATCACATCTCGCTTTGGTGACACCAGGGGCGGAGACCAAGGCATTCCAGATGGAATGCCTTACACCCTTTCCGAAGGCATTCCAGAGGCATTCCCTGATCATGGGGCTGCCATGTGACATGGCTTTTGTTCGCATCTGGGCCTGTGCCTGGGAACTGAATGCCCCACTGGGTGATGACACCACCATATGAGTCATCACAATCCTGTGTTTTTCACAAGTCCGACATTGGTCTTCTTGAGGCTCTAGTAGCCTCACATCACAATTATGCATGGGAAAATACAATAGGCACTCCACAATGACTGATGCATGGAGTGCATAGCAACTTTCATTAATAAGCAAACACACTGAAGCCAAATAGAAGCTGGACTATGTTCAACAACGGACTTGTGAGAAGCGACAATAATGATGAGTCAGCTATGTGCATCATCACCCAGTGGGGCATTCATTTCCCAGGCCCAGGCCCAGATGCGAACAAAGGCCATGTCACATGGCAGCCCCATGATCAGGGAATGCCTCTGGAATGCCTTCGGAAGGGGTGTAAGGCATTCCATCTGGAATGCCTTGGTCTCCGCCCCTGGTGTGAGACAAAATGAATTCCATTCCATTCAGCGGCGAACTTTGACCACCAATCGATGTCATGTTTGGCAGATCGCGGGATATGATGAACTTCGAATGATGAGCCAAATTTAGCCTCAAAGTCATAGAGGCGCCGAATAAATGCCTGTGATGTTGGGATGACCTGCGATGCAAATTGCAGATAGCCATTAAGTTCCCTGAGCTCCCGAAGATTGCATTTGGTTCGTCGAGACCAAGTGCCAAGTATTTCTCGTAGGTAGTCCAGCTTGTCATCACTCAAGCTAGCTTCCATGCGATCTGAGTCAAGGATGATACCCAAAAACTCGAGACGTGTTGATGAACCTTCAACTTTAGCAAGTTGGAACCAGAGCCCGAGCTGCTCGCCAAGAGCCATAATCCATTCAAGAGCTTCAGCTACCAGTTCAGCCGATTTGTCTGGTGTGAAAATGGACAAATAATCATCGAGATAGTGTCGTAATCGGGCTGGAATGTGATGCGCAATGATCCAATGGAGTGCTTCAGCAAAGAGGTTGAAGATGTACGGTGCCGACCGGAGTCCAAAGCCGAAAACTATATCGTAAAAGAACTTCTCAAGCCAGGTAAACCTGAGAAGATGCCAGTCTGCAGGACGAACAGGAATATGTCGAAAAGCTGATTCAAGATCAAGCTTCAACAGCAGGGAACCCCGTCCTGAAGCAATTAGATCTTTCACGGCGAGCTGAAACATATCATAAGTGATTGATGCTTCCGAATCGGGGATCCCATCATTGACTGAAGAGCCGCGAGGTGACGAAAGATGATGGATACGACAAACTTTGGACGAGCGCTTTTGTGTGACTGCTCCAAGAGGTGAGCTCCAAAAGTTGGGGAACGGTGGCATGATGAACGGTCCAGCAGTATGCCCGTTGGCAACTTGCTTCTGGATATTGGCTGATATTGCATCAAAATGATCTGTACATGATGTGAGATTCATGCCAGATTGAGCTGTTTCTCGGTCTCCGGTGAAACCAATGTTTGCTCCATGGCGGATTATATGGACGAGCGTGGTGACGAACTGAGGGTCTGGGTAATCCTTGAGATAATGTTTCCATGTGATTTCATTTAACGTGGTTGAAACTCGAGGAAGGGAGATATCATTATCCGGTGGTAAATTACATCGAGGGTCTGTATTAGGATGAGCTGAAGGTGGTGCTAGTGCAGGAAATTTAAGGGCATGAGGAGGAGAGGGAAGTTCCGTGACGATGGAGACCGACTCGCTCGAGGACTGGTTCGGGTGAGTAAATGAAGAGCGATTACTCGCCCCACCGAAGACCTAATTCGGTGCCTTGAAGGCGGCTGGGCCCGAATGGGTATTAGCGCTGTGATCTGACTTGCCACATGTTGAGCACATGTGAGGCCGCCCATATGGACAGACTGCAGCCGTACATCGGCCCAAATTGAAATTCCTGCAAGGATCCAGCCTGCCTGAGGAAGCTGAAGGTCTGGTACCAGTCTTGGCTGCCTTCTGGAGATTGCCAAGCTTGGGATTGGGGTAAAGATGCTCGCCTCTCAATTCCATGTCTATCCTTTCCCAGCCCATGTAGTCGCCATCTGACATCTCGCATCGACGTCGGTTGAAAAATGCCATGTGATAAGCAATAACAGCTGACCACTCGTATTCCGATGCAATCTTTATAAGATGTGCATTGTACTGGAAGAAACCAATCGCGATGTCACTTGTCTTTCCTGTTGCTTGAGAATGAGCAACAAGGATCAAGAAGTATGTGCTGAGAGGAACCGCAATGGAATTGAGGGACTTGTACTCCTTGTACGCTGAGTCATTGGTGGTGAGCTCAAGCGTGTCGCCTCGAAGAGACAAAGTCTGACGCTCTGTTTTGTCCCGATAACGAGAGTCGAGTTTGTAGAGGTCGGAAGCTCGGAAATCATGCTGGATGATGGATGTGATGGTGGCCGCCTCGATTTCGGGGAACAAAGAAAGAAGGGACGAAGGAGCTGACGACGTACCAGCAGCTGGATTCCCTGTTAATGGACTGACAAAAGCTGAAGCAGCTGCTGGAGCTGCTGGACCGGAGCTCGACGTGCTAGCCTGAGTGGCAGCCCGTTGGTCAAGCGTCTGATTGACAATGTCAGCGACCATTTTAGCGAGAGCTGCAGCATCAAAACCTGCGGGAGCTGTTTGATCCGACATGTCGATGGTGGAATGCTCTTCTGGTGCAGTGTCACTGGAGTGGCTTGGATTAAGCTCAGCATGTTTTTGCGCTGTAACGAATCTGCCTTTGTGCCAAAGAGCCAGAATTTAAACGCGACGCGAGCTCTGCGAGCAATGGTAAGAGGAATTGAAAGAGGAATTCTACCGAAACATACCTGTGAGCAATGGTAAGAGGAATTGAAAGAGGAAGATCTCTTTACCACGCTGCAAGCTCTAAATACGAAAGCCAGACAAAGAAAGGGAAACGTGACCGAGGCGGGATGACGTCGGCCTCGGCATTGACCCTGAACAAGCAAGCTTGTCCGCAACATTTTTTTGGCGTGGCCCTAAATTCTGCTGTTAGCTGTAAGCACTTGATTCTATACAATATTGGTCGGCACTTGAGTACAAGAATCACAGAAAATGAGTTTTATCTGCTGGATGCCATATGCTGATTGAATGCATGACATAGATGAGGACGAGTGGGAATCAGAAAAACCGAACTGCCAAACTGCCAAACTGCTGAATACAAAAATAATAATTTTTCTAAAGGTTCCTATGGTAGCTCATATAACTATGCGGACCTCTAAATATTTTTATTTGAATATTGAAGCATTTTAAAAATGTTTTATCGAGTCTTTTCACCCCTGTTCCCGACTTGTTCCCAATTTGTCCATGACACCAAACAAAGCCAAAATGGCAGGCGCGGTCATGAATACGACCACCCACGCCTCGTCTATTCAAGAATCTGAATATTTCAGCAACAACACAGTGAAATCAAGTACTCATATACTGTACTGCATATGCTTCCTTGACAGTAAATACTTTACTGTGATTCTTTTCCAGATCCGCCTCCTGACAAGTCATCTGGCTTTTCCACATTTGGCTGAGTCCCCGATGATAACCCTGAGGTATATTCCCTCTCCAGTTTTGGGATACACAATGCTCGAGAGATACTGTACTATTTCGACCGTAGGTTCACGCCATGTTACACGTTACAGGCTAAGTTCACTGGCTGATAGGTTCACGGGCTGAAATTACCTATTACAGCTTCAAAATAGGTTCATTCCCATGTGGAATTTTGCTCAAACCTCTCTTGTGTCTCAATCTGTGGCCAATTTCTAGCACAATTTCCATTCAAACAAGTGAAAAACACTGAAAATCAGCCTCAATTCTGCCGGAGAACCTTTTTTGGATTTTGACCCATGATCAAACTGAAATTGCAACAAGTTCACGGCCAAATTGTTACCGTTACACAGCCTGATTAGGTTCATTTCACGGCCGGATGTTACCCGTTACTGAACCTACGGTCGAAATAGTACAGTAAATGAACCTTGGGATGCCCCAAAAGTCTTAGTGACTGGAATAGGAGAATGCAATCAACAGTGCAGTCATTTGAGGTGCAGGACATACAGTACTTACTTAAGGATGGCAGTATAGATGGAAATTCAAGAAGGATCACTGGGATTTGCACCAAGTGAGTCACTTCAAGAAGCAAGCATAGTAGTAGTACATCCAAGATTTGTCCAAGATTTGTAAGCAGATTCTGTCTGCCACATTTGAATTGGTCAACCCTTGTCTAAAGCATTAAGATGCAGGGAAATAAGTAATATAAGCAATATGGTGCATAGACATGGTGAAAAAACATTCTGGGCGAGGTTCGGTAGTTCGGCAGTTCGTCGGTTCGGCTATTCCGAACCCGACACTTTCTGACATAGATGGTGAGACCAGCTAAGTCGGGCCACGTCAGCGCTGAGGCTGTGCCATGTGATTTATCCCCGCTAGGTTTTTTGATGCCGGAGCTCTGAATTTCGCTCTGTTCCAACAAACGAGCCCACGTGACCGTGGGACTCGTAATGCATACACCTGCGAGGGGCGGTTACATTCCGCCATTGACCAAATCGGGGTCCAGGTGATCCGGAATACCCGACTATGTCGGCAACACTTTTTATGGTCGAAGTGGAAATCTACCGGCCTTAAGGATCAGTTATAACAACAGCCTATTTAAAAAAAAAAAGAGGCAGGGCGCGGAAAGCCAGTCACGGGACTATCCCTTTTGGGGACTTTGATGATCCTTTCAACAAAATTGATCACTTCCAACAAACAAGCCCATAAATGGGCCTCGTAACCGTGAAGGTCACTAGGACTTGCCGTTCTACTCATCTCGACTTGTACAAAGACCTTGGCCGGTCATACAACCACTGTCCTGACAAACACCACAAGGACCAGTACTCTTCTTATGACCCAGTGACTATTAGACGATGTACATCGACGAACAACGGTGGCGTACGTCGGACTTCAACGGCCGGCCAGAAGATCAAGGGTTGGCACAAATTCAACCGACAGCAGTCCAAGGCAGTTCTCGCTTAAGCGGTAAGGAAACTCGTGCAATCAATAGAATAATATACAGCAATCCAACTCAAAATGTACCGATACTTATCATCCCTACCGTGCCACCTGCATGAACTCACCCCGAAATTGTCGCATTGCAAAATAGTCCAAGTACCCATCGTCTTCAAACTGAATTCGTGCTGGGACGTTCAAGTTCACCTCGTCGAGCCGCGCTATGATAGCACTACGAGCACCAGGAAAGTAGGGCGACAAAACGATCCGTGTACGCCTCAGAGCACTGCCTTCTGAGGTGAAAATTCGAGCCAGGCTGGCAAAATCACTTAGATTTCGCGTATAATCTGGGCCGAGTTTGATACAGACACGCTCTATGGGCACTGAGATTGCTTTGCTGAGGATTTCGGTAATGGCAGATGAAGTCCAGCTTGAACCAAAAATGATGGTTCTAAGGTTGGGGTTTCTAGTCAGATCAATATGATGTCCCAGCATATCTGAGAGAGATAAGTGGGTATCTGGTCCAAAGGGAACAGGAGCACTGACCTGCCGCCTCATCTGCTAACAGCCGTCCCAGTTGAATACGGAGGTGGCTAAGGGAGCCCAGTCGAGCCAGTGAATCGACCACTGCTGAGATATTCAATTCCCCGTCCAGAATGAACAGACTGACAGCGCGAATATTGTAAGATGCTGTGGAACAGAGATGATCAAAGAGGGCCTGTTGATTTCTCTGCAGTTCTAGTCGGATTTCGACTAATTCCGCAAGGAGAGCTGAGATTGGTGGACTCAAACTCGCTTGTACATCAAACAAGATGCGAGTGAGAGCGAGGGATTTCAAGGATACAGCTGCTCCCAAGAAATTGAAGCAGCTAGTCAAATCTTTGAAATGGACATAGGTGAGCTCTAACTCGGTTACTCTGGGCATGATGTCGACTAGAGCCGCCATAGCCGGACTGGAAATCCCTGAAAAGTTCACCTGCGTTAGTGACAAGAATGATATGTTGGTCATAGAGGTCAATGGGACCAACGACAGTTTGTGGTTGACCCATGTTGAATCAAACTTGCACCCCTGGCTTTCGATAATATGAAGGGCCTGAATGTATTGCGGTACTATGTGTGAATCAGGATGAAATATGGTTTCAAGCATCTGATCGATGCTGTAAAGGCTGAGATGGACAACAGAAAATAGATGGAACCTGGCAGCTGGAAGCCAGTTTTTGCAGACGAGCGCGCATTGCTTCAAAACGGGCATATCGTCGTGGAGATGGTCGATGATCACGTCACTTGTTTCAAACGGGATCCTGGGCGTCTACTCATGTTAAATCAGAATTCAGGGTGTGAAATTGCACTCTCACCATGACCGCTGTGAGCAAGCTATTTCTCTAAGAAGTGGTGGAATAGGTGATGGGGATGGGGGTTCGGGAGTCAAGGCAAAGATGGAGAAAGGTGAAAGTTCTGACATCATGTGACTCAACACGATGGCTGCTATTTCAAGTTCCCGCTCGGGAATGTCAGATCATTGATCCTTGATCCACGGTCCCGCGACCATCTCTGGGTAGCGTCACCCTAGGCTCGGGTGCATCATAAGACGAGAAACCGACCAGGCTTCCACGTTGTACTACTGTTCATATTCCAATGTCAGTCCTTTGGCACCCATCGTGGATTAAAGTTGACCTCTTGTAGGCTGTAGCGAGTGGCGACATCACAACTTTGTACCATAACATAATCAGATTCACAGCGGGCCGTCCATTGAGACAGTTGTGAGACCAAAGGGCTTCTGCATCTGTCAAAAGAGTAAAAAGGCATACCCTTATCGCCTGGCAATAAGTTGATACTAATCTGAATTCCTGTATGATAACTCCCGATACCAACTGTCAGCCAGGGCATACTGCAGTTGCATATATATAGAAAGATGCAATTATCTAGACGGCCTGCCTCGACTGGCCTGAAAGTGTCGCATCGCAAGGTATCCATACTCTTCAAACTCAATACAACCTAGCGACCTAACTCGCTCAGTTTACCTTTTTGATTTGCTTCATGATAGCAGTCTAAGTACCTAGATCGCAGTGAGAAATCAGATCCATGGACGTCTTAGAACACTGCCCTCGGCCGTGAATATTCGGCCTGGCTTGGCCAAATCACTGGATGGTCCGTATAATCAAACCAAATATCAATACAGACATGTAGTCTGGTGACCGACTCTCCATGAGCGGGAAGCCTCTCAATAGAGATTCGAGTCCGGTTGCCGTTGGCAGATTGCTTTTGGCGTAGTGATCGTGAGTCATCTGTGGCCCCATGAGAGTTTTGATGATGACATTGTTGTCATCATGGCACCGAGGTTCATTGGCATAGTCTTAGGACCTCTTAGGATCCGAGATTGAAAACTCCAATGTTGTCGTGGTCAAGAAGCGTTGCCTTGGGCCGGCGATTTATGTGTTCCGGTTCCCGATAAGTCACGAGACGACATCATCAGGACCAGCGGACATCCACATCGTGTGATCTCAATCGTGAAGGAAGCTTATGCAGTCGAAGATGAGTTGAGACATAAGAGACATTAAAGGCACTCAAATGAGCACGTAGTCTTCTATAGACGGAATTTGTCGTTGTCACCAGGAAACACTGATTCAAGGGGGTGTCACGTGCAAAATCCCGGATATACGGTTGGTTGGTTAGTCCGCAATTAGTCCGGTCCCGGGGCCGCTAAAATTTTTCCCAACCTCCTTCCCAATTTTGTTTCCAGAGCTTCAAAATGACCCAAATGGCTCAAGAGGCATTTCTTATTCTTTTTCCACCTTGTATATGCTAATATTTACCATAGCTGGTCATAGATGCTCACGGAAAAGCGCTCTGCCCTAATTCCCACGAGCTCATGCCTGTTGGTCAAGCTGGAATTTTCACCGCTCGGCACCTCAATTCAGACAAATGTAGCAAAAAGCTCACGGATTGACCACCAAGGTTGACAACCGGGAGCCTGGGCCTGGCACAAATCCTTTCATTGCAACCACAATCATTCAGTTTCTTTGCCACTTCTGCAGTTGCATAGGTCACTCGCTGCTTATAGTATCACCTATCCTGCCAGAAATTAGGTCGCATTGTTAGAGGATGGGCTTGCAAAGTCTGTAGGAACAATGAGGATAGAGGTCAAATAGAGGTAGTAAGCGCCAATGACGCTGATGTCACTGGTCACGGGGAAAATTACTATATATGGGCCGTGGGATGCTTACGTGGTTGGTTGGTTGTTCGACGAGGTCCCTTAAAATTTTTACCAACGGTATATACGGAATTTTTTTCTTGAACCCCTTGCACTGATTTGCTGTGGAGTTGACCTAAATAGCAGTCAGTAGTTTCCTAGTCTTGAGTTTATCACAGGGTCCCTACCACCATAGAATTTTCTTTGTAATTTTAGGTAATCATAAAAGTTCCCATAAGCCAACAGCACATGTCATCCCTCCGGACTCATGCACTATGGTAAGTTCTCCTGCCTTTCACAATGTTGCGAGACAACGGTTCTTCAGTTATGTCCCATTTTAGTATATTATACAGTGCTATGGATGGATCCCAGCTAATATTCTGTGCCAGGAGGACCTTTTTTGTTTCTAGGCCATTCTGCCACATTAGGGTCATTCACGGTAGACGATTATTGGCTGATTATTGGGCTGATTATTGGCCAATTATTCAGGTTTTGGCAGGAAAATGATGTTAATCAGCTGATTAATCAAGTCAATAATCGGCCAATAATCGCTACCCCCCAGGATTTTTGGCATTAATCGGACATTAATCACAATAATAATCGGTCCCACGGCTCTCGGCTTGCGGCGGCAGGCTGAAATACTTTGAGCTCCGATCATGATGTAAGCCACAGATGGAATTCCCAAGTCCACCGTAAATGCGAAGTACAAGGGTCTCGGGTGTTTTATGCCAAGGAAAGGAACGGATGATACAACAGAAATGTCATTGATTCAGCAGGTAGCGGAAGATATTACATGTACTACACAAGTCAGGATAGGGAGCGTGCAGTGCTGAGTAAAGAACATACCGAGTAGAAATCAGTCCTTCTGAGAGCAGGAACTGCTTGATGAATTTGGTGAACATACCTAGAAAAGCACAGCCAGCAAAAGCTCAGCACAAGTGGGGGTCCAACCCTAATTCAAAAGGTCCTGCCAGCCACGACAGCTAGAGTACCAGGGCAGGGCCATTCCAGAACCATTCACCTGTACTAGAAAAGAAAGGTGAGTGATTTGGTAGCAGATATGTGCAGAACAGAGGACTTACTTGGCTTATAGGTGGCCTGCAATGGGGAGGTGGCCAAGGAAATGACAATGACGTGGCGGTTGATGCATCTTGCAATCTTTTAGGGACCTGAACTCGTACCTCAGTGTCAAGGTAGAGACCTGGCTATGCAACTATAGATGTCTGGCTGCATAAATTAGAGAACTTGGGATCTGGAGGCTGTATGGTCGTGGCCTGGGCCTTTGTGGAACCAGATCTTCAAATCAAGCAGAACACTGTTGAATGATAGAAGAGTGTGTACTCCCATCTTCATGCAAGGTTTGAGAGTCAGAGATGCAAGGTTTGTCAGGTTCAATCCAAGATGGTTGGTCCCCTTAGTGTGAGTTGATGTTCATTTACTCTCTCTCTTCTTCACATTTCCTTCTAGGTCTGCAAGGCTCCTGAACCAGATTATCCCATCCAATTCTATCAATCAATGGTGAGGAACAAAAAAAACTCGAAAAAATGAAGGAGATCACACTAATGCTATCTTTAGGTTGTCTCTGAGGACTCTACTAACCAGTCCCATGATGATTGTACCTTTGTTGTACTTCAGTACAGGGAACCCGGGAACTAGGAAATGGGAGTTTCAGGTTCAAGTGTGATTGCAACTGTAGGTATAGGCAATAGTTGCATGTTCATCCCATTGTCTCGTCGAAACATATCAAAGTCAATGACAAGAGAGAGAAACATGACAAAATGAAGACACAAAGCAAAAGACAAAAAAAACAAGGAGCGAAACCAAGAGTTATTTATATAAAGATAAAGATCCGATGACCCAAAGCACAAAGCACAAACTCAAACCTAACAGTGTACTGAGAAACGAAATAGAAATAGACCCAGTCCATGAAACATAACATATCTCTCTCAAAAAACAAAAGACATTCAGCTCCAGGAAAACCAAATCAACAGGGCTGCATGACAAAAGCCAAAAACCCACCAAATGAAAAACCCAACTCAAAAGACTGTACAAAAGAAAAAAGCAAAAACCACCATCAAATGCACCTTGGATTTGCCCTCAAATCACTCAACTCCTTTACTGGCACCTGCTGTCAAACCTATGGATGCCCTCCTGAGGGTCATGTGTACAGCTTTCAGTCAGTTTCTGCAAGACTTCTTCATGTGGGGCCCCATGAGCACTTTTGTCTTTACAGTTGCTATACTGATAATAGGGCACCTTTCAGTGGGGCTGTTAATGCAAATGGAGTTGTCAAAACAGATCTATGAAGATCAATATCTAATAATCCAAATACACACCAACTCTCTTTTAACACTCTAAGTAATTTGGGCAGTTCAAGAAAGAGAAAGCCTTTCAATGAAGTTGTAAGGTTTCAGTCACACACTACTTGTCTCTCACAAACAAAAACTTAGCTTGCTGTTGTTTGGATGCTATTTTTGTCACAAAGCTTCCACTATGCCACTTCTGCTATCATTGTCCCTGGTTGCCTGGTCTGACAATTTGACATGACCATGAAGATTTTGCGATGGATGCTTTCTTGGGTGATTCCTGGACCTGCATGTCAGCAATGGATTCATCATATAGTAAGCCTTTCCTATCCATGACTGCTTTTGCTTTCGGGTCTCTGCCTGACTTCAACTTATCCAGAATAGCATACTTCTTTTTAAGGCATACCGCAGATGGACCACCAGGTCATCCACCATCTGCATCACAGGTATTCATTATTTTTGATCTGAGAATGCGGACCATGGGAAACCTGCCAGCAGGTACCTGTCCTGCGGCAGATATTATGTAATTTGATCAAATAATACATTTTTGCTGTATTTTGATGCATTAAAGACACTATATCCATTATTTTTGCATATCTTTGAGGTTCTACACACATCTAGACATGTGAAAATCATCAATATAATGATATCTGATTATTTATAACAGGGAATACCTTCACCCGCTGTGGGTTTGGTTCTCTGATGCTGGCCACCATCCGTGGCATCTGCTTCCCATGGTCTGCGGGCCATCTGCCATTCATACCCACCAGGTATTCCCACAGATGAACCTGTCGGTACACATGATTTCCCCACCCCCCGTGGTATGCCTTACTTCTTTTCCAGCAGTCCGAGCTTGTGCCTATCCCAGCTCTTGCAAGCTGGTGTAACTCATACTCTTTCATTGAGATATCCTGTAGCTCACAATTCCAGCTGTCGGTCTCCAGGGGCATCAAGGTCAGTTGTTGGTCCTTCCATGTTTGGCATACAATCATGTCCAACTAGTTGACAAATGCCAGATCTCATCCAAGGCAAATCCAAGGTGTCTGTCCCCCTTGTTCTGGATTCTACAGTTATTGATCTATTAATATTGCTTGTCGTGGTTCACAAACTGTTTCAGGCCTGGGATATACTGGGCAAGTTTGTGCTTTTTCATTTTCTTGTTGGACAATATGGGTTGTTCCCGAGAATGTGACATAGGGGTCGTTGACAACAGTATATTAGATCGAAGTAGCATACCATGTGATTAAGCATTCTTGTCTTTAACAACGACATTGGCCCGCCTTCCTTGCTCCCCATCAATCTGAGCTCATACCGTTCAACAGGTCTGATTATCTAACTATAGACCACTCCATCTGATGTCTGTGAGAGATACTACCCAGGTAAATATTCTTCTCTTGTTGGCATCATCTATGCTCATCATCTCGCAGCTCACGCTTTTCTCTGTGGGAAGAAGGTTATTTTCATGGTATCAATGATCTTGGAGAGGATTTTGGCAAGGCAAAAGAGATGAATATGCATATCTAACTACTATCATGATCTCATTTCATTGATATCATGGTAGACAGTCTTGAATGAAGTGACAAATAGGCACCTCTGCAGCCACAACTATTCGCTATTTTGTCTTCTGTGTTCTTGCAGCCATATTCATCTAATGCTCTCCGGTTGGCCTGTGTTCCATTGCTGTGGGCTGGCCCTATGTTTCACAGTCTCTGGGTCAGCTTTAGCGACCACCTTTTCATCAGCCAAGGACTATTTGAGCCTCACAATCTCTCTTCCAAGGTACATTGTAATCTCCAATTGCTTCTCTGCTTTCCTGTTGTTTGACCTTCAAAGTTCTTGGTCTCCCAGTCACTGCGTTTTGCAGGGACCTAGACAAACCTAGACGAACAGGTTGGTCTAGGCTCTCAGAGATCTCAGTAATATTTGTTGCATCTCCACAAGAAAAGATGTTTGACTGCCGGCTCTGATTGTATGCCAGCAACCTGGCACATCTGGTGATACTCTGGAGTAATTATACAACTTAGCCAAAATTGCTGAAAACATGTGTAAAGCATTCAAAAAGCATGATTTACACAAGTGACTATTTGTTGGCCAGGTTTTGATCAAAGGGTGGCCGTAACATGGGCATGAGGTGTTTCATGCCTGCAGAAAGACCGCTAAAACCCGCTGTCCCACAAACTGAAACCGGACACTGAAAGGGCAGGAGATACAATAGAAAAGTGGAAATATAAATATTACTCTAGACCTACACGGACCTAGCCAAACATATACAGAGCCAAACCAACCTAAACCAAGTTGTGTCCAGGTGATCCCTGGCGACCTACACCGGGTTGGTCTAGGCACCTGGACTGACCTAGACAGATCCAAACAGAGCTAGACCAGGGTTGGTCTAGGTCCCTGTGAAACACAGTGAGTATGTTGATTCTACATAACTCTCTTCCTGCCACTTTGAACCTTTTTTGTCTTGCATCTCTTTTGGTTCTCATTTCCCTTCTGCTTTCCTGTTCTTGTGTACTATGAGATTCTTTGGCTCGAGGCATTTTGATGTTCAGTATGGCTTGTTGGATGGTCAATTTGAGCCTTTCAGAATGAATTGTTCTTCCCTGCATCACTATACTTGGTCTGCCTTCCAACCAACAGGGAATCTAGGTAGACAAGCTTAGACTATAATTGGTAAGCAAGATAAGTCTATAGTAACCTAGCTTATTTTTAATATCTCTGACATAATAACATTTATGATATCTTGAGATTGGCAAAAAAAAATGGGGGACTTGTATCTGCCACTGGAATGGTTGGCCTCTAACCCACTGGTCAACTAAAGGGAGTCCAAGGCAGGCAGTCATCACTTTAGCAGAAAAGAAACTGAGGTACTGGGGCTTCAAGTCATCCCTTGTCTCTCTGTGGCAGAACTTCTACTCCATGACCAGAACAAACACCGCCTTCGGAACTCAATCATCAGTCGTGTAAAAGCCTTACCTAAGCATAGATAGCGTGAATCGCTTATTGCACCACGTTTCATTTCATCATTTCATTCTTTCTCTTCGTGACGGCGACAAGACCAACGATCGATTAGCAGCAGCACGAAGCACCAGGGACGAGACGAGGGAAGCAAAAGCAAGAGCATGACTGAAAGCAGAGGGATAAGACCAGACGAGCGATGAGACTAGGCAAGGTCAGAGTGAAAGACGAGCTTGGATTTAGAGATGACCATGATGCAGCAGCAGAATCTGAAGGATCCTAGGGCCTAGGATTGCATTCGTCTCCGAGCAGTAATAATGTCAGATGGATAAAAGACCCAAATGTCCATAGCAGAGGACAGCGAATCTAGAAACAGAAGAATCAGTTCAGAATGGAAATTGAAAGCTCACTAGGCTCGGGGCTCGTTCAGGCCCAGCCTCAGGCTCATGTAAGGAAGAAACAGGAAGGAAGATGCTCAATCGAGTAAAAGTTTACAATGTAAATATGGATCAGGATGTAATGAATGATCAGAAACATAGGATATCTCAGCCAGTGATGTGTGGCACACGTGATGAGTCACTCTTTGTCAGAGGGTTGGTAGTCATCTTGTATCACATACTTACTCAGCATTCCCTGGATTATATTTAGTTGTCATGTTTGTAGTTTCACTCTCTATTGACTCCTTATCTCTTGGCTCCTCTCTTCCCTTGCAAGCCCTTGTCAGTCCCTCTAACACTCTTTGCTAATTTTTTTCATCTACCCACGCACCATGGTTTCTCCATTCATAATGAAGCACAATCCCATAATTCTGGGGACTCGATTGGTCGCTATCACTCCCTCGATTATCGCTCCACGTTTCCGTAACTTCGGTAAAGGTTTCCAACGGACTGGCGACTCTACCAGCCGGAATCAAGCCAGAATACTTAGAAACCTTCAGCAGCCAATCATGGAGGACCAAACTGACTGGCAGATGCCGACCACGATAATAGATCGTGCATGGAAATAGTATGTATACATGGTTAAGTAGTGCTTCCTTGTCGTTCAAGTCTCACGCAGACTTGGACTAGACAACGTTCATTTACTATGTTGTTCTGTTCCAAATAGGGAATCAGTCTAAATCTTTTGTCATTCCAACCTGAGGTCGTAACATGGTTGTTTTCTCGCTTTAGAGATACGGTACCGTCACGCTTGGGCGCCTTTAGTTCCAGCTCCTGTTCCTTCACATTCACAGCTCACCCTGTAGACCGACTGCAACCAGGCAGCCGTATCGTTGTTGATCAAGCCACAACTGATATATTATGCAGATCATGTCCATCATGACAGAAGCCGGCTAAACAATGACCTTAGTGATGGAATGACCCGGTTCAGAGCGGCTGCCGAGCCATGGCTTGACGGCTCGGCCGGAAATGGTTCAAGACTTGGGTTTGGCCTTATTTCCTGTGCGGAGCCTCATCCAGCAGTCCTAAGGTGAATTAAAAGTCATATTCATGGATTTGAGAGCTTTATGCACAAAATTGGTGACTTTGGTGCATTTTAGAACTCATTTGCCCCCAGTCTGCGCCACAGTTCTGATGGCTTCAAGCCATGGCTTTCGTTGGCGTACGGCTTGGGTTTGAGATTTCCAGAGCCAAGCAGTTCCATTACTACTGAACACATCGTCTTCTGGAGAAGTTCTCGGAGAACTGTACTGCAGCCGATTCCTGTACGGTGCCGTCACTCTTCTATCACAGCTGTCGAAATCATTGAATCCGTGTTGGCCGGTTGCATTAGCTTCTGTTCCCGTCGCAATCGGAAATAGACTGGGCAGTATCTCTCTTCGAACTACAAATGCTGACGCCACTCTGACCGAATTCTCGTGGTGTCTTTTAATTCATGTTCCCGATTTGAGTTGTATCTTGATGATCTTTCATTCCAGCTAGCTTCGTGACCTTGCCATCAATAATGGCGGAACCTGACGCTTCCATGGGTGGGTTTGTCAGGTCAAGATTCTACTGTGTTCCTCTCTATCACCGCGTCTTTGGTAGTGTCAACCTAACCTTGGAATTCCTCTCTCGTCTCCAATCAGCTCGGTTGCACTCCTTTGCAGCTATATCATCAAGGAGGCTTTTTGGTTCTTCTCTGCCCCGCAAATGTCGAATGCAATTCCGGAAATTGTCCATATCCTGACCCCTGAGCAGGTCACTGCGATTCAACTGAGCGCAGTAGGAGCCGCAGTATGTGCTTCCATGTGGTACGGTACGTGTTTTCTGGTCTGGGGTTGACGGAAACTTATGATTCCCTTAGGAATGTATCTGATTATCACTATGAGAGCCATCTATGTGTTAATGTAAGTCTACAACTGCATCATGTGCCAGGACGATGATACATTTCTTGCAGACGTCGAGGGCTTGGGGGGTCAAGACCAAGGTGGATGATGCTGGCGGTTATTCTGATGCTGTTCTTCACCACGACTATCGTTTTCACGGGAGACATACAAACAGCGGTGGAGGAAGTTGTATTGATTGGAGCGCCTACCTTCTCTGCTCCTTCCATCCAAGACTTCAATTTTTTATATCTCATCGCAGGTTCTCTACTGGTAACAATTCAAGTTCCTCATCTTCATACCTTGATAACAGCATGAAATTTCAGATCTTCATGAGCGATGCGGTGGTCGTATGGAGGGCCTGGGTGATCTGTGATCGTCGGTGGGTGAAGATAACTTTGTCTTGCTGCGTGGTCGGCGCTATCAGTAAGCCTTTTCCCGTCGTATCACGGCGCACACTGATAATCGACATAAACTCAGTCGCAAATGTTATCGCAACTGTTAACAAAGTCCGATCATTAGCTCCAGGCGGTAGTCCGACGCCGACGTTTATCGCGTTCCTGACGGTGCCGCTGCCTCTATTGATCACCAATGTCGCTGCGACTCTCGCCGTTGGACAGGCTGCCTGGCAAGCGTCCTTGATCAAATGAAACCTGACTTTCAGGCTTATTGGGCAATCTAGGGAATACAAGCGTACAGTCAGGGAAAACATCCGCCATTCCTCAACTTCAGCCATTGTACACAGAGTATTGATGCTCTGTGTTCAGTCTGGCTTGCTGTATCTCATTCTTTGGGTGCGCTATAATTCTCATGCCTATGCATCAAGCCCGTTTATGCTCTGTTAGACAATCCATGCCGTACTGTTCTTTATCCCATCGGCCATTATTCAGTATTACTTTGTCCTTATGTCGGAGATTTACATCCTGGTGCGTACTGTATACTCCAAGCTGTATATCTCATCAAGTTTCCCACCAGGGGATGTGGCCTTCAGTGATAATCATCCTTGTCATCGAAGAAACGCCACTGGTGGAGACCAATGCCCTACGACATTCATTCTCAGTGGGTCATACACAGCAAACCGTCGTCGCCAGTGGATTCGACCACAGGCGATCAGAGTCGAAGGCGATTCCACTTTCACCGGTATAGAGAATAAGCAGACGTTGGAGTCCCTTGGATTTGTCTTTATGAGCCAACCAAAATATTTCTTGGGGGAATATCAAGCTAGACTTGTATTTCCTTCTCGGACAGTCTTTCTTTTGCGTCTGACAATATTTCTTTCTTGTCGGATGCTCCATCTTGTAACATCTTCTATCCCTCATTCGTTCACCTTCATCTCTTCTACTTCTACCTTGATATCCTTCTATGGACTCTACTCCTTCTATATCTTTGGCTACTCTGGTCAGTATCGTGTACTGCATCATTCCTTGCAATGCTTTGAACTAAATGATCCATGTTGATCCATTTCACGCTGTATGCGAGTTGTCGATGCTTCGTCAGGACATTGGACTTCTCATGCTTTGGAATCTGCATCATGAGGAGTTCTCCCTTTGATGAGAAACAGGCCGAGGTCACCGAGGTGCACAGGACATTGGCCACACTGAGGTAGACGCACCGAGTGGAAAGCTCAAGATTGTACTAGAAGAGAGAAAAGCTACTAGCTGACCGTGCATCAAGGAACCATATCCCTGGTCCCGACGACATAATCCAAAACATCCGTCCGCAGGATAATGAGTCGTCTCGCTGCCTTGGTGGCTTGACTTTCCACGTATCATCAACGGAAAACGATGCAGGGTTTGGCGACCAAGCCGTTGGTATTCTGCATTCAATCGTCGTGAGCGCTGTCAAGGTTTTCGGTAACGTAAAGCCTGAAGATGTGCCAATGAGTTCAGGTTCGGACGGACAGGCCCTGTGACACTCCCCTGGGAACTCAGCCCTCGAAATCGGCTCAGACCCGCAAATTTGACCGAGGTGGCACAGACCGTCACGTTTGTGGCACGCCCAAAAATGCATAATTTCTGCAAAAAATATGCTGGTACCGTGATTCGAACCCACAGGGATGGCACAAGGCAGGTACTGTTGCCGCAAGCAAGTTATAACTGCTTAGCAACAGAGGAATTCGTACTTTACGACGACTTGTTCCCGACTTGTCTCTTGGACCCGCAATTTGGGGCCGACAAAATGGTGATTTTTGGCCTCTCAAACCCGCAAAATCGGCCTAGTTATTTGGGGAGTGTCACAGGGTCTGGATGGACGACCCCATAATGACGTTAGGATCAATTATACGAACGATACTATCGTTGGCTACATGATCGATCCTGGACGCTGCTATCGTTGAACCGTCAGGATCAATCCTGTCGCCCAGCAGCACGTGTCAGCTATAATCTCACGGTTGAAACCTATGGGCATCCAGATGCACATTTAATCATTTTCCTGTGTGCATGATGGAATCCCCTGCAGAATTTTCCAATATACCTTGAATCTGTTTGTAAACACTCTCAGCTGCCTGTGATAGCCAAAGGAATACCAGTGGGATAGAGGCCAACCATTCCAGTGGCAAATACAAGTCCCCCTCTCCCTGTTTTTGGCACTGTAATTAGTGCTGTATTGCAAAGCAGGGTTACTACAAGATATTACCACCTATGGGACCTAGCGATCAATGCTGTAACAATCCTTGAGTTCAGTTTTTTAGCAGGTACCTGACCTGAAGGGTCCCAATGCATTTTGTCCCTCATAACATAAATAGCTGAAGGCCTACTTTTTTGCTTTCTAGCCATTGTTCAGCAACCCATCAATTTGTATTGGTATGGAATTGCATGACAAGCCATTACAGCTATTTCTGGTATCTAAGGCGACTGCTTTCTATGTTCGACCAAGTAGTGCAGCTCACTTACAGACAGTTGACTAGCAACACTGCTGTGCCATTATGCCCTTATCCATCGAGTATTCCAGCAAGACCACATCATCAATCATTGCTAGAGCCTTCTTGGGGTTTGAACTATGTTTGATACTGTTACTGGTGCTCCTCTAGACAAGACAGAACTCTCCTTCTAAGCATATCATGTCCCATTTGTAATCAGGAAAGATGGTCATATTTACTAGATATGCCAAAAATAGAGGGTGAAATGTTTCCAGCCCTATCCCCAAGTCAGAACTAAATGGCAGGACTTTGCTGGCACATGCAATTGATTTTGGTGTGATTTTTTGTTTTTTATGTGGCAGCCAAATGAGCCTTAGGTACCGGAAATAGCTGTAAATTCACAGAAAATGCAATACCTTTGAATGACACTAAAACAATATGTCTGGATGTGATATATTTTGCACTTGGTGTAAACTGCTGGAACATACAGACTTGGTTAAAATCCCAGGGCACCTGTTAAACAAGAGATTGAATTACTGGTGCCGCTGCGCCACATATCACCATGATTCACTCTGGCTGCTCTTGAGCATTATTTTGATTCAGTATATTATAGTACATGATCATTCATATGTCATGTAGGCCTTCAGCACAGCCAGCATCAGAAGTGGGTGATCATAGTGGTAAAGTGATCACTCAGCAAAGCTAAGTGAAAGTGAGAAAAAGTGAAAGAAATGTGATCAGAAAAAGTCACCTTGTCGACAGTCATGTTGTTGCCCTATGACCATGGTAGAAGACATTGATGATCTGGTTGGCCGGTCTAAAGGATTCTTGGCAAAAGCGCTCGTCAAATGAAGATCCATCTTGACAGAAAAGGAATGCACCAGATTCAAAATATTCATCATTCCAACCTGTTCCTTGTTCGCTTGTCCTTCCCAATGACTCTTGTTTGCTCATCTGTCCAAACATCCATCCCTTCTCTCTTTGGCTTCTTTGGCATGCTCTTAGTGCTTCTCTTCCAGATTTCATGTATCAATGCCTGAGAGCTGTGCAAGGGACTGCAAAAACATCTCATTAAGAGACCCAATTACAGTTTACCAGCCTGAAATCATGAACAAGACAATTTTCATAATAATCAGCTGTAGAAAGGCAGGCCTAGTATGAGGGCACTGGCTAGCTCAGGCAGCTTTTGAGGTGATCTTAGGGTACCACTGTTAACCTGGTATAGATAGAATTTGGCAGGTGCCAGGGACTGGATGAAGGAAAACTACTATTTTTCATGAGCTACGACATGAAATTGAAGCAAGAGAATGGGCTCACCAAAACATGAATTCTTCATTCATATTCTCTGTTTCCATGATGTAGGGTGCTGTAGATTTTTAAGGCCTAGTCAGCACCAATGTTGCACCAATGCAGAATCCGACTGGTTTGTCGTTACGGATCAGTCTCGGCTAGTGATGTGACGTAATCGCTAAACTACTTGGTTTCCAGGCCTTTCCCAGCTTTAGAGGCGACGAAGCTCGCGAAATTGGATCTCAGAGATCTCTGCCCAATACTTGTCATTGAAGTTCATGGCTCAGGCAGGAGCTCGAGATCCCAGCCTTCCCGACTTGGTCCTGAGAGTTTCTTATTCAGGTTCAATCAAGGCTGTCCTGGCCATGGGTGCCTCGTTGCACATCATTTCTATACGCCGCTCCTCCACCACCATGGATCATACCGCCCTTCTAGGCTCACTGGACAAGATCGCCTCTTGTGCAACGAAACTGGATCTCAGTGGTGCTCGAGTGGTTTTCTTCAGCCGCCTGACCTCATTACAGACCATCATTCGGTTCATGAGCGCTCGGGTTCACGACGACGATGTCTTGCAACCAGTGACTGGCACACTGTGCGATATAGCCATGAATCTTGATATGGAGCAACCAGGATGGCCGTTCACACAGAATAATGAGCAGACCATCATAGCAGCTATCACCCATATTGAATCTCAGCTCAGCTCACCTCAACCAGAGCTACCAAGGTAAACCAATTGTATATACAATATCTTTAGCATGCTTAAGGTTCGCAGTTCACCCATTCCTACCAAAGATATAGATTCAGGTGCCACATTTAGTTTATAGCAATGTTTGATCTATTCAGCTAAAGTATTTCAATAGCTAGGGTAACCACTTATGCAAATGGATCCTCAGTTCATTTGCATGCTGATCATATTACCGGTATGATCTTTCTTTTTCCTGTTCCCAAGATGAATCTATTTTCTTAGGCAACATTGAAGGATCATTTCTGTCTAACAATAACATCCGATTTGATGCTGACCCTGCTGTACACCAAGGAATAGATAATCTTTTGGAGTATGCCATTGGTAAATATCTGTGTTCTGATTTGGTTGATTGATGACACCTAACCTTGAACATAATTTTTGTAGACACTGCCACAAGTAAGCCATGCTCCCATAGCTCTGTTGACAACAACTCTCAATATTCTGCAGTCAAAAAGCGCAAAAAATTTCTGGATTGGATTTCTAAGCTTGATTTTCAAGCTACCCAGATGGAAACATTTGCAAAACATTCTCCTGGGACTGGTGACTGGTTTTTCAAGAGACCAGAATTTGTTGACTGGAGAGATGGGAGAACAAAGTTTTTATGGTGTCCAGGAATGCGTAAGTGAAACTTGAGATATATATTCTGGATCAATTGCTAATAATACTCCAGCTGGTGCTGGAAAGACCATTCTCTCGTGAGTTCACATATCCCTAATATTCCTGGCTAGCTAATGCTTGAAAGTTCTATCATCATTAATCATTTGAGGTCAATTTCAGGTCCAGCTCCGGCAGTCCTGTATATATACTGCGACTACACCTATCAAAGTCATCAGACTCCAATGCAGCTGCTGGGAAGTATGCTGAAGCAACTTGTTCAGTATCATCCCTCAATATCTGACCATCTACTGGCCCTACACAGCAGCTACTTATCTTAGAAAACTTTCCCTGGTGTAGATGAACTGCTCACTGCCCTCCAAACTGAAACATCATTCCATGAATGTGTCTACATTATGGTGGATGCCCTGGATAAATGCTCTGAGTATAATCAAGTACAGGAACTATTCCTTTCAACCAATCCTCAAGGACTTTGGTCGCTACCTGATCATGTCCATCTCTTGATAACATCCAGAGACATTTTCTCGATATCACAGGCATTTGATCACAAGCCAAGGATTTATATCAAGGCTCATCAAGAGGATCTTCAAACATATATTAAAAAAAGAATGATCACTGATGTCAAGTTGAAGAGACTTGTAAAAGGTGATACAACACTGGAAACAGAGATTGTTGATCAGGTTATTTTCAAAGCAGCTGGAATGGAAGGTATATCTCATTGGATCTGAAGGCAGTCTAATTTGTATTATAGGTTTCTTCAAGCTTGTCTACATCTTGATGCTCTTGCTAACCAACTAAACTGCAAGGAACTGCGTATAGCACTGGGGGCACTCCCAAAAGGAATAATGGACTCATATGATGCTGCCATGGCACGTATCAGTGCTCAAGGGGAAGCAGAAAGCAAACTTGCACTTCAAGTTTTCTACTGGCTTACTTATGCAAAAGAGCCACTAAGTGTCAAGAAACTCCAATAACATGCTGTTGCTGTCTCTGAAGATATGACAGATATGGATTTTGATGCTGTTGTGGATGTGGAATTATTGACTAGCATATGTGCTGGCTTGGTTATCATCAGCAAGGAGTCCTCTTATTATGAACCAATTGTTCAACTTGTTCGTAAGTCATAACATTTTATGTTAGCGACAATATGTTAATCAGGTCATTAGACTATACAACACATGAGTACTTTCAACTGAAGCAGCACCAACTCTTCCCTAACATTCATTCCTCAATGGCAATTACATGCCTCACATACATGTCTTTTGATGCGTTCAGCTCAGATGACATCACTCCGGCCACCTGGAAGCTATATTCATTGTACAGATATGCTGTTCTTCATTGGGCAGAGCATGCTCAGCAGGATGAAGCAGCTGTATCCCACCATATATGCAAGTTCTTTGAGAAGAAAACAAATCTTGTACATGCAGCAAGTCAGAACTACTCCTTTATAAGCTGGTTGACAGCGGTAAAGGCACATACTCTCATATGCCTCAATGGCCACATTGATGCGGTTCAGCTTATTCTCTCTAGAGAGGATATCAATTCCAGCTCCATAAATACAAACCTTGGGAATCCACTTTTATTTGCTGTTAGCAGAGGCCATATGGACATTGTCAAGCTTCTCCTTGAGCAGCAATATATAGACACCACTGTTCAAGATGAAGCTCAGCGCACACCACTTTCTTATGCAGCTGCACATGGTAACATTGAAGTTGTCCAACTGCTTCTTCAGCAGAAAGATGTTGATCTTACCATCAGTGAGCAACACCAGCAGACACCACTGTCATATGCTGCAAAGAATGGTCACTTTGAGATCACCAAACTGCTTCTTGATTGGAAAGATACAACTTTCACTGCACGTGACAAATATCAGCGGTCACCACTATCCTATGCAGTTAAGAATGGTCACCTTGATATCATTAAACTTCTCCTTCAGCAAGAGAATATAGATCCCAATTTCAACACTAAACTGCCACCACTGACATCTGCTGCTGCCTATGGCCACCTTGAAATTTTGAAGCTTCTTCTAGACTCAAAAAATGTGAATCCCAATGCTTGTGACTTATATCAGTACACAGCCCTAGCATATGCAGCTGAGAGAGAGGTGATATTGATATGGTTAATGTCCTCCTCCAGCGGCCAGATATTGATTCCAATGCCAGTACAATAGCACCACCACTAACATATGCTGCTACTATAGGCCATCTTGATATTGTTGAGCTTCTTCTTGCACAGAAGGACATACATATCAATGCCAGCAATCCAAATCAAATCACCTCGCTGGGATATGCTGTGATGTATGGGCATCTCAATATTGTTAGGCTTCTTCTTCAGCAGGACAATGTTAATCCTGATGCATGTGACAAATCTCAGCGCTCACTGTCATATGCAGCAGAGAAGGGTCATACTGACATTGTTGACCTTTTGCTTCAAAGGGATGATGTCAATCCTGAATCTTGTGACATAGATGGGCACACACCGCTGTCCTAAGGAGGCAGCCTTGACTCAGTCAAAGTTCTTCTTGATGAAAAACATGTTGATTTTTTAATACTTGCGATAAAAATCATTGGACACCACTGTTTTATGCAGCGAGACAGGGTGATGTTGACATTGTTAGGGTGCTAGTAGAACAGAAGGGTGTTGACCCTAATCCTCCTGATAAAAAGCATCAAACACCACCGGTATATGCTGCGGAATGGGGTCAATTTGATGTGCTGATCAAATATTCTGATCAACTATTCATCGATAATGCGTTTTCTATTTCAATTGATCCAGATAAATCACCCTTCTGGCTGGAGGCATACAAAAACCATTATTCAAAGATAGTCAAGCATGTCACCAAGAATTAACTGGGTTGGACTATATAATAAGCATGTTAATGTAAACAGAAGCTGTGTGTATTTAAATAACTTATAGGGCCACTACACCAGATGCCCATTGGTTGTTATCTTGAGATGGTGTTTCATCTGGATTGAATTTAGATTGGATCATATCTGGTACTTGCAAGTATTATCAACCTGTGAGTGCAAGTATTTGTTTCTCACACATTATCTGTGGTTCTGAGTATCAATCTTCAACTAACAAAAAAACTCAACTAAGCTTGATTGTTGATACTAGTATGCTAATAGCCAGCACTATTACTATTTCTCAGATTTTAAGTGAATCTATGCTCAAAGTTCAAACTAGTATAAGTAGATAGTAATTCAACCACAAGTGATACGTACAAAAACTTATAAGCTGCGAGCGTCAGTAACCGGCAGGTTAAATCGTGAAGAGCCCTGATCTGACTACATCCTAATGCTACGATATCTCATCACACCCAAATTCATCCTACCTCAGCCCTCAACAATAACCCCAAAGTATCCGATTTTGAGCACTGTATCCCCTCCGACTAGAGTGTCCCGTTCCTTGGTACTGCCAGCTGAGTGGCTTCATTGACAATGATCAGTGGAAATTCAACAACGGTGCGGAAATTCAACAACGCAGCGGAAATTCAACAACGCTGCAAATAACCTATTAATATGGTCAACACTACTTTCCATGGACATGAGGAAAGACTTACAATATCGAGATATTGCGTTAGGGCTTGGAAAGTTGAGATAAAGCTGTGGAAGCCAAGTGAACTGGAAGGGTTAAAGAAACGAGGAAAGAGAGGTCTCGTGGTTAAAGGTTGGGGGAAGCAAGGAACAAGGAACAATGTGGCAGGTGCAAGGCAGTGTTTGAACTTTGATGCATACCCTAGCTAGCAAATGAATCACAAATTCAGTAGATGATGACAGTATCTCACCAACGGCTGGCTTCAAAGAGCAGTGAATAACGAACTACCTCAGCCTTCCTTCCTACAATGGGCCATGCTTTTGGAATCAGTTTCTAGAGCTCGTAAGTGACACCCGGTTCAAATGGCTGCAAAAGTTTCCTTTTTCCATCTTAAAGACCCCACGAGCTGCGCAGGGATGAAACCATTTGCTCACAGCTCCAAGTATATCACCTCGACTCAATGGAATTGACACCAGAGATATGATACGAGTGCGTACAGACCTTTCATCATTGCTGCTAATTCTATCCCAGCCTTCTGCCGGTGTCTCTAGTCAACCCATATATTGTGAATAATGTATCCAATCCTTTTTAGAACCCCAACCCTCCTACTAATTATAATCTCATATCTACATTCTACAATACTCCAAACGCCAAGGGACCGAGCGCATTAACAAACAAAAGAAACATTCTGGCAATGGTATCTAAAACAACCTGTACAAAATAAGCTCATGTACAAAACAAGGTCAAAGCTCAAAGCGATATGAAAACAAAAACAAAAAAAAGAAAGAAAAGAGGTATAATTCGTAAACGCATCGGGTTTTTTTTTGGTTCCGTCAAAAGGGTTCTCTTTATCCGCTTATCCTCGTCCAACCCGCTTCCAACCCACTTATCCCCGTCCAACAACGCCCCCAACTCTCCAAAACTCGACCAACAACGACGCATACCCCATAAACGCATCCCTGTCCGGCTCCGCGACGCGCACAAGCCCGGATTTGAGCTCCGAAAGCCTCTCCGAATCGGCAGGAGCGAGTTTCACGAGGTCCGATCCGTGAGCGAGTTTCGCGAGGTCCGACGGATCGGCCGAAAGGGAGTCTTTATTATTATTAAAGTTGGAAGACGAATCACCCGCAGACCCCCCGATCTCAGGCGTCGTATACGCCGTCGACGGCGCCATCATCGACTCTGTGCTCGAAGAGGTCCGGAAGGAGGCGGCGTGGGCGTTCATGGGGGACGTGAACGATGACGATGACGCTGCGGCGCTGTATGTTGAAGACGGGTTGCTGTACGACGACGACGACGTGGGGAATGACCCGACGACTGAAGTGGGGAATGAACCGACGACCGAAGTGGGGAATGAGCCGACGACAGGACTGTATCCACCGCCGATGACTCCAGGGTGTCTCGTCGCCGTCGTCCGCTGGAAAACACCCTCATCCTCTTCATCTTCTTCAAGAATCGTCTTCCAAGGCGTCGAGGTGCCGGAAGAGGAGCGTGTCAGACCTGATTATACGAGTCAGAATGTAAAGCAAAAGGAAGAGAAAAGACAACGAGAAGAGAACGAGAAGAGAAAGACAAAGAGAAGAAAAACCAACATACCAAATCCATACCCAGCCGCCCCCGAATTCCCAACACCACTCCCCTGCCCTTGCGCCACACCAACCGCAGAAACCGGCACACTCGTCCTCCCCAAACTCCCCCCGCTCAAAACCCACCGTCGCTCCAAGATCCGACGGATCGTATCCTCGAACGATTCTTTCTCCTCTGCATCTTCCCCGTCTGAATCCTGAGCCTCGGTTTCTTCCTCTTCCGAAGCAGAAGCAGAAGCAGAAGCAGAAGCAGATACCGAAGAGACCGAAGAGAGCTCAGCCCCATGCCTCTCCCAAACCCACCTCGCCACAAACGCGCCCCCAATCGCAGCGCGAGACGGGAACCCCGGCGCCGGGGCATTCCGGTGCGGCCCGTGGACGTTTAGCTGAGTTTGGGCTTGAGCGGCGACTGGCGTCGAGGCATCGGCGGAATCGGGGGTAGACTGGGATGGAGTGAGTAAAAATGGAGTGGAACAGAGAAGTGGGAGAGATCGGAATAAACCAAAGCGAGATCGGAATAAACCAAAGAGCGAAAGACGGGAAGAGACGAAAAAGAGTAATGAGAAGAAGCTGAACAAACGAGATGAAGAGCGAACAAACGAGATGAAGAGCGAACAAACAAGATGAAGAGCGGAATAACGGGAAGAGCGAAATAACGGGAAGAAGGAATGCGCGATCAAGTAAAGAGGAATTCGGAATGATTCGTAAACTCGCAGAGAAAGAACGAACCTCCTCGCTCCCCCACTTTGCACTATCAACCTGCGTTGCAGGCACCAAAACCTTTGCGCCGAATATATCCGCGATGATGGAGGCGATGCTGCAGGAAAAAGGAGGAATCAGCGAGCGAACAGACAACGGAGGGCGAGCGAAAGGAGAAGGAGGACGAGCGAAAGGAGAAGGAGGACGAGCGAAAGGAGAAGGAGGGCGAACAAAACGAGAAGGAGGACGAGCGAGCGGACAGACAAAGGAGGACGCGCGAAACGAGGGGAAAGAAACCAGGTGACGGAGCGCGAAAGGAAGTAAGCGCCGAAAGACCGAAAGGAAGTAAAGCGCCGAATGACCGCAAGGAAGTAAGCGCCGAAAGACCGAAAGGAAGTAAAGCGCCGAATGACCGCAAGGAAGTAAAGCCCCCAAAGACCAAAAGGAAGCGCCGAAACACCGAGTCCCAGACCCAAACAAAGCGCTCAAAAAGACGAAGCAAAAATGAAAGCACACAAGACCCACTCGGCCGAAAGAAAAAAAGACGACGAAGGACACAAAGACCGACGAAGGAAACACAGACGACGAAGCAAACAAAAGACGACGAAGCAAACAAAGATGACGAAGCAAACAAAGACGACGAAGCAAACAGAGACCGAGGAAGCAAACAAAGACCGACGAAGGAACCACAACACTTTCGAACATTCGGAAGCAAACGAAGCGCCGAAAAGATAAAAGCAAACAAAGACCACAGACAGCAAAGGAGAAAAAACAAGAGACGGACATGGCGCGCGCTGAAAGACCGAACGAAGCTTCGAAACCGACCAACGAAACGAAGCGAAATGAACCCCAACCAAACCCCCACCCCATCCAACCAACCAAAAAACCAACCCAACCAAAACCCAACCAAAAACCAACCCAACACCAACCCCAAAACCAAAAAAACCCAAAAAAAACTCACCTCCCAAAATTCGCCGCCCCCCCCGTACAAATCACCCTCCCCGGCAACGCCCTCGTCGCCGTCGGCGGGAACGGCATGTACCCGTTCGATAGCGCCGTCGTGCGGCCGTTCGTTTGGGAATAGTATGAATTGGGGTTGGTGGAGGTGGAGGTGGAGGCTGGGGGTGGGGTTAGCGTTGGTGAAGGGTGAAGAATTGGTTAATAAAGAGACTATGCAAGTACGAAAGGATAAACAGAGAGAGAGAGACACGGACCTTGTAAAGCAGACCCCAAATGCGCGGCAGCGACACCCCACTTGACGCGCATACCCATGCCTTGGCCTTCGACGAGACATCTGCGGTGGTCGTTAGCGTGAGAGAAACGAAACGGAGGGAGAGCGTGAGCGAAACGGAGGGAGGCAAAGTGAGCGAAACGGAGCGAGGGAAAGGGAGCGAAACGAAGGAAAGAAGATGAAACAAAGATGGAGAGACAACGAGGAAGAAACAAAGACGACGAAGAAAGAAACAGCGAGAAACAGAGACGACGAAGAAAGAAACAGCGAGAAACAAAGACGAAGAAAGAAACAGAGACGACGGAAGCAAAAGATGAAGTGAAAGCACGAAGAAACCAAAACGTCGGCGAGAAACAAAAAACGTCGGCGAGGAACAAAAAACGTCGGCGAGAAACAAAAAACGACGGCGAGAAACAAAAAACGATGGCGAAGAGAGAGAGAGACCAAGTAAGTAAGGTGGCAAAACGAAGACAGAAACCCCGACGAAGACAGAGAAACGCGACGAAGACAGAGAGAAACAAGTTCCAGGCATAGACCAATCCGCCAACGAAACACATCCCGGTCGAGGAACGAAGATACCACGCTCGACCAAGAAGATATCAACGAAGCGACGCAACGGAAGAGCGAAACGTCGAAACGGAAGAGCGAAACGACGAAACGACGAAACGAAAGCGCGACGTCGAAACGAAAGAACAACGTCGACACGAAAAGACCCTCACCTCGGATTCGCCCTCAAATCCCGAAACTCCTTAACCGGCACCCCATTCTCGAACCGGTGTATCCCCTTGAGAGTCGTATACGGTTTGGGCTCCGGTTTCTCCAACAAAGAGTCTTCTGCGTACCCCGGAGCTCCGTATCCCGAACCGCCGAACTGGGACCCGGATGCAGACCCGGCGAACTGAGACCCGGATGCAGACCCGGCGAACTGAGACCCAGAGCCAGACCCGCCGAACTGAGACCCGGCGAGCTGAGACCCAGGATTTCCGTACGACTGCTGTCCGTACTGTCCAAACTGCTGTCCCTGTTGGCCGTATTGCTGTGCACCTTGTTGTCCAAACTGCTGGCCGAATTGCTGTCCATACTGCGCTGCTTGTCCGTACTGGCCGGCATACTGCTGGGCTCCTTGTTGTCCGTACGACCCCGGTGCGCCTTGTGGTCCATACGCCCCCTGTCCATACGAACCGCCCTGCTGATACGCCGACCCCGGGGCCGAATACTCCTGCCTCCCCCACCACACGTCGCCCTCGAGCGCCCAGAAGCTGAGGAGCTTGTCGTCGAGGCCGATGGAGCCGCCGGGGGGGACGATGTCGACGAGTCTGAGGGGGTGGGTTAGAGACGGAGGGGGGTGAGAGAGACGAAGGGAGAGAAGAGAGGGGAAGAGACGAAGGGGAAGGGGAAAGACGAAGGGGAGAGAGGGGAAGGGAGAGAAGAGGAAGAGCGACGACGAAAGAAAAAGCCCAAAAGTGATCCGAACCAACGAAACGACAAACGACCAACGAAACGACCAACGAAACGAGAAACGAACAACGAAACGACCCAACGAAACGAGAAACGACCAAAAGAAACAATATGAAGATATGATAAGATAAAAACGGAGAAAGCAAAACCCGAGTCGGACGCGAAACCAAAGTCAGAGGCGCGAGCAAGCAAAGTCAGAGGCGCGAACAAGCAAAGTCAGAGGCGTGAACAAGCAAAGTCAGAGGCGTGAACAAGCAAAGTCAGAGGCGCGAACAAGCAAAGTCAGAGGCGCGAACAAGCAAAGCCAGAGGCGCGAACAAGGGTCCGAAGGAATCCCAGGACAGCGAAACGAATCCCAGAACAGCGAAACCAAACGATGAAAAGGTCCGGGCGACGAGCAAACCAACATGAAAGGAGCGAGCGAAACCAAACCGACAAAGAGCGAAAGCAAATCCCGAGACAGCGCGACGGAACAGAATCCAACGACGCGACGGAACAGAATCGAAAGCCGCGACGGAACAGAATCCAACGACGCGACGGAACAGAATCGAAAGACGCGACGAGACAGACGACGGACGAAGAGCGAGACAGACGACGGACGAAGAGCAATGCGAACGAGCGAAACCAAAAAACGAGGCCGAAACCGAAACCGAAACCGAAACAAGACCAAGACGAGACGAGAAAGGGAGCAAGACGAAGGAATCGAAAATGGAGGTAGCAAGACGAAGCAAGCGAAAATGAAGGTAGCAAGACCAAGATGCGACGCTGCTCACCTATCAAACGCACTCCAACTCTTGGTATACATATCCCTCACCAACGCCCGGGGGACATCCGCATTGCGCGACTGAATCAGGGCAATGTATCGGGCACCTTTCTTGGTCTTGTGACCTGCCTTGCCTTTCTCCGTCGCCTTTGTCGTCTTCCCTTGACTCTTCGTCACCGATCTCGGCCCAACACTCCTCGTCGCCGGATGGACCAATACCTGACAATACTCGGTCGGGACCCATCCCCTCGCCTGCGTCATCAACAGATCAATCGGGCCGAATTGGAGGACTGCGTCGGGACCGGTGGGTTCGGGGGTTCGGCCTTCGGATGTCATGTCGGAGGTGGCGGACGCGTTGGTCGATGCCTCTCTCGGCAAGAGCGACAGATACGTAGCGAGATAATCCGGTATGAAAGGCGTAACGAGGGTATCTTGACATCATCAACGACAATGAAAAGAAAAAAGAAAGACACGACGCACCTTTATTAAACCCATACCTCTCATGCAAATACCGCGACACGAAATGCGTTTGTCCCTTCGTATCCACGTCCCCAAGCCACGAAACAAGCTTCTGCGCCTGTCCACTCTCCCTCTCCTTCTCATTCCCATTCCCCTCCGCCACAATCCCCAAAATCACCTCATCCCACGCCTGCTTCTCAAAACTCCACATCCCAGTCGCACACGCCTCGCTCTCCCCAATCCCCACCCACTTGCCCGTAATCAACGACGTCAAAAACGAACACGCCGTCTGTATCCTCCCCGTCTTCTCCCAAACATTCCCATTCCCAGCCTCTCCGCTACTCCGATTTCCATCTCCGCCTCTCGCGCTCTCCTCCCTGACCCGGTAGATCTGCCCGGCACACGCGCCGATGTTGTGTCCGTGGCCGTATCCCGAGGCTCCGCCCGAATACAGCGCTCCCGAGGCTGAATACGGCGCTCCCGACCCCGACCCCGACCCCGAGTGAGCGCCCGCCGCCGCCGCCGCCCGCACAGCCCTCTCAATCCCCGCACTCCACACCCCCGCACTCGTATCCTGCGCCACAGGCGTAGCGGGCAAGCTAAACGCCGCCGACGTAAAGTGGGAATGGAGGGGAAGAGTCGGGGGGAGGGAGGGGAACGTTGAGGACGTAGGATTAGATGAATACGAGAGCGAGTTGGAAGAAGGGGAAGAGGAGCGGGGAGTCGTTGAGACGCTGTTGGAGGAATGCCAGACGAGAGCACTTTGAGCGCTCCCGCCGATACAGCGGACGCGGTCGAGGGGGTGTTGGGCGTGTAGACGGAGCAGGAGGAGGTCTATGTTTTTTTATGGTTAGTACAGATAAAATGCTTCCGCGGAGAAATAAAAATAAAAATATATTTGATTCCGTTGACGATTCGCCGAAAACGAAAAAGGCGATTCAATAAAATCAAGAAATCGCGCTCACCCAAAGCCCTGACCCACATCTCAACAGGCGTCGTAAACGCTTCTCCTGGTGTCGTGTATATCCCTCCTTGGGTCCTGCGAACCCGTTAGCTAGCGAAAGGAAGGATAGACAATGGAAAAGATAGAAACGAAAAGAAAAACCACCCACCCAAACCCCAAATCATCAAACTCGACCCTCTCCACCCCCACCAAATTCAGATCCGCGTCCAGCAGCGACGCCCGGAGCTGGTCCGTCCCCAGGTCGAGCCCGAGGAAAAGGGCGGTGCTGTTGGCGGAGAGGTTGTTGCTGGTGTTGCTGCTGGTGGAAGACATCGTGTTGAGGAAAAGCTATTGGCGGATGTCGAAGAAATCTATTGGCGAATATCGAAGAAAGCTACTGGCGATGAAAGACCTGGTGACCTGGTTAGCCCAGATGCCACGAAGATGACGACGACGTACGATTCAATCACGATTCCTGCCTCTGATTATGCTTTCGCCGGTCGTCGTCGTTGATCCAACCTCGTGTCTCGAAAAGCTCGTCGTAAACGCTGGGATAACCCGATTTTTCGTCAGCCTCTACGCTACCTGCGACGACAACGACGTACCGTAGAACCCTCGTTCTAGATTCTTCTCTGCTGCGTTGCTTCCGCCGGTCTCGCCTCTTTATCGTCGTCTGGTGTTATGCTTTCGTGCTGCTTCGTTTCGTCTGCTGTCGTGGTGCAGTCGTCGTCTGCTGTCGTCGCTGCTTCGTTTCGTCTGCTGTCGTGGTGCAGTCGTCGTCTGCTGTCGTCGCTGCTCGTCGTCGATGGCGCCGTCAACAAGGTCGTCGTCGATATCAACTCGTCTCCGATGGTGCTATCAACGCACGCTATCGATGCTTACTTAACATTTTTACGCGACGTCTTATCTAACTTTTTTACGCGACGTACTTAGGTAAGACTTTTATGCGGGGGTTACGCGACTGTTACGGGGTTCGGCGTTCGGGGACCGGGAGTGCCGAGCGGTGATGGCTTGAGCCTTGGAGTGTGATGGTGATGGCTTGGAGTGCGATGGCTTGGGGCTGGGCTGATTGGGGCCGGCGGTGATGTGTACCACAAGTCTACTTTGATTCGCTTGTGCGATCGAGTTTGTCGAGTTTCGCTGGATCGAGTTTGTTGAGTTTCGCTGGAATGAGGGTCATCATGGGTATGATGTAAGTAGCCCGGGCGCTAATCTCAAAGTCGACGAAATCTCTAGCCTGAGAGCTGAGAGCTGCGATGGGAATTGAATCTTTGGCTTTTGCTGCGGAATCCTATGGCTTTGGGGCACGATGGCTGAAGGAACGGTAAAACGATGAGTGGAGGATTTAATCGTAGCCGTCAAGCCAGTTTCGGAGGGTTTGAGTCCTCTTGGAGGATATGTAGCCTGTTGGCGGCGAACATGATTATTATCTGCTTACTTACTGTATCGCACCGAGTCATGGAAGCGCGCGAGCAAGGGATATCGGCGAGCCTTTCATAGGTCTTTTCGTTCCTCTCTCGTGGATCACATCTTTTCATTCGTGTTCCTTTTACATACTTACTGTTACCATCCTTGACTTACTATTACTATTGAGACAAGTCGATTCGACCTTTCCTGCAGTATCATCTTTCCTGTGTATCTCGGCAAAGCAATGAATTCAGTGTAGCAAGGAAATACTTGGATTCGGTCAACCTCGAGTCCCACACAACTGCGAGCCACACACAGAGTCGAGTTGTGATAAAGTCAATAGTACTTATTCGGTGCGATTTCATCGAACCATCCATAACTCAAAGCGCAAAAACTAGCGCGGAGAATGCCAAAACGGCGCGGAGAATTCTAAAAACAGTGCGAAGAACGAAAACAGCGCAGAGAGATGAGCAAATGACTCGATGCTCAGGATCAAGTTGGTAAGAGGATCAGACTCGGTGTCAGGATATATACGACTCTTCAAGACGATGATTCGGGTCTGTCCGCTTCGGGTTCGAGATTCATAACAGCTTCGGTTTCAATACAGTATCATACCAGTGCTGGCACGATGTCAGATTGAAGGACCCGAATGCATTCAGAGCAACGGGAACCACTCTCCTCGTTGTAAATACCCACCAGTCGGTTGTAAATACTAAATACCCATAATCATAATCATAATCCGGGCTGCCTCTTCGAGGCGTCTGCGCTCTGCGATGGAAATTGGATCTTTCTCTTTCTTTGACTGTCTATCTTGCAGTGGAATGGTTTTCTTTCGCTTTTGATGTGACGCTGCAGTTCTTTTTCTCATCCGCAATGCAGCTCGGTTCTTCTCTGAAGCTTCCTGGGGGGCATGATGTGAAGGGATCGCAGCCGTCAAACCAGTTTCAGGGGGCAGAATCAAGCCATCTTGGATCTGTACCGAGTCTACTTTGATTCGCTTGTGCGACCGAGTTCTTTGGTTTCACTTGGATCCTGACGGCCAAAGTCGACGAAATCTGCGGGAGAGCCGACGCGTCGGTGCTCGGCGATGGGAATTGGATCTTTCACTACGGCGATGAAGTTTTCTTTCTTTCTGTTTGTCTGTGGATTTCGCTTTCTTTCTCGTTTCAAGATCTCGAATTCTTTTTCTTCCTCTTTGCTCTTGAGTTCGCTTTCTATGCTGCTGGTTCTGGGTAAAAATTATTTCTGACAAACACATACAAAAATGAGTCCTACAACACATAGACAAGTTGAAAGTCAGTTGCGCACAAGAGAGTATGAGTCAGACTCAATGTCACCCCAGAGGCGCACGCGAGCAAATATCATTTTCAACATAAACACACAAAAATGAGTTTTAGGATACATAAATAAATTGAAAGTCAGTCGCGCGCCAGAGAGTATGAGTGAGACTTAATGTCACGCCAGAGTCTTGAATTGAGACTTCGGCGCGTGAGAGAGAGAGAGACTCGGGCCGCCTTTTCCGTTGCCGGTACACAAAATCCGACACCAATTTTAGCTCCGGCAAGTCACATGTTATTCAGCTTGGCCACCTCCAGCTCGTCGTTCGCTCGAGTCCTGGCTTCTGTGGTTTGGAATAATAAAGCATGATGTCTAGGACTTGAATCATGGATGTATTCACCAACCAATGCCTGAGAATGTAGGCCTGGAGCCAGGAAAGTCACATTGTCAATGGCTGAACTTAGTAGAACTGAGCCGGCATTGATATTGAATGGACGCTGATAAAATTTCCCTCATATACTGACTAGCCATTGCATCAGAATGTTTGAGTAAGAAATGGATGAAATTTCAATGATTAAAGCAGATTGCAGTAATGTAAAGTGATTGAATATACTCACAACCTAAAGAAAAATGGAAAATCACTGATCTAGATGCGTGTATAGTACAATCTAACTGACTGGATAGTGTCCTCGACGACCCGCTCTTCGAAGCCAAACACATCTTTGGTATCTGTAATATCCTCCAGATGAGTCAATGCCTTTCGAAGGCATTCAGCTTTCATACCGACCCCGAAGTCAAGTGTCTCCAGATATTGAATGATGAACCGAGGATCCGCTGGGTTTGTTGGGTGAAGGAGCCGGATGGGCATCTCCCGAAGCCAGGTCCGCTTGAAAGCTCTCATGCATTCGATATATCAGTCAGAGCTGCAATGCTCCCTGTCCCGAGGAAATTTGGCAATCGGTGGGTGGCCAATTCGAATACATATGACTTGCCGGAGCTAAGATTGGTGTCGGATTTTGTGTACTACTACCGGCAACAGAAAAGGCGGCCCGAGTCTCTCTCTCTCTCGCGCGCGCCGAAGTCTCAATTCAAGATTCTGGCGTGACATTAAGTCTCACTCATACTCTCTGGCGCGCGACTGACTTTCAATTTATTTATGTATCCTAAAACTCATTTTTGTGTGTTTATGTTGAAAATGATATTTGCTCGCGTGCGCCTCTGGGGTGACATTGAGTCTGACTCATACTCTCTTGTGCACAACTGACTTTCAACTTGTTTATGTGTTGTAGGACTCATTTTTGTATGTGTTTGTCAAAAATAATTTTTACCCAGAACCAGCAGCATAGCTTTCTCATCCGCGACAGAGCTAGGGTCTTCCCTGAAGCTTCCGAGGGGCACGATAAGTGAAGCGATCGGGAGAGATAGAGACAGGGAAAGGAGAGGTAGAGGAGCCAAAAAAAAGTGTTTATGTGAATTATAGTTTCATTTTTGTATTTGTTTCTCAAATCGCTTTGACTTGGTCTATTAGGATCGCTTAGATATTGAATATTTCATTGTTGAGACCTTTCACTCTGTCAGTGGTGGTGAAGAGGATTCACGATTCAAATACACCCTACGTCTGTTTACATTAACATACTATGTCGTGAAACCCAGTTAACTGTTCTGTATATGCTTCCGAAGAAGCCGGATTATCTTTTGATATGTTTTACGTGTGCGGCCATCGGATAATGGTTTCACTGTTGAAATGGCAATAGAAAGGGCATTATTGATGAATAGTTGATCAGAATATTGGATCAGCAGCTCGACAACATTGAATTGAGCCTGTTTTGCAGCATGTACCAGTGGAGTTCGATGCTTTTTATCAGGAAGATTAGGGTCAACACCCTTCTGCGCCACTAGCAGCCTGACAATGTCAACATGACCTTCACTCGCTGCATAAAACAATGGTGTCCATTGCTTTTTATCGCAAGCATTGAAATCAACATGTTTTTGGTCAAGAAGAAATTTGACTGTGTCAAGGCTGCCTCCTTCAGCTGCATAGGACAGTGGTGTGCGCCCATCTATGTTGCAAGATTCAGGATTGACATCATCTCTTCGAAGGAGAAGCTCAACAATGTCAGTATGACCCCTCTGCGCTGCATATGTCAATGATGAGCGCTGGAATTCATCACAGGCACCAGGATCAACATCATGCTGAAGAAGAAGCTCAACAATGTCAGTATGACCCCCCTTAGCAGCAGAAATTAGTGGTGTTTGCTGCCAATAATTGGTAGGTGAAAGATCTATATCTGGGTCCTGAACAAGGATTTTGGCAATGTTGAAATGCCCTTCCACTGCAGCATATTCCAGTGAGGTATTTTGACCTCTATTACTGGCATTAACATTTATGTCCTTCTGTGCAAGGAGGAGCTGGATAATATCAAGATGGCCATTAGCGGCAGCAAATGTGAGTGGTGGCTGCATTGTACTGGCATTGGGATCAATATCTGGCTGCTGAAGAAGGATCTTGGCAATATCAAAATGCCCTTTCATTGCAGCATATCCCAGTGAGGTAATTTGATCTCTATCACTGGCATTAACATTTATGACCTTATGTGCAAGAAGGAGCTGGACAATATCAAGATGGCCATAGGCAGCAGCATATGTTAATGGTGGCCTTTTAGTGCTGATATTGGGATCTATATCCTTTTGCTGAAGCAGAATTTCAATGATATCAAGGTGACCATTCTCTGCAGCATATGACAGTGGCGTCCGCTGATCTTTGTCACTTGCAGTGAAAGTTGTATCTTTCCACTGGAGAAGCAGTTTGACAACCTCCAGGTGCCCATTCTCTGCAGCATATGACAGTGGTGTCCGCTTTTGTTTGTCACTTGCAGTGAAAGTTGTATCTTTCCACTGGAGAAGCAGTTTGACAACCTCCAGGTGCCCATTCTCTGCAGCATAGGATAGTGGTGTCCGCTTATATCTGTCACATTCAATAAAAGTTATGTCTTTCCATTGGAGAAGATGGTTGACAATCTCCAGGTGCCCATTCTCTGCTGCATATGAGAGTGGTGTCCGCTGATATTTGTCTTTTTCAGTGAAAATCATATCTTTCCTCTGGAGAATCAGTTTGACAATCCCGAGGTGACCATTCTCTGCAGCATATGAGAGTAGTGTCCGCTGACGTTTGTCTTTTCCAGTGAAAATTATATCATTCCCCTGGAGAAGAAGTTTGAAGATCTCAAGGTGATCATTCTCTGCAGCATAAAAGAGTGGTGTCTGCTGATCCTCATTTTGGAGAGTGGTGTCAATATTTGGCTGCTGAAGGAGAAGCTTGACAATGTCCACGTGACCTTGCTGAACAGCAAATAAAAGTGGATTTCCAGGGTTTGTATTTATGGAGCTGGAATCAATATCCTCTCTAGAGAGAAGAAGCTGGACCACATTAATGTGGCCATTGAGACATGCATATGCAAGGGGTGTCCAACCATGTTCACCCAAGTCATGAGCATATGTAGAATCTTTCAACAACATCATTTCAAATGTTTGATATAGTCCAAAGAACATGAGGATATGTGACTTTCCTGTCATCCTCAACTCTTCAAAACTTGAGCCATTATCTATGACATATGGAATATTTGTCTTCTTCTTCCCAAAAAACTTGAGTATATGTGGGAATACAGCTGCTTCATCTTGCTGAGCATGCTTTCCCCAATGAAGAATAGCATATTTGTACAGCGGATGCCGCTTCCAGGTGGCTGGAGTGATGTCATCTGACATCAAAGCATCAAAAGACATGTATGTGAGGCATGTAATTGCCATCAAATGATGAATGTTAGGGAAAAGTCGGTGCTGCCTCAGTTGAAAGTACTCTTGTGTTGTATAGTCTAAAAGCCACCAGTCAATATCACATGCACAGACTGAGGATAAAATGTTAGAACTCACGAACAAGTTTGATAACTGGTGAATGATCATAATACTCATATGAATCAAAAAGTGCCCTCATCTTCGACCTTCTATAATCATCAGAGTTGGTTGTGTCCTCTTCAACAATAACCAGACCGGCACAAATATCAATTAATAAATCCAAATCCACTATGGCATCAAAATCCATGACTGTTATATCTTCAGAAACAGCAACAGCATGTTGGAGTTCCTTGACACTTAGTGGCTCTTGTGCATAGGCAAGCCAGTAGAAAACTTGAAGTGCAATTTTGTTTGCTGCTTCTCCTTGAGCACTGATCCGTGCCATGGCAGCATCATATGAGTCCATTATTTCTTTTGGGAGTGAGCTCAATGCCATACGCAGTCCCTTCTTGTTAAGTTGGCTTGCAAGAGCATCCAGATGAAGATGAGCCTGAAGAAACCTGGCATGCTGATTAGTTTTGCACTAGATCCAAACAGATCAGACTTACATTCCAGCGGCTTTTAGAATAACTTGATCAATGATCTCTGCTTCCAGTGTCATATCACTCTTTACAAGTCTTTGCAACTTGTAATCAGTGATAATTCTTCTTTTGATATATGTTTGTAGATCATCTCGATGAGCCTCAATATGAATCCTGGGCTCATCATTAAATGCCTGTGATATTGAGAGAATATCTCTGGAAGTGATCAATAGGTGAACATGATCAGGTAGTGACCAAAGTCCTCCAGAATTGGTTGGAAAGAATTGTTCCCGTGTTTGATTATCCTCTGAACATTCATCCAGGGCATCCACAACGATGTAGACACACTCATGGAATGCTGTTTCAGTTTTCAGAGCAGTGATGAGTTCAGCCACATCAGGGAAGGTCTCCTGAGATGAATGAATGTTATGTAAGGCCAGTAGATGATCAGATATAGATGGATGATACTGAACAAGTTGCTTCAGCATACTTCCCAGCAGCTGCACTGGAGTCTGTTCACTCTGGTGAGTGTAGTCACAATATATATATAGGACTGCCTGATTTGGCCCTGAAATTGACCTCAAATGATCAATGATGATAGAGCTTTCAAGCATTAGCTATCCAGGAATATTAGGGATATGTAAACTCACGAGAGAATGGTCTTGCCAGCACCAGCTAGAGCATTATTAGCAATAGATCTAGAATATATATCTAGTTTCACTTACGTATCCCTGGACACCATAAAAACTTTGTTTTCCCCTCACTCCAGTCAACAAATTCTGGTTTCTTCAAAAACCAGTCACCAGTTCCAGGAGCATGTTTTGCAAATGTTTCCATTTGAGTAGCTTGGAAATCAAGCTTGGAAATCCAATCTAGAAATTCTTCGCGTTTTTGAACTGCAAAGCATTGAGGATCATTCACAACAGTATATCAAAGCAAATGCTCACTTCTCTTGGTATCTATGAGTTCACAAGTTAGTTGACATCAAATTCAGGGGTTTGATATTCACCCATTACATGCTCAATGAGATTGTCCACTCCTTGGCGTACAGCAGGATCAGCATCAAATCTGATGTTGTTGTGAGAGAGGACAGATCCTTCCACATTTCCTGAGGAAAGATAATCAGCTGTGTATCATGTGGAAAGAGAAATCATACCAGCAATATGGTCAGCATGGAAATGTACTGAAGATCCACTTGTGTAGGTGCCCAGCTTGACATTGGAGCTTGGAACTTTGAAGAGATCAGCGAAGATATTAGATGACAATGAAATGCGGTACTTGAACCCATGTCTCTGGCAGAAATTGTTGGGCTGTAAAAACATATCAGCATGTAGAAGACATTGTTCAAAATGAGTTACCTTTGTGGCTCCAGACAAGCTGAGCTGAGCATGGATTCAATACTGGTGATGGCTGAGAGAATACCCCGCTCTTCATCCAAGGAAAAGGGCCATTCTGGTTGTTCTATGTCAAGATTCATTGCTATAGCAGAGATTATCCTGGCAAGTTCTTGCAAAACATCATCATCAGCGACTTGAGCGCCCATGAACCGAATGAGGGTTTGCAGGGAGGAAAGCTGGTGGAAGACACCCAATTGAGCTGAATTCAGTTCTGGTCTGGCCTGGGTGATATGGCCAATGATTTTGTCCAGAGATTCCAGAAGAGCGGTATGGCTCATGGTAGAGGAAGGCAAGCCAGCAAATGCTGTACGTGGACAAAGAGGCTTGTCCAAGAAAGCTGTCAAGGTTTATTTTGGGCTGATGACTCGTCACGAGGCCAAGAGCTGTGAGACTGTAAATTAAATTAATGAATGAGATGATTGACCATGGCGGTATGACAGTCAAAGAACTGAGGACAGTTCACAAGAGCTTGAAGGTACCTTGCAATTCCGTTCTGAGAACTGAGTCGCGTCTGAAATGAGGAGGCCTCGGTCTCGTGACTTCGGGAACCGGAAGCAAACCGGAAGACGTAAATCGCCGACCCCGAGACAACGTTTCTTGATCACGACGACATGCTTTCAAATCTAGGGTCCGACAGGTCCGTGAACCTCGGTGCTACGATCCTCTATTCCAATATATTCGGCCCGCCAACCTTTGCGTTTCGGTTTCAGAAACTTTGCTTATCCAGCGGCCAGCATCATTGACCGTAGAAGCAAATAACCAAGCTGGCCATTTGTGAGCTCGCCTCCTTCGAATTTCGCGTCGTTTTATTCACCCTAAAAAGGATAGATTTCCAAGTTTTGTTGGCTTGCTTGCAGTGTATTTTGCTGCTGCGTCGATCCATCGTGTCATGACCGCCGTATGGCCACCATATACTACCAGTGGGATAGAGGCCAACCGTTCTGGTGGCAGATACGAGTCCCCCTCTCCTTGTTCTCACTGTACTTAATTCAATGAATTTACACCCCGGAATGCCGGAGTGCCACTTTAAGCGGAGCTTCAAATAACATGTGACTTGTCCGGACTCTTGCTCCCTGATGAATTGTACTGTTTTGGCTGTCTTTGGGCTGCAACCTGGTCACCAGTCGATCCATCGTGTCATGACCGCCGTATGGCCACCATATACTATCTAGGATTTCTCGATAGCGACAGACTGTAAAAACGAGAGACCTGGAGGTGTCTACCGGCGCCTGACAGGTTCGTGTATGAAATATCCCCGTCATATTCTTCAAGCTAATCCCGCATATGTATCATTCGGACCCACTAAAAAGCCGAACCGTCATCACCATCCGCAAGCTCTACATGATTTTCTCGATTCATGCGTCTGATTGCGAGCCAAATTAATGCTTGTATGGTGTAAGTATCATTGGAATTTGACATGATCCTTTCAACTGATTTATTGCTCTCACCGGAAAAGAGTTGGTTGAACTACTGGCTCACAAAACCATATGTCTGCATGCATTTCAAAATGACTATTCATTGACCGTTTTTTGTTTTGGCTGCCAAAATCTTGCATATAAATAAGACTTCTTGCCACAGAATTCCTTCAAGGCAGATCTGTCAAACCGACTCGCTCATCAAACACGTCTACAGCAAAATGCATCCCTCCTTATTGGGCCGCATTGCACAGGTGGTAAACAAGACATGAGTCAACGAAAGGGCCTAATGAACACCAAGAAGCAGAAAACAGTATGTTATTTCGTTCATTATCGGACAAGGTAAACTGATTCTGTTTAGAGTAAACATCTCGGCCAACACAAATCCTCGATAAGATCTGTTCGCCGCTCTCATGCCCCGATCCACAACGTCTGGAGGAGGAGCAAGACTCGGAGGCCCGAGGGGCGAAGGCAGTGAAGGACGAAAGCAAAATAGCCGACAGGAACGACAGCGAGCGACAAAGGCCAGGGCGGGGAAAAGTAATATCATGAACCTGGTATGTCTTGTGCTCTGTCAGGGTCCGTTCTACTGAAGATGAGCAGCGCCGGCCCCAACTTAGAATCCGACCGGGTAAAATTCGTCAGCTATTCACGACGACCGCACCATCGAGCGGCTCTTGACTCACTTTTCCTTTTGCCTGCTATCGCTTGTCCGATGCTCGCACGTCGATACAGAGGCTTTCGGAAACTCTGTCTATTTGGTCGTCCACATTCGCAGCTCTGTCATGCCTGTCGCACGATCAACATCACCAGCGGAATGAAAGAAAAGAGCTGAAATAGGAAGATAATGAAGACCCTAAGCAAAGCGGACTGGAGGAGTGCCATACGAGAGCGCTTTGAGCGCTCCCGACGATACATCTGACGCGGTCGAGGGGGTGTTGGGCGTGCAGACGGAGGAGGTCTGGGTCACGTTAGCGAGCGAAGCAAAGGCGACAGGCGAAAGAAAGAGAGAACGAGATGAACAAGGTAAAGAACAAGGAGATGTTCGAAAGCAAGAGGATGGCGGCAACCAAGCCGGTAACACAAGGTCCTAAATTTGAAAGTCCGACCCAGAAAGCCCGTTGCAGGCAATATACGACAAAGGAACAGTTTTATTCACAAATTAACTTTCGAATGTAATTATGAGGCAGACTGTCTTTTCACAAAGTCGATAGATGCTCTGGTTGTCGAGATAAAAATTTCAGCGACCAAGCTGACCAAGCGAAAAAGAAAGAAATCTTGACAGCTCCCTGCCAAAAAAGTTCCCACAGGGTGGTGGTGGTGGTCAAAATATTTCCGGACTAGTGTCAAATATTTCTTTCCCGCGCCCCTCTCGTTCGAAAGAAAGAGAAGAAAAATGCTTCCTTTGATCGAGACTATTCCATATCGAGACGAGAAATAAAATGGAATGACGAATCGTCGAAAAAGGGCAATCCAAAACGAAAATCAAAGGGAAGGACGAGAGAATGAAAGCGAAGAAGGAGAATACGAAAGGAAAGATGAAATAAAAATACTCTCCCGGTGTCGTGTAGATCCCTCCTTGGGTCCTGCGAACGAGGGAGCGTTAGCGAGCGAAAGGAAAGGAAAGAGAGCGAGACGTCGAAGGAACAAAGGGGATTCGGAGTAAAGACGATGGAATCGCTCGAGAGGAAGGGAAAAGTAATATCGAGCATCGCCTAAAGCAAACAAAGTGGAAGAAATAAAGAAAACAGCCCAAGAAAAGAAACCCACCCAAATCCCAAATCCCAAATCATCAAACTCGACCCTCTCCACCCCCACCAAATTCAGATCCGCGTCCAGCAGCGACGCCCGGAGCTGGTCCGTCCCGAGGTCGAGCCCAAGGAAAAGGGCGGTGCTGTTGGCTGAGAGGTTGTTGTTGCTGGTGGTGCTGGTGGAAGACATCGTAGCTAGTGCGAATATCGAAGAAACCTATTGGCGATGAAAGACCTGGTGAGCTGCTTAGCCTCGATGCCACGAAAAGGACGACGATGTACGATTCCTGCCTCTGATTATGCTTTCGCCGGTCGTCGTCGTTGATCCAAGCTCGTGTCTCGAAAAGCTCGTTCTAGACGCTGGGATAACCTGATTTTTCGTCAGCCTTTACGCTATTATGTCCACCCGCACCCATGCCAAAAGCAGGTCGCGTGATCCTGGGACTGTCCCAGGATCACATGTGTGATGGATCGTGTATTTCTTCCAAGTTCGTTCCGTGAAATATGAGGTCGGTTTCTGAAGAGACAACCATATAAGTCTCTATTGTGTAGCTGTTCCCAAGTATTTGTGTAGTGTCAAAGAAGTTGGAAGATCAGCCTTGCCACACAGCGTGACATTGCGACATCCCGAAAGCCAAGTCTTTTCCAGCTAATCAGGAACAAAGTATTCTCATTGCTGTCTTCCTGTGTTCGTGGCATCGTTCGTCACCTCTCATGTCTCCCAATATCACCTCCAACTTTCTCTAACGGCCTAAAGACTTTCTCGAGCACCTTGGCCATTTTTGGATGTACACCGCCGGGTGCGGCCGCCGTCTCCATCACATCGAAGCAACGTTTCGCGTCTCGGCATATTTTGAATCGGTGGGCCGGCAGGGGCCGGCTCGCGTCTTCTTCCCGACGTCGGCATTTTCTTTGTCAGCTTTGTGGCTCGTTTTCCCGCGCGGTATCCAGCGGATTTGGTTTGGCATTGGAAGCACTCCCTGATAAATATGAGGTTGGGCTTGCGAGAAAAAGTGTGCTGAGGCCCTTTATAAGAGCAACACAAGGATTTTGTGATTTTTTCGAGGTCTAATGGCCGAATCTGAGTCGGGTATCTTTGACTTTGATGACATACTTGCCAGGAACATCTGTATCCATAACGCCACAAAAGGATCAATGGCGCATAAATACTTATTATAGATGGCACATCAAAAAGCGGGGTACACTGTAAAAACTGACAGCGGTGGGAGCGGGATATAGTCAAGAAAGTTTGAAGAAAGTACACGAAAATCCATCACGCATGTGATCCTGGGACAGTCCCAGGATCACGCGACCTGCTTTTGGCATGGGTGCGGGTGGACATAATCTTTACGCTGGCTGCGACGACAACGACGTACCGTAGAACCCTTTCCTCGTCTCGTCTCGTCTCGTCTTCTATATTCTTCTCTGCTGCGTCGTCCAACCGCTGGTCTCGTCTCTTGGTCGTCGTCTGCTAGTCTCGTCTCTTTGTCGTCGTCTGCTGTGACGGTCGCTCGTGGTCGTCTGCTGTGGTGCTCGCTGCTCGTCGTGGTCGCTGCTCGTCGTGGTCGCTGCTCGTCGCGGTCGCTCGTCGTCGTGCTCGTCGCTCGTCCGATGGTGCTGTGAACAACGAAAGACGTGCTGTGAACAAACGAAAGACGTGGAATCAATCGATGCTTACTTAACCCTTTACGCGGGGCATGAGAATTTTTACGCGACGTCTTATCTAACGTTTTTACGCGACGTACTTAGGTAAGACGTTTACGCGACGTCTTAGGTAAGACTTTTACGCGACTGTCACGGGGTTCGGCGTTCGGGAGACCGGGAGCGGTGATGGCTTGAGCCTTGGCTGATTGGGGCCGGCGGTGATGTAAGTATGAGGTTTTTTTTCGATTACAGCTCTTTTCAAAAACCTTGTCCATCATCAACTTTTTTTGATGAAAGAAAATAAATAAAAATCATATCCCAATCCAGTAGCCGACCCGGCAACAACGGCTCTACATACCACCTATGAGGGCTAAGTACCTACTCGATTCTGCACCAGGGGGACTTCAGTGAAGGACAAGAAGTGATTCACCCCTTCTGAGGATGAACTCGCAGCAAAGGACATGTATTGCATCTGGTACTTGAAGGGGCTGCAGCTCCGACGGGGCTCGCGTAGTCTCGCTTGCTATGTTCGGAATTATTTTATTCACGAAAAAAAAAATTGATCTCGGACAAGGTTTCCGAAAGAGGCTGTAAAAATTATCACAGCTGCATGGCATTCGGCTGGCAATTTTCTGACACATCAGCACTCGGTTGTCCTTGCTATCGGCGCACGGTGTCCTTGCTATCGGTGCACGGTGCTTCTTTACGCTCGCTCGCTTGTTCCTGACGAGTCGAAACCGACGGCGGTCCTGTTTTTCCCGACATATACGGACGGTTCTGTTTTTCCTCAGACATATATCAGCGCCCAGTTTCCTTCTCGGGTTTGAATACTTACGTGTGTGTTGAAAAGTTGTCAAGTTACTCAACTGGGATGCATTAGTATTCAGCGTGAGGAATGTCCCAAGCCAGACCTTACTAGTAGTTGGCAAGATAAGGCTTACTAGTAGTTAGCAAGATAAAGTCGTTGCTAATAAGTAGAAGCTTGATAAAAGATGAATACTTGCACAATTCACTGGCCAGGAGAAGAGTAGGTCTCATAGGAAATAATTGGAATCAAATTCCACTCGAGTTTAAGGGTGCGATGCCGTCGCTGATGGAGTGGATGGCGGACAATGCACCGATTTGGCGTTCAGATGCACCGATTTGGCGTTCAGGCAGGAGTCGGTCTACATATGTCGAACCCGTAGAGTATTTATATCAGAAGAAGGGCCGAGCGAGCGACAGCGACTGATCAAAAGTCGAGACCTCGGCATTCGAGATACAGATTTCTGTCTAGGAGGGACTAGATACAGATTTCTATCTAGGAGAGACTAGATACAGATGCCAGAGCCGTTCAGAGATTTCAGGTTTCGGACAGTCCAGGGGTCCATGGAGTCCATAGATAGCACGTGCCATCTGACATTTAAATAATTTGACGGCCCGACGGCCGCCTGTATTCGCTGCTGACTGCGCTGGCTCTTGGTCAGCAGGTTCATTTCTTCTCTAGTCATTCCTTGAATCCTTTTGCGACGCCCTTCACGACACCAATGCCTTCACGCCTTTCCATTATGTATGACCCTTATGAATATATGCCCTGGCCCGGTACACAATTTGACGGATTTGAGAATACTGGGCACCTAGAAATTGTGATGATAGCTAGTATTACAGTCTGAACGAAAGAATTAGACCATGGGTAGCCATAGCTTGATGACAGAATGTACCGACCTCTGCAGACTAGTTTGACATGATATGTGGCAACAGCACCATCGGAAAGAGTAAAAAGTACAATTTTTCGACGTTGAGAAGATCCAGACTTGACCCGGAGAAGACAAGTTTTGCTCGGACAGTCTGCATGGACACAGAAATGCACTGGAGGATATAATGCATTCGCCACTGCTTTCAGATTAGACATGAATCTCAGGATTTCCGGATGCTTACTGAGCTTGCTTTCTGGATTCTCATGGAAACGGGCTCTATCCAGAGCAGCCTGTTCCTTCAGACAATGGTTCTCTGTCCTGGGTCCAGATGGTGATGCGAAAGGCATCCCATAAATAATGGATGTGTTCTGAAGATAGATTCATGGTGGAAGACAGAAAGGAAAGCACATTCTGAGGAAGATCTTGAGGTATGGTTTCGGGATTATGGGAAGGTTTCTGGTCAAAGAGAAGGTTTCACCATAGCACTGAGGAATGGGCATGTCAATGAACGCGAACAAGACTGTCAGGAGCAAGCACGGTGATGACAGAATGTGATTGCGTGATATGACACATAGCCATTATCTAATATTGATCGCTTATATAATGGACTATCACGTGGAGTCTATGGAGTCCATAGACCTATAGATTCTCCAATACCTGTATGTTCTCGAGCCGTTGAAATAACAATAACACAGTGCAAATGGAAACAACACCCTGCAAAGATTGTTTATTTGTGCCCTGTAATAATCCATGGAATGGGCCAATATCATAGCCACGTAGACAACAGAGTGTGCCATTTCAAGTGCTGAGGACCTTATAACTAAGTCTACTTTGATTCGCTTGTGCGTACAGTACTTGTTGGCTTGTACATAGAGTACTTGTTCGCTTGTGCGTGCGTACAGTACTTTGTTTGCTTGTGTGTAGAGTACATTACTTTGTTCGCTTGTGCGATCGAGTTTGTCGAGTTTCGCTGGAATGAGAGTCATCGTGGGTATGCTGTAAGTATCCTGGGTATGATGTACCATATCCTGGGCGCTAAGTAATCTCAAAGTCGACGAAATCTCCAGCCGGAGAGCTGCGATGCGAATTGAATCTTTGCTTTTGCGATGGGAATTGAATCTTTCGCTTTTGTGATGGGGTTGATTCTTTCGCTTTTGCGCTGGGAATTGAATCTTTCGCTTTTGCGATGCGAATTGATTCTTTTGCTTTTGGTGCGGAATCCTACGGCTTGGGGGCACGATGGCTGAAGGAACGGTAAAACGATAGGTGGAGGGATCGTAGCTGTCAAGCCAGTTTCGATACCGGTTCGGAGTGTTTCGACAGCCGTTCGGAGGGTAAGTATGTTCGCGTCATCTTGGAGAAATATAGCTTCTTGGTGAACATTATTATCACTCACTGTATCCGGACGAACATCCCCGAACTCTCTGCCGAGGTCTCTTTGATCTCGCTTATATAATGAAATGACATGTGCTATACCTGCGTTTGATCACTTATATAGGGTTTGACTGCTGCTTTCCAAGTTCATCTTGCAGTAGAGACCATCTGGCCATAATGTGAGTTCACACATGGTGGTTCAGTAGTCAGTTTACAGATTGTTGTTACCATGTTTAAAGTGAGTGAGTTATCTGTCCTGAGCTGTGAGCCATTGACCGAAGGTCGAGGGCGAGCAGCTACAAAAGACAGATTCAGGAATAGTAATTGTCCAGATCCGGAGCATTGGAGCCAGGAAGTCAGACAGGCAGCATGGAGCATTCCTTTCCAACTCCTCTTTGAGTCTACTGTCTCAGTATAGCATGTCTAATCAGCAATCAAACCTAGATAACTTGTAGATAACCTCAAGTAGATACATTTTCCACCTCGGAGAGTGAAGGGACTGGTGCAAAGCACCACTAGGGATTATTATTATTTGCTTACTTACTGTATCCCACCGAGTCATGGAAGCGAGCGAGTAAGGGATATTGGTGAGCCTTTTGTGGGTCTTTTCGTTCCTCTCTCGTGGATTGTATCTTTTCATTCACATTGCTTTTACATACTTACTGTTACCATTTTTGACTACTATTACCATCCTCGACTTACTATTACTATTGAGCCGAGTCAATTCGGCCTTTCCTGCAGTATCATCCTTTCTGTGTCATCGTTCGTATCGTACGAGACCACGCTGATTCAAGATGATATATTCCATTGAGCCTAACCCACAAAGTTGTTTGAGCTTAACCCACAAAATTGTTTGTGGAAAGCAGTATAGAGTTGATAGTATATGAGTATTCGATGCAGTTTGTCTTTGATCGTGCGATGCCATCCATCCATAGCGCAGCGCAGAGACCAAACAACAACACATTCTTGGTCGAGGCAAAAATCCACTACATAGGGTCCCAGCCACATCCACATGACCTTGGCAAAAAGATTTCGCCACTTGTTTCCCGCCATTGCGTCATTTCTCTATGGCACTTGCAAGTCTTCACTTTGTCAATATTCTGTACATATTTCTAAAATTCTGTTTCCAGTGCTTCTTTCGACATGTCTGGTCCTATTGGGATAGCCCAGCTGCACCGGCTACTGCCGCTCCTCCAGTGGTGTCTAGCTCATTCGGAACTCCAGTCCCATTGTATAACGAGCAAATTCAGTCCCTCCTAATCTTAATAGCCACAATATTCATGTCTTTATAACCCTTCATCCTCGAAAAGGCTATGAGCTGTACATTGAAGGGGAATCTGAGTTGGAAGTGAGTTTTACTGTTTATAACTCCTGGATATTTCTGACTTTGGTCTCTGAAAGCCCAGTCCCAACTAAGTATTGCGATGATCAAGTTGACAGGCCAGTTCGGCCACCTCCGCCTCTGACTCCAACAGATTCAAAGCCGAGAGCCTGGCCTTGAGTGAAGCACAGGAAAAAGTTCTGAAGTGTTCTGATGCCCATTTGGCTCACACTATGAACTACATTGTATTTTATTTTTGTATTTGTTTCTCAAATTGCTTTGATTTGGTTTATTAGGATTGCTTAGATACTGAATGTTTCATTGTTGAGACCTTTCATTTTGTCAGTGGTGCTGAAGAGGATTCATAATTTGAATACACCCTACTTCTGTTTACATTAACATACTAGTAGTCAAACTCAGTTAACTGTTCTGTTGCATGCTCCTGAAGAAGCTGGATTATTCTTTCATATATTTCACGTCTGCTGCCGTCGGATAATGGCCTCACTGTTGAAATGGCAATAGAAAGGGCATTATTGATGAATAGTTGATCAGAATATTTGATCAGCAGCTTGACAACACCAAATCGAGCCCGTTTTGCAGCATGTACCAGTGGAGTTTGATGCTGTTCATCAGGAAGATTAGGGTCAACACCCTTCTGCACTACTAGCAGCCTGACAATGTCAACATGACCTTCACTCGCTGCGTGAAACAATGGTGTCCATTGATTTTTATCACAAGCATTGAAATCAACATGTTTTTGCTCAAGAAGAAATTTGACTGTGTCAAGGCTGCCTCCTTCAGCTGCATAGGACAGTGGTGTGCGCCCAAATATGTTGCAAGATTCAGGATTGACATCATCTCTTTGAAGGAGAAGCTCGACAATGTCAGTATGGCCCCTCTGCGCTGCATATGTCAATGATGAGCGCTGGAATTTATCACAGGCACCAGGATCAACATCATGCTGAAGAAGAAGCTCAACAATGTCAGTATGACCCCCCTGAGCAGCAGAAATTAGTGGTGTTCACTGCCAATAATTGGTAGGTGAAAGATCTATATCTGGGTCCTGAACAAGGCTTTTGGCAATGTTGAAATGCCCTTTCACTGCAGCATATTCCAGTGAGGTATTTTGACCTCTATTACTGGCATTAACATTTATGTCCTTCTGTGCAAGGAGGAGCTGGATAATATCAAGATGGCCATTAGCGGCAGCAAATGTGAGTGGTGGCTGCACTGTACTGGCATTGGGATCAATATCTGGCTGCTGAAGAAGGATCTTGGCAATATCAAAATGCCCTTTCATTGCAGCATATCCCAGTGAGGTAATTTCATCTTTGTCACTGGCATTAACACTTATGTCCTTCTGTGTGAGAAGGAGCTGGACAATATCAAGATGGCCATAGGCAGCAGCATATGTTAATGGTGGCTTATTAGTGTTGATATTGGGATCTATATCCTTTTGCTGAAGGAGAATTTCAATGATATCAAGGTGACCATTCTCTGCAGCATATGACAGTGGCGTCCGCTGTTGTTCGTCACTTGCAGTGAAAGTTGTATCTTTCCACTGGAGAAGCAGTTTGACAATCTCAGGGTGACCCTTCTCTGCGGCATATGATAGTGGTGTCCGCTGATATTTGTCACATTCAGTAAAAGTCATATCTCCCCATTGGAGAAGCAGTTTGACAATGTCAAAGTGACCATTCTTTGCAGCATATAAGAGTGGTGTCTGCTGATCTTTGTCACACATAGTGAAAGTCATATCTTTCCATTGGAGAAAATGTTTGACAACGTCCAGGTGCCCATTCTCTGCTGCATATGAGAGTGGTGTCCGCTGATGTTTGTCTTTTCCAGTGAAAATCATATCTTTCCCCTGGAGAATCAGTTTGACAATCCTGAGGTGACCATTCTCTGCAGCATATGAGAGTGGTGTCCGCTGATGTTTGTCTTTTCCAGTGAAAATCATATCTTCCCCCGGGAGAAGAAGTTTGAAGATCTCAAGGTGATCATTCTCTGCAGCATAAAAGAGTGGTGTCTGCTGATCCTCATCTTGGAGAGTGGTGTCAATATTTGGCTGCTGAAGGAGAAGCTTGACAATGTCCACGTGACCTTGCTGAACAGCAAATAAAAGTGGATTTCCAGGGTTTGTATTTATGGAGCTGGAATCAATATCCTCTCTAGAGAGAAGAAGCTGGACCACATTAATGTGGCCATTGAGACATGCATATGCAAGGGGTGTCCAACCATGTTCACCCAAGTCATGAGCATATGTAGAATCTTTCAACAACATCATTTCAAATGTTTGATATAGTCCAAAGAACATGAGGATATGTGACTTTCCTGTCATCCTCAACTCTTCAAAACTTGAGCCATAATCCATGACATATGGAATATTTGTCTTCTTCTTCCCAAAAAACTTGAGTATATGTGGGAATACAGCTGCTTCATCTTGCTGAGCATGCTTTCCCCAATGAAGAATAGCATATTTGTACAGCGGATGCCGCTTCCAGGTGGCTGGAGTGATGTCATCTGACATCAAAGCATCAAAAGACATGTATGTGAGGCATGTAATTGCCATCAAATGATGAATGTTAGGGAAAAGTCAGTGCTGCCTCAGTTGAAAGTACTCTTGTGTTGTATAGTCTAAAAGCCACCAGTCAATATCACATGCACAGACTGAGGATAAAATGTTAGAACTCACGAACAAGTTTGATAACTGGTGAATGATCATAATACTCATATGAATCAAAAAGTGCCCTCATCTTCGACCTTCTATAATCATCAGAGTTGGTTGTGTCCTCTTCAACAATAACCAGACCAGCACAAATATCAATTAATGAATCCAAATCCACTATGGCATCAAAATCCATGACTGTTATATCTTCAGAAACAGCAACAGCATGTTGGAGTTCCTTGACACTTAGTGGCCCTTGTGCATAGGCAAGCCAGTAGAAAACTTGAAGTGCAATTTTGTTTGCTGCTTCTCCTTGAGCACTGATCCGTGCCATGGCAGCATCATATGAGTCCATTATTTCTTTTGGGAGTGAGCTCAATGCCATACGCAGTCCCTTCTTGTTAAGTTGGCTTGCAAGAGCATCCAGATGAAGATGAGCCTGAAGAAACCTGGCATGCTGATTAGTTTTGCACTAGATCCAAACAGATCAGACTTACATTCCGGCTGCTTTTAGAATAACTTGATCAATGATCTCTGCTTCCAGTGTCATATCACTCTTTACAAGTCTTTGCAACTTGTAATCAGTGATGATTCTTCTTTTGATATATGTTTGTAGATCATCTTGATGAGCCTCAATATGAATCCTGGGCTCATCATTAAATGCCTGTGATATTGAGAGAATATCTCTGGAAGTGATCAATAGGTGAACATGATCAGGTAGTGACCAAAGTCCTCCAGAATTGGTTGGAAAAAATAGTTCTCGTGTTTGATTATCCTCTGAACATTCATCCAGGGCATCCACAACGATGTAGACACACTCATGGAATGCTGTTTCAGTTTTCAGAGCAGTGATGAGTTCAGCCACATCAGGGAAGGTATCCTGAGATGAATGAATGTTGTGTAAGGCCGGTAGATGATCAGATATAGAGGGACGATACTGAACAAGTTGCTTCAGCATACTTCCCAGCAGCTGTGTTGGACTCTGTTCACTCTGGTGAGTGTAGTCACAATATATATATAATACTACCTGATTTGACCCTGAAATTGACCTCAAATGATCAATGATGATGGAGCTTTCAAGCATTAACTAGCCAGGAATATTAGTGATATGTAAACTCACGATAGAATGGTCTTTCCAGCACCAGCTAGAGCATTATTAGCAATAGATCTAGAATATGTATCTAGTTTCACTTACGTATCCCTGGACACCATAAAAACTTTGTTTTCCCCTCACTCCAGTCAACAAATTCTGGCTTCTTCAAAAACCAGTCACCAGTTCCAGGAGCATGTTTTGCAAATGTTTCTGTTTGGGTAGTATGGAACTCAAGCTTTGAGATCCAGTCCAGAAATTCCTGGTGTTTCTTAACTAATGGGATGTCACATCCTCCCAAAAATTAGCAATGGTACCAGCTGACCTTTTTTAGCATCTATATATGAATTTTGAGCTGTAATAAAACCACTTGAGAGCTTGCGAGAATATTTACCAGTCATGTGCTTGACCATAGTGTCCACTCCCTGGTGCACACGAGGATCAGCCTCAAAACGGATATTATTATGAGAGAAAAGGGATTGAGTCGAGCCTGTGGAATTTGAGCCCAATCTCCAGAGCTATCAAAGGTGGTGAATTCTCTTACCATAGACAGAATGGTTGGCATTGAACTGAACTTGTATTGCTGGACCGGCTGGAATCATATCACTGGATATATTGATATCAGAGCTGTGAACATTTCAGCGTCAATGAGATCTCAGTCATGGGAAATACCTTACTTTGATGGCTGCTGTTGAGAACCTCCCAGCAGAGATTCAATACGACCCACTGCTGAGATAATGTTCTCCCCATCCTTAGCAGTGAATGGCCAGGCAGTCTGCTCCCCACTGAGATTTACTGCTGCAATGGATATGGTGGTGTTCAATTCTTGGACCACTGTGTCCTCGTGGCTGATCTGAGAACCCATGAAACGGATGAGGGTTTGCAGGGAGGAAAGCTGGCGGAAGACACCCAATTGAGCTGAATTCAGTTCAGGTCTTGCCTGGGTGACGTGACCCATGATTTTCTCCAGAGATTCCAGAAGGGCGGTATGGCTCATGATGGAGGAAGGCAAGCAAGCAAATGCTGTGCGTGGACACAGAAGCTTGTCCAAGAAAGCTGTCAAGGTTTATTTTGAGCTGATGACTCGTCATGAGGTCAAGAGGTTTCAGACTGTAAATTGAATGAATGAGATGATTGACCATGATAGCATGACAGTCAAAGAGTTGAGGCCAGTTCATGGAGCTTGGAGGTACCTTGAAATTCTGTTCTGAGAACTGAGTCGCCTCTGAAATCAAGAGATGGAGGCTTCGGTCTCGTGACATCGGAAACCGGAAGACGTAATTCGCCGAGCCCGAAACAACGGACAGGTCCGTGAAAGTCGGTGCCATGATCCTCTATTCCAATATATTCGGCGCGCCAACCTTTGTATTTCGGTCTCAGAAACCTTGCTTATCCAGCGGCCAGCATCATCGACCGTAGAAGCAAATAACGAAGCTGGACATTTGTGACCTCACCTCCTCCAAATTTCCTGTCCTTGATTTGCTTGCGGTGTATTTTGCTGCTGTGTCGATCCATTGTGTCATGACCGTTGTATGGTCACCATATGCTGTCTGGGATTTCTCGATAGCGACAGACTGTAGAAACGAGAGACCTGGGGTGTACACTGGCGCTTGACAAGGTGGGTGAATAAAATTTCCCCATCATATTCTTCAAGCTAATCTTGTATATGTAGCATTCAGACCCATTCAAAGAGCCGGACCGTCATCAGCATCCGTGGCAAGCTTTACAGGATCTTGCTGAGCCATGCATCCGATCGCAAGCTAAATTCATGTTTGTATGGTGTATCATTGGAATTTGACATGATCCTTTCAGCTAGTTTATTGCTATCACCAGCGGAAAAGAGCTGGCCCTACTACTGTAGTCTTCCGACCAACAGTTGAGTCTCACGGTCGTCATGTGACATGTCACGCTTAATTCCGAGTTCAGAGACCGGAGTTGGCTGTGACATACCAGTTCAGCGCCAAGTCCAAAACATATTTGACTGCCATGAGATGTTCAATTTTCTCCTACTTCTACAGATAATGTACAAATGAGCTCCAGAACATGAATTGGAGCATTTTCAGATTTCTGAAGGATTTCAGCAAAATATAGATTGACCGCAAATTCCAAGTATTCCAACAGAAAGGCAGGTTGAAGAGGGTCAATCATGACAGAGGCTGAACATGATGGGAGTCGAAGATGAGTCAAACAGAGTAACGTGACCTCCAGGCCCGGATGTTGATGACTTGAACGATGGAGCTACACTTTGCCGGACTCTGCGCTTGCTCACATGGACATCAAGTTGAAATACCGCTTGCATGTGTCTGTTGTTCCTTGTTTCTTTCCCTCACCGTCCACTGTGGCATTCCTCCTTCCTTGTTTATCTAACTGTTCAGGTTGAGCTTCCACAGCTTTATCTCGACTTTCGGAGCTTTCGGAGCTGTATTAACCGATATTTTGACAGGGTTTCATATCACACCGCTCACGAAGACACGACTTCACAGGTTTGACGAGTTATTTCCGGTGTTACATTGACCACAGATGTCAATGAAGCCAGCTAAACCATATATATATGTGGTGCATTACGGGTAGGATAGGATCCGGTACTAGGGATAGGATGAGCTCAGATATGACAGAATAGCATGCAATAGGATTGGGAGATTCAAGCTGGGATCATTTTTGGTGAGATAGGATCAGATAGGTTATGATAGGATTAGCTTGGCTATTGCTCCATGTACCATACTAGATATGATTTGATAGGATTCCATCCTACATCTGCACATATTTGTGTATAGAATAATCTAATGATATGCGGTTACTGCGTGTCATCCAGCGGCGTGAGATTCACCGGCACTTCTATGTTAAGATTCTGACCGGCTGTACTTTGTTTTTTATTAATGCTGCCCAAGCTTCTATCTTGATCTCTCAGGCTATTCACATGGAAACAATCTAATTCTGTCTTTGAATCCCACATCTCCACAAGGGTTGCCAAGTTTCAGATCCGAGTGATACATGAGCTCTCGCTCTTTTTTGATGTCAAAATATCAATGTCACTCAACCTTCCCCCTCAAGTAGACCACCACTGCAATAACATCTACCGTTGTCGGACACTACAGGACATTGTATGGGGATGTCTTGTTACGGTCTTTGCATGCACTTGGGTCTCTGTCTATCCAAATGTTCCGCCTCCAGGCCGGAGCAAACTCAAGCTCGTGCTACGAAGACTCGGGACGATGCTCATGACTGCCATGGCACCAGAGGTCACAATGTCACTAGCAGCTCGACAGTTCATTGTTGCCCGCCGCTTTTCAAGAGGTGAGCACAAGCTGATCAACTTTTTCATTTGAGCGTCATTCATTATTTTTTTAGACTTTAACCTGTCCAGGGTACATGGATTCTTCTTTTCAATGGGAGGCTTCATATCTCGAACAGGCCATCCCATTACAACCATGAAACAACTCCAAGCGGCTGACTATATCCGTGACATTCGAGCACTCAGCATAGAAGATATCATGGATCGAAGTAAAGGAGATGCTCTCTCCAAAGGAATTGCACTACTACAATGTCTGTGGTTCGTTGTGCAATGCACGGCCCGACTAGCACAACAACTACCGATTACTCAACTGGAAATTGCAACTCTGGCATACACCAGTGTCAATGTTTTCACCTCGATACTTTGGTGGAACAAACCACTGGACGTTCAATGTGCTATACCCATTGGTCCTCAGATCGAGTCTGGGAGAGAAGGAGGAGAGGATTCTCAGTGCAAACTCTCAACTCTCAGAAATATCTGGGAATTGGTCTTTCTGGGGCCTGCGAGCGGTGCCTATCCAGGCTATAAACCAGATACATCCAATGCAGTCCCCTCATTCTGGGCCACAGACAGTCACATATTCGACTCCTCAGGATGGAATGTGAAGTTTATCAGTGGAATCATGTTTGGGGCAATTCACTGCATTGTATGGAATGCGCAGTTCCCTTCCAAGCTCGAAGCAACACTGTGGAAAACCTGCTCAATCTATATCGCAGCTTTCATGGGCACCCTTTTATTCCATATGGGATATGCCATTGTACTATTTGCCCCAGAAACAAAGGGAAAGATCGGTGCTGCCTCGATTTTGGGATGATTATGCTGCTCGGAACTCTGTTATACATTATAGCTCGTCCTATTCTGCTTGTACTTGTCCTCACAACATTGAGAAAGCCAACTGACGGTATATTCTGGGACATAGATTGGTCTATATATTTTCCGCATGTGTAGTAGTTAGCAGACCAGAAAGACTCATGAATAAATATGAGTTCAGCAGTTCACCCCCGCCACTCCGGTCACTTTTCTCCCTAACCCGATAGATCTGCCCGGCACACGCGCCGATATTATGCCCGTGCCCGTATCTCGTCGCTCCGCCCGAATACAGCGCTCCCGAGGCTGAATACGGCGCTCCCGACGCCGACCCCGAGTGGGCGTCCGCCGCCGCCGCCCGTACAGCCCTCTCAATCCCCGCACTCCACACCCCCGCACTCGTATCCTGCGCCACAGACGTACTGTGCAAGCTAAACGCCTATGAGTAAAAGTGGGAATGGAGGGGGAGAGTCGGAGGGAAACGTCGAGGAAGGAGTCGAGGAAGAAGGTGAAGAGGAGCGAGGAGAGGGAATTGGAGGAATGCCAGACGAGGGCACTTTGAGCGCTCCCACCGATACAGCTGACGCGGTCGAGGGGGTGTTGGGCGTGTAGACGGAGGAGGAGGTCCAAGATTTACGACAGATTCCGACAGATCCACCCATACCCCAAATCATCAAACTTCCTTCGTAGGTCTTTTCGTTCCTCTCTCATGGATTATATCTTTTCATTCGCGTTGCTTTTACATACTTACTGTTATCATTTTTGACGTTGATAGTATATGAGTGTTCGATGCAGTTTGTCTTTGATCATGCGATGTCATCCATCCATAGCGCAGCGCAGAGACCAAACAACAAAACATCCTTGGTCGAGGCAGAAATCCGCTAGGGTCCAGGAGGGAGGGCAAAGGTTTTTGAAGTGTTGCCTGAAGTGTGTGAAGAAAATTGGAGAAAATTAAAGCATCGAGGAAAGAGTCTTGAAGTGTCAGTGAAGTGTCGAGAAGTGCCGATTGAAGAGTTGGGAAGAAATTGAAGATGACTTTGTCAAGCCAGTCAGAACATGTTTGAAGCATAGCATGTTCCATATTTGAGCCATAGAGGTATCAAACGTGTTTTTCATGAGCAGTACACAAGTTGACATGACAGTCACATCCACGTGACCTTGGCAAAAAATTTTGCCGCTTGTTTCCCGCCATTGCGTTGTTTCTCTATGGCACTTGTAAGTCTTCACTCTGTCAATATTCTGTACATATTTCTCCAAGGCTTCTTTTGACATGTTTGGTCCTACTGGGATAGCCCAGCTGCACCGGCTACTGCAGCTCCTCCAGTGGTGTCTAGCTCATCAGGAACTCCAGTCCCATTGTATAACGAGCAAATTCAGTCCTTCCTAATCTTACAGCTAATTGCAGTACCTAAGGCGCGGCATCATTTTTGATCAAAATTTGATGCCGTGAAAGAATAAATCGTAGCATGCTCAATTCATATTGTATTGACCTCGGAGTAGGCTCCAAATTTTTCTTTTTCATTGCTTTAAATCATAGGATAGATAACCCAATGTATCTGAGCAGGTTTAGTCATGCCATGGGCAGTAAGTACAATTATCTGTTCTGGAATTTTCTACAATGTTTATATATGTCTATAAAGTAGTCAAGGGCACTTAAAACATTGCCAATGAGCTCTGACACATTGAAAGACCCAAACTCACTAAAATTGTACTTACCACCTATGGCATGACTAAAGCTGCTCAGATACATTGGGCTATCTATCCTATGATTTAAAGCAATGAAAAAGAAAAATTTGGAGCCTACTCCGAGGCCAATACAATATGAATTGAGCATGCTATGATTTATTCTTTCACAGCATCAAATTTTGATCAAAAATGATGCCGCGCCTTAGGTACTGCAATTAGCTGTAATAGCCGCAATATTCATGTCTTTATAACCCTTCATCCTCGAGAAGGCTATGAGCTGTCCATTGAAGGGGAATCTGAGTTGGAAGTGAGTTTTACTGTTTACCTCCTGGATATTTCTGACTTTGGTCCCTCAAAGCACAGCCCCAACTATTGCAATGATCAAGTTGAGAGGCCAGTTTGGCCACCTCTGCCTCTGACTCCAACAGATTCAAAGCCGAGAGCCTGGCCTTGAGTGAAGCACAGGAAAAAGTTTTGAAGTGTTCTGATGCCTATTTGGCTTGCACTATGAACTACATTGTATTTTATTTTTGTATTTGTTTCTCAAATTGCTTCAACATGGTCTATTAGGATTGCTTAAATACTGAATGTTTCATTGTTGAGACCTTTCATTTTGTCAGTGGTGCTGAAGAGAATTCACAATTTGAATACATCCTACTTCTGTTTACATTAACATACTAGTAGTCAAACTCAGTTAACTGTTCTGTTGCATGCTCCCGAAGAAGCCGGATTATATTTTTATATGTTTCACGTCTGGTGCATTCGGATAATGGTTTCAGCGTCGAAATGGCAATAGAAAGGGCATTATTGATGAATAGTTGATCAGAATATTTGATCAGCAGCTTGACAACATCAAATTGAGCCCGCTTTGCAGCATGTACCAGTGGAGTTTGATGCTGTTCATCAGGAAGATTAGGGTCGACACCCTTCTGCACTACTAGCAGCCTGACAATGTCAACATGACCCCATCTTGCTGCATAAAACAATGGTGTCCATTGCTTTTTATTGCAAGCACTGAAATCAACATCTTCTTTGTCAAGAAGAAATTTGACTGTGTCAAGACTGCCTTTTTGAGCTGCGTAGGACAGCGGTGTGCGCCCATATATGTCACAAGAATCAGGATTGATATCCTCTCTTTGAAGGAGAAGTCTGACAATGTCAGAATGGCCCTGTCGAGCAGCATAGGCGAGGGGTGTTTTCTGGTCTTGGCTGCTAGCATCTGGATTAACATTGTTATGTTGAAGAAGAAGTTTAACGATGTCAATGTGACCCCTGTCAGCGGCATATGATAGTGGTGTTCTCTTCTCATGATTGGTGGGTGAAAGATCTATATCTGGTTCCTGAACAAGGATCTTGGCAATGTCAAAATACCCGTACATTGCAGCATATCCCAGTGAGGTAATTTGATATTTATCCCTGGCATTAACATTTATGTCCTTCCATGCAAGAAGGAGCTGGACAATATCAAGATGGCCTTTAGCAGCAGCGAATGTGAGCGGTGGCTTCATTATACTGACATTGGGATCAATATCTGGCTGCTGAAGGAGAATATTGACCATATCAATATCACCATCCTGAGCTGCATATGCTAGTGCTGTGCACTGATATAGGTCACAAGCATTGGGATTCACATTTTTTGCATCCAGAAGATGTTTCAAAATCTCAAGGTGGCCATGGGCAGCAGCATATGTCAGTGGTGGGTTTTTAGTTCTACTATTGGGATCTATATTCTCTTGCTGAAGGAGAATTTTGATGATATCAAGGTGACCATGCCTAGCTGCATAGGATAGTGGTGACCACTGATTTTTGTTACTCACAGTGAAAATCATCTCTTTCCACTGGAGAAGCAGTTTGACAATCTCAACATGACCATTCTCTGTGGCATATGAGAGTGGTGTCCGCTGCTCTTTGTCACCTGCAGTGAAGGTCATGTCTTTCCACTGCAGAAACAGTTTGACGATCTCAAGGTGACCATTCTCTGCAGCATATGAGAGTGGTGTTCGCTGATCTTTGTCACTTCTAGTGAAAGTCATATCTTTACACTGGAGAAGCAGTTTGACAATTGCAAGGTGACCATTCTCTGCAGCATATGAAAGTGGTGTCTGCTGGTCTTGGTCACTGGTGGTAGGATCAACATCTTTCTGCTGAAGAAGAATTTGGACAATTTCAATGCTGCCATGTGCAGCTGCATAAGACAGTGGTGTGCGCTGAGCTTCATCTTGAACAGTGGTGTCTATATATAGTTGCTGAAGAAGAAGCTTGACGATGTCCATATGGCCTTCCTCAACAGCAAATAGAAGTGGATTGCCAGGGTTTGTATTTATGGAGCTGGACCTTATATCCTCTCTAGAGAGAAGAAGCTGGACCACGTTAATGTGGCCATTGCGGCATGCATATGCAAGGGGTGTAAGACCACTTTCATCCAAGTCATGAGCATATGTATCATCTTTCAACAACATCATTGCTAATGTTTGATGTAACCCAAGCCGTATGAGGATATGTGGCTTTCCTGTTGTCCGCCACCTTTTGAAGAGTGAGCCATGACCTGCTGCATGTACAACATTTGTTTTCTTCCCAAAAAACTTGAGTATATGTTTGAGTACAGCTGCTTCATCTTGCTGGGCATGCTTTGCCCAATGATGAACAGCATATTTGTACAATGGATACAGCTCCCAGGTGACTGGAGCAATGTCATCTGAGTTGAAAGTATCAAAAGACATGTATGTGAGGCATGTGATGGCCATCAAGGGATAAATGTTAGGGAAGAGTTGGTACTGCTTCAGTTGAAAGTACTCATGTATTGTATAGTCTAAAAGACTTGATTAACATATTGTTACTAATATAAAATATTATGACTTACGAACAAGTTGGACAATTAGTTTATGATGAGAGGACTCCTTCCTGATGATAACCAAGCCAGCACATATGCTAGTCAATAACTCCACATCTACTATGGCATCAAAATCCATATCTGTCATATCCTCAGAGACAGCCACAGCATGTTGGATTTCCTCAACACTTAGTGGCTCCTGTGCATAAGCAAGCCAATAGAAAACTTGGAGTGCAAGTTTGTTCTCTGCTTCCCCTTGAGCACTGATACGTGCCATGGCAGCATCATATGAGTCCATTATTCCTTTGGGCAGTGTGCTCAATGCCATACGCAGTCCCTTGCGGTTAAGCTGGCTTGCCAGAGCATCTAAATGTAGACGAGCCTGAAGAAACCTATAATACCAATTAGACTACCTTCAAATCCAATGAGAAATGACTTGCATTCCAGCTGCTTTGAAAATAACCTGGTCCACAACCTCTCTTTCCAGTGTCATATCACCCTTTACAAGTCTTTTTAACTTGACATCAGTGATGATTCTTTGTTTGATATATGTTTGGAGATCCTCTTGATGAGCCTCAATAAGGATTTTTGGCTCATCGTGGTACTCTTGGGCTATCAAGAAAATGTCTCTGGATGCTACCAAGAGATGGACATGATCAGGTAGTGACCAAAGTCCTTGAGGATTGGTTGGAAAGAATAGTTCCCGTGCTTGATTTTCCTCAGAGCACTCATCTAATGCATCTACAATTATGTAGACACATTCATAGAATGATGTTTCTGTTTGGAGAACAGTGAGGAGTTCAGCCACATCAGGGAAGGTCTTCTGAGATGAATGACTATTGTATAAGGCCAGTGAATGATCAGATATAGAGGGACAATACTGAACCAGTTGCTTCAGCATATTTCCCAGCAGCTGCATTGGAGTCTGGTCACTCTGGCGAGTGTAGTCACAATATATGTATAGGACTGCTTGATTTGGCCCTGAAATTGCCCTCAGATGATCAATGATGATAGAGCTTTCGAGCATTAGCTAGCCAGAATATTAGGGATATGTAAACTCACGAGAGAACGGTCTTGCCAGCACCAGCTGGAGCATTATTAGCAATAGGTCTAAAATATATATCTAGTTTCACTTACGTATCCCTGGACACCACAAAAACTTGGTTTTCCCATCTTTCCAGTCAATAAAGTCTGGTTTTTTGAAAAACCAGTCACCAGTTCCAGGAGCATGTTTTGCAAATGTTTCCAGTTGGGTAGCTTGGAAATCAAGCTTGGAAATCCAATCCAGAAATTCTTTGCGATTTTGAACTGCAAAGCATTGGGGGTCATTTACAACAGTATATCAAAGCAATGCTGACTTCTCTTGGTAGCTATGAGCTCATAAGTCAGTCGACATCCAATTCAGGGGTTTGATATTCACCAATCACATGCTCAATGAGATTGTCCACTCCTTGGCGTACAGCAGGATCAGCATCAAATCTGATGTTGTTGTGAGAGAGTACAGATCCTTCCACATTTCCTGAGGAAAGATAATCAGCTGTGTATCATGTGGAAAGAGAAATCATACCAGCAATATGGTCAGCATGGAAATGTACTGAGGATCCACTTGTGTAGGTGCCCAGCTTGACATTGGAGCTTGGAACTTTGGAGAGATCAGCAAAGATATTAGATGGAAATGAAATGCAATACTTGAATCCATGTATCTGGCAGAAATTCTTGGGCTGCAAAAACATATCAGCATGTAGAAGACATTGTTCAAAATGAGTTACCTTTGTGGCTCCAGACAAGCAGAGCTGAGCATGGATTCAATACTGGTGATGGCTGAGAGAATATCCCGCTCCTCATCCAAGGAAAAGGGCCATTCTGGTTGTTCCATGTCAAGATTCATTGCTATAATAGAGATTATCCTGGTGAGTTCTTGAAAAATCTCATCATTGGTGACCTGAGCGCCCATGAACCGAATGATGGCTTGGAGGGAGGAAATTTGGCTGAAGACACCCAATTGAGCCGAGTTCAGTTCAGGTTGTGCCTGGGTGACATGGCCAATGATTTTGTCCAGAGATTCCAGAAGAGTGGTATGGCTCATGGTGGAGGAAGGCAAGCAAGCAAATGCTGTACGTGGACAAAGAGGCTTGTCCAAGAAAGCTGTCAAGGTTTATTTTGAGCTGATGACTCGTCACGAGGCCAAGAGCTGCGAGACTGTAAATTGAATTAATGAATGAGATGATTGACCATGACGGTATGACAGTCAAAGAACTGAGGACAGTTCACAAGAGCTTGGAGGTACCTTGCGATTCTGTTCTGAGAACTGAGTCGCGTCTGAAATTAAGGAGATGGAGGTTTCGGTCTCGTGACATCGGGGACCAGAACATGTAAATCGCCGACCCCGAGACAACGTTTCTTGCTCGCGCCGACATTCAAATCTAGAGTCCGATAGGCAGTGAACCTTGGTGCCATGATCCTCTATTCCAGTATATTCGGCCTGCCAACCTTTGCATTTCAGTCTCAGAAACTTTGCTTATCCAGCAGCCAGCATCATTGACCGTAGAAGCCAAGAGGTAGGCATTTTTTTTCTCTCTCTCACAGACAATTTTCGCTGTTAAGGGCCGCTCTACTATATTGGGAAGGATATTCCCACGAATATCACGTGTTTTCTCCCTCGCGAAGTTCCGCATTCAGATTTGTCCAAGAACAGTCTACAATTGCATAATAGATGACCCTCCTCTGCTAAAGTGACATTATTCACTGCTTTTATACCTGAGCAAGTTTAATGGACCTGGCCATTTGTGAGCTTGCCTCCTTTGAATTTCGCGTCGTTTCATTCACCCTAAAAAGGACAGATTTCCTTTTGTTGGCTTGCTTGCGGTGTATTTTGCTGCTGCGTCGATCCATTGGTCCACCGACGCCTGACAAGGTTCGTGAATGAAATATTCCCGTCATATTCTTCAAGCTAATCCCGTTTAAGTATGTATCATTCGGACCCACTGAAAAAGCCGAACCGTCATCACCATCTGCAAGCTCTACATGATTTTCTTGATTCATGCATCCAATTGCGAGCCAAATTACAGCTATTTCCGGTACCCAAGGCGCGGCATCATTTTTGATCATGAATTTGATGCCACCAAAGAATAAATCATAGCAGCTGCAAATCTTGTTGGATTAGCCTCAGAATGGGCTCTAATTTTTTGTCTCTGAAAGCTTTAAATCAATGTCTTTCTGTGCGAGGAGGAGCTGGATAATATCAAGATGGCCATTAGCGGCAGCAAATGTTGCACTGTACTGGCATTGGGATCAATATCTGGCTGCTGAAGAAGGATCTTGGCAATATCAAAATGCCCTTTCATTGCAGCATATCCCAGTGACGTAATTTCATCTTTGTGACTGGCATTAACATTTATGTCCTTCTGTGTGAGAAGGAGCTAGACAATATCAAGATGGCCATAGGCAGCAGCATATGTTAATGGTGGCTTATTAGTGCTGATATTGGGATCTATATCCTTTTGCTGAAGGAGAATTTCAATGATATCAAGGTGACCATTCTCTGCAGCATATGACAGTGACATCCGCTGTTGTTCGTCACTTGCAGTGAGGTTGTATCTTTCCACTGGAGAAGCAGTTTGACAATCTCAGGATGACCTTTCTCTGCAGCATATGATAGTGGTTTCTGCTGATATTTGTCACATTCAGTAAAAGTTATATCTCCCCATTGGAGAAGCAGTTTGACAATGTCAACGTGACCATTCTTTGCAGCATATAACAGTGGTGTCTGCTGATCTTTGTCACACATAGTGAAAGTCATATCTTTCCATTGGAGAAAATGTTTGACAATGTCCAAGTGCCCATTCTCTGCTGCATATGAGAGTGGTGTCCGCTGATGTTTGTCTTTTCCAGTGAAAATCTTATCTTTCGCCTGGAGAATCAGTTTGACAATCCTGAGGAATAATCTAATGATATGCGGTTACTGTGTGTCATCCAGTGGCGTGAGATTCACCGGCACTGCTATGTTAAGATTCTGGCCGGCTGTGCTTTGTTTTTTATCAATGCCCAAGCTTCTATCTTGATCTCACAGGCTATTCACATGGAAACAATCTAATTCTGTCTTTGAATCCCACATCTCCACGTTGCAGAGTTTTCAGATCCGAGTGATACATGAGCTCTCGCTCTTTTTTGATGTCAAGATATCAATGTCACTCAACCTTCCCCCTCAAGTAGACCACCACTGCAATGACATCTACCGTTGTCGGACACTACAGGACATTGTATGGGGATGTCTTGTTACGGTCTTTGCATGCACTTGGGTCTCTGTCTATCCAAATGTTCCGCCTCCAGGCCGGAGCAAACTCAAGCTCTTACTACGAAGACTCGGGATGATGCTCATGACTGTCATAGCACCAGAGATCACAATGTCACTAGCAGCTCGACAGTTCATTGTTGCCCGCCGCTCTTCAAGAGGTGAGCACAAGCTGATCAACTTTTTCATTTGAGCGTCATTTATTATTTTTCAGACTTTAACCTGTCCAGGGTACATGGATTCTTCTTTTCAATGGGAGGCTTCATATCTCGAACAGGCCATCCCATTACAACCATGAAACAACTCCAAGCGGCTGACTATATCCGTGACATTCGAGCACTCAGCATAGAAGATATCATGGATCGAAGTAAAGGAGATGCTCTCTCCAAAGGAATTGCACTACTACAATGTCTGTGGTTCGTTGTGCAATGCACGGCCCGACTAGCACAACAACTACCGATTACTCAACTGGAAATTGCAACTCTGGCATACACCAGTGTCAATGTTTTCACCTCGATACTTTGGTGGAACAAACCACTGGACGTTCAATGTGCTATACCCATTGGTCCTCAGATCGAGTCTGGGAGAGAAGGAGGAGAGGATTCTCAGTGCAAACTCTCAACTCTCAGAAATATCTGGGAATTGGTCTTTCTGGGGCCTGCGAGCGGTGCCTATCCAGGCTATAAACCAGATACATCCAATGCAGTCCCCTCATTCTGGGCCACAGACAGTCACATATTCGACTCCTCAGGATGGAATGTGAAGTTTATCAGTGGAATCATGTTTGGGGCAATTCACTGCATTGTATGGAATGCGCAGTTCCCTTCCAAGCTCGAAGCAACACTGTGGAAAACCTGCTCAATCTACATCACAGCTTTCATGGGCACCCTTTTATTCTATATCGGATATGGCATTGTACTATTTGACCCAGAAACAAAGGGAAAGATTGGTGCTGCCTCGATTTTTGGGATGATTATGCTGCTCGGAACTCTGTTATACATTATAGCTCGTCCTATTCTGCTTGTACTTGTCCTCACAACATTGAGAAAGCCAACTGACGGTATATTCTGGGACATAGATTGGTCTATATATTTTCCGCATGTGTAGTAGCACCAGTAGCAGACCAGAAAGACTCATGAATAAATATGAGTTCAGCAGTTCATCCCCGCCACTCCCGTCACTCTCCTCCCTAGCCCGATGGATCTGCCCGGCAATTATGCCCATGCCCGTATCCCGTCGCTCCGCCCGAATACAGCGCTCCCGACGCCGACCCCGAGTGAGCACCCGCCGCCGCCACCCGTACAGCGCTCTCAATCCCCGCACTCCACACGCCCGCACTCGTATCCTGCGCCACAGACGTAGCGGGCAAGCTAAACGCCGACGAGGTAAAGTGGGAATGGAGGGGGAGGGTTGGGGGGAGGGAGGGAAATGACGACGAAGGAGCCGAGGAAAATGGCGAAGAGGACCGGGGAGTCGTCGAGGAGAGGCAATTGGAGGAATGCCAGACGAGAGCACTTTGAGCGCTCCCGCCGATACAGCGGACGCGGTCGAGAGGGTGTTGGGCATGTAGACGGAGGAGAGGGAGGTCTAAGATTTATGGCCAGTACAGGAAAAATGCTTCCGTTGATCGAGACTATTCCATATCGAGACGAGAAGTAAAAATAAAAATATATTTGCTTCCGTCGACGATTGGAATGACGATTCGGCGAAAAAGGCCAGTGAATCGCCGACAAAGGCCAATCGAAAATGAAAGCGAAGAAGGAGAATATGAATGGGAAGACGCAACAAAAGGAAGAAACCGTGCTCACCCAAAGCCCTGACCCACATCTCCACAGGTGTCATGAACACTTCTCCTGGTGTCGTGTAGATCCCTCCTTGGGTCCTGCGAACAAGGGAATGTTAGCGAGATGTCGAGCGAATGGGAGATAGAAAGACGAGAGCGAAAAGGAAGGAAGGAGAGAAGGAGAGATGAGCGAAGAACAGAGGAATCGGCCTCTGTCACAAGACGAGAGGATTCGGATTGTCGACCCAACAATATCACGATGACACCATTGAGGAGCTGTGACTCACCAAAATATGTGTCCTCCCATGTATAGTACATGTTCTCAACCTAAATCAATGCTAATGACCCCCAATAAGTATTTATCCAAAATTGACAGCCAAGATTCCTGACCTACAATATGCATACAGTGTTACTAAGTGCAGAAACCAGCATTTTTGACATTGTACAGCATGGCAACTATGATAGTTGTTTGATAGAATGGTTTCACCAGCAAGGGACAGCCACCTACAGCCTCATGATAAAGTGAGCCAGTTCTGGCTGATGACTCAACATCATGACGTGTTGTCTGGCAGATGGGAACTTTCAAGATTATGTAATAACTTCTAGCCCGCCCATCACCCCGCGGTAAATACTAGACTAATTACCAGGCTGAGAGAGCCACAAAGCCAACAGCTCCACGTCAATGACCAGCCTTGGATGTAAAGCAGCCAAACCTACTTCAAAGGCTGCTGTCGACCCAATCCCAGCAAAGATTTGGACGGCTTAACCTTGGCTTAACCTGTCCTGGTGAAACCGTCCGATTTTACTGCCATGATTTCATCCACTTTGCGCCTGTGACCACAACTTTGGGCGATGCAAGATCTAAAGGACCATAATGTCTAGGACTGCATTCGTGACTGAACCATATGTCGTTTGCGAAGGAGTGAGAATTGAGGCTGATGAAAACCAGGTTATCCCGATACTTTTCCTACCGCCAGCTTCCTCTTTCGCAGCTCTTCGCTATCACCACATCAACACCAATTCCTTCAATGTCTTGACAAACTGTCATCGACCACTGGCACTGCCCTATTCCTTGGCCTCAACCTTGGCACCAACCAGCTCTGTGGCCCTCAGTGAGGACCTGAACTTTGTGGGAGTGCAGAGGGTAGAGTTTGATGATGTGGGATTTGAGTAAGCAATTTCTCTCTCTGTTCATGCTTTTGTTTATTTCTCTCATCTCCATCTGACTGGGTCATGCTCGGAGCCATGGTAGGCATGACTGTTTCATTTTATTCCCTCATGGAGCCATATGGAACTCGGCATCCTTCGCACTTGCTCCTCTCTCGCATTCCTTTTCACTTGCTTGCTTGGGTCTGCTCTAGCACCCAAGTCAGGATATACACGACACCAGGAGAGGTGTTTGTGACTGCCTGTGGAAATGTGGGTGAGGGCTTGGGTGAGTTTGGTTTTCTTCCTTTCTCCCATTTTTTGGTCACCTTTTTTTCCCTTGGTTCTTTGTCAAGGAATCTTCATTCTATTTGTTGGCCCATTCTCCATTCTTCATTGGTTGCTGTATCTGACATTCGTCAACTTGATGGAAGCAAAATACAAAATATAATTTTTGTCTCGATCGATGGAAGCATTTTTTTCTTGTCTGTCTTTCTGCATCATTGTTTGAATTGTGAACTATCAAATCCAGTCGTGGGACAGCATGCATCTTTATTAAGTATTTTGGATTGGCAAAATAGTTGATGGTGTAAGTGGATGAAATATAAAGCACAACCAGGATCATTTCCAATTCATAGGCTTATTTGTGGGACAAGGCAATTTTGGACCCACCAGGCCTTCTTCCTTTGCAAAATCATCTCTCTGGACCTCCATCTCGCCATTTAACTCAGACTGCATTTCTATATCAATGCGAGCCAGATTCTGCAGGCCATACTCCCCCCAAAAGTTCTAACAAAGATCAGACAGCTATCAACTAGAACATGATAAACTCCAGAAAATCCACATACTGATCCACTCTGAGAGTAAATATCATTAGCATATGCTAGCTACAGTGCATTCCCTCTATTTGTCCATGAATCACGTACATTGAGCCTGTAGAATGGTCGGCCCTCTGTCCTTTAGCAAATCATTTCTCTGGACTCCCATCTCGCCATTCAGCTCAGACTGCATTTCTGTATCAATGCAAGCTGGATTCTGCAGGGCCACGCTCCCCCAAAATTTCTAGAAAAGATCAGACAGCTATCAACTCAAAAAATGCACGTACTAATCCACTCTGAGAGTAACGGCCATTGGAAGATGCTGGCAACAGTGCATTTCCTCTATTTGTCCATGAATCACGTGCATTGAGCCTGTAGAATGATCAGTGAAATGAAAATGACTGTCAGGTGGGAAAATGAATATACAAGCTGAGTATTGTGCTGATATAGAGGTTTGGGAGTGCCAAATCCCAAACAAAGCAGCTGTTGAGCGATAAGTCTATGCACATGGGCTGATATATACTCCAAAGTTCACATTGTTGAGTGCTATCTCAATGTCAATCAAGTAGAACCAGAAGGCAGAGGAGATAAGACCTCCAGAATTACAAACACCAGTGCATCAGAAAGAGCAAATATGGCAGTCAATGCACCAGTTTGAGCGGTCACTAGTCCACCGTCAAGAGTTGCGTGCATCAAAGGGGATAGAGATCATACAGCGGATGATGTGGTTCACATATGTGTTTAGGGAGGTATTATAACCACTCTTTCTGACATGCTTTTTTGGGCCGGTAGAATGTCAAATATCAACAAGGTCATTGATTAAGCACTTACCAGTGAATAAACTAAAACCCCAGTGATTATGAGATCAGTGATAGCAGATGATACCAGCCATGTCATCGGAGCAATGGGGAGCACAGCAAGTGGTGAGGAGGCAGGCCTCGATGCAGCCTGAATGGTTGCGCATATTGATGCGCCTGTACCATGAGGGCCTGTAGCTTTAATATCACTGGCACATACCAAAGGAGAGCATGGCTACAGCCACGATAATACAGGTCCACAGCCTAGTTTCTGTTACAACCATGATCCGCCAGGCCATTAATAATTGAACTGGCGTTGATATCATCCCCTATTGCAACGGTCAAATACAATTTTACATTACCAGGCATGAACTTACTGTCATGACTGGGTCTTTCAAGGTTGTATTAACCCTGAAAATAGAAAAGGACTAAGCTAATACACAAACCTGATCGTAGATCTAAGTCAAGTTAGTGACAAATCAACCAGAATCATACCCGGCTTACAAAAAGGTAGTTGAGGGTGTGGCTGGCCTAGATCAATATCAGTGAACAATGGGTGCCGGTCATGGATGGGGTGGGCCTACCAAATTGCTGGAGAAGAGCTTGATATATAGAAACCATGTTGAATGCGGTCTTGAGGGTGATGCATAGAAATAGACATAGAACCTTTTAGAACATTAGTGTAGACCAACACATCTGTTCAGACACAAACCAGCCCCCGGGTCCAAACAGAATCTCTGCACAATGACTGGTCAGAATGATTGGTACTACTAGCTGGAAGAAACATACCTTTTTGATGATGTTTCATAGTAGGTAGACATCTGGAGCGTTTCTCAGTGGTCTTTTTGACCCTCCAGATGACAGGAATTCTACCTGGACAATATTTACCTGAGAAAAATCAATCTAACGGGGAACTGGGAATTGAATATACAGACCCCGTAGAGTAATGTGCTAAGAAGTACTCCGACCAGTATGGGCCCATAACTGCAGATGCTGAGTTAGTATTTGATACTTCATTGATTCACTGACATCTTTTCAGCAAGGTGATTTGGGAGTGAAACTTGTAGAGCGGGTAGCATGGGAGATTGGAGAATCAGAGACGAATAGATGAGATATATATATATATAGAGGATCATCCCGCTCGAATCGGGATATTAGACACCCATGATGATCCACTCCGGTTAGAGTGCCACTAGACCAAACTTGGTCTTGACAGTGTATAGACATTGAATGGAGCCAATGACTCCTGTCACTCTAGTCAACCACTGGGATCATATATTTACGGCACAATCAATTAGCCAACCTGAAAACCCAAATCCTGACTGGTGGGTTACAGGCCGTCCTGCGGCGGCAGGCACGAGTCCCCGTTTATTTTGTTCCATGTCACCAACAACCAGAACCAAAACCGCAACTCAACTATGCAGCAAAGCCATTGTAAATCCAACTAACAGTCGGAGTGAAATCTCAAATGACCATGACGAGAGGGCTGATAGACACCATATTTCAGGCCGAATTATTTGCAGGATGGAGCAGATTGGGGTAAGTTTGGATGGGCCGGACACGTCATCTATGCCCAGAGTAGATTTACTAGAAATGGGGTACATACCAAGAGGTCACTTGCTCCAACCCTAGAATAAACGGAAAATTATTAAATCCAGCCCGGCATCTATTCCAACCCTTGGAGCACATGATCTCTTCCCACCTCCTCCCAGTCTGCTCCCACATCAGATTAGGCTTCGTACAGAAACCCCTGTGAGGATATGGCAGTGAAATGTTTCCACATATTTAGAAAACACGGTTTCAAACAACAGAGGATGGACTCTAATTGTCAATCTGAGGATATGAAGGTCTAGAGAATCGGGATTCAGCAGAGAATGATCCACTGCATTTCCACTTGGTCTATTTGGAGTCAGAGCAGGTGTGAATATGTTGCGAATAGCCCTGAAAAACTCGGGTCCTGACAAGTGGGTTAAAGGCCGTCCTGTGGTGACAGGCCAAGTCCCCGTTTGTTTTGTTCCATGTCACCGATAGGGTCCTGTTTACAAACCTTGAAGGTTTGAAAACATGTTTGTATTCAAAAACCAGGGTTTATAAATGCAATTTTTTGGGATTTAAATCTTCTGGCGTAGATATGGATCTGGTGTAATTACACCAGAATGGCACAGAATATGATGATGAAAACCAATTCAGTGGTTTATGTATGCCTGTCCAAGAGGGCTTCGGATGAATCTGGCAAAGGCGAGGATTATTTTTGGTCATGCACCCTCATCACATGCTTCCGACGGGCGTGGGAAGCCATCATCATTGTCGGTCGGGCCTTGCTGGGTCCTTTGGAGACCAGTGAGAAAGCTCCCACATCAACTGAAAATGAACGGACTGAATACAGTATTTGAAGGTATTTGACTGGTCATCTGTACACCCAAATTGAAATTGGCTTTCCATCTGATAGTGACACTCCAGGCAAGTTAGCCATCATGACCAACTGATAGAATCACCACGTTTCAGGTCGAATTATTTTCAGGGATGGACTAGATTAGGGTAACTCGGTGTAGGTTTGCGGAGGTGTTTACTCTAAGCCCCGAGTACGGCATCTACTCCGAGGTTCACGTAGATTTGCTAGAAATCGTGTAGGTTCAAGTAGGTCCCGTCTTCTAGCCATTGAAATAGGTCCCCCTCATCCATTTATTTTGTAAACTCAGGTTTCCCTCTGTTGTAGCCAGTTTAAGCCAGTTTTGGTTCAATTTGATTTGCCACGTGCATGCGGATCAACATAATGACTGCTTCGTTCAATATGGCTCGGGCAAGGCGGCCTTACTTTCCTGTCAGCTAGGTCTTTGAGGAACGAGATGACTGTAGCGTTAGCTAAGGTAGCCGGTCAAAATGCGAGCTCATGTGACTCTGTCATCCTCGTGACGAAACTTGTTCATCTCTCGTCTGTTCAAGCTCGCATTTGCCTCGTTTCGTGCAAATCCTTGCTTCGAGAGCTCATTTTCACATTTTGAGCCAACTCACTCCTAGGGTCCTGACTCTTTCCACCTATTCACCTCCTATCCATGTCAAACCTTCCGAATGCTGGTATTCCTGGACCAGTACCAGATACATTCGACTTCACAGCTCAGATGACAATTCCTCCCGATCGTGACCCAGGAAACACCTCTTTGGCCCAACGAAACAAGGCTAATTGTGCTACCATTATCTTCAATGATGATAGCATTATGGCGACGACTCTGTGCCAGCTCGACACGGCCAGGACTGCAAACCTTGATGTCGGTCCGAAACTCCGTCCTCTCTGGAGCTACAGAACAGATGAATTCGATGAGATGGTGACCATGTACAATGATCAGGCCTATCGAAAGGCTATCGGAGAAATTCCGGCATTCATGCTTGTCAAGATTCATGAGACGCGGGAGGCCTTGGAGAAAGCTGCAGACTCCGTGAAGGCTCTGAAAGAGAAATCTAAGGAAGCCTCTCTCACTGGTTCAATGGTTTTGACGACACCACAGATCCGTATCGCTGGGCAGCAGCCTACCCCTGACATTCCGGCAGTGTTTCTTCGGAGCATTCAAGCGAGACAGGTCCCGCCTCTGTCATTTTTCTCTGACGAATGTCTTCGTTTCGCCAACGAACGTCCAGGAGAGCTCGTCACAAAGCTCGGTCCTCCTCCGGTCGGAGTTACTATCACGGACTCAACGTCGACAGTCACCAGAGCTTTAGTCGTCGATTCAAGCAAGATGTTGGCTCTCGCTGGTATTTGGAAGGACGACAGGCTGACATCGTCTTTTACTCCCTGGCATTTTCAGGAATGTTCGAGAAACTTGGAGCGTGCTTTGGACATCCTTTCAGAGAAAGTCACGGACGTCCCCGGTGTACCCACGAAGCCAACTTTTGTGGGAGAATTCAGGAAACATCTTGACTTCTTCTTGAAGTACCCAAAGTTTGACCTGTTATTCACTGACATCTTCGCTCTAGAGTCAAAATTCCGTCACCAGGTCCTCAGTGGTGTCCTGGTCGATTTCAACTCTTACTGCCGAGAAGTGGACTCTCTGGTTTACGCCAAAAATGCTTTACGCGAAGCTGCACCAGGGCAAATGATATTTTCACAGAAGAGACCTGCCCCCTTCGACCCTATTTCGGACTTTTCCCGTGTTCCTAAAGCTCCTCGCATGTCCAACAGTTCCTCGAATTCCTTTCAGCCAAGCATGGCGGGTACCGGCCGTCGCCCCCCATGCTGCGTCATTTGCGGCGGAGACCGTACAGTCTTTGATCATGCCATCAAGGGAGCTAAAGCGTTCAAAGATGGGTCTAGATTCTTTGCTTTCTTCCGGGGCAAAGATCTTTGGACCACTAACAGTTCAGGAATCGAGCAAATCATATGCATCTCGTACAACCTCGCTGGGAGACCCTGCGAAGCTTCCAGTCAACACGGCCCAGAACGTGCCCACATCTGCTCTTTCTGCGGCGGAAAACATGCAGCACTCTCTCACGACTCCTCCTGTTCCCGTGTCCTTAATGGAGAAATCAAAATTTGATCCAGCCCCAGACTTCGACTTACCTCCGCATCCTGATCTTCATTATACCAATTTCAATGCTGACATCATTCCTCGTCCTCCACTCGCATCCGCTCATCCTGGTGACGATGCCATTTTTAACGCCGTGGTTCATCCTTACAACATCCCAGCCTTCCAACATTACCTCGAGAGACACGACATACTTTCTAAATACCCAGTGCTACTCGAGAACCTGGAGCGAGGATTTCCTCTTGGGAGGTTACCAGAATTGAAAGAATCAATTTTCATTAACAATCATCCTTCAGTAGCGGAGAATCTTGACGTTGTGGATGCATACATCGAGACAGAGCTGAAGGCGGGCCGCATGTCCGGACCATATACCCAGGAAGAAATCGAGAGGATCTGTCGAGGCCCTGTTTACTGCTCTCCACTTATTGTTGCCGTTCAGGACCAAGGACCAGGACTACCGCCAAAACGACGGGTTTGCAGGAACCTTTTGAAAGGAGACAAGAAGACCGGTACCGAGTCAGTGAACAGTTTCATTGACAAGGCCGATTTTCCCACCCGGTTTGATATGGCCTTTCGAGTTGCCGCCGCGGTGAGTCAAATTTCTAATTTACATCGAGTCTTTCTTCGTCGTCCTCTCTCTTCTTCGCACATCGCATCTCATCACGTCGTTCATCGCTTCGTCGTTTCATCTCTTCTTCACATCGTCATCGTGGCTTTACGTTCATGTTCACGTTTGACGTGTTACATAACGAATTGCTTTTCTTCCGTGCTCATCGTGCTCTTGTCATCGTGTCTCTGCATCGAATGGTTGTTCATCGGTCTTCGCTCTCAGGTTGCTTCGTCCCCACCAGGTACACAAGGCCTTGCCTGTGATATCGAGGCTTTTCACTGAACTTGTCCTGTCCGACCAGAACACAAGCCATTTCTGGTGGTTGCGGTCAGAGATAAACTTTTTCTTGACCACGACCATCCTTTTGGCGTCACACCAGCGAGCAGTAATTCGGGTCAGATTGGGAATGCGGTGGTCGAGATTTGGGAGGCAGAAACTGGGGCACCGGTCTTCAAATGGGAGGACGACATGTTTAATGTCAGATTTCCCAACGAGACAGGCGAGTTTTCCGACATTGTACCAGTCCTTCAGCCAGATGGCTCCTTGATTGAAACAGAATTTCGATATGCCCAGGACCGAGATTCGACCTTGGCACTTGTCGCTCCTCTCATGTTCCGTGGCACCCGGTGAAAACTGGACTTGCATTCCTCTCAATATTCGTCTTCATCGGTTTTCTTTGGGATTTCATTCATCATCGAGTCTCTCTTCCTGAGACAAAACGTCTCAAATTCCTTGGCCGAGTCGATTCCATGCTCGAGAAGCATAGGTCAGGCGGAGCCTTCCTGTTAATCGATATCCAGAAAATCCACAGTTCCCTTATTCATATCTGCTTCGTCTATTTAGACGGATGCTCACGGCTCCCCCCTATTTCCAACTTTATGTCGACATACAAAGGCAACGAGTTTGTAACTCGTCGACTCTCAGCATCTGTTGTCCATACACTGATTTGGTGGCAATGACGCCTGTCCGACTCAACTGTCTTTCGAACCCTTCATGTCATTCCTCCTCTGCAGGACCTCGGAATCTTTGTCGATGCATCAACTAGCTGGGGTATAGGGATCATCATTCAAGGGAAATGGTTCGCTTTTGAGCTTGTCAAGAACTGGAAGATACCAGGTCATGATATCGGTTGGCTGGAAGCTGTGGCATTGGAATTGCTCATGTACTTCCTGGTGCAAATGGGCTTCCGAGGCGTTCAACTGCTAATCTACTCAGACAATAATGGTGCTATTGGAGCACACTCAAAGGGCTGCAGTCGGAATGTGGCAACCAACCTTTGCGTTTGTCGAACCTTCGCTTCCGCATCTGCATACCTCATTTCACCTTCGTTCAAATACATTGCTTCAGCCGAAAATCCTTCAGATTCCATCTCGTGCGGGGTGCTGAATCTCCCTCTTCCATCGCATCTCGAACGCACTTTTAAGATCCTGAAGGATCTTTGTCTCTTCTTCAAAGATTGCGATAATTAGGTTCGCATCTGACATCGTTATACTCTTCATTCATCTAACTCGATCTCTAGTTCTTCTGATTTGATTCAGGGTCCAGGTGGATCCTTGGTATTGGCGAGAAGAGAGGTCCCAACCATGTCTTCATCGCGCATCATCAATCCCAGAATGTCCGGTTTCATTTCTTCATCATCTTTTGCATACCCGACTCTTGTATCGTCTTCTGCCTCGAATCATATTCCATCTTCTTCAAGTACTGCCATCCAACAATCTAATCTGGTCCGATCCAGCAAATTATACCAGCCTGCTATCACAGGCACGATCTCAACCTTAAATGACATTCGCTGGGCTGCAGCGGCTGCTCTTCCCGCCAAAACAGCTCGTCGTCCGAAAGCAGGGAATGAGTTAGCTACCAGTCATTTTCAACCTCTCGTTCCAGCAGATCGACGGATTCTGTTATGGACTTCGCCACATTCACATGTTTTCCAGCATCATTTGGACAAAGAGATCTCATCATCTCTGCAGCGACGCTCATTCATTGTCCTTCTCCAAGCCAATGCTCCCGACACTTTGGAGACTTATGGCGCTGGCCTTTTGCGCTTCCATCAATTCTGTGATCACGAAGAGATCCCTGAAAACAGCCGAATGCCAGCGTCATCGATCCTGCTGACCGCTTTCATTTCACAGGCTGCGGGTTCTTTTGGGGCCTCGGCTATCAGAAACTGGATCCACGGCCTTCGGCTCTGGCATATCTACAACCAGGCTGAATGGCACGGGAGAGACTCTTGGGTTGGGTTGGCGCTAAAGGCGAGCGAAAAACTCGGTGTATCTTTCCAGCGCCCAGCACGGGAGCCAGTGACACGAGAACATCTACTTGCATTGAGAGCTCGCTTGGACTTCACCAATCCGCTTCATGTCGCCGTCTGGGCCGCAGCTCTGTGCAGCTTCTGGGGCTGTCGCCGTCTTGGCGAGATTCTCATCAAGTCGGTGAAAGATTTCACGGTATTGCATGATGTAACGCGTGCTACCTGGATTTCCATCACAACTGTCGCAGGCCGTCGTGTTATCTCCTTTCACTTACCATGGTCCAAGACAACGGGAATCAGAGGCGGCGAAATCATTCTGACCGCCACTGGCGATGATCTCTGTCCGGTCTTGGCCTTCCTGACCCACCTTCACATCAACTGGCTCCCCGAGAGTCAAAAGAACGTTCCTCTGTTCTCATTTCGTCACGGTGAGGGTTCGAAGCCTTTGACCAAAGCTACTTTCATCAACATTACTTCCTGTATGAGTCCTTTACCTATCTTCAGCTTTCATTCATCTAACATTGTTGTTAGCAATTTTCAAATCTTTCAAGTTGACCCGTGTTCTCGGTCACAGCTACCGCATTGGTGGCTCTTTGGAACTGCTACTCGCAGGTGTGTCACCAGAGTTTGTCATGAAACTCGGCGGGTGGTCGTCTCTAGCCTTCTTGATCTATTGGAGACGGCTTGAACAAGTTATTCCATCAGCAATTGCTCGGGCCTGGGATAGTCAAATCCGGGCATTTGCTTCACTTCACGGCCATCGTGAGAGCGCCGATGATCTGCTGTAATTTCATACCTTGTTTCTTCTGTCTTTTGACTTGATCCTGTTCCTTCGTATCTACAGTGTTGTTTTAGTTCCGTGCTTGCATTATCTGAATGGATTTGTTCGCATCACTTGATCGGGTTTTCCGGGCCATCTACGCGTCATCCGGCTCCTTGGTTGCCTGTAGCGCTGCTCCTCGTGGTATTCTCGGATTCTCGCTTGACATCCCAGAGTACCTTGTGTACGAGGCTCGTCCAAGTTGTGTCTTTGCTGCTTCAAGTCTCTTGAAAGATTTCTCAGCTCAGACTCAATGCGAGCCTGTTTACAAAAAGCATTTCCGGATTTATCCGAAACTGTGTTTCACCTTTCTTCCAGCGAAGTCATGAGGCTACCTTAGGGTTCGAGATACGTCGTGCGTGACTTCCGTGATCAGCCCGTGATATTATGTTCGACCTCAAATGTGGCCGATAATCAAGCTGGTTGCAGATCAACAATGTGTTGTATATATATTTATTGACTTGGTGTAGATGCTCCCTCAGCCCTCAGGTGCATCTACACCAAGCTAGTCCAACCTCCTCCAAGTCTAGTCGCACCCTGCGAACACCCTTCGTGTAACTTTTCCCTTGGAGAATATAGCAGTGAAACGTGGTGAATAGTACCTCAATTAGTTCCAGTCCAAGTTTTATGGCAAAAGGATACAAACTGACAGAGATATGACCGGTGCAGTTTGATGGTACTGTGAAGTACAAAAATGGCTCATCTGTACAGTCATTGCACCAAACTCTGCTGTATAGATAAACCATAGTGTACAGAAGACTCGTCAAATACTGTATAACACGGTCAGAGCCACCTTCAAACTGCAACCAAACTGCCTAGATGTGAGCCTTACAGAGCTATCTGAAAACCAAAGAACTGGACCTTTTCTGACCAAGTTTAAAACCTGTTTATAAACACAGCTTACAAACGTGAAATATAAACAGGACCCTAATTATTTCAACTTCCAAGACATTAGTGAACAAGGATTCTCAGATGCGTCTTTTTTGCCAAATCCCACACACCTTATATATGCTGCAAGGCACCTATCTGAAAAAGGACGACATTTTCGAACAAGAATATACAAAGGTATAGAATATATTGGGTCGTAGGCCGGAAGAAGCTCTAAAATAAAAAGACAACAAGTCCTGTAATGAAATAAATCATTGAGGCCAGCCAGGAGATGATGAGCATCTAGCTCTTCTCTATTTCTCTTGTGCACGGTGATCTTTGCTGACTTTGAACCATCAGCAAGGCTGAATAACATCAGGTAATACTCTGTAATACTCGCATAACTTCGTGTAAAAACAAAGATTCTATATAGTGCTATATAGACAAGAAGATCTACATAGATTGGCCTTTTCTATACCAGAAAAAACCCGTTTCCAGATGTGTAAGGAAGTGTTTTCTTGCTAATAAGTTGTCCAGAGCAGCAAAAGGCTTACAATGACACACCTGCAATATGGCCTCAATTCTGGGCATGGAACAATCTCCAGGGCCTTACATGACTCCATTGCTCCCCGAAAAAGCCCTATATTCCAGCGGAAAGGCACGAAAAGAATTTGGGTGGAAAACACTAGCCAATTTCTATCTCAGTCAATTTTGGAGATAGAGGCACGACTCAAGAGGAATCCTGGGCTAAATGCCTTGCATATTCTGTATAAGCAATAAAAATCAGCAAAGGAGGGCAGGCGAGAGCGCTAGGACGTCAAGGAAAGATAAATATGATATTTCAAAGTCCGATATTACATAACAAGATTTTAACGGCACTTTAATCGCAATCGCCACTTGATTTGTTTGAAGCCAGGTTGCCGAAACACGTGTCAGCCATGTCTGTTGGACGTTTGACTTCATCGTCGACTTAGTTGTTTATTCAATCTTTCCTTTCTATCTTATCTTATCTCCACTTTACTATTTAAACCTACGATCAGTGTTTCACCACCTCAGTCTTTCCCTTTATGACTGAGGTGATTCTCCTTTTTACATCTTATTCTATCTTTTACTGACAGTACCTGTAGTCTCACTGATTTGCCTGACAGAACCTTGCTATACCTCATTACCATCTAAGAGGTTATGGGCCCCGGCGCTCGTCCTTAAAAACAACAAATCTATCTGTCGTATTTGACTCATGCTCAACTAATCCCTTCATCACTCGCTCTTTATCCTCCTCCTCCTTGTCACCATTACCCCTATATCTGGTACCCCTCAGCTACGTACCAAAATGTCGGACAATCCCCAGTATTCATCAACCGGTATGCTCGCAAATAGCCAGAAACTCCAAGGGCGCAACAACTTTCCCGGCTGGAAGAAGGATTTCACTCTTTTAGCTGAATCAAAGGGTTATACCGGTTATTACAGTGGGGCTATCGCGAAGCCTAGTGCCGACCCAACTCACGACGTAACCATGACCGTCACAGACCCTTCTGGTGGTACCACTATAACCATCGTCTCGACTCCTGTCAAGTCCACATCTACTGGGAGCGATAAACCCATGATACACGAGTGGACCATCAGGAATGGAGGAGCAAACATTACCTTGAAGGACTCGATTGTTGATCCAGACCTTGTTGGATTCAAGGAAGAGGATACCACTAATGTCAACTGGAACTGAATCCTAGCACAACTCGGTGGCCTTGACCCAGTTGAAATGCTGGTCACCGAGGAGAACTTCAGTCGCCAATCTGCCCAATTCACTTTCGGACATGACAATGAGTACAAGGATTTTATTGCTGGATTTGTCGCCCTACGAAAGGCCGCTATTCAGGCTGGAGTTAATATCACTGACGCAAATGCGAAAAACTGGCTCATCTCTGTTGTCTCCGAAAACAAAATCCTTCGGGCCGTGGCTTTCGGTCTCCCTACCAATTCCACTTTTGCCGATACAAATGCCAAGCTTTCCTCGACTCACTTTTTCCAACGAAATCAGGTCCGGAAGCAGCAGGCAGAAGCTACGAAAGTCCAGGCTATGGTTGCCCAAGCTCTGTCGGCACAAGCTTTGTCTCGGCCATCCTCGCAATCGACGAAGAAGAAGGAAAAAGACGGGAGGGAAAAGAACATTGCCTCGGATATCTGCACCAACCGATTTCATGGTTTGGCAGGAGGAAAGGGACACAAGACGGAGAATTGTTGGGAAGAAGGTGGCGCAAATATTGTGAACAAGCCACCTCATTGGAAGTCGAGACCAACGAAGGCTCATGAGTTCGACACTCCAACGGCCAACTCAACTTCTACCACAGCTCCAGTCACACTCCCCCAGGTCGCTGCTGCTTCCATTGGAGTCCCTGAAGTTTTCATCTTTTCAACTGCTCTTGGTGACCGTCTTTCTGACAGTGCATACTCTTCCCTCAGCGAGCGACTTGACATCCCTCCTCTGGAAGCCCCTGACAATGACAAGCAGGTTTCTCTGCTTCAACGTCTGGGGCCCAGCATTCCAATCCAAATCGACGATACGGACCGCTACATCTCCGAATACAGGGAAGATGATGTCGGCAATATCTATCATTGAGGACGTGTTGTTACAAGTTTCCCTCATATGAACTGGACCCTTGACCAGGATGACGGCATGAGTATGTGGTTCTCTGCTATCGAACAAACCAATAATAGGGCACCTTTCGGTGGGGCTGTCGATGCAGATGGACTCTTTGAAACAGATCTTATAAAGATCTATAACTAATAACCCAAATACACACTAACTCTCTTTTAACACCCTAAGTAATTCGGGCAGCTATTAAGAAAGAGAAAGCCTTTCAACGAAGTTGTAAGGTTTCGATCACGCACTACTGGTCTCTCGCAGACAGAAACTCAACTCAGTTCACTTTGATGGTGAACCTTGCATGGTTTTTGTAATGGTTTTAATTTGCAAGGAATATAAAGGGGATAGTTGCAGGGCTACTGCTTCAATGGTTTTGTCGGGCTACGACTTCAATGGGTGTCAGGCTACGACTTCAATAAGTCTTTTCAGACGAACACAATTTTATTGCACCTCGGAGCACCACGTCCTCGCGTACACACTAGCACTATCACTGGGTTTGTACCTCGGATCACCACGTCCTCGCGTACCACAATAAAATGAGATAAATGTTCCACTTGGACTCTGCTTGTGGGCTGAGCTTTGTGGGGTACAATTCACTGGCTACTAAAGATACAAATGTTCTAGTTTTATAGTACTTTTACATTATTCCAGAGTCCGCTGTGTTGATAATACAAGTCCCGTTTGGGACCTCGCCTTATACAAGTCTTCCTGTTCGGGCTCGACTCAGTCATCTGCCAAGACTAGGTTGTCCCTATCAGGCTTGCTGCTTTGTAGCTCTTCCTGATCAGGCCAATCCCTAGTCATCCTTGTCCTACACTGGCTACCTTGAGTAAAGCTGATTCATTGCTGATTCTAGGCTTTACTTGTGGTAGCGCAGGCTTCCCTCATACTCGACTGTACTCGCATAGCACTGGCTTCGAACATGTGTTATAACAATTGTTCTTTGTTTTATCCGTGCTGAGCCTTCATATGGAACAGTGTCTTTGTACTGTCTGGCTTTCACCAAGTTACTCGATCACATGTGGGCATGTTATTGTTTGTTGTTTGGCTACTTAGCTATGCGTGTCCCATTGAGGTGCGCGTCACAGCGTAAGTTACCGAGTTTCTTGAGCATCGAGTATTTATCCTATGTTTCGACCGAGTAGTGCAGCCCGCATACAGTCGGTTTACTAGTAGAGCCGCTGCGTTTGTTGTCACGCTTCCTATCGAGTATTCAAGCAAAGTGCCATTCAAACGCTGTTGCTGGATCCTTCTAGGTGCTTGTTTCATGATCGGTACTGGTACTGGTACTCTTCTAGACAAGTCGGAACTCCTTTCTAGGCAATTAGTGTCCCATTCGTAATCAGGAAAGACGGTCATATTTACTAGATATGCCGAAAATACAGGGTGGATCATTTCCAACCCTATTACCGAAGCTGACCTTGATACCAGATACCTGGGACAAAATGTCTTAGGATCTGAGAGGACAGAGGTTCTGATTAGCAAAATACCCATACCCATTGCTTGTACTCTTGATATTCACATTAGCAGTGCTGATAATACATGATTTTCAGCCATAAAACATACCTTCACCGACTCTGGCACCACACATACTTGTTGGACATCTCGGGACCAATTCGTCCAATATTCCTCTGTGAATGGACATCACAGCAAAGCCGCAAAGGACGGAGCGACCTTCAACATCAAAGGTATTGGAAAAATTCATTTCGACACTATCGTGGATGGTGTAATCAGAACGATTGAAATCCCAGCGATGTTCATGCCTGAATTGGCACACAATTTAATTTTCTTGTCAGCGATGGCAGAATCTGGATGTCATGGGAACTGGAATAGTCAGGCTCTGACAGTCGAGAAGAATGGTAAAGTCATACTTGTCAGCATTGCGAGGGATCGCATGTTTGAAGTAGACATTGTCCAGTCTTCGGTATTGGCGTCTTCAGCTCGCTCGCAGCAAAGGCCAACTTCCATCCGTGGTTGGCATGCTCGTTTTGGGCATACATCCAACGAGATGATATTGCGGATGGCAGCACGAGAATTGGTCGACGGTCTGGAAATCACACAAGAAATGCGAAGGTCATTGCATAGGATGCATAATGGGGAAACATACCTTGCGGCCGTTTGATGAAATTGTCGAACATGAAACTGAGCTTTTGGAACAGGTGCATATCGACATCTGGGGACCTAGTCGGACCATGAGCAACAAGAAATATTGTTGGATGATGATCCTTACCGATGGGTTTAGTTCTCATCACATGTCGTATTTCTTCGAGAACCATCGGGCTGAAACGACACTCGCAGCATTCAAAATATACCATGCTATGGCGGCAAGGCAAACAGGGAAGAAGCTGAAGAAAATCCGCATTGACCAGGAATTCCTCAGTGACGTGTGGACGCTATACTGCAAAGCCAAAGGTATCATCAATGATGGTCCACCTTATTCATCTTCGCAGAATGGAATGGTGGAGCGTGGAAATCGAATCATTATCGAGGGAAGCAGAGCAACACTGTATGACTCACAATTACCACCTTCATGTTGGTGTGAGGTTGCCAGCACCCATACGTATCTTCGAAATTTCATCCCTTCTTCCTGGCACCCAGATAAAGTCCCACTTGAGGTATGGTCTGGGGAGAAGCAGGACATCTCACACCTTCGAGCTCTTGGTTGCGACGCATGGGCTCATGTACCAAAGGAGAAGAATCAGAGCAAATTGGCTCTGAGATCTACCTGGTGTATTTTAATCGGGTATCAGGGCCGGCGGGGTTATTGACTTTATGTCCCCGAGACCCGAGCAATTCCACTTTCTCGGGACGTCATCTTTGAGGAAAACAATGGCGAATGGACTCTGCCTCGAAAAACCTCTACTGTCATATCTCCAGCTCCACCAATTTTCGAGGGTGGCTGGGAAGACTCTCAGCCTTTTTACATCCCTGATGAGTCAATGGACCCTGGTGACTCTGATGACAGCGACATTTCTGACATTCTGTTTGCTTCTGAACAAATTCCTGCAGCTCTACCTGACGATACAGTGGTACCAGAAGAGGTCAATATACCAGCTGAGGACCTTCAGCGACCAGATATAGTAGGACCTGGATGGGTCCAACCAGCGAATCGGCGGCTCCCAATTCAATATGAGGGTGAACCTGCTATTCGATGAGGAGGGCGTGCAGTTGTCCCTTCAGCTAGAGCTACCGACCATGACGAGTCCCAATTCTTTGTGAATGGGCTCAGAGGTGGTGCTCATTGAGATGCTGGAGATCATCGTCGCCCATGGGCCGATTTCATTTATGCCAACCTCACCATGACCCCCTGGGGATTTCTTGCCTTCAATGATGATCATTACCTTCCTCAGATGTTCAAGGAAGCAATGAAACACCTGGATCTCTGGCTTGCCCCAATGCAGGCCAAAATCGACAATTTACTGGCAAAGGGGACATACAGAATTGACCCTCGACCGAAGGATGGTTCAAACATAATGAAGGGATGCTGGGTGTATGCAATCAAGTATGATGGACAGGGAAATGTGGTCAAACAAAAGGCTCGGTATGTCGCCAAAGGTTTTACCCAAATTCATGGGGTAGACTATGACAAAACTTATGCAGGTGTTGTTTGTATGGAATCAATCCGTATCCTCCTTGCTATCTGCACCTACCTACACCTCCATATTTGGCAGGTTGATTTTATGGGGGCATATTTGAATGCAGAGGTCGACAAAACAGTATACATGGAACAACCAGAGGGCTTTGCCATCTCTGATGAGCAAGCTTTTGTCTGTCTCCTGATTAAGGCGCTGTATGGAATGATGCAGGCTGGCCATCTCTGGAGCAAGACCCTCGACAAGACGTATTCAGCTGAGGGATACATGAAGTCCCTCGCCAATCCATGCATTTGGTTCAAGTGGGTTGGTGATGAGTATACAGTGACAGGAACTTACACTGATGATGTTTTTGGTGGAAGCTCTACAAAGAAGGGTCTCAAAGATGCGAAGCAAGGTCTTGCGAAACATTGGGCAATCACTGACTCTGGTGATTTAAATCTTATGCTTGGGGTAACAATTTCGCAGGACAACTCGACTGGCGATATTACCATCAGACAATCAGCCTATCTCGAACGATTTCTCTGTAACTTCGAGCTCTGGCATCTTCGTCCAACTTCTACCCCACTCCCTCATGGCGTCCAGCTGTCAAAACTTCTGTATCCTCTTACTCCAGAGGACTTCGCATATATGGAAGATAAACCCTTTCGTCCAATACTCAGCAGCATTATGTGGGCTCAGGCATCTTCACGACCGGATCTATCATTTGCTGTCAGCTACCTGGCTCAGTACCAGACAAATCCTGGGAAGGATCACTGGAAGTCTTTGATGCATGTATGCAGATACATTCAAGGCTCACTTGACAGTTCAATCACCTATTGAGCGCGACGAGATGGAGATGGTGACGATTTGGGTATGGGAATCAAACCGTATCTCTATGCTGATGCTGATTTTGCAGGTTGCTTGGACACCAGACGTTCGGTATCTGGATATGTCGCAGTCATGGCAGGGGGCGCTGTCTCGTGGGCTTCTAAGAAGCAGCAATGTGTTACCACTTCCACTATGGCAATACATGTCTCTGGGCAAAGCAGCCGAACAAGCAGTATGGATGAAATCATTCATGGAACAAATTGATTCACCCCAGGATGGTCCAATTACTATTCATGGCGACAATCTCGCCTCCATCAGCCTTACCGAGACTCATAAGCACCATCAGCTTGCTAAGCATATTGACATTAAACATCATTTTATTTGGGAATTGGTCAAGTCGAAGACTATTGAAGTCAAGGACATTGCATCTAGGGACAACCTCTCCAACATTTTGACAAAACCTTTGAAGGAGGATGCTCACACAAGGATTATCGATATCCTACAACTGAAGTCATCTTCAACGTCAGGGGGGGTGTTAGATGTTTGACTTCATTGTCGACTTGATTGTTTATTCAATCTTTCCTTTCTATCTTATCTTATCTCCACTTTACTATTTAAACCTCTGATCAGTGTTTCACCACCTCAGTCTTTCCCTTTATGACTGAGGTGATTCTCCTTTTTTACATCTTATTCTATCTTTTACTGACAGTACCTGTAGTCTCACTGATTTGCCTGACAGGTACTTAATATATATAGTCTTTCCCTTTACGACTGAGTCTCACTGATTTGCCTGACACAACCTTGCTATACCTCATTACCATCTAAGATGTCAGCATACATTTGTACATTCCACGCTGTTAGGCGGGAGCTCTTCATTGCCCCAAGCTTTCTGAAGCCTGCTCACTGCAAGCTCAAACCTGTCTTTTCCTATTTAGGGCAAGGCGCTGGCGATCAAGTCTCTATTTCGCCAAAAATGATGCAGCAAAGTATTGTCAAAAAAATGTATGAAGTGAATTCTACAAATATATTCACCTACATCTGTAACTCCCAAGACAAGTGATGCAAGAAGCCATAGAAGATTAAGAGAAGAAATAATTGACTGAGGATGAAGCTGAACCCACACACGTTGATGGGACACATGTCTCGGCAACCTGGCTTCAAATGAACCGAGTGTGTGATTGAGAATTGAACAGCACTTAAGTAGTAAGTACATGTTTGATTGTCACACATGGAGTCTGTCTACATAGGATAGACTACTCTCATGGGCGCATACTGCATGCAGACTGAATGAAACAGTGAGTAATGAGGTCAACGGCCATTGCCATGCTGGTGAGAGAATCGGTCAGGTGACTATCTGTTGAAAATAGACTTGACGCTTTCCTGATTCCTTATCTTTATCTTATCTTACCTATTCATTCCCGCTTGGCCATTTCCATGGCCTATATAAACCTGTTTTCTATTTCATCTCCCTCAGTCTTTCTCCTACGACTGAGGCTATTAGTTATTTATCTTATTCATATTTCCTTCTTACTTATTGCTACCTTTTCTATAGCTGATTGTTCTCTGCTAGTCCCCTGTGCCGATACACCTTCCAACAGGTTATGGGCCCTGCACAAGCGACTTAAATTCAGATAACACTGCTGCGACAGTTCACCGCGATCCACAGAGACTCAACAACTATCCAAACTTTCTTCTTCTTCATACCTTCCCTCGATATTTTTCCTTATTCACCATGGCTTCCCTTGGTTCAGTCCCAAATTTCAAGATGATAACATTCTCAAAGGAGCCAAGAACTGGAATGGCTTCCACGACAAGCTGAAACTAATTACGCTCGCCAGGGGTGTTGATCACTATCTCGATTCGAGTTTCACCTGTCCAACTTCAGCGACCCCTCACATCATAACCATGACTACTACCCAAGCTGATGGCTCAACCACTGTCGTTACAATGTCAGAAATCAAACTGACATCAATTTCATGAAAGTATCGCCTATGTCGATTCAGACCTTGCTTAAGGGTGGGAACCATATCAATTGCACCATGAATGAATGAAAATCATAGTCGCATTTAGGCCCATTTGGTGCACCAATGATGACAGGAATCAGTAATCTATCTCGCCTTCATCAAAAGCACAATCCTGATTTTCTTCAAAGCTTCCCGAGTCGCCCCTGCATCGGAAGTCTTCTGTTTCACATTTCTACCACTGCTCCCTACAACGAGGTGAGCATTATCATGGAAGCCTTAACAATACATGCACAAGTGGATGGCAGGACTTCCTGTTCAGTACCCCCAAGCTGTGCTCCCAAGACCGCTGCCCCTTCTGTTTCCACCGCCACCTCCTGGATGTCCTCAAGATTTTGAGTGCTTGAACTGCCATCAGGCCCAAGGCTTGTACCCTGCTGGGTATCTAGGAATATTTGAGATATCACAATCACCTAGAAACCCTGCCATACCTGCGGCAGTTTCCAATGTGCTTTCTGACTCCACAGTGCTTGTATCTGATCACTTTATGGGGTGCAGTCCCTGTGCGAAGATCTCCAGGAAATGAGTTGCAGACTGAAATGAGTCAAACCAACACTTACATTCATCCTCAGTCTCTCCCCTCAATTTTGTCTTGAATTCCTCTGACTTTTTCTCTTTGTCCTTGACCAAGACCTCAGGCATCTGAGCCTTGAAGATGGGCACCAATTTCTTGGTTTTCATGGCCTCATACTCTTCTGTTGGCAGTCTTCATCAGCACTGACCTTGCAACATCAAAGGAATGCTCACCATCAATCTCAACCTTGATCCAGATCTCAACCACCTCTGCCATGAAGTTGTCCTTGTTCACAGACTTGATATAGTTATGTGTAAAATGAAAGTTGATTTCGACCACTTGGCCATCAACCTCATCCTGAACATTGGGGGGGTGGCCAGGAGCCCTTCCAAATCCAAGATGTTGAAGCGATTGACTTTGTGGGTGCTCTTCATTTTCTCCAGATGCTCTGCTACCCTTGCAGGGCCAGTCCAGGTCTGCATAGCAAGATCCAGAGGGGAACCAGCCTTAAAACACATCAGATGTTTCCACAAGGACATGAGACTCCATACCAGCGGTGTGAAAACATCTTTGGTGAACCTGAAGCAATCTTCGCATATGAAATCTTCCTGTCTTGAACTCTTTGAAATCTGATTTTGAATGATGACTACAAAAATGTGAATGCATAGTTGGTTAAGAATCAGACCAAGACAAAGCGGTGTAATCAATAACATGTAACATGTTTGGTCATGTTAGGAACTTGAGGTTAAGAAAAAGTGCAGTATTGAGCACAGACAAATTATTGTAATCGAGAACACATAAGATGTTTAGTCATGTTAGGAACTTGCAGTTAAGAAAAAGAGCGGTATCGAGTGCTGACAAACTATTTATGTTTATTGTGTTCACACATGATTAGAGGAAGTAGATAAATTAAACGTATACTGGAGACCTAGCTAAAGCAAGGTGAAGTCGTACTCCAAGTTTAGAGGAGTTTTTGACTCGAAGTGGTTTCACCGCTGCCACCATCTGGCAGAATGTCGAAAACCTGATTGGCGCTGGTCTCAAGATCATCAATGCCCCCTGGGTTATGCTTGGCAAGTTGAAGCGGAAGTACGAGAACAAGACTCTCACCGCTCAGACTACCGCCAATCGAGCATTCCAATCAATCACATTCATGTTCACAGATGACAAGGAAATGGAATTCGACGATCAGGTCAACAATTTCCATCAACTCCAGAACCAGTGTCATAATGCTGGAGCCTGCATCACAGACGCTGAAGCTTGAGGTGTTTTCCTGCATGCATGCAGAACCGAGTTCGACACAATCATTTCGACTATCCCCACTTCAGCAACCTCTGATGATTGTATCCAGAAATACACTCTTCAAGAGGAGGAGCTGAGGATGAACAATAAAGTTAAAGCCCTCCTCGCTGTCCAAGTTCAGTCAGCTAATGCTGGTAAGTCTTCATCCAAGAAGGCTGCTAATTTCAATAAAGTCTGCAATAACCTCTCACACAACAAGCTAAAGGTCGGCCACACCATCGACCAATGCTTCGCTAAAGGGGGTGGCAAGCAAGGACAATATCCAGCCCATTGGAGAATTCCTGAAGGGGAGACTCAGATCATCACAGCAAAAGCCAGTGTCGCCAATGTTACCACTGCCACTCCTGTCGCTCCAACTGCAGCCTCAGCCTTCATTTCAACTCCAGGCAAGGTTTACATTTTATCAGCTCAAGGTACTCTCCAAAACCGTCTTGATTCCATCCCACTCAAACATTGCATTTCTTCCAGTCCCCTCATTGATTGTGTTGACATCTCTGAACGACCAACAGGTCTTCCATATGCTCCCATGACCTTCCAGCATCTCTCTGATGTCAATCCAATTGCGGGATTTGATGCAATGGAAGACATTCGAATTGGGAATGAAGAAGGTGAAGCCAATATTCGCTTTATCACTCGAGAATATGAGGATGGTGACAGCTATGTCCATACTCGTGGAAGCTTCATCACCACAGGCTTCGTTCGAGGTTGGACTGACCTTGGAGAATCCAGTGATGATGAAGAGGTTAATGGAATGGGTATGTCTTCAAATATACCTGAGGAAACAACTCCTGATATTTCTGCCAGTAAATGGTTGGGTCCAAGCCCTTTAATGTTTATTGATGGAAAGGAGGTTGTTATTTCAGAGGTGTATATACCCATACCCATATCTTGTTCAAGTGCCACAGACTTTTTTGTAAACAGCATCGAGAATACACAAGATTCGACATATATCCAACCCTTTGCTGATTCTGGTGCAACTAATCACTGCTGGACAAATAAAAGTGACTTTATGGAATACAAACTTGTCGATGGATACACTGGCTGGGCAGCTAAAAATGGAGCGACATTCAAAATCTTGGGAATTGGTTGAATTCAGTTTGATACAATTGTGGATGGGGTTCGTGAAATGGTAGTGTGTGATGCAATTCATACCCCGGAACTCTCCCACAATCTCATATCCCTCTCATCCCTAGGCAAAAAAGGGTGCCATGGTCGATGGGACAATGACATCCCCACCATGGAATTACCGACTGGACAGATGATTATCAAAGCTTCCAGACTAGAGTATCAGATGATTGGCACTCGCAAGTCATTCGCACTTGTGACTCATGAGTTTCAAGGTTCTAAAAGTCACATTTATACTTGTGGCATAATCATACACTAGAGTATTCGTACTTGTGAGTAGCAAACTCATCAATGACGAGTACATTCATAAATATCAGAGGCCTGTGAATAATTGTAAATAATTGTACAAGTAGCTGTAAGTATTCACAAATGAAACTAGTCAGAGCCATATCCAGAGTCAGAGTCATAGATATCAATGAGAGGAGGTAAGCCCAGGTCAGTGTTAGATTCACTATCAGAGTCCAAGCATCCCAAGAATGGTGGGAAAGGGAAAGGTCAAGCTGCTGATGCAATAACACCTCCATTGACTCAGGAGGAAGATTCTGCCTAGTCTGTTTCCATTTTTTCTAGTTGAAATATGAATTTGGTTTAGCGCTAACTTGCATGACATTTTGTTACATTTTGTGACTATTTGTACAAGTATTTAGGTAAGTATCCAAGATTTTCTTTTTCTCCAGAAATCCAAACTTGTACTTGTACAAATTTGGATCTAGTTCAGACTTGTACTCGCGAATGTTCAAAACTCGTGAATTTTCCCATGAGTCTAACCACTGCGACTCACGAGTTTCATCCAATCGTCTGATGCTCTATTCCAGATGTGATAGAATGTTCTAGATTGACATACTGGAGACAGTCCTTGCATCCTACTCAAGGTCACATAGAGAACCAGTTGCTCAAAAGACATGGCCTCACCGATTCAGACATGCAGACATCAAAATGATCCTGAGAATGGCTTACCTGAAGCTGGTTGATGGCCTGGATATTATGACAGAGAAGATTGAGGGCCGATGCGAGGACTGCATTATGGGAAAGCAGACTCATCGCCTGTTTGATGAAAAGGTGGAACATGAGAAGGAGTTACTGGAGCAAATCCACATTGACATCTGGGGAGCGAGTCGGACTCAAAGCAAGGGGGGAATAAGTATATGATGGTTCTCACTGATAGGTTTTCATCCTATCATGTCCCTTATTTCCTGAATGACCACAAGGCTCCAATGACCCTTGCAGCTTTTCAGCATTTCCATACCATGGCTGAACAACAAATAGAGCATCGCATGATTCCCTAAGACTCACGGATATTTGTAAATACATTCATGGGAAAATCCATGAGTTTTCGTTATTCACAAGTACAGATGTTGATCAAGTACAAACTCAGCTGAGTACGAGTCCAGGATCCTGAGATTCCTCAAAAGCTTGGATACTCGCACAAGTATTCACACAAGTATTTGTATGAAGCTTTCTGACATATGTTTCTTCGTTTGTCTTTTCTGGTGATGTCTTGCAACTTACAAGTCATTCAGGCCACTACATCACCTCCTGTCACTGCACCCATCGCTCTCACCGCTGCTCCCATCGCTCATGTTGGTGCCCATGATCATGATGACACAACTGATGATGAGATGCCTCCTTTGCCATTTGGGCGATGCCTGGGATTCTGACGACATTGGTGAACCTTATGAGTCTGACAGCAATTCCGAGAGTGACGATGGCATGCTGCCTTTGATTGATCACTCAGATTCAGACTCTGGATACAGTTCAGACTAGCTCATAACATTATATTCATAAATACTCATAAGTACTCATGGATCTCTTATACTCACCGATAGCCTCACTACTCACAAATATACTATTTATGAGTGCGAGTTACATATCTACAGCTATTTTCATGAGTACAAATCCCACTTTTTGCAGCCTGAAACTCGTGAGTGCGAGTATGAATTACTCACGAGTGGGAATCATGCGATGCTCTAACAACAAACAGAGAAGAAGCTAAAGCAAATTAGGGTTGACCAGGAATTCATCAATGGTGCATGGGAAGCTTACTGTAACCTCCACGGTATCATTAGCAAGTCAGGACCACCGTATTCCTCCACCCAGAACGGTATGGCCAAACAAGGTAACTGCATAATTATTGAAGGTGTCTGTGCAACAATCTACAACTGCCTCTCTCCCTCCTTCGCTGTGGTCAGAAATCGGAGCCAGCCAGACATACCTCAGGAATTTTATCCCTTCTTCACGACATCCAGACTGAGTCCCACTTGAAGCCTGGACTGGAAAACACCAGAATGTGTCACATCTTCGTCCTCTGGGGTGTTGGGCTTGGGCAAAAATTCTGGAAGAGAAAGGGGAAAGCAAGCTAGCCCCGAGATCAATCCAGGGTAAGCTTGTCGGCTATCAAGGCTGACATGGGTATCGACTATATATCCCTGAGAGTCAAACAACCCTCTTTTCTCAAGACCTCATATTCGAAGAAGACAGCAGCCATTGGACATTGCCTAAACCTACTGAGCCAAAAGTTTCACCTCAATTATTCGGTACTAATGATGAAACAACCCCAGCTCTCTTCATTCCAAAAGATTCCATTGACCCAGATGTCAATGAGGATTCCAATGATGAGGATGATGACTCGTTTGAACCTCCAGAACCAACAGACCATAGTCTCCTTGATGCTCATCCAGTTGACGATCATCTCAACTATGATGATGCAGCAGAAAATCCCCTGATGAATGACCCTCAAATTGAACACCAACCAGAACCTCCTGCTGACCCTATTCCTCGAAGGACTGCACGCCAACCTTCAGAAACATAGGCAATGAAGGATAGTCACAAATCCAAGCAGCATGTTGCTATAGCTTCAAAACAAAAAGGAGAATATTGGGCGAATAATGGGAAGAAACCAGCCAAAGTTGATACATGTCGCCCATGGGTCAATTTTGTCAATTTCAAGGATGACTTCCAGCACAATCCATACACATTCCTTGTTCTCAACGACTCCTTTCTCCCTATGTCCTATAAGGAAGCAATGCAGCGACCCGACCTATGGCTAGCTCCCATGAAGACTGAAATAGCGAATCTCCTCAAAAAGGGAACATACCGAATCATCGACCGACCTCCTTCTGGCACAAATGTCATGAAGGGTCGATAGGTCTTTGCCCATGAATTCAATGGAGATGGAAACATCATCAAACGAAAAAGCGCGATATGTTGCAAAGGGCTTTACCCAGATCCAAGGCGTCGATTACAACAAGACCTATGCCAGTGTCATACGAATGGAATCTGTTCATATTATTCTGGCTATTGTCACATGTCTAGGTCTCAGGCTCTGGCAAGTGGACTTCAAAGGTGCTTATCTCAACACTAAAATTGATAAAGTCATGTATATGGAGCAACCAGATGGTTTTGAAGTTGGCAAGGATGATAAAGTCTGCCTGCTAGAGAAAGCGCTCTATGGCATGATGCAGGCTGGACACTTATGGGGGGAAACATTGGACGAGACATATTCAGAGCAGGGTTACACAAAGTCGATGGCAGATTCTTGTGTCTGTTGGAAACGTGTTGGAGACAAATACACTCTGATAGTGACATATACTGACGATGTCATTGGCGGGAGTTTGACGACTGAAGGAGCTGTTGAAGCGAAGAAGGGTCTCAAACGACACTGGGAGATTACCGATGCTGGACACCTGAACATCATGCCTGGGGTCAAGACAATGCAGAACCTGAAGACACAAGATATCACGCTGAGTCAATCAGCATACTGCGAACGTGTATTGCGGACTTACGATTTCTGGTCACTAAATCCAGTGTCAACTCCTCTCCTGCTTAGAATCAACTTCGAGCGCATTCCCTATCCCCTTCCTCCTTTGGATCTCGAGTACATGAATGACAAACCTTATCGTGAGGTTCTCGGCAGTATGATGTGGGTCGGATCTTCAATGAGACCTGACATTTCATTCGTGGTATCATACTGTGCCCGTTTCCAGGATAACCCCGGCAAACTCCATTGGCTCGCCCTTGTCCATTTATGTTGATACATCCGCAGGACTCTAGACATGACGATTACTTATCGTGGTCCAAGGCCTGGAGACGATGAAGAGCTTGGGATGGGCCTGAAGCCCTATATGTATTCAGACGCCGACTATGGAGGATGTTTGGATACACATCACTCGACATCTGGTTATGTTGCCATCATGGCTTCAGGACCAGTTTCATGGGCATCGAAACGGCAACAATGCATCACGACTTCAACAACTGGAGCAGAATATGTCACTCTTGGGAAAGCTGCTGAACAGGCTGTATGGATGTCGGGATTCCTTTCCGAAATCGATTTACCTCAGCCTGGCCCTATCACTGTTTGAGGAGATAATCAGGCGTCAATCAGCATTGCAGAACGAAGTAGCCACCACCAATTGGTAAAACATATCAACATACAACATCATTTTATTTGAGAGCTTGTAGCGAATAAGAAGATCTTCTGCAAGCCAATTCCTGGTGCGAAGAATCCAGCAGATATTCCTACCAAACCTCTTTCAACTGAGGTCCATAACCGCCACCTCCGATGCCTCCAAATCATACCATCTTGAAGGAGCTTTCAAGTCAGGGGGGGTGTTGAAAATAGACTTGACGCTTTCCTGATTGGCCAAAAATGCTCTCACCCAACAAATGAGACCATGTGGGGTCTCATAATCAGAGCCACAAAGTTGCAACGAAGCTGTGAAAGCATGTGTGACAAAAGTGACCTCGGCAACTATTTCCGGGCGGCGATAAACCCCGCTCGGCGACTCTTCCTGGGTCCTCGATGGTGTCATCAAATAAAACAATAAACTCAAATCAACTTTTCAAGAGCTGAAAGCACGTCCTTGTAGTGTAATGTGGACAATTGGATGGCCACAATGATCCAGCCAAGGGTAAGTGGCGGTAAATGTTGAGCGCTGTGAAGACTCGTTAAGCTTTGCTAAGCGCTGGGGTCTGACTTATGATGGTCCTTCCAAAATATCGATCACATCCAACGAACGAGCCCATAGATGGGACTCATAATGACCATGCATTATGGTATGGGTGTGCCAGCAGATATCCAGCAGATAGTGGCATTGAAAGGGGAAATTTTGGCTGTAGACATTGCTCTAGAAATGCAGAGATATTAGAAATGGCTACCTGTGACGGAGAATAGGCTCAATATGGTGCCAGCTTAGCACCAATCAAAACCCAACCCTAACCACAAAAACTTGCTGCACAAGAAACAGAGACAAAACAGCATTCAGTGGCACTAAGAGATATGAATGAGCAGGCTGAGAAGATGTGTGAACAGGATAAACAGCTTGAAGGGCTTGATGAACCTATGGGTGGAAGCAGGGCAAGGAGATGCACAACAATGTAGTGGTTGCCGAATTTGAAATGTTTGACAATGCCAATTGGTGCAATAATTGACCCCCAGTGAAGAAGCGGCCAGGGTACCTGATTATTCCAACATCACCGATTATTGGACCAATTATTGTCCTGATTAGTTGAATAATTGACAAAATAATTGAAAGAATGATTGGCCAATAATTGGTACTGTGAATGACCCTATCATACAGAGAGGAAAGACAATAGTTTCAATATAAGCATATGTTATATCAGAAATCCGGGTCAAGGTATCTCAGACTCGGTATGGATATTGGCGTATTGGGTATTGTCAAGGACATCCCATCACTGGCTCCGCTATTGACTCTTTCAGATAGAAAAAAGACAGAAGAAACAAGGACCCACGTCATTTGTGGAACAGGTCCTTTATAGTTATATAGATGACGAAAAGCGCGGCCTGCTGCGATCTGCTGGTTTATGAGGCTGAACCTGGGAGCAACAGAAGGACTCAAGCTTACCGTTGCAGTACCGACAACAACATGCACACCAATAGCCATGGCGATCTTGCTGTCCATTATTATGTAGACCTACAGAACTGCAATTGAGAGACCTGTGTACAAGAAGCCCTTGGAGACATACAACAGCAAGTAGTGTCACAATGAACCTGTACATGGATTCAATTTCAGAACTTGTCAGAACCAAAAAACAAGACTCACACCACGACAAAGTAAACAAGTCCGTCACGAAACAGCAGCATGAATATTGGTATCCTTTCAATCCTGATCCTTGTGCCACCACCGTATAGAAGTTTATATAATGTCAAGCATAGGATAATGAAATCCAAGACCACAGTGTATATGTAGACACTTGCGACACCAAAGGCACCAGAGTGTGATACGGTGAGGGTAACACACCGAGGCCCGATGAACGCGACTTCAGACCACATAGTCCTGAGATACAAGGTCGAGCTGAGGCAAACAGCAACCAAGTGGAAAGAAATCAATGGCACAATGATGACCATGATACGATGACTGTATTCCCAGAGCACCATCCTGAAAAAACCTGAATCAAGGTCAAAAATGAAAGAACAATCACATACGTCCGAATTGATAAACCAACACTGGAAGCCCATAGTGCGCTGTGCTTGAGAAGCGAAATTGTCATATAGAGGGCTTGACAATTGACCTGCCTGTTTAACCAGGATCACAAACTTGAAGGAAAAGTTGCTAGCGCACAGACCGTCCATTATTCAGCACGAAAATCCTGTATGATGTGATGAGCTGTTTCAAAGGCTAATAAAACACGACTTGCAACCCAACAAGAGCCGCCAAAAACGCATATCGGGCATAAAAGTAGAAAATCTAACAGCAAAAGTATTGGAGCAAATATTCGCATTGAGATAGAAGCAAACCATAGGCCATTTGAATTTCCGACGTCCACAGATGAATGCGAAGTCAAAATCAAGCGTAATAAACCATTCCGAGCTGCCAAAAGTCAAGAGCCGCTCGTAGGTTCAACGAGAACAGGAGACCGACAAGTAAAGCCCAAAAGCAACATCTATAAAACTGTCAAAGTAGACTGTATTGTCGTCAGTCAGTGAGTAAGGAACCGGGAGACAGACCTACTTGATGCGTCCTCCTTGTTGAACATGGACGGTTGCTGACGATTGTGGAGAAAATTATGGCCAGGGTGAGTGTACCATCTTGTTTCAGATTTGAGCGCGTTCGGTAGTTAGGGTTTGCGTAATATACCATTCCAGACTATTCCCGAATAGGAAGATGCCGAGAAATCAAATCTGCACCAGGCCCAAGCCTACAGCAACTCTGCATGACAGAGACTGCTCTTCAATTTTGCTCTTGTTGCCTCTCTGTTTCCTAAACCTCCTTGCCAGATGTGGCAGGGCTAATGCCATCTCAGATTCAGAGTCTATGCTATACATAATATCAGTAGACGAACCTGAATGGCTTCCCAATTCGGCATAGCTTGTATGGTTCTGTTCAGAAGCATTTTCACCTGATACCGTTCAGGCAGTGGCGTCACAGTGTTACATTAGATTGACAGACACAATTGATGTGTCAACGGATTCAAAACACCTACGAACCCACCCCATGTACATGTTATTTAGAAGAATAACTGGCCGAATAGGGAAATGATTATTCAAAAGCACAGTTGAACTTGGCCACAGGTATGGACCAAAATACCAAAATACCACAAATCACTCGTCCTCCTCGTGGCCCAGACAACTGACCACAATCTTTGCCTCTTGACCTGTTGTTGATCATAGCAACATGGTTATTGCTGAATACTGCCGATTGCACCTGTACCTGAGAATCCTGTCTATGATCTAGATCATTATCACGGGGACGGTAATTGCGCAATCCGTTCAAGGTGCGCCAGGGTGGCTACAGTTGCGGACAAACAAAATCAACAAATAAAAACATGAGAATTTTTGGACTGTGGAAAAGTGTCTCAAATGAAAGATCTCACATGCTGCCTCATGCTGCCCAAAAGTATCGAAATCAATTGAATTCCACGAGCGGATCAGCTGGAAAAGGCAGTATATTACATCATCATATCAAAATATTAGCCACACTACCGAAAAAATCGGAAAAATCATAGAAAAAGCGGCAATCGACTCCTTTTGTTCTTGTGCATCTGAGTCCGATATCGATCACTGAATTTATCGAGCCATTCTTGGCGAAAATATTGATCTTTCATTTTGACCCCCATCATGCCACCCTGTGCCTCTCACTTGGATCTGTTGATGGGCAAACCAGGCCAGGCCAGAGAGCGGTTCACTCAATGACAGAAAGGATACTGACCCACATGGAGGATGCCTGAAGAAGCAATTCCGGACCCAACAACTTTGGTACCTTAACTTCAAGTCAAGAGGCAATAACAACGTTACAGAGTGGTGGGTCAAAATGCCAACAAGAGAAAATTAGCAAGAGAACACAAGACATGCACATGTTTCACACCAAAAGCACCACTGAGGTAGTCATGTGTATAAGATCGGCAACCGCTGTCTGACAGTCGACAGTCGAATCAAGTTACGAAGTGAATTGAATCACAGCTTGACTCTGCAAAACTAAGGATGCTAAAGACATGAATGAACACTCCCAATATGCTACAAACTATCATAAATAAGAGATTGAATGATGCTCAGCTTCCACCCAAACAATAATACAGACCATCAATAGCATAGAGATAATGACTAATAAGGATGACACAGTACAGAGAAACTTTGGCATAAAGTCTGAAATGCAAATTTCCTTTTATATTCGCTTTTGGTGATAACAAAGAATGACGCTATAAATAGCCCTCGTAACTGCGTTTCACAGCCGCCTAATCCAGCCCGGGGCCAGCCCCGTTTGGGTCGGTCTAGGTCTGACCAGGTGTGTCTAGGCGCCTAGTCAGACCCTGATTACTTAGGTTACCTAGGTCCAAGTCAGAATAGATGGATGCAAGTCAGACCAGGTTGGGATATGTCCGCATAGGTCCCCTATTCCAAGTCTGACTAGGTCCTCAATGAAATAAATAATTTCCAAGATATATAATATTGACCATTGGTTAATTGCTGCCGGCCATGTTCTATGTCCCATTTTAGTATTTTAATGAAGTTTCTGCGGTCGAGCAGGACCCAGGAAGCTCCTATATGGGTCTGGCGGAATTTGGGGGTTTGAGCTCCCAAAAAATGCGATTTCCCCGGCGAAAATTTGGGGGTTTGAGCCTGATAATGTCAAAACTTCGGCGGTTTTTTTGGGGGTTTGAGCCAATTTTGGAAGATTTGAGCTAAATTTCGAGCGGCTATCTCCGAACTTCCATTGTTTCATTTCATTACGCTTGAATCCTATCCGACGAGGCCATTTCGTGATTATGCGATCACGGTGGTCTGTCAAGGTCCCGGGAGTCAAGGTCCCGATTATCCATACTCGAAACTATATTGGGGAGGTTCTGGACATGTACAAAAAGGGAAGTGGGCGCCATGGTTCAATCGATAGCTCTACCACCACAAGTGGCTTATCCCATATTTCCTTGTGAGTTTACTTGAAACTTGGTGTTCGGGTGAGTCTCAAGGTAGCATTCTTCCCATTGTGAAACTTACAGCGAGTTAGAACAACGATGAAGCCGAGGAAGATGAGGAAGAGGATGACACTGCCGACGGACCGTCATTTTCGTGTCGTGTCGGGACAGCCAGATATGATTTGCACACTCACGCCCCGGCAGATAATCTTCTTTATCATCTTGGGCCATCAAACCTTATCCAAGTTGGGACGACTAACATCAGGAAACTCGTTCCATTGGCTGTAGGGAGATGGCAGACTTTGACAAGATCAACCACTCGCCATATTCTGAATACCGAAGCACCGGCGCGGCTTGTTATTTGAATTCCTTGGGGGGGGGGGGAAGAATGCCAGATCGAGCTGCTCAGATGTAGAAATGGTTGTATCTTGCATACCGAAGCTGAATTAATGTGTACGACAGTGTAGGAGAGAAAAACAGAAAAAATGACGAAGCGTGACATTTTGTGACATATGTGACCGCCCACGGCGATTTTTGGGGGTTTCAGCTCAAATCTGGAAAAAAAATTGGGGGTTTGAGCTCGAGCCGGCCGCCAGACCCATATAGGAGCTTCCCGGGTCCTGGTCGAGCACCCGCATTGACAGTCACGGTCACCATTCAATCAGTGAAACGCAGTGATTCGGCTATCCAGGGCGTTTCGGCCGATGTGACCTGTGTGACCTGCCAGCAAAGTCAACCAGTAGGTTAGAGGCCAACCATGCTGGTGGCAGATATGAGACCCTATGTATGTGAAGGAGTGGCATATAAGGGTTCACAGCTGAAGACAAGCTTCAGCATTCCCTGTGACCAGCTCAAGCAAAGATGTTTGTGGTGGCAGCCAAATCAGCCAAGTATAATGCATTGATTCTGGTGAAATGACATCACAATGGGGTATCATCTCTATGCATTAGGATACATACAGTACTTCACAAGCATACATAGTTGGCTGTTCTTGAGGAACATTGATTCTCAGAGCAAGTCAGAGTAAAATTTCAATGCGGGTTGTAATCAACAAGACTCACCAGTGGGGCAGAGGTAGATTTGACAAGGCCTCATGGAGAATATTCCATCACAGAACTATCCCCGATGCTCCTGAAGGCGTGCTGCTCGTCATGTACCTGCGGTACACTCCTCACAGCACCCACCTGTGATGGTATCCTGCCAAATCAATGGAAAAATGTCCTTTGGATACTAATACCCAACTAGAACACCCAATTCTGAGAGTACAAAGTAAGAGGCAACTGAAATGACCTGAACACCAGCCCGATGAGCAACCGGTGGGAGCCAGCAATGATCTCGTGATATACTATCCCTGTTAGATTCTTTGATGATCCTGTATTGAATTTTGCTCCATTACAATATACACACATGACCAGTTGGCAGTGAGCCACAGATGCTTCAAGACTCTACTTGTGCTGTTCCACTGGAGTGGAGGATCAGACATGAGGTATCAATCATGTCAAATTAAGAAACAAAAAAGTGGCAGCAGACAGGATCAAAGAACAGACCGCACGATGAGGAGTAGGGTTGCGCGAAAAACCTGGGGTTTTTGACCGATCACGTTTTTGACCGGTAATTTACCGTTATTTACCGGGTAAAATACCTACCCCCTCTGGACCCCAAATTGTATAGGTTTTTTACCGTCACGTGCTATAGCGCCACAGCACATTCTTGCAACATTCCTGCTCTATATTACAGTAGAAGTACTCTGAAAGATCTTTGGCAGCTCCTGTCATGCTCTATATGTTCAGGCTATGCCATCAGAACCACAGATTGTTCTGCTCAAGTACCATTTCCAAACCTTATCTAAGCCTCTCGGACTTGTCTCGGACTGTCAGTGACCTGCTACACTTCATTAAGCAAGTGACAATTTTCCTCTACAAAGTGATCAGTACAAAGTGACGTCAAAACGGGAAGCGTTGAAACAAGGAAAATAAGATACATTGGAAAAAACCGAACGACATGAACGATCATGTGAGCGACGCGTCAAAATCAATCAACGTTGGTGGCAGCCGTTCGCAGTCACAGGGCGATGATTGAATGGGGGAAAGATACCTGAGATCATTCTTTGAGGCAAATGCAAGGAGATGTGATGGTCAATGGTTTAAAGGGGAAGGCCACATGCCAATGCCGAACCGCCGAAGTTACCTGAATCTCGACTCCGAAAGTTGACTGCAAATTCAGCCCCGAGTTGTCCATAATGTAGGGTTCAAGTTGCCCATAAAATGAGATCTCCAAGTTGACTGCAAATTTCAGGGAAATCAAAGTTATCCACCACTTGTCATAATCACCTCCCAAAGTACCGGCAAATGAAATGTCCGAGTTGGCTCCCAAATTGAGGTCTGCAAACCTAGGGCAATTCCAAGTTACCCGCTGAATCCTGCCAAGTTGACTATCTTTCAGTTCATATTCGGCTGAAGTTGGGTGTCAAAAGCACTCAAAATGGATGAAGTTGACCTAAAAAACAGTGGAATTTTGCAACGCTATTACAGCCATACCCCTACCATCACAGCTAATTTGATCGATATAGTGGATTATCAGATGCAAAGTAAATCAAGTCCTCAATTTCTCTGAACTACCACACTAGTTCCAGCTCGGCGTTGATGGTATAAGTAATCTTACCAGTGTCCTCGATTATTATCACTCCGACTAGCAAGTACTGTAGTATGCAATTCAAATAGGTAGGTATCGGTCGTCTCAACGTGATTATTGATGAATTTCAACTACTGGACTTTACAATTACATAGGTTTGTCCCCGTCACGCCTCATAACTTTGGACCCAACGCTTGGACCACTCCTCTTTAAGCGCAGCTTTGAATTCGTCATAGCGCATGTCACTGGCAGAAGTCGGTAAACACAAGAGCAGCAACGCAACGGAGAACGCCTGACCTGTTTGGCTCGAACTGCTTGATGAGTTTGTTCGTCTCTGTGTTGACGTAGTCAAATGCCTCATAGTGGACCACATCGCTGGCACCGTACGAGTAGCACTGGATCGTGCAGCAGACGGATCCTTCTCTACCTGTTATTCGGTCAGCATTCGTCCTTGACGGAAATGGAACTTGGCTGGAAGGAAAAGTCGGAGACTCACTCTCGTTGGACAGCTGGTGGACCTGATAGTTCTCCGGATCGATCCAGGTGATGTCGCCCTTCTCGAGCTTGGCCGGGGGACCGATGGGCCTGGCCTCGTAGAGCGAGGTGAAGTAGTACGCCTTGATATTGCCATGGAGAACCTTGATTACAGCATGTGAATTACCGTGGTTGTGGATGGGGGAGCTGTTGGAATTTGAGGAAGCTCACTCATCAACGATAACTCGCAAAACACATGGTGAGAACTTACGCATGCAAGGCGGGCCAGATCTCGAGAACATATGGCGGGCCAGGCGAGTTGCCCAAGTCGGCGCCGAGGGTGATACGGAGGTAGGTGCTCTTGTAGTCCTCCTTGCCAAACTCACCTGCCTTTTTCTTGAGCAGCTTCTGACAGAGGAGACCCTCTGTGTTGACGCTGCGTTCGATGGCTTGGCTGAAGTCGGGAAAATCGGGCATGTCAAGAAGGATCTTCGCGCCTGCGACATTGGCGTAGAGGCGCTGACACTCGGGACTGAGGTTCGCGGGCACGGTCGCACTGCCCATGGCGATCTGATCGAGTGTGATGGATTCGCTCGGCACGATGATGGGTGGCAGCTTCTGAACGACGGGCAATGGCTGGGACACGACCTGCAGAGGAGGCTATAGTGGGTCGTTGAGCAAGCAATACATAGTACACGCAAGACACCTACTGCGGTGAGATTTCCTCCACTCTGCTGGACATTAACCGTGGTGAGGTCGTCGATGAAGGCATACTGTGAAATAAATGGTAAGCTGTTTGTCAAAAAGGAGTGTAGTAACTCGTACCTTTTCATCGACCCAATGCCACACGCCTGGATCAACTTTCTCCTTCAATTTAGCCTCGTACAAAACAAAGGAAAGGTTGGCGTAGTCCCGGCCAAAGCGCAAGATGCCATTCTTGTGGTCGACGGAGAGCCAGTAGCGCGCAGCATAAGGCATGTCCGGGCGCAGGAATGTCGACGTTGTACCGGTCGGAGGCTCCTTGGTGACGTCACCCTTGATCGCGACGCGATCCGACGGAAGAAAACCAGTGCTGCCCTGGGGTGCCGTGGCGCCATACCAAAAGTTGGCCGAGGTCTCCGTGATTTGGGCGTAAAGCGAGGACTTGGACTGATCGTCCGTAGAGAAGGAAAAAAGTAGGCTGCTGGGACCGGTACAGTTGGCGATGACCGTGCCTTGACCGTGGATGCTGAGTTTCGTGCTGGCATTGTAGGTGAGTCCGGAGTCGGAGTTACTCTCGGAGTCGTTCTCGGGGGATGCCGTCTTGGCAGAAACAACATTCAGGACATGTTTGAGAGTGCTGTAGGCAGGCGGAGCATCGATGTGTATGCGCGAGAGAATCTTCGCGTCGGGGAAGACGTCGGAGCCCTCGACGACGTTGCCTTCGGCAAAAGGGTCGTAGAAGGAGGAGTGGCGGCTGAAGATCGACATCGATGGCAAGTTGGAGGTAGGAAACTGGTGTAAAGTGACATGGCCTTTATACCTGGTGAGGCTTACCGGCAGGTTAGATGTGTATAGGTGAAACCGGAAACATCGAATCTCCGCGCGCCAGGGACGCATGTCTCAAGCCATCATAAGCTTCATTCTAGGCTAGAAATACACGTGACTTCATCAGCGGCCTCAGGAACATTTCGTGTTGAATTCCCGTTAGCCAAGAGCAGTTCAAGAAGTACGCGTGGGTTCTGAGGTAAAGGTTACATCAGGATGCCGAATTCCTGTTGGTTGTGGGACTAGGTAAACCTCTAATAGAGACTGAGTCCGAGAGCACTGACTCCAGGGTTTTCTTAGACAGAACCTCTGAGATAGATGTACCGAATGATGTCAAACAAAGTTTCGTACTGCTGACAGTGACAATCACAATGCTTCGATCAACGTCTAAGGCACACAACCAAGGTTAATCAGTTGCGGAAATGCATAATGAAGCCTGCTATTGCCCTAGATATACCGCTGCTGAGGATCTTGGGAAAGATACCGTTCTGTGCTATATGCCTACCTTTTATACCCTTTGAGACCTCTATAAGTTCAACTAATGGCTATCTAGCCTGAATTTCCTGCCGATGGAATGGCTCAGACGTGTTTCATCCTGACAGGTGTCGCCTGTCCATCTGCCATATAGAGTTCCCTTGTTCTCGTCCCCGGAATCCTATCCGTCTATGATGTCCATGCTCAATGAGTACATAGCTTAGTGCGACATAATCCTCCCAATCGAAATGTTGACTGTCCCAGTCAATTCATATCAAGAGTGAACACCAAGGCCTCAAAAATCTGGGTATGGACCCTGTGTCCAGAATTCATATACCGCAACCTGCTATATCCTCTTCCCATAAATGGGGGTGGTCATATCCTTGATTTCCTTCCTGTTTGTGTTTCCCAAAGTAGCCCTTGAGTTCCCATGGAGTACTTCGAGTACTGCTACCTGCTGTATCCTCTTCCCATAAACAGGGCAGTCATATCCTTGATTTCCTTCCTGTTTGTGTCTCCCAGAGTACCCCTTGAATCTTTGAATCCTTGAGTCCTTGAATACTTGAATCCTTGAATCCGCGAATGCGTGAAGTGCTTAGTCCTGAGTTTTCCATGGTGGTCCCTATTCCAGGGTGTATTTATCCTAATGAATCTCCTGTGTGTCCGCAATTCTGCTGTAGATGTCCTCTGTAGTTGGTTTGTTTCCCTGAAGCTGGATTGGATTATGGGTCTTGCCAGTAGTCTGCTCCAACTTCATCATAACCTTGCCAGTTGTCATATACCACAACCGGAGCGGCAGGTATAATATTCCCTTGTGTCATCTTGATATCGTTCATAGCACCAACAAGTTGTGACATTTTTGCTCCAAGCTGTGCCACCACTGACGCTATATCCGTGATGTCTGTGCTCAGCGAGTAGCTTAGCGCGACGTGGTGCAAGTTACCCCAGGATGCCAAGTTCCCGTTGGTACAAGAGTGGTCCTAGAAGTATGTGTGACCTCATCAGCAGGCCTCAGGAACATTTCGCGCCTTCCGCAGTGATAACAATGTGCTTCGGCGCTTAGAAATGGTAGTGACAGTTTCTAGAATGTATTCTGACAACCCCAGCGAAAACTCTGGATGTTCATGTTGAAATTGAAAAAGTCGAAACATCAGCTCAAATGCAATGCATCCAAGCTGACTTTCAGGTAAGTGGTCTAGTGGAGTAGGCCATTGATCCAACATTGATATATATCATTCCAGCCACCAAAAGCAGAGATCCGACCCCAATCTCGAGCAAAAAGAGACCGAAACTGTCATGTGTGGCGCATAAAAAAGCGAATTGGGGCTCCTATATGTCCATACTTCAAGGAGATTGACAATTTAAATATACTCTTCTTCTGTCTACATTTACATTAATATGCTATGTAGTCCAATCCAGTAGTCCAATCCAGTGGATGGACTGTGGCATGCTTCTGAAGAAGCTTGACTATCTTTGAATAGTTTGAATGGTCTTTGCCTGTTGCCCGCCAGTGGGATGGTTCTTTTGATTTTGAAACAGCCATAAAAAGGGCACTGTTGATGGATAGCCGATTGGAATATTTGATCAGCAGCTGTACAACATCAAATTGACCATGTGCCGCAGCATATACCAGCGGAGTTTGATGCTTTTTATCAGGAAGATTAGGGTCAATACCCTTCTGTGCTATTAGCAGCCTGACAATGTCAACATGACCTTTTCTTGCTCCATAAAACAGTGGTGTCTAGTGATTTTTATCACAACCCTTGAAATCAACATGTTTTTGGTCAATAAGAAATTTGACTGTGTCAAGGCTGCCTTTCTCAGCTGCATAAGACAGTGGTGTGCGTCCATCTATTTCACAAGAATCAGGATTAACATCCTCTCTTTGGAGAAGAAGTTTGAGAACATCAGAATGACCACATTGAGCAGCATAGGACAGTGGGGTCTTCTGGTCCTGGCCACTAGCATCTGGATTAACATTGTCATGTTGAAGAAGAAGCTCAACAATGTCAATATGGCCCTCCTCAGCAGCATAAGATAGTGGTGTTCTCTGCTCATGATTGGTAAGTGAAAGATCTATATCTGGCTCCTGAACCAGGATCTTGACAATGTCAAAATGTCCATTCATCGCAGCATATCCCAGTGAGGTCATTTGATATGTATTTCTGGCATTAACATTTATGTCTTTGTGCGCAAGAAGAAGCTTCAAAATCTCAAGGCGGCCATAGGCAGCAGCATATGTCAGTGGCGGCTCCATTGTACTGGCATTGGGATCAATATCTGGCCGCTGGAGTAGGACATTGACCATATCAATATCACCTTTCCGAGCTGCATATGCTAGTGCTGTGCACTGATCTAGGTCACAAGCATTGGGATTCACATTTTGTGAGTCAAGAAGAAGCTTCAAAATCTCAAGGTGGCCATAGACAGCAGCATATGTCAGTGGTGGCTTTTTAGTGCTAATGTTGGGATCTATATCCCCTTGCTGCAGGAGAATTTCCATGATATCAAGGTGACCATTCTCCGCAGCATATGAGAGTGGTGATCGCCAATCTTTGTCACTTCTAGTGAAAGTCATATCTTTCTGGTGCAGAAGCAGTTTGACAATCTCAAGTTGACCGTTCTCCGTGGCATATGAGAGTGGTGTCCGCAGATCTTCATCTTGAACCATGGTGTCTATATCTGGCTGGTGAAGGAGAAGCTTAACAATGTCTATATGGCCTTTCCGAACAGAAGACAAAAGTGGATTGCCAGGGTTGGTATTTATGGAGCTGGAATTGATATCCTCTCTAGAGAGAAGAAGCTGGACCACATTAATGTGGCCATTGAGGCATGCATATGCAAGGGGTGCTAGATCATCTTCACCCAAGTCATGAGCATATGTAGGATCTTTCAACAACATTATTTCTAATGTTTGATGTAACCCAAACCACATGAGGATATGTGACTTTCCTGTCATTATCCATCTTTCGGAGAATGAGCCATAATCCTCCACATATGGGATATTTGTCTTCCTCTTTTCAAAAAACTTGAGTATATGTTGGAATACAGCTGCTTCATCTTTCTGAGCATGCTTTCCCCAATGAAGAACAGCATATTTGTACAATGGATGTTGTTCCCAGGTGGCTGGAGTGATATCATCTGACATGAAAGTATCAAAAGACATGTATGTGAGGCATGTAGTTGCCATCAAGGGATGAATGCTAGGAAAGAGTTGGGGCTGCTTCTGTTGAAAGTACTCATGTGTTGTATAGTCTAAAAGACATGGTTATCATATTGTTACCAATATAAAATGTTATCACTTACGAACAAGTTGGACAATTGGTTCATAATAAGAGGACTCCTTCCTGATGATAATCAAGCCAGCACAGATGCTAGTCAATAACTCCAAATCCACTATGGCATCAAAATCCATATCTGTCATATCCTCAGAGACAGCAATAGCATGTTGGAGTGCCTTGGCAGTCAGTGGCTCTTGTGCATAAGCAAGCCAGTAGAAAACTCTAAGTGCAAGTTCTTTCTCTGCTTCTCCTTGAGTGCTGATACGAGCCATGGCAGCATCATATGAATCCATTATTCCTTTGGGCAGTGAGCTCAATGCTGTGCGCAGGGCCCTGCGATTGAGTTGACTAGCCAGTGCATCTAAGTGTAGTTGGGCCTGGAGAAACCTGTTAAGATGATCAATTTAACACCAGATTCAATCAGAGCAGACTTACATGCCAGCTGCTTTTGTAATGACTTTGTCAATGATTTCCACTTCCAGTATCACATCACCCTTTGTAAGTCGTTCCAACTTGATATCTGACAAGATTCGGCCTTTTATGTATGTTTGGAGATCATCTGCATGGGCCTCAATAGGAATTCTGGGTGCCATATGGAACTCCTGAGCTATTAAAAGGATATCTCTTGATGTAATCAAAAGGTGAATGTGATCTGATAGTGACCAAGGTCCTTGATCAGAACATGCTGAAAGAAATATTTTTCTAGCTTGGTCGCTCTCTGAGCATTCATCCAGGGCATCTACAATGATGTAGACATGGTGATAGAATGATGCTTCAGTGTGCAGAGCAGTGAGGAGTTCAGCACTAGTTGGAAAAGCTCCTCGAGATGAATAGCTGTTGTATAAGGCCAAGATATGATCTGATATGGAGGACCGATGCTGAACAAGTTGCTTCAGCAGAGTGCCTACGAGCTTTGTTGGTGTCTGATTGCTCTGGTGGGTATAGTCACAGTAGATGTATAGAACTGCCATATCTGGCCTTGAAAGTGATTGCAAATGATCAATGATAATAGACCTTTCCAAGCACATCAGTCGGCCAGAAATCAAACACAAATGCACTCACGAGAGGGTAGTCTTGCCAGCACCAGCTGTAATTCTGATTGGTGATACATCTCAAATAAGTGGGTCACTCACGTATCCCTGGACACCACAAAAACTTTGTTTTCCCATCTCTCCAGTCAATAAATTCTGGTTTCTTGAAAAACCAGTCACCAGTTCCAGGAGCATGTTTTGCAAATGTTTCCATCTGGGTTGCTTGGAAATCAAGCTTGGAAATCCAATCCAGAAATTCTTTGCGTTTTTGAACTGAAACCATATTAAGTATCTCCGTAAACAGAACCAAACATATAGGAACATGGCTTACATGTATCGGCATCTTTTCATATTAAGGCTCCAGATGAGTTCATGCAAATGAATTGCGATCAGTGGAATATTCACCAATGGCACGTCCCTGAAGATCATCTACTATTTGGCGTACAGCAGGATCAGCATCAAATCGAATGTTATTGTTGGATAGAAATGATCCTTCAATGTTGCCTAAGGAAATATATTCATCTCAGGAGCAGGAAAAAGGAAGATCATACCAGTAATATTATCAGCACGAAAATGGACTGAGGATCCATTTGCATAAGTGGTTACCACAGCTATTGAAATATTTTAGTTGAATAGATCAAATATTGCAATAAACTAAATGTGGCACATGAATCTATATCTTTGGTAGGCATGGGTGAACTGAGAAACATAAGTATGCTGAGATATTGCATAATACAATTGGTTTACCTTGGTAGCTTTGGTTGAGGAGAGCTGAGCTGAGATTCAATATGGGTGATAGCTGCTGTGATAGTCTGCTCATTATTCTGTGTGAACGGCCATCCTGGTTGCTCCATATCAAGATTTATTGCTATATCATACAGTATGTCGGTCACTGGTTTCAAGACATAATCGTCGTGAACCCAAGCGCCCATGAACCGAATGATGGTTTGCAGTGAGGTCAGGCGGCTGAAGAAAACCACTCGGGCACCGCTGAGATCCAGTTTGGTTGCATAAGAGGCAATCTTGTCCAGTGAGCCTAGAAGAGCGGTATGATCCATGGTGGTAGGGAAACAGGAGGCGAAAATGATGTGCAATGAGGCACCCAGGACAGCCTTGATCTAACCCGAGTCCGAGAAAACTCTCAGGACCAAGTCGGGAAGGCTAGTATCTCGAATTCCTGCCTGAGCTGTGAGGTTCGATGACAAGGATTGAGCAGAGATCTCTGAGATCCAATTTCGTCGCCTCTAAAGCCGGGAAAGGCCTGAAAACTCCTGGAAAATAGGTTAGCAATTACGTCACATCACTAGCCGAGGCTAATACGTAACGATGAACCAGTTCAAATTCTGTATTGGTGCAACATCGCAACTAGTAAAATTGAAGTGGGTCTGGCACCTCCGACTTTTACTGGGTATTATCGGAGGTAACGAGTTTTATCGAGTTGTACCCGACGCTGCCATACCCTTGTCGCCTGGTGCCGCCTTGTCCCCACACGCGCCGTACGCCGCCTCGGCCGATCAATATCGCGGTGATCACTAATCACGGATTCTGAGCTTTTAGGTGGTTATAATACATTATATTCTACAGCTTGCTTGTGTTCTATTCATTCTTTGACTTAAGAGTGGCATAAAATCCAATATACAGGCAAGAAAAAATGACTAGAGTCAAAGATACTTACAGTATTAGCCAGCCCCTTCATCTCGGTCGTTCAATCAATTGTGGGGACTCCCACAGGAGTGATCAATCAGTGAATTAATCCCTATTTACATGGATTGGGATATACTTACTACTGGCTACTTGTTCAATACACTGCACTATATATACTCTTCTTTTGTTTACATCAATATACTATGTAGTCCAACTCAGTTAATTGTCTGTGGCATGCCCCTGAAGAAGCTTGACTATCTTTAAATACTTTTTGCGTGTCTCCAGCCGGTAGAGTGGATCATTTGATCTTGAAGAGGCAATAGAAAGGGCACTGTTGATGAATATTTGATTGGAATATTTGATCAGCAACTGGACAGCATCAAATTGACCCCATTCTGCAGCATATACCAGTGGAGTTTGATTATTTTTATCAGGAATATTAGGGTCAACACCTTTCTGCTCTAGTAGCAGCCTGACAATGACAACATGACCTCTTCTCACTGCATAAAACAGTGGTGTATAATGATTTTTATCACAAGCATTGAAATCAACATGTTTTTGGTGAAGAAGAAATCTGACTATGTCAAAGAGGCCTTTTTCAGCTGCATAGGACAGTGGTGTGCGCCCATCTATGTCACAAGAATCAGGATTGACATCCTCCCTTTGAAGGAGAAGTCTGACAATATCAGAATGACCCCATCGAGCAGCATAGGCCAATGGTGTCTTCTGGTCCTGGCCACTAGCATCTGGATTTATAGTTTCACATTGAAGGAGCAGTTTGACAACTTCAACATGGTTTTGCATAGCAGCATATGCTAATGGGGTGTGTTGCTCGTTGTCAGTGGAATTAAGATCTACATCCTTCTGTTTAAGGAGATGGTTGACAATGTGGGTGTGACCCTTCTCAGCAGCATGAGATAATGGTGTTCTCCTGTCTTCATCACCAGCAGTAGAATCTACATTGTCCTGTTGAAGAAGAAGTTCAACAATATCAGTATGACCCTCCTGCACAGCATATGACAGTGATGAGCGCAAGGATTTGTCATGGGCACCAGGATTAACATTGTCATGCTGAAGAAGAAGCTGAAGAATGCCAATGTGGCCTTTCTCAGCTGCATAAGATAGTGGTGTTCTCTGCTCATGATCAGTAGGTGAAAGATCTATATCTGGTTGCTGAATCAGGATCTTGGCAATATCAAAATGCCCATGCATCGCAGCATATCCCAGTGAGGTAATTTGATTCATATCACTGGCATTAACATTTATGTCCTTCTGTGCAAGAAGGAGCTGGACAATGTCAAGATGTCCATTAGCAGCAGCATATGTCAGTGGCGGCTCCATTGTACTGGCATTGGGATCAATATCTGGCTGCTGGAGAAGGACATTGACCATATCAATATCACCTTTCCGAGCTGCATATGCTAGTGCTGTGCACTGATCTAGGTCACAAGCATTGGGATTCATATTTTGTGAGTCCAGAAGAAGTTTGACAATCTCAAGGTGGCCAAAGGCAGCAGCATATGTCAATGGTGGCTTTTTAGTGCTGAAATTGGGATCTATATTCTTTTGCTGCAGAAGAATTTTAACAATATCAAGGTGACCATTCTTAGCTGCATAAGATAGCGGTGACCACTGATCTTTGTCACTCACAGTGAGAGTCATATCTTTCCACTGGAGAAGCAGTTGGACAATTTCAAGGTAGCCATTCTCTGCAGCATATGAGAGTGCTGTGCGTTGAGCTTCATCTTGGACAGTGGTGTTTATATATGGCTGCTGAAGAAGAAGCTTGACAATATCCATATGGCCTTCCTGAACAGCAAGTAAAAGTGGATTTCCAGGGCTTGTATTTATACAGCTGGAATTGATATCCTCTCTAGAGAGAAGAAGCTGGACCACATTAATGTGGTCATTGAGACATGCATATGCAAGGGGTGTCAAATTATGTTCACCCAAGTCATGAGCATATGTAGCATCTTTCAACAACATTATTTCCAATGTTTGATGTAACCCAAGGAGCATGAGGATATGTGACTTTCCTGTCATTCTCCATCTTCCAATGTGTGGCACATATGGAATATTTGTTTTTTTCTTGATGAAAAACTTGAGTATATGTTGGAATACAGCTGCTTCATCTTGCTGAGCATGCTTTCCCCAATGAAGCACAGCATATTTGTACAATGGATATTGCTTCCAGGTGGCCCAAGTAATGTCTTTTGGAGTGATGTCTAAAGCATCAAAAGACATGTATGTGAGGCATATAATTGCCATCAAGGGGTGAATGTTAGGGAAGAGTTGATGCTGCTTCAATTGAAAGTACTCATGTGTTGTATAGTCTAAAAGACTTGATTAACATATTGTTACCAATACAGAATGTTATGACTTACGAACAAGTTGAACAATTGGTTCATGATAAATGGACTCCTGCCTGATGATAACCAAGCCAGCACATATGCTAGTCAATATCTCTACATCCACAACAGCATCAAAATCCATATCTGTCATATCCTCAGAGACAGCAACAGCCTGCTGGAGTACCTCGACACTTAGTGGCTCCTGTGCATAAGCAAGCCAGTAGAAAACTCTAAGTGCCAGTTCATTTTCTGCTTCCCCTTGGGCACTGATACGAGTCATGGCAGCATCATATGAGTCCATTATTCCTTTTGGGAGTGTGCTCAATGCCATATGCAGGCCCTTGCGGTTAAGTTGGCTTGCGAGAGCATCTAGATGTAGATGAGCCTGAAGAAACCTAGCATGCTGATTAATTTTGTACTAGATCGAATCAGATCAGACTTACATTCCAGCTGCTTTCTCAATAACCTGGTCAACAATCTCTGCTTCCAGTGTCATATCACCCTTTACAAGTCTTTTCAGCTTGACATCAGTGATGATTCTTCCTTTGATGTATGTTTGCAGATCCTCTTGATGAGCCTCAATTGGAATTTTTGGCTCATCATGATACTCCTGGGCTATTGAGAAAATGTCTCTGGATGTCATCAAGAGGTGGACATGATCAGGTAGTGACCAAAGTCCTTGAGGATTGGCTGGAAGGAATAGTCCCCGTGCTTGGTTATCCTCTGAGCATTCATCCAGGGCATCCACAATGATGTAGACACACTCATGGAATGATGTTTCAGTTTTCAGAGCAGTGAGAAGTTCAGCCACATCAGGGAGGGTCTTCTGAGATGAATGGCTGTTGTGTAAGGCCAGTAAATGATCAGATATATAGGGACGATACTGAACAAGCTGCTTCAGCATACTTCCCATCAGTTGTGTTGGGGTCTGATCACTTTGACGGGTGTAGTCACAGTATATATACAGGACTGCTGGAGCTGGACTTGAAATTGATCTCAAGTGGTCAATGATGATAGAACTTGCAAGTGTTAGCTAGCCAGGAGTATTAGGGATATGTAAACTCACGAGAGAATGGTCTTGCCAGCACCAGCTAGAGTATCATTAGCTGCAGGTCTGGAATATATTTATCTAGTTTCACTTACGTATCCCTGGACACCACAAAAACTTTGTTTTTCCATCTCTCCAGTCAATAAATTCTGGTTTGTTGAAAAGCCAAGCACCAGTTCCAGGAGCATGTTTTGCAAATGTCTCTACTTGGGTAGCTTGAAAATCAAGCTTGGAAATCCAATTCAGAAATTCTTTGCGTTTTTGAACTGAAAGCATATTCAGTATCTCCATAAACAGAAACAGAGGAATAAGGCTTACATGTATCAGCATCTTTTTAGATCAAGGCCCCAGATGAGTACATGCAAATAAATTGTGATCAGTGAAATATTCACCAATGGCACGTCCCCAAAGATCATCTATTATTTGGCGTACTGCAGGATCTGCATCAAATCGAATGTTATTGTTAGACAGAAATGATCCCTCAACATTGCCTAAGAAAATATATTCATATTGAAAGCAGGGAAAAGGAAGATCACACCAGTAATATTATCAGCATGAAAATGGACTGAGGATCCATTTGCATAAGTGGTCACCACAGCTATTGAAATACTTTAGCCAAATAGATCAAACATTGCAATAAACTAAATGTTGCACCTGAATCTATATCTTTGGTAGGAATGGGTGAACTGAGAACCATAAGCATGCTATAGATATTGTATAACACAATTAGTTTACCTTGGTAGCTCTGGTTGAGGAGAGCTGAGCTGGGATTCAATATGGGTGATAGCTGCTGTGATAGTCTGCTCATTATTCTGTGTGAACGGCCATCCTGGTTGCTCCATATCAAGATTCATTGCTATATTGTACAGTATGCCGGTCAGTGGTTGCAAGACACCATCGTTGGGAACCCGAGCGCCCATGAACCGAATGATGGTTTGCAGTGAGGTCAGGCGGCTGAAGAACACCACTCGGGCACCACTGAGATTTAGTTTGGTTGCACAAGAGGCAATCTTGTCCAGTGAGCCTAGAAGGGTGGTATGATCCATGGTGGTGTGGAACAGGGGGCGAAAATGATGTGCAACGAGGCGCAGCGTAGCCTTGATCTAACCCGAGTCCGAGGAAATTCTCAGGACCAAGTCGAGAGCTGGAGTTCCTTGCCTGAGGTTTGATGGTAAGAATTGAGCAGAGATCTCTGAGAACCAATTCTGCGAGCTTCGCGGCCTCTAAAGCCGGGAAAGGCCTGAAGAACTAGGTTAGCGATTACGTCACATCACTAGCCGAGGCTGATCCGTAACGAAGAACCAGTTTGAATTCTGCATTGGTAGGCCTTGAAATATACAGCACCCTATATTATGAAAGCAGAGAATATGAATGAAGAATTCATGTTCACTGAGTCTACTTACTCTCTCGCTTCAACTTCGTGTTGTAGCTCACGAAAAATGGTAGTTTTCCTTCATTGGTCGGACGGTCCCCGGCGCCTCCCTATGTCAGGTCAACAGTAGTACCCTATAGCTAGGATCACCTCAAAAGCTGTCTGAGCCAGCCGGTGCCCTCATACTAGGCCTGCCTTTCTACACACAGCCGTTGGCGGAACATCTTCGCCGGAGATAAGATGCTTTGTCGCTATTACTCATCTTCTCGGCCTGGGAAAATAATATATCTTTGCGACTCCCACCCGCCAAAAAATACTGAAAATGTATTATTTTCGCCGGCCGAGAAGATGAGTAATAGCCGCCGGGTATCTTATCTCCGGGTAAGATGTTCCGCGAACGGCTGTGTACAGCCGAATACGAAATCGTCTCGTCGGCGGTCACCGATCAAGTTGATAAACTGTTGGGTAAAACTGCGCGTGGGTGTCTTAATGAGACGTCTTTGCAGCCTACAACTCTCAGGCGTCGATACACAAAATCCGGAAGAGAAGCGCTAAGAGCTTGCTTAGAGCACGCCAAAGTAGTGGTTTGCCGCCCGTAAAAAATTGCTCCTTATCTTGACGTGGATCGTTGACAAAGCTAATCTTTCTATTGTATCTTCGAGCTGGGCTTTAATGTTGTCTACCACATCATATTAATGGATAGGTTTTTCAATGACGTAAAGATCCCGTGGCGTCTGCAAATACAAATATGTCAGAGTTGGCGCTGGTCGAAGACCTGGTACTCACCTAGCACAAAAGATTGGATAAAAAGCTTTTTAAAGAGAGCGCAGCAAAAACGTCCGCCAAGTCTCCTCGTCGTCATCAAATCAACATTCTGGTAGATCTGCAGACAAGATCGTCGGTGCCCATGGTTCAAACAGACTTCGAGCGCCACTCCAGGCCCCCGCACTCGTATTCTGCGCAACGGGCGTCACGCGTAAGCTAAACGCGGAGGAGGACAAGTGGGAGTGTACCGGCGTATAGACAGAGGAATAGGTCTACGACGGTCATCAGTAAAAGAAGAAGAGTGGGTCGACGGAGAAAGAAGTAATCGTCGACAAATGTCCCATGGCGAGACGAATCGTCGAGAATCGTCAAGAAAGACGAGAGGAAGAAAAAGGATTGAGAAATATGAAAGCAAGATAATCAAACTCACCCAAAACCCTCACCCGTTCAGTAAACGCTTGTCCCGGTGTCGTGTTGATCCTGCCTTGCGTGCTAGAGCGAGTAAGCGTTAGCGAGATCGAACAGCAAGACTTCGAGCAAAGGAGAGAGCGAAGCGCGAGTGCGAATGCGAGAGGAGCGAGGAATAGAAGCAAAGAGGAGGAAGGAATCGTCAGCATATCGCTCTATCACGAAAACGAAGGAAAACGAAATGGTTCGTCGAGGCAGTCGGACGGAAATGGGACAAATAAACAAGACCAAGAGACAAAAGAAACCCAAACGAAAACGAAAACCCAGCACAAGCAACAGCAGAAAAGGAAACCGAAGATGAAACGAAAAAGATGGACTCACCCAACCCCAAATCATCAAACTCTACCCTTTGCACCCCCACAGGTTCAGGTCCGCGTCCAGGTGCGGCGCGTGGAGCTAGTCGGTGCCGAGGAAGAGGCCGAGGAAGAGGGCGACACTGGTATTGGCGCTGGACATGGTCGACATGAGGAAGATATGGAAGCAAAGCAAGACAAAAGAGGAAAGGTCGTCGTAAACGCTGCTCCAATCCATTAGCCTCTATGCTGTCTCCAAGAGGACCAACGACGTACGAATAGCGATTTGAGTTGGCCTTGTCCTCTAGATTATGCTGCTCCTGAATGGACTTCGCTCGTAGGTCGTCTGCTCGTGGTAGACCAGGCTGCAAACCTACTTTGGTGTAACAAATCATGCGAATCACCACACGTCTGTGGTGCAGCAACTATGCTAAAGGCCTAGGTGTTGCACCAAATCAGTTCCCATCATCACTTGAATCAGCTCTTGCACCAAACGTGTTGCACCAAAATCTTACTGATGGGGCTGTATTCTCGTAACCTTTCGCTTTCTCCCGCGCCTTTTGCCCGCCTTTACATAGCTCCTAAATGCTCCTAGATTCAACCAAATGGTATTAGATTGCAAATAGCTCACAAGAGCGATTGATGCGCCATCATCCTATCTCCTTGCCTACATGGGACTAGATTGAAATTTGAGTCGCCTTTCAGCATTGGCTGTAGCATTGTGCATGCGGTTGAAATTTTCTGCAGCATACCCGCTCTGTCTAATGGATGTGATGGCAAACCAGATCAAGCAACCCTGAGATGCTCGACTTGATACTTGCCACATATACGAACTAAACCGGACACTATCCATGTCTTCGTAGTGGAGTGGTCCGGCCTGACCCCGTGGGCTTCATTTCGTTTTCACCCTCCGTGGGTTCGAAATTCTCCTTGGGGTTTTTTTTCCTTACTCGCAATATGTCACTTATTGTTCTACTTGCCTGCTGCTTTTGTCTTCTCTTTTTTGTGAGATGGCTGGCTACCGGCGCATTCTCGACCAGCTCAACGTTACAGGTGCGGTGTACACTTGGCTCCGCGGTCTCGGTTTAAGGGTGGCGGCCGAATGAAATGGTGCAGCATGAGCCACGTGCCACATTTTATTTATTCATCAGCGGTTCCGGTTGGAGCACTACTTTTTTACAATTCATTTTCTTGCTCAGTTATTGCCTTGTTGCTGTTGTGAGCAAGCTAATACCTTGGGGGCATTCTCGACAGGTTCAACGTTCCAAATGCGGTGTACAGTACACCTGGGTACACTGGCTCCGCGGAGGACCCGGGAAGCTCCTATAGCCGCCCGGCGGCCAAAACCCCCTCAAATCCCCATTGATTTTTGTCAAATCCCCAAAAAGTCGCCGACGGTCGTCACAAAATGTCACAGAATGTCACGCCTTTTGGTCCTTTTTCAGAAAAAAATTCTTGGCTTCGGTCCGCTGGCGTAGGGTACCGCCAAAAATTTCTCAAATTGGCCTGAAATCCCCAAAATTCCGCCGGAGAAATGTTCTTCTGGCCGTCAAATCCCCAATAAAAACGCCGGGAAAATGGCACTTTTGGAGGCCTCAAATCCCCAAAAACCGCCGAGCTCCTACAGGAGCTTCCCGGGTCCTCTCCGCGGTCTCGCTTTCTTTGAGGCCGCCGCCCTCCGCCGCCGAATAAATGGTGCAGCAACTTGAAATTTGTCTTGCTCGGGAGAATATTGCTTGGCCACCTTGCTTGGCCACCACAGCATCGACAGAAAATGTCTGGCCACTTGATGCTTGGACAGCTTTGTCCCTGTTGGGACACTGTTTGTAACCTTCAGACGGAATTAGGTCGAAACATGTTGAAACATATTTCGACCGCTTGGCGACACGTCGCCAAGCGTCCTTTCCTGCATCTCGACCTCGACATTTCGACGCTTGTCAACTGCATTTCGACTGCTTTCCGACCGGTCCGATCAAAAGTAAGCATCCATATCCTTGGCTGGACGCCATTCGGTCGCTCCATTTATCCTCGCCAACCTCAACTAGGTATGTAACTATCTCCTGGGGCTTATTTTTGTCCATTTCAATGCCATTGAATGAGTTGTCGCAGTCAATTAATCTTGAAAACCCAACAATTCCAGTAGCCCAGGCTCAGAAACATCTTGCCAGAAGCCTCATTGTAATCAAAACAGCATAGAATACATCAGTATACTCAATGGAAATGTTTCATGGAACATACAAACTATATCAACATTCACGACAACCCTTTTTCCAGTCTGTTCCTCAGTATGGACCTTGTCCGAATCAACATACATTTCAGATCACCCTTTGTACAAGCCTTGGTTTTCCCACTGATACCAGTTCCCTGGCCTTCCACAAGTCCAACCTGGTTTTAATATTGTCCCTCAAGCTTCCCAACAACACCTGAACCCTCCAAACAAAATCCTTTTGAAATGCGGCACATTCCTTTTTGTGCTCGTTTGAGCACACAGATGGACTTTGAGGACACTCCTGAACATGGAAGCAACCATTTTAAACCTTCCAGAAGGAGAACCAGTAGTCACAGATAATGTGCCATAGCAAAGGCAAATATATTGATAAACCCCCTTTGCTGGGCCTACACGGGGTGCTACCGTCGTCTATTCATGATAGAAACCGAATTTGCCATTCAATCTGTCTCTATTCAAAAAGGCGAGCTTGCACCAAAATTATTCCCAGCTCTATAGCCATCTCCAGAAACTTGAGGGCGCAGGGCGGCCCGACTGTCACTGTCACTGTCACAAGCGCCTTTGCCATATTTGGCCAATATCCGGTTGCTGGCACATTTCTATTATTATTGATGATCGCATAAAACATCGTGATTATTTCAAACTAAACCCGATCTGCCATTTCTCCACTGCAAGGAAGTTCTCTGTAGCTCAGGTTGCTTTCTCATTTTCTGGCCCTGGGACAATGGTGAGCAGGTCAGGTTTTTTCCACAGAACCAAACAAATGTCTGACCTTTTATCAAGGGTGTCAAGGGACTATTTTGGAGCACTGACTGCTACTAGTCTCATATCGTCATGGTCATTGACTGGGTAAGAGCTGGGACAATAAAGAGGTTGATGCTTTTAACACGGCTTCCTTCATGGAATACACCATGGTGCATGTTGGTCCTCATTTGTTGCACTAGAGGAAACCCTGCATTGTGACCGACTTTCGAGAAAATACCTTCTGTTCACCAGAAATTTCGGCTCGGAGAAAATTCCCACAGTCCACTGTTGCTCGCTACCACAGCGGCGGTGAGCTGGCTCTTTCCCTCGCTCGAGACGGTGAGCAGACCATTCATTTTCTGCTTCAGCGTGTTCTGATCATTTCTTCAGCTTTGTATTCCACTTTTTGTTCCGTTTGCTGCCATAGAACCCAACCAACAGCCTGTTCTCGATTTCCAGCCAATTTCAATCGTTCTTGTCCATTTCACAATTAATCTGGTTTCTTCAAGGCTCTAGGACCTTTGGCAAACATCTATAATGACCTGAGAGGCACGGCTTCACGGTTGACAGCAGGTGAGCCATTAATTGCATAATTTTGAACGGTCATTAATTTCTACCTGAATGCATGGTTCTGCTTGCTCCATTGACTCTTGACGACATTCCTTTGTGATCTAACGAATTGTCTCTCCTTTTGCTTCCTTTTGCTTCAGGCATTACTCCATTTTCCTTACCGTCGCCTGCTTCCTTCACAGTAGGCCCAATATTTCCCAAGCGTCCTCATTTCTGACTGCAGCGGCTCCCAGGTGCTTCATGATAGTTCAGGTTCACTGTACAAGACAAGTGGGTCATTCGTCATTCTTTTTGACAATTGCTGATGGTTCTCAGACATACTGATGCTATTCCTTTCCCTTGAATCACTGCAGCATCGCATCTATTACCTCCCTTGTGGCTCCTTGCTTTGTGGCTGCAAAGGCTCAATTGTATTTTCTCTCGACTTTAGATGACTCTACTTCCTTACCTGGCATGTTCTTTACCTCTCTTCTTAATATGTCGCTGATCCATGCTTTACAGTGCATGGACATTTTGGATTTGATGGATTCCTTTTGGCCACCGATGCAGGTGTTTGGTTGGGTATGTCACCTTGCTGGATTAGCTTCATCGACCTTGTCATAGAAACATTGAGCAGTATAATTGATTCCTACTGATTCCTATTGATTTTATTCAATGACCTGATACATGAATCATTTAGCATCGACCAGCCACGACAGTGGGCGCGGATTTCGGATGGTAATCATAGTCGATTATCCAGCAAAGTCGGTGAGCATCGACTGCCATCAAGGAGTATCGAGGAGCATTGACCGACCTTTCACTGGGTATATGTGGCCTCATTGCCAAGGAGCTCAAGTGGGGCAACATGATACATCAAGTCGATTCTGTGACATTGTTGCACCATGGGTCTTGAGGAGATGTATGGCCACCTTGTCTGGCCACCGCAAACGATGGATCCCTAGCTCGTCAAATTATTTGCTTGGCCACCTTGCTTGGCAACCGCAGTGGCCAAGCATCGACGAAAAATGTCTGGCCACTTTCGGTTTGTGCACTCATTTATTCATTAATATTCCTTCCTAATCTATTCCATGACACCTCTTATTTATTGATCTGTAATTCAATGCGCCAATTTTTGACTCAACACTTTTTTGAAGAAATAAATCCGTGTACCCGAATCACCAGCTACTGAGCGGAGATCGACGATACTTCCGAGTCCCGGTTGGATTTGCATAAGCGACCCGCCTCCCGATGCTCTTTTCTTTTCACATCCCAATATGGCTCGAGGGCGTGGTCCTAGGGAGATCCAATCTTGGAAAGGTGGTGCAACAACCACCAAGGCACTAGCATAAGTGCTGCAACACGGCCGTATGTTAATCAGCACATATGGTGCACCAAACCATGTTGGTCCATTGGGTAGACACTGGAATGACCTGGTTTTCATTAGCGTCTATCCCTGCTGCCTGAGAAAGACCAACGACGTACAGTTCGTTATATATGCCTCTGCTGCTCTAGATTCCAAGCCTTTACTTCCGAATGAAATTAGTTTCGACCTGATCTCTTCGCTCGTCTCGTCTCTTTCGTCTCGACTTTCCTTCTGCTGCTGCGATTTCGCTGTTGTCGTCTCTGATTCCAAGCTCGTGGTCATCTCTGAACCGCGTGTTTCGGTTTGACCGGAGCTGGTCGCTGTGTCTCCCGGAGCTGTACAACGTTGAGGACCCCAGAATCGATACGAGTGACGTCAAATTTGGGCGCTGGATCCCAAGAGCTTGTGGTCGAGGTTGCTGAACGCAATTTGAATTAGCTCGGTTTGCTATCGGTTTAAAATCTGCTCACCGCTCAGAGCCACAGAAGAGAATGGTCTACCACACATAACACAGTAATCATCGACACCGACAAACGTTGGGTTTCCCTGTGGACTGTGGACTATTGAATACAGCCTCAAGATAAACAGAGAAGATGCTCACGAAAATCCCGTCAAGATCACTGAGCCCCTCCAAAAGCGAATTTGGAAGGCTCGGGAAAGGGATATGGGCCGTGGACATGATAAGAGCGGTATTGTCCACTGGACGACGCTAGAGCGGTTGTTGGAAGCAGGCCTGGAAGGTTTTCGAGATCTTCGACGTGGTCTGTGATGATTCAATATCAACGCCCAAGCCTCAAGCACAGCTCGACTGCCTGCCGATTTGAAGATGCAAGAGTACCACGAATCATGCCCCAGGGTAATTTCTGGTGTAATTGGTGCCTCACAGCAGAGAGAGCTATTTTGCGTTGATGTGGTAAGAGGCGAAATATCGCGTAGCGGGGTAGACTCGGACCAGTCGGGTTTCCTCGTACCATCGGAAACCCGACTGGAACTTCTCACGGGGTTCCTGGCGGAGTCAGGCTTTTCCCACGAGGTTAGATGGACTTCGACATGATTTCTCGACATGAAAAACCAAACCTCTACACTCCAAAATTCTGAGTAGACAGTTCGATGTGCCCTCATCTTCCGTTCCTCCCAATATGATCCAATTTGAATTTAGCCCATATTTGGCTCTTGGGTAACATGTTTTGTCCCGAATTTTTAGCTCATGTTTCAGTTCATGTCCTAACAGCTTGAAGAGCAGCTGAATGCAGCGAGGCTGGAGTGAGCCATGAAAGCCCTTGAGACCAGAAGGTTCTTTGTATTTAAAGAGCTATGCAACCATCTAAAGCAAGAGAACCGAGGGTACATATAAGGGCTGTGGCAGCTTTAAGCATGTTGGTGGCAAGAAAAGTATCGTAAATTGTAAGAGATCATGAATTGAAGTCTGGAGATTTTCCTATTACAAGTTTCATAGATCTGTGCAGCACAGAGGTACTGCGAGCCTGCGAGCCTGCGACAGACAGATGGACGGGTCTTAGTAAGCTCAAGATAGGTAAGCAAGATTACATCAGACTCTCGCAGTCAATATGCTCACAAACCACTCGCCGGCTTCGGGAATGTACCATTGACCAGAGATTCATAAATTAGACATGAGCTTCTATCCTTCTGTGTATTCAGATTTCTAATTGAGCAATGTCTCGTTTTCCGTTTCAACAAAAATCTGTCGAAGTCCATCTAACCTCGTGGGAAAAGCCTGACTCCGCCAAAGACCCCGTGAGAAGTTCCAGTCGCTTTGCACACTGCAATTTGATCGACTGTCATCAAATTGCGGTTTTTTGTGCGAGGGACTGGTTCGAGTCTAGTAGCGGGGTTTGAAATCAACCTTGGACTGATGCCGTCATCGCCATCGCAAACAAGGATTATATTCGTTTATCGCCGCCCGACAATGAATTCATGTCTTCTCCACCATGAGCTCAAACAAGCTCCATCTTCCTAAATGCTGTGCTTGCTATATCCGTGACCGACTTTTCGCTGGAAGACAAGGTTTCTGTAATATGGCCTTGTACTGGACAATGCGAGACGAAGACTGGGGCATTGGTGAGCTATAGTATCTCGTCCACAAGACCAGAGAATAACGAGGTTGCAGCATTCTGCATCCTTTCTGCTCCCGGTGCATTATTTTCTCGGACAGCGCGGTTCTACTTGTCCAATTGGGCGCGGTCTCGCATGCCTTCCCTTGCTTTTTATCTTCCCAGCAATGCCAATGCTATATATTTCGTCTAATCCAATCTGCGAGGCCGCTGGACAGCTCTATACAACCGATTCAACGAACATAGCATTGGCTAGACGCAGGGAATATTGTCCGCTGGCCCTGAAATCACCAAGTCAATATCATCGGTCGAGCTACCGCTGACATGGCTCGAGCGTCGAGCACCGTTGTCATGAGCGTTGAATAAGAGGAGCAAGGGCCGTAGGTATTCGAGGCAGTTGGTTGTACGAGGTGGGTCTTACGTACGGTTGCCGAGCAGGCTCAGGCAGGATTCTCGTGACGTGTGACGTGGTTCGGCTTAGCTGGGCGATATTCGGGTGAGCTGGGGCGACTCAAGTTCGAATTATACATCTGGATTAGACAAGATTAGATGAAGATATCTATTATCAGATATGGACTTGGCAGGGATGTTCGCCTGTCTGAGATTGAACTTGTGAAATTGCGAGATGTAAGTCTTTGCGAGTCAGGAGTCGCGGCAACCGATCTTGCTTGCCGCGACCACCGACTCAGGTCTTCAGTACCGTAGCTGCAAGAATTCCCATCCTTTCTCATCCTTCTCCATCTTTTAAAGATCTTGAAGACTATCCGGCTATCAATCCATCTCATTCCCATTCGGTACTTTCGAAATGTCATCACCCCTATCCGACCCGTCTGGGGAGGTCTGCCCAGATTTCGACTCTCCGGCTTTTGAAAGCATTATCAAGAAGATCATGGCTGCAAGTAGCCTGACCAAAGAAGATGCCGTCAGAGACGTAACAGATGACTGGACAAAGACTCATGCCGAACGGGTTGCGGCGTTTATCGCCTGGAAAGCCACGAACCCCGAACCGCCAGCGGAAGATGCTCCCGACGTAGAATCGTCCAAAAAGATTCCCAAGGTCAACGACAATCTGGTTGTCCCAACAGTCCAGGACTCTCGTCCTTCTTCGTATGCTCTCAAGAAACTGGAGGAATATGCCCATATTGACTTATGGTATTTCACTCCAGACGGATGTAGCGACAGCTCCCTCACCCAACGCTCCCTCGACATTGAGGGCTACGGTATTGCCCAGGGCGACAGCTCTTCCTCCATAACGCTTAAACCCCTTTCCTCCTTGAAAGCTTCCTCGAAGGCCGTCTCTGATGCCAATCTCAGTTGGGAGCTTTTTGAATTGGGTTCCACAGGGTACCTTCAGGCCATAGAGAACAGGGCAATGTGGCCCAAGCATCTGGTGGTCCAGCAAACAGCCTTCTTCTATGCCATAAAGAATCACAGGATGCGAGGAGAGAAGCAGGGAACAGAGGAAATTGGGAAACAGGTGCTTCTGCGATATGCTGATACCACCAGGGTCGCCTGGCATGACAGAATTAGCCGGAACGAAGAAACTTTCAACATTGGCATTATCAACGAGGACCGCCTGAATCTCATTGCGAATGATGTGCAGAAGGAGCGCCTTGATAAGATGACGACTAGTCTTGAGCGAAACATGGCTTCCTGGAGCCAAAATTCCGTGTGTATTTCTATTCCTCTGACCTAATATGATACTTACTGCCTTTCCATATCCCTCTCCTCAAAACACCTTATGCCTTTACCACGTTGACTCCTGTATCCATGCCTTTATGCCTTTATGCCATTCACACCCTTATGCCACTCTTGCCTTTATGCCATTCACGCCTTTATGCCATTCATGCCTTTATGCATTAAAATGTGTACCTTTCCATACGACAACTGTTCCTTGCAAATGGCTTACATTTATTTCCTTTTATTGATAACTCTCTAATCCCATTGCTCTACCCCACTCTCTTCGACACATTGTTTCTCTATCCTCTTATATTACTGTATTCAGTCTGACAACAGCCGAAAGCATCGATACGAGGACTACTGCGGTTGTTGCAAAGCTGCCCTGGGGCTTGAATCAAATAGATGTGGTATGTCTTACTTTGCTGTTCATCAATCTCTTCAATATTCTTACCCCAAGCCAAAGATCAATGTGCCGTTGCGGCCGCTGTCACTGAGCAAGAGCACCCTCTCCATCAACCAAGCTTGAAACAAACCCAGGCTCTCCAGTCTGCAAGTTCCGTCAACGCCAAAATGGGCAACCTTCGAAAGCTCAATAAACAAGACTCTATTCGCGTTGAAGCAACATTGTATCTTGCTACCAAGGAAAGGCTTCCCCAAGGCTTCCCAAAAAGGTATGAACATTTGTTTCGATATTTGATCTTCTGCTTTGCTAAATCTAGATATACAGTCAGGCCTACCGCCATACTCCAATACTTACTTACGATGGATATGCTTCCGTTGACTCTAGTAAAAACAATAAATTGAGGCTCTGCCAAAGGACACATGTTCCCGCCCAAATCCATCGCGCCTGAAAGAAATGCCGACCAATATCTTCATCTAATCTTGTCTAATCTAGACGTATAAATTGACTTGAGTCGCCCCAGCTCACCCGAATATCGCCCAGCTGAGCCGAACCACGTCACACGTCACGAGAATCCTGCCTGAGCCTGCTCGGCAACCATACTTACGTCGTTTTCGCTCCGGTTTACCTTTTCCATTCTGGTCTCGTTGGCTGACCTCAATTCCAGATCCCGATGTCGCATCATTCATCCTTGATTATCTCACGACATATCTTAGATCCTTATTGCCTCGTGAGGCGTCTCCTACCCCTTCCTCCATATTCCTTCCTCGATCTCCTCCATTCCTCGCGGCATCATTTATTCCAACACGATTGCTTGGTACGCTGGTTACAGGATTATCTTCAAGTTGCGATATATCTCTCTCTGTTGCCGAGGGAGGCTTCTCATGGCCCTTCTTCCATTCATCGCGACGTTTCCACGACTAGAGAGATGACCTCCGAGGGTCCCAACCCCGACGCCGTCGGTCTAGACGCGGTGCTCCAATTCGGGCCATCAACCTTTTGATGATGCAAGCGAGAGAGAGTCCCGACGTTGGGTTTTGGTGCGTCCTGCGGTGGTTGGCTCTGGTCCTGGAGCGACGGAGGAAGAAGGATATAAAGAGTTCGTGGTGGCAACGACGGCAGCTAAAGACCAGGGATAAGCGAAGGGGACCCAGAAAAGTCCGGCCAAGACGACGGAAAAGGGACAGACAAAGACGAATGAGAAGGGGCAAAAGAAGGGAGCACGCTAGACTGCGCTGATTCAATCCAAAGTGCGTCTCTTCGGATTCTACTATAATGTTGGGTTTTTGGTTTCTTTTCGTCGACGTTTTCTGTATTAGATTCTCTGTTGGTTCTTGGATCTCTTTCGTGACTGGTATGGACCTGCGATCGTGTCGGTGACGTTGGTGCGCTCTTTCTCCTTTTGTCGAGCTTGATATGTTCCGTTTCGCCGCAGTTCTCGCTTGGTCGACGTTTCACATGGTCTTTGTTGACGTCCTTCATCTTTTCTTTATGTTAACGTTGACTTTTCCTTTATGTCTTGGTTTCGTCACCTTCCCTTTTGGTCGGCTCTTGTTTCTCTCCTCATTTCGTCTTGTTTCTCTCCTTCCTTCCTCTCTCCTTGCTCTTTGCTCTCTCCCTCTCTCTTCATCTTCCCTCTCTTACTTCTGTCGTATCACGCTAACCCCCAACCCAGAGGTCTCGTCGAAGGCCAAGCCATGGGTATGCGCGTCGAGTGGGGCGTCACGGCAGCGCATTTGGGGTCCGCTTTACAAGGTCGGTTGAGCTTTCTTGTTGTTCAGCTTTCTCGCTCCTCTACAAAGGTCTAACGGATTTCCAGGTCACGATTCTGCAGCTTCGTCCAATCGGCCGCACCACAGCCCTATCAAATAGGTACCTTTCCGCACCGGCGATGGGGCGGAGGGTGTCGTGTACTGAGGGCGGCGAATTTTGGGAGGTGGGTTGGTTTGGCGGTTTCCATTCTCTTCTTTGTTTCCTTCCGTTCCTTTCCTCTTTCTTTTTTCCTTTAGAACCTTGGTCTTGTTCAACGTCGAGTCTTCACTTTTCATTTCTTTTGGCTTGGGATGGATTTCATTTCATTTTGGGACAGATTTCCTTCGCATTTTGGTCACATTCCCTTCGGGTCCATGGGGGTTTTGGGATTTGCTCCTTGAGAGGGTTTCATTTGGGGGTTCTTTGGCGCTTGGTTCCCCGACCGTCGCGGATCTTTGTTTCCTTTGTCTTTTTCAGTCTTTGTTCCCATTTCCTTCGCAATCTTCATTCCTTGAGTCTTTGTCATACAGCTCTTCCTCTTTTGCCAGCCCAGGGAATGCTGGAGTTTCTTCATACAGCGCTTCAGCATCATCATTCAGCTCCCCCATGAGCACCTGCACCGCCTCTTTCTGAACCTCCTCGAGCACAGTGAATGATGGCACCGTCGACAGCATATACGATGGCTGAGATCAGGTTTGGAGGAACTGTGGGTAATGCCTTCCAGGCTCTTCTTCCAACTTCAATCCTGAAGAGCGCAAGGTAACTCTGCCAACTGAGATGGCTGATTCAGAGAACCACTCGGAGCTCAAATCTGGCCTTGTACACATCGTGGAGCCTGACCAGGATGCGTTTATGGGGTATGCGTCGTTGTTGGTCGAGTTTTGGAAGGTTGGGGGTTGGACGGAGGTGAGCGAGTGCGACTGAAAGGAGCAGTGTGGTTGATGAAGGGTAACCGAGCTAATGGGGTAGTGTTTACACGAATCATATCTTTGTCATATTTGTTTCTCAAATTGCTTTGACTTGTTCAATTATGATTGTTTAGATACTGACTGTTTCATTGTTAAGACTTTTCATTTTGTCAGTGGCGTTGAAGGAGATTCACAATTTGAATATACTCTTCTTCTGTTTACATTAATATACCATGTAGTCCAACCTAGTTAATTGTCCGTGGCATGCTCCTGAAGAAGCTTGACTATCTTTAAATAGTTTTCCTGGATGTCTGTCCTATGCTGGTGAAACTGGGTAAATATTATTTTCGTCACTCACACTCAATTTCACTCTCATGTGTGATTCAACTTTTTGATCTTGTGTGTGATTCAAAATTTCACATCTCGTGTCTGATTCAACTTTTTGATTTCACGTCTGATTCAAAATTTCACATCTCATGCCCAACTCAACTTTCAAATCCCATGCCTGATTCAACTTTGATTCAACTTGTGAGTCTTGCGCTAATTCATCTTGTGTCACCACTCACTCAGAAATGGTGAAATCTGGGATTGGTTGATAATGCCTCTCAGCACTCTTAACAACCATATATTAAGCCAGATTCATCATAAAATGTGGGTATCAAATGTCTTGCACCTGCACCACATTCGAGGCACCTATTTATTTCGCTGCTTGTGCGGACTTTCAATGCGGAATTTGAATATTCAAGCTCTTCTGATTGTGATCGGTAGAACATAGCTCGAGTTGCTGATCATGGAGCTTGCGACCTGATGTACGCATCAATCGGACATAATGATGCGCTGCATGCCAATTATGGTAATGCAGTGAAATCATTCTGTTATGCTCGTAAGATGCTCAATTGGGCTCTGACAATGAAATTTCTAGCAGTAATGCATCATCCAGACTCAATGAACATGTACCAAGTATCCCAACAAACTCAACATTCTTGCAGTCAAATTTTACATAAGTGACGCAAAACGGTCTTTGCTGGGTGTCTCATGACATTCCAATAACCTCCAAGATTTTATGACTTGGAATGAAAGTGCAGATTCAGCCATATAACTTGGGTCCAGACATGAGTTGAGTTAGTGCACTCCACTTGAATCAGGTTCGAGACTCACAAGTTGAATTAGTCGCGAGTATAACGTCTTTTCTCGTTGTTTATTATAGAATTCACTTCTGAAACCCCTTTTCACTTTGTACACCGTACTATAATTGATGTCATGCATAATTCAGTTGGCACTTCATCACTCATCAAGGCTGAGCTGTTGTACACCTGTGATTCCCAGGAGATAACATGTTGATCTGTGCTAAATACAACCTGTAGGCGCTACCCAATGGCAGGCCAGATTGCACTCATGGAACAATTGTGTCATCAGCATGACTCAGTCTGGGCGGGAATCTGGTGAGAATCTGGCGGGAATCTGGGCAGCATGATGAGTCAACAGCTGGTAATCACTCAAATCGAGCCAAACTCCATGAGTCATCAGTATCCAGTCCACAATTCGGCTTTCTGACAGCAAATGATTGACTTGAAATCTGTTTGACAAAGTAAAAATAGGCAAATAATCTATAAATTATTATTATAATCAAGTACTTAAAATCCAGGACCATATACGTGGCGTGCATAAGCTAGACCATGACTCCAAGCAGCTGCCACCGAGTGGCGATCATTCCTTCCCATCCACTCCTGTATAGCAGCATCTAGACCAGCTGTATGTTGATCTTCAAATACAGTTTCAGGAGATTCAACAAGGATTTCATTGAGATTCTCTGGTGGCCCTATCCTTCCAAGCCAAGAGGTAGCCTCTTCGCTCTGTGGGTTGTTTTGAAGTTGAGACTGTCGAACAGCATCATCGTTCAGACTGTCCCAGTCAATTCCAAATACCTCGAGCTCCTCTTCTGTCATCTCCAACTCTGCACCACGAATACCATGGACCAACATGTCGAAAGCAAACATATCAGCTGGAGTTCTGCTTGCTCCACCACGTACTTGAATTGAGTGGTCATTCCATGATTCAGCAAAGAACTGGAGCTGCTGGTTAATTGTATGGAGAAAAAGATACTGCAATAACCAGATATGATTCTGATTATTTATATCCAGACCAAAAGTCGTCTCCAGCATGTGAAAGAGCTCTGCCCAGACGCCTCCAACCTGGGCAGTCACATCAACCCACAAACGTTCAATGCGAACATTGTGAACACTTCTAGAAATAAAATCAAGATAAAATACTTGAGTAAAACTATCACATACCTTCCCCAAATGTACGATCCCCATAGTGTTCCATTGTGGCGCTCCATCCATTCAGCAACATACAGATTTTCAGTTCCATGGTCTCCACGAAGACGAGAGGGAACCATAAATGTTTCTGCCGCATCGAGGAAGACCTCTAAAACGGTAGTAGCAGAGTTGTTATTGCTAGCTCTGAGACCAGTGATCAGTCTTGAGTATCCATCAATGAAGCCATGGATCACGATGCCCCAACGAATCATCCCTGGCATGAAAATCATTGAAAAGAGCCCATTCCAAGCAAGACATAAGGCTTACCATGCTGGCCATCATGATGCCAGAGAGAATTGGGCCCAGCCACAGTATAACCACGTCAACGAATGCGGATCCTGTCAAAGACTCTTTGAACAGGATCTATGCAGAGAAGAGAAAGTCGTATCCGTTCATACTGGATGTGATATCCCATACGACGAAGCATGCCATTGAGCATACGAACTCCAGCTCTGTGAAAATGAGACCTGAGCTCTAGAATGACCACATCTAAGTCATCATCACAGATATCTGTATGGCGATTGCTCCGGCGTATTGGCGGTAGCTCTCCACAGTCTTGGGGATCAAGTGGGTCCTCTTCATCTTCGTCACTACTGTGATAGATAAAATTATCAGGAGGCTGATCTGGTTCTACAATACCATGCTCTAGAAGCTGCTGACGGACAACAGTTCGTCCAACTTGCAAAAAACGTGCAATACCAGCTGTGGTTTGCTGAGAGTATGCCCATCTCAGCCAGGTCGGATCAATAACTGTTTTTGGACGCCCAGCTCGTCCAGAATGTATCATACTGACGATCTCCGGTATACCTTGATGGGCAGCATCCATAAGAGCATGATATCTATTCCGCAAATCCAGCTGCATCTGAGCAAGGCTTCGCTCAAGAATTGCAAGCTCTTCTCTGCCAAGATGATGACCATGCTGTGCTGATTGTGAGACTCCAAGATATTTTGCGATGAATGACTGGACAGTACCTCTCTGGAAATAAGAATCAAGTCATCGAGCTCGTCACCAAGCTCTATGAGGAGGAAATCTGAATCATTATCTGTGGCAAGTAACGATTCTAGTCAGGGCCAGATGCCCTCATACCGTGTCCTAAAGGTTTCGTTGAAAGATGCCAGTATTGCGACCTACACTGGGAGATGGAGGAAGCTGAGAAAGATGCTGATTGAATTGAACCACATTCAACTTGAAGAGAGCTGATTTGTGTTGGCCATGACACATTGGCACCCAAGTCTCACGCTCAAGTCACATGGCTCCTGAAACAGATGCTGAAACAAATCACCTTCAAACTTTCAGCATCGGTCTTGGACAATGTTCGATTTCTCCACAGATTCTCTTCTCCCCACAACCAAATAACTAATTTTTGGTGAAATTTGGCTGGTATGTTGCTTTATCCTTTGTCTTGATCTTCTGACGCTTTCTTTTCACAGTCGTAAAGGATGGGAAGCTTGTTTGCCCCTTTCGACATCATCGACAACGATGTTATCCCAGAAATTCCTTCATTCCCTGCTTACCTTGTACAACAAGGGTTTCAACATGTCTCTGGAATTACTGTCCACAGTCGATCCAGCTATTATTCTTTAGCAGTTTTCTTTGAAGACGAAGCAGGACGGACACCGTTGGGTGGGTTCCAAGACATCCGTCTCCCTGACCAGGTTATTTTACCTCTGGAACAAGGCCATCGCACAAATGTGGCCAACGTTGTCAGCAGTCTTCAGACTAGCCTGATAATTGCTCAATACGTCAACGACGATGCCAATTGGTCCACCCAAGCACTCAACGACATAATGCTTCACAATGCTGATGATGTTGAATATGAGCTTTGGTCCTCGAAGATTGGTGGTGGCCTCTACCTATTGGCACTCACGCTTCGAGAAGCCTTGGCGGCTTCGATCTTTGACATTGGCCCAGAGGATAACTATAATCCTGCATGCGAGATTGGGACATTTGACTGGACCGACATCAAGAGCTTTGTGCTCGTTATCAAACCAGTCATCATCGTCAGCTCGATCCTCTCACATGATGATGTTCCATCGTCATTTATACCAGAGCTTCCAGTACTATCGATATTCGCACCAGAGCTCCCAGTACTGTTGACCTCAATCATATCCAACTCTTTCTTCACAGGAGAGTCTGCCGTATCGTCAAAAGCAATTGTCTCGAACTCTATGCCAGTTATACATAGACGCCACACAGGCTTGCGACAGATGGCTATTGGTTCTATCCACGATGCTCTCTCGAGTCTGGGCATCACTGATTATCACAATTCCCCAGCATGGAACCATAGAAGCCATAGTATCGACGCTGAGAAGATGGTTGTTTCAATGCTGGCAATGCAATACGTCTTGTATCGCCCTTCCTTTTCAACAGATGCTGCCGTCTTAGGGCTGCAGGAGTTTGTAACGTCTCCTCTAGGAGATGGCTACATCAATGCCAATGGTGTGCGGACGATATTTGGTTATGGACTGGTCACTTTTCGAAAACGTCAGCTCTCGCTGGGCTGGATGATCATAATCAGACAATGGGGTCTGATATGGGACCCGCTTTATAGCGACAAATTTAGTCAGTTTGCTTGAGTCGCTTTAATCCAAACTGAACGTTTTGAGCAGAACATGAAATTCGCCAACAGAATTGGAAGTCACCGACTCTCATACACTTTCGACTCAAGGCCTATATGCTTCTTTTGAAGATCGTTAGGCTTATCAATGGCCATGGTATAGTTCGCAGTCATGCTGAACGTGCTGCCGCCAAGAGCTGTATCTCTGAGGATTGGGGCGAAGCCATCTCTGCTGGACTCATCCATCGCTTGAAGCCGACCATGATTGAATATCTCATCTTGCCAGGATCTCCAGCAGGATCAAGTTGATTTGCTCAGCGAGCTTATGGTCACCCCATACCACCACTCTCTAATATCAATCCCAACAAGAATGCTTCCACATACCGACTGCAGAAACTCCATTCAGAATTTATACCACTCTGATCTAGTTCGACTTCCATATATCCTTCATCAAGTGGTCTAAAAGACTACTCAACAATAATGTGTCTGCATATCGACCGCAGAAACTTTGTTCAGAGGCCATACTACTCTCATCTAGTTCGACTTCCATATCCTTCATCAAGCGGTCTAAAAGACAACTGTCCCCTGACAGAATGTTTCAATCTAGTTTGACTTACATATCCTTCATCAAGCTATGGCGTCTCACAGTTTCATCCTTCTCCAGCGCTCTCAACTTCCTATCGAGTATCTCAACCCTTCATTTTCCGTTTGCTCCTATTGCTCATCTATGATCTATTACTACATTTTTTGCTATGGTTTCTCACAGTTTCGTCCTTTTTGCACACTCTCAACTTCCCATCGAGTATCTCAATCCTCCAGCCTTCGTTTACTCCTTTCATCCTTTATGATCCATTACCACGTCTATTGCTATCTCACAGTCGCCATATCTTGTTACGTTTACTTTAGGTTTCAGCGTTTGGTTTTGCTATCTGGTCTTTGCTATCCCTGTCCCTTGTTCTTTGACATCTGTTTCATAGTACTAGTTCAAATTGATTTCATTTTCACCTACGCTGGGCTGACATTCGACCATAATAAGTTCTAGGGTGTTGAAAGCATGCATAATTACGAATCGATAGCGAAGACAGGAGCAGTTAAATAATAAGTTATCGTCTAAACTGTCTACAGTCGTGATCTAGTTTGTAAAATCCAGCTTGCCAAAACGTGTCTATCAACCATCGTTGGCACTGGAAAACCCTCTGCTGCCATCGACCTTGCCTGTTCAGCAATCTGCTCAAACTTGACTGAATCACGATCAGAAAATGCCTTCTCCCAACGTGAGACCTTGCACAACATATGCTCCACAAAAATCGCTCCAAAGCCTAGAAGAGCCTTGTCTGTATCTGAAAGATTATGATGGAGGAAGTCGTAGACACAACGGAAAGCTTCTCGAACGGTTGATTTGGTGGACTGCGGTGATACCTGAAGCCCCAAACGCTGCAAACCTTCAAACGCACCTTTGTCTCTATGATCAAAGACAATATCTGCCATTTCATCAGCGTCAGGAGGGTGGCAGATACCGAGAAAGACAAGACAGTTGGCAAACTGCATTCATGTGATGCCAGAACCAAAGCCAGAGATGCCGGTATCTTTGCTTAGCTTCAGAGCATGGCTGTATGAGGGTTTGCGATCACGATAGGTTGGATCACCTGTATAAGTAGCAGGATCCAAGAACTTCTGCCACATGCTAACAATTCCAGGTGCAAACATAGGGTCGAAGCGCTTTTCAAAGTCGGGACGAAGATGTTGGTCAGGTTTCTGATGCATAAGGGAAAATGCAGAGCAAAACTGGCCCCAGCACTGTGGATTATCAAACTTCATGGGCTTGTGACAAGTTGGCTGCCGGTTTCTGTTCCAGACAGCATCAAAGATACGGGTGGTTTGGGTCGAAGAAGTTAGCCAGACATTCAGATGACGTTGAAGAAAATCTGAAGTCCGATTTCCTTGACCAGTGCCAATATGAACAAGAAGGTTCGAGAGTCCGTAAGGACCACGTATATCGTTGTTCCCCAAGCTCTCATGAAGCAGAGTCTGAAAGCGATTGTTGAAACGAATAGGTGTGAAATGGTCGCCGTCTTTATGACTCCGACTATGATGTCGTATGTTGGGCTCGTCGCCTTGGAGAATGTTGTAAAGACGGGTATCCCAATGAGGCTCTCCTCGGGCAGCATGTAAAACCTCACGTAGCATACATGAAAGCTTGCCGAAAAAGGGACCATCATTCCATGGACAGAGAGTGAAGAGCGGGACTGAAGGCTCAGCTCGTTTCCAGTCTGAGCAGTTCCTCAGTTTCCCCTGTAGGCGCTTTGTGCTGGTGCTACGAATTGCCTTCACCTTGGTGAGATGTTCCATCCCATCATGTACAGCCTCTGCTAGCGACATGGTTGTATCGTGCAGGTCTCCAATATCGCAGTTGTTGTATAACCATGAGATTAAAGGGTGAAGGCAGGAAGGATCGTCAAGGATTCGAGCAGCAAGCTGCCGATTCGTAACTGGATTCTTCTTCTTTCCACCGAGGAATAAAGGAGCTGGTGTCTTCAATAAGCCCTCCAAGCTCTCTGAAGCAAGAATCCCATCGTCGTCAATGGTATCGACCAACAGGTCAAGAATTGCACCACGGATAATGCAGCGGTCTTTGACGTTGGCAAGCTTGTTACCTCCTTGACTTCCACCAACATCGGCGTCAACCTTTTCCATTTTGGAAAGGATGAGATGGGTCGAAATGATATCCAACCATAAATTTTGCCCAAACTCCTGCTGGTCCTCTTTCGTCTCCACTTTTGCATGCTTGGGCCATGAGATTGTGATGTCCTCTGAAATCTGCAATGGCGACAGCAGAGACTGTGAAAGAACTAGAGTGTCGTCTGGCTTAGGATGTGGTTCTGCAGCTGTTCCATTAAGCCTGCTCCTTTTGAGTCGTTGACTGTTTTGCTGAGACCGGTATACTGCCCACGCCTCTATCCAATCCATGAGATGATGAACAAGAGGTGCATGCGTTGGAAAAAAGGCAAGACTTTGAGCAGGATTATCGCGGCGAGGAGTGAAAAGATCGGCAGCAAGCTGAGGTCCATAAAGCGTGAACCATTGATATACAAAAAGAAGTGCCCGGGATCGAGAATAAATGATAGAATGAAGAGCGACATTCAGCTGTAGTTCTGTTTGAAAGGAGTCAACAATGACGGTGACAGCGCTGTTCAGATGCAAAATAGCGGCAGAGATGTCAAGTGAGTGGAAATGACCACTATCCCCATAGACGTTGGATGTTGCTTGGAAGGTGTCCGCTGCTCGAAAGATCTCATTGCATCGTGCTATGGTCAGCGGCGATGAGAGAGTCCCTGATGATGCATGCTCCAGCTTTGTGCATTCAGCTTGGAGGTTTTCAATATCAACAAGATTTTTAAGAGTGTGAAACGATCTGGAGTCTATGTTGATTTGAAAAGCATCAGAGGGGACGACTGGCACAGAAGGTGGTGCAGCACGCTTCTCATATTCACTGATCAGTTCATTGGCGCTGGGAATATATATTAGCCATTGAGAAGAGATGAACGAGCATTGACGAACTCCATCTGTGAGACGTTGACCCACTCATCAAATTCGGCGCGGTATCCAGACCATCGGACCTTGTACATAACGATTCCATCCTAGAAAGAATATTCAGCATGAAATGCAGTAATAACAGTAAGTGAATCATACCTTTACTTTCTTGTCCAAGATATGCGAGATTTCATCTTGCTTGCCATCGTCTATCTCATCTTCCTCGCTTGAATCCTCAGATTTGTCAGCAGGTTTACCGACAGGTTTACGAGCCGCCTTGCGACTTTTGGCAGATGGGGCCTTTCGTGGACGTTTTTTCAGGTTTCGGATTTGTACCAGTTGCCTGAGCAGGAGCAGCGATAGAGAGTTCAAACTCAGCAGTGGCTTTGGCTTGAGCTTCGCGGAACATGGGTTTGGTCATAGAAAGCAGATAAAAGCTGCTATTTTCCTCCTGATGAATAGCCATTGATCGTAGTTCATGAACTTTGTCTGCATTGTATTCTGGATCAAATGAAAGAGGTCGCATTTGATGTTGGACCTTATTGAGGTCTTTGTAGAAAGGTCTGTCTCGAGATGGCTCAAGACCTAAATCGCGAGCAGCATTGTACTGCATCATGTATCCCTCTCGCCAAATGCGGTTCATATAGTCGGTATAGGGACCAAGTAATGGATATCCATCCTGGACGTAGGTGTGATACGATTCGGTGACCATGGTGCGATTTCCAAAACCAAGGTTTTCCCAGACAGTGCAAGGAGTATCCTTGTAGAAAGCGGCATGATTGGGGTAAGGGATAAGAACAGCACGGTTTTCACAACCAGCATAGCGCATGTGTTCATTTAAGAAGTTGAGAAATGATTGAAGGGCATCTGAATTAATTGAAGGTGAGCTGCCGGAATGAAGGTCGTTTCCCTTGAGAAGAAGGAAAAACACGACCTTGCCTTCGGCTGCGACCTTTACGCGAGCATACATGCCACAGCGAGCTTAGAGAAAGTCACCAGGATTGCTGCCTGTTGAGTCTGAATAATGAGCGAAAGAACAAAAGATAGTAACATACCTGGCGGCAGCTGCATCATAATGATAAGTAAACTCCAGCGGCCTGAAGCATCTTTAAAGTCAACATGCCAAAAGCCTTGCTTAAGACCGATGGACAATGTTAAGTTTCCGCCATTTCATGAAGATGAGACATTCATCTGAAGGCCTGTAAGACCAGGCTCGAGTCCACCAAACGTCATCACATTTAGATCCTCTGCTCGAAACTCCCAAACATTCCATTCTAGCTTACTGGTACAAAGTGGGACAATGAGCCGTATAAGCTGCTGGATGATGGAAAGCATCGACTCTGCTCGATGAAGATATTGGGGATTGTTGGATTGTACCGCAGGATGAAGCCATCCTTGATTCCCTCTGCCTTCTTCAAAGCTTGAACCAAGAGTATATGACCCATCAGCACGATCTTCCTGCAACTCTGCTGACCGGTAATTCCCCATTAATCCATCAAGTTTGAAGAATGGAATTTTGTTGGCGGTGCCCCACATTTCATCCCAGAGCTGACGGGAAAGTATGTTGATTTGGGGCCCTTCAGCGTAAGCCATAACACTGTCCAAGGTATGGAGACAAGTGATTGTGACAGAGCGACTCGGATCGCCGTCGATATGTCCAACTAGGGGAATTCCAACAGGGAGCTCTATCATTCCTTCGACTGGTACCATAAGGAATTTCTGCTCTACAGTGTCGTATCCAATAGGCTCGACACCTGGAGGAGTTGCGATCTTAGAGAGTCGAGCCATCTCTGCTTCTTTGTCATCAGAAGCGGAGGAGATATTGGTGCTGTAGAAGTATCCACATCGGTAACGAGGGTCGAGATGCTCATTACGCTCATAAATTGGAGCTATAGGCCAAACGAATCCATGTGGTGGCTTGTGAAGCACAGGATTGGGCTCAAGAGGTGCTGGATCTGGTGGTGGACCTTGATGAAGCATACGAAGGGGATAAAGGTAGTGGGGGTTATCGAGGGATGATTGTGGCAGAGGATTGACAACGTCTTCAAGAGCAAGGCCGTAGCGGAAGTGCTTTTTGCTAGCACCAGGGAGCTCATTTCGATGAGGAAATGAGTGGAGGGGATCTGAAACTACAGTTTGCTTAGCGCATGAAAGAGAAATAAATAGTTGCAAATAAACGTACTGGTAGAAGATTTGGCCTTTGGCGGACAAGACCAGATTGGAATAGCGCCTTAAATAGAATCAGCCAATGGTCAACATATTGGGTTCTCAAATATGTACCAGATGGGCCTGCGACCTCTCTTGGAGGACGACTAGCAATGTCAATGGATGGTCTAGGTGTCGGGGACAGAAGCGTTGGATCCACAATAGTCCTTTCTCGCCTAAGGAATCTCCACCATACTCCACGCCAGCCATTTCCAGGACTCAGCATATCACCTTCCACCTCTTCCATGGCTTCAGATATCTTATCGGCAAGCGAAAGGGCGGCAGGTGTTGATGGAAGTGCAGAGATATGAGTGAGCAGAGCTGCGCATTGGCTCGTGAAATGGTGAAGAGGAGAATTATTAGAAGAGAATGCTGCAAGCTTGGGTCTCTCTAAGAGAGATGGCTCCGCAACAGAAAGCAAAAGCACCAGGCTCCAATCGTATGCTGAGAAGGCGGAATTGAGATTGACGGCAGCAGTGACGGAATCAATGGAAAGGATTGCAGTCTGGTTGGTGGGAACCTTGAAATCGATAGTCTGAGGGAATTGGAATCCTTCACGAATTTGCTGAAAGGCCATCTCCAACCCAGTAATGTCGAGGGAATTCTGAATATTGCTTGAATTCATGATATTGTACTGAGAAGGCTATTTAAATAAATGAGAGGTTAAGAGATTACAGAGACTTACCAACAACAATTTCAATGATTTTCTGCAGTTGTAGCCTGAGGATATCGATGGCGGAATGGATGCAAGCTGTGAGAGTGCCGAGAATCACATGATTTTGCCAGTACCAAGATGGCGTTGGATTTTTCAAAATCCAACGCCATCTTGGTACCGGACCGAAAAGCAGCCTGTGCCGGGCTGGTGATGTAATCAGTCTCATGGTGGTACAGCTTGGTCATCTAGGGCGCACCAGCCTAGTTTGGAGTCAGTTGTATTGGTTTCCATCGTCTTATACCAGGCTCATATATACCCTAGAGGGCAGGAAAAGGATTGGGGATGAACAGACAGACTGGAGCCTCTCATTAGGTGAGCTTTGACTCAAATTTTTTCAAAATGCATTGTTCTGAACCCTTGATTAAAGCGCTATCCAATGCAAAATAGACCAAAGCATTCGCATTCCCCATGCTGGAGATATTCCACTTTTTCTGGGGGTAATATTGCACAGATTTTGTCACGGTCAGTTGTACTCCTTTTCCCTGATTTCCACTGTCCAAACCAAGCTTATATATATCTTATACCATAGGAGAAGGGTTGAACATCATTGGACAGGCCAGGGCCCCAATATCTTGGGTTGTTGATTGGATGGGGGCTTGGGGAGCACGTATCTTCATTAGGTGAGCTTTGACTGAAATTTTTTCAAAATGCATTGTTCTGAACCCTTCATTAAAGCGCTATCCAATGCAAAATAGACCGAAGCATTTGCATTCCCCATGCTGGAGATATCCCACTTTTTCTGGGGGTAATATTGCACAGATTTTTTCACGGTCAGTTGGACTGATTTCCACTGTCAAAATCAAGCTTATATATATCTTATACCATAGGAGAAGGGTTGAACATCATTGGACAGGCCAGGGCCCCAATATCTTGGGTTGTTGATTGGATGGGGGCTTGGGGAGCACATATCTTCATTAGGTGAGCTTTGACTGAAATTTTTTCAAAATGCATTGTTCTGAACCCTTCATTAAAGCGCTATCCAATGCAAAATAGACCGAAGCATTTGCGTTCCCCATGCTAGAGATATCCCACTTTTTCTGGGGGTAATATTGCACAGATTTTGTCACGGTCAGTTGGACTCCTTTTTCCTGATTTCCACTGTCCAAACCAAGCTTATATATATCTTATACCATAGGAGAAGGGCTGAACATCATTGGGCAGACTAGGGCTGCAAGATGTCTGGCTCTATTTCGTGATGCTGTTGGTCAGGAAGTTTCGTCAGGGCCACTTGTATCATTTTGTGTTACTTATTACTGCTATACATTCACTTTGTGTCTTCTAGACATATCCTAGTTCTTGTTACACAAGATTGAATCACAATAATCTTTTTACAAGAGAGAGAGAGAGTTTCGTATGTGTAGAAGTAGAAATGATCTTTTTGAGACAATTGAATGCCTTCCTATGGCATTCAAGACTTCAACCAAGAGCCAACGTTCCAAGCCAGCGACGATAGATACTGCTTGCTGGTTGAAAACACGCCTGTTCATCTCGCATCTCTACGTCTCTCTGACATCGCAAAACTTCTCTTTCCTTTTCCTATGCTCCCTGACGCTATTCTTCCGGTTCTCCCTATACTTCGCAACACTGTTCCAAGCCCTCTCGACTCCGACGCTATCCCTTGTCTGCTTGATGCTGAAGCCACATCCACGAAATACCCTCTATGAGCTACAAAAGGCTGCAAGGTCGCGACAATGGATCATGGTCGAACATCTCTGAAAGAGAATATAGAGGCAAAGTGACTGTAGAGCTGGCTGGAGCAAACAAATGTCGAGGTAGTGAACAAAGGAAGCGAATGTAGATTGCTGAGCGAGTGAATTTAGATCCGAAAAGAACTAGAATAGCCAAGCTGTGAAAAGGGAGCCGAATCCAAGCTGAATATAGCACCAAATGTCAATTCCAGTCCACCGAAGTAAACGAACTCGCTACGCATACCTGTGTGACCACAACAAAAAAGTCTTTCCAATGTTTCCTTGCTTTAAATACTGAACCCTTGGCAATACGACAGAACGAGAAACGCCTGGTGTCCTGGCGAAACCGGATGTGCGTGAGCAAAGTGACGCAGCAAACGGGCTCTGGTGACAGAACAACGTGACAGCACTGCTTTGAGTCAACGTGCTCCTGTTGAACTGTTTCACCGGCCTTGTGAAAAATGACATGAAACCAGAAGGAGAAGCTGAACGAGAACCTGGAAATGAATGAGATGGTGCTGGTGGGTTCAGCGAATTCAGGTTCGCTCGCAGGGCCATGGTTGAGCAGAAAAAAGGGGGAAAGTGATCTTTCATGGCGGAAAAACAATAAGCTCGAAAAGGACAAAGAATCAGAGATAATTACCAGCAGTTGTGTAAGAAGTAATGGGGGGCAGGTTAGAGGGATTTAAGGGCATGATGGTTGCGTAAACAGAATTCGGCGCAATGAATAAAACGAGATGTTGGCTCACGTGACATTTTGTCCTGAACATCTGCTATCGATGTCTGGTGAGCAGTTTTCGTCGTGCTGCATCTTGTACACCTAAAATATTTGCAGACATTAACTCTGAGAGCAACCCCCGCCAGCCAATGACTGAGACTGAAGCTCAGCTACATTTCCTCAATAACTTCGACTTGGAAAGCCTGCTCCCTGGAATGCAGCAGGTGAATATTTCAAGTGAATCTCAGTCTGGTATTTGAAGCACCAGCGTGTCTGACACTTGAAAACAGGCGTCAGTGATGACGGTGAGATCCAGTCTTTGCACAGCAAGTTCTGCCGCTTAGCTTGGATTATCAGTGGCGATGGATCTGTCGAGTTCAATGCCGCCTCTACAGGGTATCAGGCATGTTGACAACTCATCCGAGGATGACCACAACTATTTGCTTGATATTCTCTGGCCATTTGATGCAGCCGATGACATCTTTGTACCATTATTCTTTGAGAGCAACATGGAGAGTGCGAATCTTGCTGTGGTGTACTGTGAGTTACGTTCACTTGATAAATTGATATATATTTAATCTCAATATTGATCTCATTGTTATTATAGACTCGAATACTCTAAATCAGCCATGTCTTGTATTTGTTTCAATCTGAATGGATATATCCTTTTGCATAGCTTCTGCTCATTGTCCGCACTCATTTTCTCATCTCACTTCCTTCAATTTGCACTGGAGGGCCTTTTTCTTGCTCTCCCTAATCCATTCCCCCATCTTTGATGCTCCATTTGAACTTGAATGCCAACGGTCCTTGTCTCAAATTAAGCGGCCAAACACGACATTGTATTGAATCACGATAATGTTGTTACAGAGAGTTTCACGTAGTAAACAAAGAAGAGAAATGATCTTTTTCAGACAATTGAATGCCTTCCTATGGCATTCAAGACTTGAACCAGAAGCCAATGTTCCAAGCCAGCAACAATAGAAGCTGCCTGCTGGTCTGGTGTGGCGCCTTGATTTGCCCCAATAACATTCTGTGCAACGGTGTTGAAGTACAGAGATGGGACAAGAATTGTGTTGATGCAAGTATGAATGCACAATTGCCCATTTTGGGCATACATCCTGCGTGTATTGGAAGACATGCCTCCATCGCCATACTGAGGATGCTCATGGTGGCAAAGAATGACCTTCAGGACCGGTCAACAAGAATTCAATGACAATGATGAAACATACATTGATTGCATGGCGGCCCTGTTGGATTTCAGTCTTAAGCTCTGGAGAGCCTGTCACTGCCCAAGTGAACATCCTGGCACGAAAGAATGGCTCATCGACTTGGTCAAGCGGAAGACCTGGAGTGAAGTGAGGAATGGCATTATTCCAGGCTGATGGAACTGGAGAGCCGCGACCTTTCAAAAAGTTGATGAAGAAGGTTTTAAACCGAAAGGGCACTGGTGAAAGTAGAGTTGTTCCAAGAGCGATCTCAAACGATGCACCGCCAGGGACATGAAAGGATGTGAAATCTGCAATCGAGTCATATCCTGTGATCTTGGTAAGAGACACAAGGGAGAGGAAAGCTTCGAAGCTCCCTGGGTAAGTGTTGGAAATGGTCTGGGATACAATATTCAGCAAAATTTGTGTCACAAAAGTAATTATCTCACTGCAGGGAATTCAAAGCCATTGCTGGTAGTGAGTTTGAAACCATCCATAAAGGCTTGAAGTTCTGGATGTGTCGAAGGATGCATTCCAACTATGCTGCGGTATAGAACCTCAGTGCCAAGACGAGTATGCGTAACTAGGGTGCGATTGTGATAAACGTGAGCCTGTAATTACAATGAGATTTGAATAAGGTGCAAATAACAAAAGACTTTACACTTGTGTTGCAGAAGGACTCGAACAAGTAGTTGAGACCAGAGATATCGCCTTGATGACCAGCATCAACAAGGATGCGGAGGTCTCTTGCAAGCTCTGGAGCCCATTCCTTGACAAATGACTCAGTGAGACTGCGAATATCAAGCCCACTGAACAGAAAGAGCAAGAAGAGAGGGCTGAATGGTGCAGGATCCTTGCCATAAACCAACATCAAAGCCACAATCGCTCCAAATACCTTCATTTCGAGGATTCTTTCAGATGAGATATCATCTGAGGAGCTGAAAGCGATCGAAGATTGATCATTGAACAGAGACTTGAAGAATCGTGATTGAATGGGCTCGGTCTTGTAAAGATTGAAGAGTGTTGAGATGGCTTCATCTTCAATTCCCTGACCAGGGGTGATGACGGTGGGTCCAGTACTGGTATTTCGAGTCAAGTATCAAAAGACCAAGTGAAGAGTGACTTACACTGTGAATGTGCGTCTGGTTGCCATGAGTCTAGTGTAATCTCCTGACTCTGCTGCGATCTTGATTATATTCTTGAGACTGAGTGCTATGGCATGAATAGTTGGGCCTGAAACGCGAAGTGTCAAATGAGCTGCATCGCCACTACAAGCCAATGAAAAAAGCTCTGAGGTGAAATTATCTGAGCTTAATTCAGTATCAGAAGCCTCGTGTCTAGGCTCAACATAAGGGATCCCCCAAAGAACTTGGGACAGCTCTGGCAAATGCTGAAGCTGTTAATCTCAATGAGTAATGGTCAAATAAACAAGGAGAGGTGTACTGGAGCTGCAACAGGCTGTTGGTGGTTCAGGATCGTAGATGGAATGTTGAATTCAAGGTCCTGAGCTGGTCGACTGGGAGTTGGAGATGATCCCGGAAGCTTTTTGAGCTCTCATTGAGTATTATAAAGGTGATACAAGGTAGAGACCTCACTGATTCTCCTGTCTGAGCGACCTCAGCATTTCTCTGAGCATGGCTGACCCGAATTGGAGAAGGCCGCTGCTGCCAGGCAAAAGTAGTCTATAGAGATCGTTAGCTAATATCATGTCAAGTAACATTAAACTAACCTGGGAGCGTAGAGCAGGTGGAGAATGAGGCTCAGGTGTACCCCAGCCTGACGATTCACCCCATCCCATCCCGTTGGAGGATCCCCAAGCAGAAGATGATTCAGCCAAGGGAGGACGAGGTGCAGCCAAGCCTCTAGCTCTCCGAGAGCGACGAGAAGCAGTAATGGCTGGAGCAACAGAACTTGAAGTTGCTAACATGTTCTCGACTTCATCATCGCTGGCTGGGGCACCACATTCTGAGTCTTCAGAGTCTGATGACTCTCCCTCAATCATGAGGGCTTCATTGTCAAATCGGAACCTGGTCGGACTGTAGAATCTGTCACCTGAGCACAGGTGGAAGCGGACAACATTGTCGGTGCCTAGGCCTACAGCATTCAAAGCAAAAGTTGCACCAACAGGGTTTTTCATACCTTCAAATACAGTAAGCATCACGAAACAAACTTGTGACAAAGTAGGACTTACGAATGTTAACCACAAGAGAATCACCTTGAAAGGCATGCATGGTTCCAGCAATCTTCTTCACAGTCAGAAGATTGCGAAGAATGGTGCGTGAGTTGATGAAGGACCCTGCAGTATGCAAACGGATCAAGCCTGAGCTATCAGGACCACCAGCATTGACAAATTCAAGCATGCAGAATGGCTCGTTTTGATCTGGCAGGAATCGTCTGATAGATGAGCCCTGGTCCTGTGCTTCGGTGATGAACTGGTAGCCAAATTCGTGAGAGGACATGAGACCAACAACCTGACGGTAAATGTCTCCCAGTGTTGTTGTTTCAGAGGGATGGCTAAAGCGGTAGATAAGACCCATGGTCTCTCTCCAGGCTGTGACACCATCATTTTCCTGGATGTGAAAAACGACTTCATCCTATGGGAACAAATTCAATAAAGTGCTAGTTGAATATAAAAAAACTGACCTTTTTATCCAAAAGGTCTCTTGGCTTCATCAAAGCATTCCTGGGCCGAGCAGGCCAGACGTTGACCTGGATCCGTATGAATTCTTCATCATCTTCCATATAGAGAACACTGGCAAGCCGGTTTGCAAGAGTCAGAGGCCTCGGTGTCATTGTAGGAGGGTGCTGAGCTACACCACGAGCTTTCTTCTTCCTACGTTCTGGTGGAAGCTCAACAGTGCAAGAACGAGGAAGAGTTCTTCTGGCACTGTCCATCCGCTGAGAATTGACCTGAGTACGCAGAGACAAGGCAGGTGGAATAGCCCTTCGAGACTGAGGTCCAGCAGTTGGAGCCAAGCCTGTACTACGAAGGCCAAGAAAAGGAGCTCCAATACTGCTGGTGATATCTGAAAGAGGCCGTGATCGTGGACCTGTTAAGTTTCCTGCAAGAGCCTGAAGTTGAGCTGAGGTATAAGCTGATATGGCCAGACCTGCGAGAACTATTGGTGCTGGCTGTGGAGGAATGGGAGCATCATCCACCTGAGGAGCGGTGGACGTCTGGCTACTGAGTCGAGCTCCTCCAAGTCGGCGAAGGATAGCCTGGAGGACAACTGGATCATCTAAGAGGGATTCAATATCATCCATTTTCCAGCGACAGGTTAGAAAATGATGTTCCAGCAGCTTTATAGTAGCCAGATTTGTGACAAGTCATGGTTGAGTTTTAACTGTTGTGTCATTAGCTCTGAACAGCAGACATCACGACTGAGGTTCATGACAAATGTTGACAAAAAAGCAAGCAAAAAAGGCAAGTGAACGGATCAGGCTGATCAGGAGGCGCGCCTTATCTCACGCACTGTTGATGGATGACAAGGCATCTTCCGCATTGCTTCCACAGCAACAGGTTCTCACTGCCGATGACTCATTGTTGCCAGTGCAATCTGATCTCAGTGAAAGTGCAAACTGATATGAAAATGTGCAGTCAACGATGTTGAAAATGATCTTTACAAATCCCAGATATGCATGTCCCAAAGTGATAATAAACGATGAGATATGTCGTTATACGCGAGATCAAAAAGTTGAATCACACACGAGATGTGAAATTTTGAATCACACACAAGATCAGAAAGTTGAAACACACGCGAGATCAAAAGGTTGAATCAGACACGAGATGTGAAATTTTGAATCACACGCAAGATCAGAAAGTTGAAACACACGTGAGATCAAAAAGTTGAATCAGGCATGAGAGTGAAATTGAATGAAAGTGACGAAAATAATATTTACCCAGTTTCACCAGCATAGTCTTCTTATAAAAAAACTTGAGTATATGTTGGAAAACAGCAGCTTCATCTTGCTGAGCATGTTTTGCCCAATGAAGAACAGCATATCTGTACAATGGGTGCTGCTTCCAGATGGCCAGAGTGATGTCATCTGAGTTGAAAGCATCAAAAGACATGTATGTGAGGCATGTCATTGCCATCAAGGGATGAATGTTCGGGAAGAGTTGGTGCTGCTTCAGTTGAAAGTACTCATGTTGTATAGTCCAAAATCCACAAATTAATATTGAATGCAGATCCTGAGTATAAAATATTAGAACTCACGAACAAGTTGGATAACTGGTGATGAATGATCAGATAAATCAAAGAATATCTTCTTCTTCCCATCCAAATAAATATGAGAGCTGAATGTGCCCTCTTTGACAATAACCAGACCAGCACAAATATCAGTTAATAAATCCAAATGCACTAGGGCATCAAAATCCATATCTGTCATATCATCGGAGACAGCAACAGCATGTTGGAATTTCTTGACACTTAGCGGCTCTTGTGCATATGCAAGCCAGTATAAAACTTGAAGTGCAAGTTTGTTTGCTGCTTCCCCTTGAGCACTGATACGTGCCATGGCAGTATCATATGAGTCCATTATTCCTTTTGGGAGTGTGCTCAGTGCCATATGCAGTCCCTTGCGGTTCAGTTGGCTAGCAAGAGCATCAAGATGTAGACGAGCCTGAAGAAACCTATAATACCAATTAGACTGCCTTCAAATCCAATGAGATCAGCCTTACATTCTGGCTGCTTTCAGAATAACCTGATTCACAATCAATGATGTAGACATATTCATAGAATGATGTTTCAGTTTTCAGGGCAGTGAGGAGTTCAGCCACATCAGGGAAGGTCTTCTGAGATGAATGACTGTTGTGTGAGGCCAGTAAATGATCAGATCTAGAGGGGCGATACTGAACAAGTTGCTTCAGCATACTGCCCAACAGTTGTGTTGGGGTCTGATCACTTTGCCAGGTGTAGTCACAGTATATATAGATAACTGTTGGAGCTGGACCTGAAATTGGCCTCAAATGATCAATGATCATAGACCTTTCAAGCATTAGCTAGCCAAAAATATTAGGGATGAACACACTATTAAACATTGGATGAACAGCCTTGAACCACATGCGATTTCAGCACTAAATCTCAGGTGCTTGCAAGGCTTATGTCAGTTAGAATAATTTGTCATCATTATTCATCATTTGTCATGGTTTCAAATGATTTCAAATAATTAATCAGCTCACATGGCTGAGCTGTTTTCTAGTATGGATGCCAAAAATAACAGGTGGAACATTTCCAACCCTATTATTGCATCACCATGTCATGGGTGACTATCAAACCTGGATAGCTAGAGATTTAGTCAAAAGTAGTTTATTCAATGACCAAGTGCTCCACAGGCATTTATAAGAAAAAAAATTTGGACGGTCAGACAGCTGGATAAGGTGGATAGGGCAGATTGTTGAGTTCTGACTCATTCTCCACCATTTTCAGTTCAGTCTAGAGGCCTGTGTGACATGTGATGAACTTGTGGTCAAAAAAAAGACAGTATTCTTTTGTCTCTGATTCCAGGCTGTGATCTGGGCTCTTCACTGCAACTGAAAGAGATAGAGAACAGCACCATGGTTTTTCATCACTGTGGAATCTGGGTATTGATGCTTAGGTAACATTAACAAACTGAAGGATAATTTGTTTCTCACCAGCCACAATTATCTGTTTTTGCTTGATAAAATTTCACACGTTGTACAGTGACAGCAACTTTGCTCGTTCCTGATGACTGTCACAGGGTTAGCTCTGAGCTCTGAGTTTTGAGTTCCGATGGCATGCCGGGGATGGAACTTCATTCTGCTCAACACAAGTCAGTGCCAGGGATCGTTGAAGGCGAGAGGATGGATCATGGAGGAGGTGACAGGATAGATCTTCAAGGAGGCTGCAGAATCAAGTTCAAGCATGGGCCAGTCTTGTATGTAAGTACTCACCCTTCCAGCGATGCTCCCCATTCAAAATTTAACATTCCAATTCAGTGCTTACTGCATCTGATGAGATCTGAGTTCTCTTTTCGTTCGAGTTGCTCTTGATGGTACCACAGTACTGACGTTCAATGACACTACTGACAACTCTCAATGGCACTATGGCAGTACTGATGTTCAATAGCACTACTACCTGCTTAGTGAAGGAAATGCTGGTGGTACTTACTGTATGTCGATGTTCCTTTTTGCTCGTCTTTTTTTTATTATCAAGCAGTGTCACCTCTGAGTCCTCTCGACGTATGTCCTGGATTTTGTCAGAGTCCATCCATGATTTCAAAGTTCGTTCCATCCACGTTCAAAACCGAAAGCCAAGTCCAAGTCCAAGATATATGATATGTGACGGCATCATGATGAAGTAGCAAACACCCATCAAAAGTCCTTCTCTACCGCTATGATCTGCATGCATAAGGTCTTGCTGCTGGCAACACAGTTTCAGGCAGAGAAACTCGGTTGGAAGAGACTGACAGGTTATTGTTCGAACTGGAGGGGGATGATTAAGCTTATCCTGCTGCCTATTTTTCCTTCTTAAATCATCACAAGTACATTTACAAAGCAGAAATATTGTTTTCTAATGAACGAGTAAGTCTGTGACATGAAAACAAAAATGATGCTTGATATTCCATATAGCTTGTCTAGATATCAAATGTTCCTTCATTGATAGATTTTGATATGTTTTGCATAGTATGGATGGAATGAATTTACATGACAAAGAGATCTGTGGTTACTCATTAAATAGGTTCAGTGGTCTGCATGATAGTTCAAGATTAGCAAGACACTTAAACAAGTCCATTGTGAGCACAATACTCTTGGAGGACCTCAATTATCTTTGGATAGTTGCTGGCATCTTCATAGCAGTAAGGTTCCTCCTGAGGATCAATTGACCGAACAATGAAGAGGGCTTTCTCAGCAGATAAAGGGTTGGAGTGGTTCAGCAAGAGCTGCACAACATCAAAGTGACCCCACTCTGCAGCATAGGACAGCGGAGTGCGCTGATATTGGTCACTGGCAAGGGGATCAATATCTTCCCGGCTAAGGAGAAGTTTCACAATTTCAGTGTGTCCCCAGTTAGCTGCATATGCTAGAGGTGTGCATTGGTCTGTATCACTGACATTTGGATCCACATCCTCCAGTCCAAGAAGACAATCAACAATGTCAATATGGCCCTGTTGGGCTGCATATGACAATGCGGTACGCTGATCTTTGTCACTAGTATTGGGGTTTATACTTTTGTGTCGAAGGAGGTGCTTAACAACCTCAAAGTGACCATGGGCAGCCGCAGCTGTCAGTGGTGGCTTTTTTGTGCTGCCATTGGGATTTATATCTTCCTGTTCAAGAAAAAGCTTGACAATGCTGGAATGCCCCCTAGCAGCGGCATAAGCAAGCGGGCTGCACTGGTCAGACTCCTTCATGTTGAGATTAACATCTTTATGCTTGAGAAAGAGTTTGACAATGTCAAGGTGTCCTCTGTCAGCAGCATAGGCAAGCGGGCTGCACTGGTCCAGATCATAAGCATTGGGATCTACATCTTCTCTATTGAGAAGAAGTTCCACAATATCAAAATGGCCTCTGTCAGCAGCATAGGCAAGGGGAGTGCACTGGTCTCTGTCCCAGACATCAGGCTTTATACCTTGCTGCTCAAGCAGGAATTTGACAGTGTCAAGATAGTCCCTAGCAGCTGCATAAGACAATGGGGTACGAAGATTTGTGTCAGGGGTATTCAGATCTGAAATTTGGTTCAGAAGCACTTGGACAACGGCAGTGTGACCACGGGCAGCAGCATAGGACAGGGGACTGCGCTGATTTTTATCACTGACAATCAAATCCTGGAGCTGAAGAAAAAGCTCAACGACATTGATGTGGCCTTTATCAGCAGCATATGATAGTGGTGTGCGCTGATCTTTGTCCCCAGCAAAGGGATCAACACTCTGCTGCTGAAGAAGCAGCTTGATAATGTCAATGTGACCATGCTCAGCAGCATATGACAGTGGTGTGCGCTGGTCTACATCACTAGCAATAGAATCTATATCGGTCCTCTGGAGAAGAAGCTTCACAAGATCAAAGTCTCCCATTCCAACAGCATATAGCAGGGGAGTGACAGAGTCTTTGTTGCGAGCATTAGGATCAATATCTGTCCGTGTGAGGAGTGTTTTGACAATATTGAGCTGAACCCCTTGGATTCCAGTTCTGTTTGGCTGGTCTATATTGACCCGATCAAAATATAGATCATTAATGTTTGGATTGGGTCTTTTCATTGCCAAGTGTAAAGGGGTGTTTTTGTAGCAGTCAGTGGAATTTGGGTCCACTTTGCCACACTCGAGTAAAAGTGTCACAATGTCAATATTTCCTTTGACAATTGCATAGTGCAATGGTGGTAGTCCATCACTATCAGTCTGGGATGGGCTAATAGTTCCGTAAGTCTGTGAACTCTCCATTATGCTCTGCATATTGGGATCTACTCCCTTTTCCAACAGACGTTTGACTACACTGGCATGTCCATATTGATATGCATAGTATAGAGGTGTGCACCCATGATTGTCAAAAATATCTATGTCATCTTTTGACATGGTTTTCAATGTGTGGTGCAACCCAAGCCATGCAAGGATGTGTGGCTTCCCTATTGTAGGCCACAGAATGGCACTCCACTGCATGACACGGCCAGGCCAATACATGAAATTGGTAGGGCTTCTAATAGGATGGTGGGACCCACTAGAAGCATGAAGAATGTTTTCTTTTTTCTCAAGGAACTTGAGAGTATGTTGCACTACAGCTACCTCATCTCTACGAGCATGTTCTCCCCAGTGATTGGCAGCATATGTGTAAAGTGGATGCAGCTCCCAAATAACTTCATCTATGCCCTTTGTGTTGAAAATATCAAAGGACAAATATGTCAAACATGTGATTGCCATAGAGGAGTGAATGTCAGGAAAAAGCTCTTGTTGTTTGGACTCAAAATACTCCTGTGTTGTATAATCTAGATGAACAAATGAGTATAATTACTGATAGTATAAATATTATAACTTACGAACAAGTTGAATAATGTCTTTCATATTAGCATCAAATGAGTAGAATGACTCCTCTTTGACAATAACTAAACCAGCACAAATGCCAGTCAATATATCCACATCTACTATGGCATCAAGATCCATTTCAGTCATCCCTGCTGAGACAGCGATAGCATGCTGTAGTTCTATGACACTGAGTGACCTTTGAGCATAGGCTAACCAGTAGAAAACTTGGAGAGCAAGTTTATATTCTGCCTCTCCTTGAGCATTGATTCGAGCCACTGCAGTATCATATGAATCCATGATGCCTTTGGGAAGTGAGCTCAATGCTTTGCGCAGGGTTTTACGGTTGAGCTGGCTTGCTAGTGAATCTAAATGTAGTCGAGCCTGAAGAAACCTATAATAGCAATTAGTCTGATCTCAAATTCAACAAAATCCGACTTGCATCCCAGCTGCTTTGAAAATAACCTGGTCAACAATCTCTGCTTCCAGTGTTATATCACCCTTTACAAGTCTTTTCAACTTGATATCAGTGATGATTCTTCCTTTGATATATGTTTGGAGATCCTCCTGATGCGCCTCAATAGGAATCTTTGGCTCATCATGGTACTCTTGGGCTATTGAGAAAATGTCTCTGGATGTTATCAAGAGGTGGACATGATCAGGTAGTGACAAAATTCCTTGAGAATTTGTTGGAAAGAATAGCTCCCGTGTTTGATTATCCTCTGAGCATTCATCCAGGGCATCCACAATGATGTAAACACACTCATGGAATGATGCTTCAGTTTGTAGCGCAGTGAAGAGTTCACCCACATCAGGGAAGGTCGTCTGAGATGAATGACTGTGGTGTAAGTCCAGTAAATGATCAGATATACAGGGATGATACTGAACAAGTTGCTTCAGTATACTGCCCAGCAGTTGTATTGGGGTCTGATCACTTTGACGGGTGTAGTCACAGTATATATACAGTACTGCTGGAGCTGGACTTGAAATTGACCTCAAATGATCAATGATGATAGAGCTTTCAAGCATTAGCTAGCCAGGAATATTAGGGATATGTAAACTTACGAGAGAATGGTCTTGCCAGCACCAGCTAGAGTATGATCAGCCATAGGACTAGAATATATATCTAATTTCACTTACGAATCCCTGGACACCACAAAAACTTTGTTTTCCCCTCTCTCCAGTCAATAAATTCTGGCTTCTTGAAAAACCAGTCACCAGTTCCAGGAGCATGTTTTGCAAATGTTTCTATCTGGGTGGCTTGGAAATCAAGTTTGGAAATCCAATCCAGAAATTCTTTGCGTTTCTCAACTGCAAAGCATTGAGGATCATTTACAGCAGTATCTCAAAGCAAAGCTCACTTCTCTTGGTATCTATGAGCTCACAGGTCAGTCGACATCAAATTCAGTGCTTTGATATTTACCGATCACATGCTCAATGAGATTGTCCACTCTTTGGCGTACAGCAGGATCAGCATCAAATCTGATGTTGTTGTGAGAGAGGACAGATCCTTCCACATTTCCTGAGGAAAAATAATCAGCTGATTATCATGTGGAAAGAGAAATCATACCAGCAAAATGATCAGCATGGAAATGTACTGAGGATCCACTTGCATATGTGCTCAGCTTGACATTGGATCTTGGAACTTTGAAGAGATCAGCAAAGATATTAGATGACAATGAAATGCGGTACTTGAACCCATGTCTCTGACAGAAATTGTTGGGCTGTAAAAACATATCAGTATATAGAAGACTTTGTTCAAAATGATCTACCTTTGTGGCTCCAGATGAGCAGAGCTGAGCGTGGATTCAATACTGGTGATAGCTAAAAGAATATCCTGCTCCTCATCCAAGGAAAAGGGCCATTCTGGTTGTTCCATGGTGAGATTCTTCATTGCAGTGGATATGGTGATGCTCAGTTCTTGGACCACCGTATCTTCATGGCTGATCCGAGAACCCATGAAACGGATCATGGTTTGGAGAGAAGAAAGTCGGCTGAAGACGCCCATCTGAGTTGAATTTAGTTCAGCTCTGGCCTGGGTGACATAGCCAATGATCTTGTCCAGAGATTCCAGAAGGGCGGTGTGGCTCATGGCGGCGGAAGGCAAGCAAGCAAATGCTGTGCGTGGACAAAGAAGCTTGTTCAAGAAAGCTGTCAAGGTTTATTTTGAGCTAATGCTTTGTCACGAGGCCAAGAGCTGTCAGACTGTAAATTGAATCAATCAATGAACACGACTGGTCACAATGGTGTGACAGTTCAAAGAGCTGTGGAGTCGGAGGACAGTTGACGATGGTTTGAAGGCACCTTGAAATCCTGTTCTGAGAACTGAGTCGCGTCTAAAATTAAGAAGATGGAGGCTTCGATCTCGTGACATCGGGAACCGGATTAGATACTAAAGATAGATAGATAGAAACACGTAATTGCCGGCCGAGACAACGTTTCTTGATCACGACATCATTGGAGCTTCAAATCCAGGGTCCCAAGACCAGGCAAAAGAGCCTCACTACCAGGATTCTCTATTCCACATATTTGGTGCGCAGAAAGCCTTCGTATTTTGACCTCGAAAACGTCGCTTATCCAGCGGCCAGCATCGTCAACTGTACAAGCAAATGAAACTGGCCATTTGTGAGCTCGCCTCCTTCGAATTTCGTGTCATATCGCTCACCTCAAAAAAGGACAGATTTATTTTCGCTGGCTTGCCTGTGGTGCATTTTGCTGCTGCATCCCATCGTGTAATGACCGTCGTATGGCCACCATATGCTGTCTGGAGTTTTCACAGTAGCGACAGACTGTAAAAAAGAGTGACCTGGAGGTGACCACTGGCGCTTGACAAGGTGCGTGAATAAAATTTCCCTGTCGTATTCTTCAAGCTAATCCCGTATTTGTAGCATTCGGACTCGCTGAAAAAGCCGATGGTCGTTGACAGCGAAACCTGCACCATGTTTCTTTTCTTCCCACTACATCATGGTTGACAGCATCAAGACAGCATAGCGACGACGAAGACGAGACGAGACGGGGACCAGCGACAGCACAGTAATTAGCAGCAGACCCGATACAAGACGAGACGAGACCAGGCTAGCCAGAAACGGCCTACAAGCGAATTCCCTTGTGGTGCTCGGAAGCCAAGCCAGTATGAAGGAGGGGTCTGGACGAGCAGAGAAGAGAAGACTTGAGATCTGATTTTCTTGGAAGAGACAGCGAGACCGAATGGTACGTCGTTGTCGTTTCACAGCAGCGAGCATTGAGGCTGATGGATTGCAGGACAAGTCGCTATGACCACGAAAGCAAAGGCTTTGGACGGCGCAGAATCTAAAAGCCTTGGATGATGCAGGATCTAGAGGACCATTGGAGGATGCAGAATCTAGAGGACCATAAGGCCTAGGACTGCATTCGTGACTGAACCGTACGTCGTTTGCAAAGCAATTGCAAAGAAGCGGGAATTGGGGCTGATGAAAACCAGCTTATCCCAGCGCTTTTTCTACCACCAGCTTCCTCTTTCGTAGCTCTTCGCTATTACCATGTCGACCACCAATTCCCCAATGTCTTGACAAATCTTTCATCGGCCAGCGCTGCCCTCTTCGTCGACCTCGACCTTGGCACCGACCAGCTCCGCGCGCCGCTCTTCGACGAGGACCTGAACCCTGTGGGGGTGGAGACGGTGGCGATTTCTTCTTGAGACGTTTCTCTCCTTCTTGTCGCAACCTTTTTCTTGTGACGCTGGTTTTCTTTTGCGGCCTAGGCGACGGTCGATGGATCGAGGCTTCGCTTCCTCTCTTTTGGTGATAGAGCGATATGCTGATGATTCCTTCTTTCCGTCTTGCCTCTCTCTTCTTCACTCGACCTCTCGCTATGCTCCGAATTCTCCGACGCTCATTTACAGCACCCAAGGCAGGATATACACGACACCGGGAGAGGCGTTTCCGATGCCTGTGGAGATGTGGGTGAGGCTTTAGGTGAGTTTGGTTTTCTTCCATCCTCCGGTCGCCTTTTTCTTCCTTGGTTCTCTATCAATCATCAAATCTTCTCGACAAATTATAATTTCCTTCATTGGCCCATTCCCCATTCTCCGTTGGTCGTTGTATTCGAGGGCGGTGAATTCGACAGAGGCAATTTCATTTCAAATCTTCCTATGTTATGTTATGTTATGTTTCCTTTTCTGCTTCTGCTTTTCTGTTACTGTGCTTTCGTACATCCTCTTTCCCTTCGACCATCGGCTAATGTCGCGCACAGGGTTTTCCTATGGCATTCCTTGAACCCATCCAACTCTTCGTCCAATTCAACACTTTCATCGCCTTCGACCGTCTCCTTCGTTGACATCCTAACTGCCCCCCCCTCCCTCTCCATTCCCGCCTTGGTCCACCCTTTGCATTTCTCCACCAAAGATCGTCTCTTTTCTGTTTACGATACAGCTTTTCTTGTTTTCTTAATCGCTATACCCCGTTTCTTCTGAAGAAGTAGCATCATGTAGCATTGTGTAACGGGAATATGAATGAAATTCGTTACTGCCCTTCGAGCTGTAAACTTGTTTGCTGACAGCCACTTATGATGATAATCTAGCGCAAGAAGCTTCTTCCCTGTCATGACAGCAAGGCGGAGGACGTCGAGCCACAGATCTTCGTCCAGTCTTCTGACCAGCTGAGCTGGAGGTGAACGGAATAGAGCGCCGGGAGAGAGATTCAGAGACGTGACGAGATAAAGTGCTATAGTCCTCGATAACACCCGGTATTCGGTATCAGAGAGCCACTGTATTCCATTAGAGCTCTGCACATCGGCTCAGGTTGTTCATAAACGTACCAATTCGACTCTCCATGGGTCTTGATCATATCTCACTAAGACTCAATGTCTCATAGCATTACACCCAAGGCTTCTCTCGTCCCTGCTATCTTTTCCAACCGTCTTGGTCAAGTCTTGGTCTAGATTCTTGATGGGTCTGTCATTCGCAAGACCTGACGAAGAATACCACAATATCGTTTGACACAGGGATGCTCTACATATCGTATGAGCTTGAGGTTGTAATTCTAAAGAAGATTGTGTACCTTAGCGAGCAGTGGTGATCCTAGGATCCACGATAGCAGAAACGGTTTGCGCATAAGAGACCTTTGGATCGAATCCGCTACAAGCTGAGTAGAGTCAGCTAATGCTGCTACGAGAATAATCTAGACGCACCTTTAGACCTCCCTGAATCCCAATTCCATCGAAGACCTTGTGATAATTGGGCGTTCGCCGTTGCCATGACAATGATATTGCACGATTCATTCTGGAGCTACACGACGTTCAGAACACAAAATCAATGCGAGTGACGTCGAGTTTGGGCGCTGCCTTGTTGTTGAGGTCCTGAACACGATATTTAGCTTGGTTTGTTCTGGGTTACAAACCAGCTCACCACTAGGGATGCGCTCCGTCCGTCGACGGGGCCGGCCGTCCAATCGACGGGTAAAAACGGGTCCGGAGATATCAGACCCGTCCGTCAACGGGTCGATTTGGAGGTCTGACGGAGACGGGTCCGTCGCGACGGCCGTCGCCGGGGACCAGAAGATCCTCAATCTTTTCGATCACATTTCAGAGTATCTTTTAAACCTTCAGGTACCATAGATGCTCAACATCAGGCTAGCGGAACTCAGAATTGAGCTGGCTGACCTAACAGCCACTATCTTGGGAGTTTTGGTGAATCTAGCGTCTTCAATAACTTTTCTAAGCAGAGAATTACTCACTTTACACTGTTGTTGAGCTCAAAGTTGCAGAACTTGACCAAAACTTGACCACCGGGAAATGACGGGCACGTGATAACGCCCGACGGTTAACCTAATTCGGAAAGCGGCGGCAGCGGGACACTGAACATGACCAAAATGGGCACTATTTGGAGTGTAAGAAATCCTCCTGAGAGACTGAGTCACTAACCTGTCTACAGTTCTCAAGCACACCATGGATGCATCAACAAAGTATGTTCTGCTTAGTCACCCGTTCACGCCCGTCGACGGGACCGTCGACGGAGACAATCAGTCCGTCATCCGTCCGTCAGCTTGCTACCTCGAAGCTCAGACGGAACGGGTACGGGACCCGTCCGTTCCGTCCGTCAACCGTCGATGACGGGGACGGTGCGCATCCCTACTCACCACGGACGAGTGACGAGAGAGGTCTACCTGACGGAATACATTAATCATCAAGACCGACGACCATTAGCTTTCTCTGCAGGACATTGAGTACAGCCTTCAGACAATCAGAGAATGTGCTCACAGAAATCCCCGTCAAGGTCAAGTACCTCCGAAAGCGAATCTGAAAGGCTTGAGAAAAGGATATGGGCTGTGGACATGATAAGAGCGGTACAATCCGCTGGACGATGCTGGGGCGGTTGCTGAAAGCAAGCCTGGAAGGTTCTGAGGTTTTCGACGCGGTCTGTGATTATGGACAAGGTATCCAAGCCTCAAGCATGCCTCAAGCACAGCTCGGCTGCCTGCCGACTTGACGAGGAAAGAGCATCATGAATAATGCCCCAGGTAATTTCTGCTGTATTTGGTGCCTCGTAGGCTGTAGCAGAGAAAGCTACTTATTCGCGTTGACGTGGAGACAAGATATCGCGTACTAGCGGGGTTTGAAATCAACCTTGTACCAAACCGTCATCGCGGACGGTCGCAAACGAGAAATATTTTCGTTTATCGCAGCCCGACAATGAATTCTTCCTCTCCGTCATGAGCTCGAACGACCTCTCTCTTCTGAAAATGCTAGGCTTCCTATATCCTGACCGACTTTTGGCTGAAACAAGGTTTCTGCAATAAGGCCTTCTACCACACCATACGAGACAGACAGGGGCATTGGTGAGCTATATCTCATTTACATCACCAGACATTAACGTGATTGCAGCATTTGAACGCCTTTATGCTCGCTCCTGCCCGCATCCCCTTTGCATTTTCTCGGACAACGCGGTTCTGCTTGTCCAATTTGGCACCGTCTCTCATGCCTTCCCTACCTTTCGCCTCTTTACCAATGCCAATGATATATCCCGCGCGCAATTAAACCTGCCAGGCCGCTGAACAGCTACAGACAACCGAATCAAGGAACATGGCATTGGCTGGAGGCGGAGAGATATCGACGATCGTACATGTAACATTGGTAAACATCGCCAAGCCAACGTCATCCTCTCCTCCATGTCCAGGTCAAGCTAACGCTGACGTGGCTCGAGTCTTGAGCGCCATCACCTAAAACTGGCGTCATTGACGTTGAGAGGAGCACTAATTCTACGACATTTGTCGAAATAGTTGGGGTTGTGGCATGAGGTGGGTCTTTCGTCTTCTGTCCTATTGCCTATTTGCGCTATTGTTCACCCTTATTCCATATAAGCCTCGTTCGCTGACCTCAATTCCAGAGCACAATGTCGCGTCATTCATCCCTCATTATCTCGCGATATACCTCTCTATCATCCCGAGAGCCTCTGTTCCGACTTCCATTCCCTCTAGCCCTTCCTCGGCCTCCTCCATTCCTTGCGACACCATTCATTCTAACACGCTTTCCTCTATCTCTCCCGTGACTGGAGAGATGACCTCCGAGGGTCTCACCCCGCTGCCGTCGGTCCAGACGCTGTCAAGACGCGGTTCTCCAATTCGGACCAGCGACCTTTTGATGATGCCAGCGAGAGGGTGTGCTGATGTTGGGTTTTGGTGCATCCTGCGGTTGCCAGTTCTGGTTTCTGGAGAGAGGAGGAAGGCAACGAAGACGAAGGAGGCGGCTAAAGAGAAACAGCAGGCGAAGGAGACTGAGAAAAGTCTGGCCAAGACGACGGAAAAGCGACCGACGAAGACAAATGAGAAGAGGCAGAAGAAGGGAGCGCGCTAGACTACCCTGATTCAATCCGAGGTGCGTCTCTTCGGAATCTGATATGGTGTTGGTTTTTGGGTTTTTTTTTGTCGACGTTTCGCGTGTTGGATTCTCTTTTGGTTCATGGATTTCTTTCGTGAGGTGGTGGGGACCTTTTATTGTGTCCGTGCCGTTTGGCACGCTTTGTCGAGCTTGATATGTTTCGTTTCGCCGCAATTCTCGCTTGGTCGACGTTTCATATGGTTTCGTCACCTTTCTCTTGGTCTTTCAGCTTTGGAGCTCCTCTACAAAGGTCTAACAGATTTCCAGGTCACGATTCTACAGCTTCCTCCAAACAGCCGCACCACAGCCCTATCAAACGGGTACCTTCCCGTGCGATGGCGACAGGACTATTGCCGGGGAGGGTGTTGTGTACCGGGCAGCGAATTTTTGGAGGTGAGTTGGTTTGGGGGGTTTCCATTTTCTTCTTTGTGGCCTTTGGTTTCTTTCCGTCTTTCTTTTTCCTTTGAAATCCTTGTATCATTCAATGTCGATGCTTTTCTTTTCTTTTCTTTTGTTTGAGATGGATTTCATTTCATTCTGAGACGGATTTCCTTCGCATTTTGGTCGCATTCCCTTCGAAATGTCGAGTCCGTGGGGGTTTGGGGCTCTGTTTCTTAAGAGTATCGTTGGGTTTCATTTGGCTTCATTAGTGCTTGTTTCTTTGGCTGTTGCAGGTCTTTGTTTCCTTCGTCTTTTTTGGTCTTTGTTCTCATTTCATTCACAATCTTCGGTGTTTCGCCTTGTTCAAGACTTGTCTGGTTGGCCTTTGTCATTTTGGGAGCTTCATTTTCGTCTTTTTGGGCGCTTCGTTTCTTTCTTTTCATTTCGTTGATTTCATTTTGTATTGTTTGCTTCGTGCTGTGGTTTTGGACGCATTTGCTTCGCAATCTTTATCTCTGGTTTTCCATTATCTCGGTCTCCTGTTTGCCATTGACGTCCGCGCTGTTATCATTTGAGTTGGAGTTGCGAGTTTTGGTTGGCTTATTTGGTGTTTCATTTCCGTCCTTCCCGACCTTTGGCTCTGTTCAGTGTTCACCCTTTGTTTCTTTGCTCTGTTTCTTTGCCCACTCTTCTTCTCTTTCCTATTTCGCTCTCCTTGACCCTCATTTGCTCGCTGACATTTAGCATTCATCCAGCATTGCCTCCATCGTTGTGGATATAGTTTTGGTGCCTGATGCAGGTGGATAGTATGAGGTGGGGAGTGAGGATGGTTTCTTCTCTTGGTTTCTTTGTTGTATCTGATTTGAAAAATCTCGTCTCATTTGCTCATTATTATGACATTGTTCGATTGGTCGAGGTTGTGCAATCATCCTGTTTGGCTTCTTTTGGTGGATTTCTTTTGATTCACTGCGTTTCCGCTCGGTCTATTTGGAGTCGGAGCAGGTGTGAATATGTCGCGAACAGGTGTGAACAGCCGCCTGTTCTCACGTGTTCCGGCATCAAACCTGTGACATGTTCGAGGTCGCGTAGTTGAGTACACATCTCGAACAGCTCTTGAACAGGTGAGTGAACAGGTGTATGATAAAAGTGTACATGAGCTCCCAAGGCTTCAATTTTGACCCTGGAGAGTCTGTTCAAAGCCTAAAGCAGGTTTCAGACCTCAAGTTACCTGACCGCCAAAAATCTCGGTGATTTTAAGCCGAAATCGGATGTGACAGTGATGTGACCTGGTCTGATCTGTTTGCAGGCCGTGAACAGGTCCGGCTGAAACGCAATGAATATTGTCCGACTTTTTGTTCTTTTCTTGTTTGCTCTCATCTCGCACTGCAATCGTTGGCGCATTTGTGGCGTGGTAGGTTTGGGAGAGGCATGGGACTTCCTTGTATTCTGTATGAGCAAAATGATAAAATCAAAGAAACTGGAGACTCATGACCAAGATTCACAAGAGCAGGGGGAAAGAAAATAAGCAACATTGTTGAATTCTTCGAAGACATCATCCGTTGTATCTTGGACCGACGGTGGTGGCGGGGTTATGGGGAGGACAAGTGTGCCTGTTTCTGTTGTTTCTCAGGCATCAAATGTTCCTGTTGGGGGATTTAATTCATTCAGTTTGTTCTTCTTTTCCTTTCTCTTTCCAGTCCCTTTTTGTTTTGTTGCTGAGTCACTTGTTTGCCAGGCTTGACAAGGTCATCAAGCAGAACCTCAACCAAGACCTTGGCAGACCATTATTGAAGAAGACAAAGAAAATGAGGGCATTTCCAACAGACAAGGGCGACGATGATATATCTGAGTGTCATTGAGGGAAGGTCTAATCCTGTCATCAACTCATTCCTCAGTTCACTCGTGGGGTCTTCATCGTACAGCAATCTGTCTTCTTCATACAGTGCTTCAGCTTCATCTTCAATTCATCTTTCACCAGTGCTTCTCTTCTTTGTTTTCATATTGCTTTGAACTTATTCTGCGCGGGTTGTTTTGGATACTGAATGTTTCATTGTTGAGCCTTTTCATTTTGTCAGTGGTGCTGAACAAGGTTTACAATTCAAATCCATGTTTCTGTTTACATTAGTATACTATGTAGTCCAACCCAGTTAGATGTCTGTGGCATGCTCCTGAAGGAGCTTGACTATCTTTGAATAGTTTTTGGGCGGTCCCCACTCGTAGCGTGGGTCATTGGGATCAATTGAAACAACAATGGAAAGGGCATTGTTGATGAATATTTGATCAGAATATTTGATCAGCAGCTGGACAACATCAAATTGACCCCATTTTGCAGCATATGTCAGTGGAGTTTGATGCTTTTTGTCAGGAAGATTGGGGTCAACACCCTTCTGCTCTACTAGCAACCTGACAATGTCAACATGACCTTCTCTCACTGCATAGAACAGCGGTGTCCATTGCTTTTTGTTGCAAGCATTGAAATCAACATGTTTTTGGTCAAGAAGAAATTTGACTGTATCAAGACTACCTCCTTCAGCTGCGTAGGACAGTGGTGTACGCCCATCTATATCACAAGAATCAGGATTGACATCATCTCTTTGAAGGAGAAGTCTGACAATATCAGAATGACCCCATTCAGCAGCATAGGCCAGTGGCGTCTTCTGGTCCTGGCCACTAGCATCTGGATGAACATTGTCACACTGAAGAAGAAGCTCGACAATGTCAATATGACCTCCTCGAGCAGCATAAGATAGTGGTGTTCTCTGCTCATGATCGGTAGGTGAAAGATCTATATCTGGTTCTCCAACAAGGATCTTGAAAATTTCAAAATGCCCATACATGGCAGCATATCCCAGTGAGGTAATGTGAGTGCTATCACTGGCATTAACATCTATGTCCTTCTGTGCAAGAAGGAGCTGGACAATATGAAGGTGGCCCTTATAAGCAGCAAGTGTCAGTGGTGGCTCTATTCTACTGGCATTGGGATCAATATCTGATCGCTGGAGTAGGACATTGACCATATCAGTATCACCTACCTGAGCTGCATATGCTAGTGCTGTGCATTGATTTAGGTCACCAGCATTTGGATTCACATTTTTTGAGTCCAGAAGAAGTTTTAAAACCTCAAGGTGGCCATAGGCAGCAGCATATGTCAGTGGTGGCTTTGTAGTGCTGATATTGGGATCTATGCTCTCATGTTTCAGGAGAATTTTAACAATATCAAGGTGACCATTTATAGCTGCATAGGATAGTGGTGTGTGCTGATCTTTGTCACTTCTAGTGAAAGTCATATCTTTCCACTGGAGAGCTGGTTCGAAAATCTGGAAGTGATCATTCTCTGCCACACATGAGAGTGGTGTCTGCTGCTGTTTATCACTTCTAGTAAAAGTCATATCCTCACATTGGAGAAGCAGTTTGACAATCTCGAGGTGACCATTCTCTGTGGCATATGAGAGTGGTGTACGCTCAGCTTTATCTTGAACAGTGGTGTCTATATCTGGCTGCTGAAGAAGAAGCTTGACAATCTCCATATGGCCTTGCTGAACAGCAAATAGAAGTGGATTGCCAGGGTTTGTATTTATGGAGCTGGAATTTATATCCTCTCTAGAGAGAAGAAGCTGGACCACATTAATGTGGCCATTGTGACATGCATATGCAAGCGGTGTCAAACCATGTTTGCCCAAGTCATGAGCATATGTAGCATCTTTCAACAACATCATTTCCAATGTTTGATATAACCCAAGCTGCATGAGGATATGTGACTTTCCTGTTCTCAATTCTTCAAAGAAGAATGAGCCATAATTCACCACATATGGAATATTTGTTTTCTTCTCAAAAAACTTGAGTATATGCTGGAATACAGTTGCTTCATCATGCTGAGCATGTTTTCCCCAATGACAAACAGCATATCTGTACAGGGCATATAGCTCCCTGGTGGCTGGAGTGATGTAATCTGAGTTGAAAGCATCAAAAGACATGTATGTGAGGCATGTAATTGCCATCAAGGACTGAATGTTGGGAAACAGTTGATGCTGCTTCAGTTGAAAGTACTCATGTGTTGTATAGTCTAAATGACTTGATTAACATATTGTTACCAATACAAAATGTTATGACTTACGAACAAGTTGGACAATTGGTTCATAATGAGAGGACTTCTTTCTGATGATAACCAAGCCAGCACATATACTAGTCAATATCTCTAGATCTACAACAGCATCAAAATCCATATCTGTCATATCCTCAGAGATAGCAACAGCATATTGAAGTGCCTTGACACTCAGTGGCTCCTGTGCATAAGCAAGCCAGTAGAAAACTTGAAGTGCAAGTTTGTCTTCTGCTTCCCCTTGAGCACTGATACGAGTCATGGCAGCATCATATGAGTCCATTATTCCTTTGGGCAGTGAGCTCAATGCTGTGCGCATGGCCCTGCGATTTAGTTGACTAGCCAGTGAATCCAAGTGTAGTTGAGCCTGGAGAAACCTGCAATGATAGTTAGTCTAACATCAAGCTCAATCAATTTTGACTTACATTCCAGCTGCTTTCAGAATAACCTGGTCAACAATCTCTGCTTCCAGTGTTGCATCACCCTTTACGAGTCTTTTCAGCTTGACATCAGTGATGATTCTTCCTTTGATATATGTTTGGAGATCTTCTTCATGAGCCTCAATATGAATCCTCAGCTCATTATTGAATGCCTGTGATATTGAAAGAATATCTCTAGAGGTGATCAAGACCTGGATGCAGTCAGACAATGACCGAAGTCCTTGCTCCAAAGGATTTGAAAGAAATAATTCTCGAGCTTGGTTGTCCTCTGAGCACTCATCTAGTGCATCTATAATAATATAAACATGTGAGTACAACAAGGCTTCTGTGTGCAGTGCAGTGATGAGTTCTTGAATGGTGGGAAAGGCTTCTTGTGACAGACAGCTCTTGTGTAATTCCAAGAGATGGTCAGATATTGTGGGTTGATGCTGAACAAGTTGTTTCAGCATACTTCCCAGCAGCTGTGTTGGAGTCTGGTCACTCTGGCGAGTGTAGTCACAATATATATATAGGACTGCTTCATTTGGCCCTGAACTTGTTCTCAGATGATTGATGATGATGGACCTTTGCAAGATTAAGCAGGCAAGAAAGATTGGACTTTACACTCACGATAGAATTGTTTTACCAGCACCAGCTATAAGTCATGATAGCAGTGAGCACTTGGTCCAAAATATGCTTCATTTCACTGACGTATTCCTGGGCACCACAAGAACGATGTCTTCCCATCCTTCCAGTCCACAAATTCCTGTTTCTTTAGGAACCAGTCACCAGTACCAGAAGCATGCTTTGCAAATGTCTCCATCTGTGTGGCTTGAAAATCAAGGTTTGAAATCCAGTCCAGAAATTTGTTCCCTTTTTCAACTACAAGGCATTGAGGATCATTTACAGCAGCATACCAAAGCAAAGCTCACTTCTCTTGGTATCTATGAGCTCACAGGTCAGCTAACATCAAATTCAGTGGTTTGTTATTCACCAACAGCATGCTCAATGAGATTGTCTACTCCTTGACGTACGGCAGGATCAGCATCAAATCTGATGTTGTTGTGAGAGAGGACAGATCCTTCCACATTTCCTGAGGAAAAATAATCAGCTGATTATCATGTGGAAAGAGAAATCATACCAGCAATATGATCAGCATGGAAATGTACTGAGGATCCACTTGCATAAGTACTCAGATTGACATTGGAGCTTAATACAGTACTTGAATCTATGTCTCTGGCAGAAATTGTTAGGCTGTAAAAACATATCAGCATGTAGAAGACATTGTTCAAAATGATTTACCTTTGTGGTTCCAGATGAGCAGGGCTGAGCATGGCTTCAATACTAGTGATAGCGGATAGAATATCGTGCTCTTGATCAAAGGAAAAGGGCCATTCTGGTTGTTCCGTGTCAAGATTCATTGCTATACCAGAGATTATCTTGGTCAGTCTCTGCAAGACATCATCGTTGGTGATCTGAGCACCCATGAACCGCATGATGGTTTGCAGGGATGTCAAGCGGCTGAAGAAAGCAACCTGAGTGTTGCTCAGGTCCAGTTTTAGAGCATAAGAGGTGATTTGGTCTAGTGATTTGAGTAATGCTGCTTGGGGGCCCATGATGGGGGGTGGCAAGGTATACTGATCGAGTATGCTGTGCACAGAACATTCTGAACAGCTGGTATTTTCCTAGGCTGTCATGCCTATTTTAGGCTCACAATACTGTCATCAGCGAGAAAGATTCGGCCGCAAGATTTTGCCGGACATTAGCAATGGAATTCCTTTTTCGTAGGCTGAACGGCACGTTATCGCCACAACCTTCATCAGCCTCCATCTCGCTATCATTTTCCCGACATTTCCAGATATCTAGGTGACCACTGGTGGTACCTTTTATAGTCACATGGTGGTCAAAGGCTTGACCACCTGTGGTCAGAACCTTCACCACCAGTGGGATATAGGCTATGAGGTGCCAGTTCTGGTAGACAGAATACCATAGGCATTGTTTGAAATTCAGTGGATTGCAATATCAGTCAATGAAAGCTAATAAAGTGCTGAGGTTAGAATCAACCTTGGTACATCAGCCCAGGTCGAAGTTAACCTCGGACTCCTGGGCAACAGCAGGTTAATCTGAAATGAGGCTGGGGTAACCGTCCCTATTGAAGGCCAGGACTGACCTGGTAGAGAGCTAATCTCAGTCCCATGATTAGCAGGGGCGGTTGAATCTAACCCCAAGCCATTTGGTATAGTGTCCGGAAGTTCAAAATAACCTTTGACAGCAGGGCCAGGTTAGATAGAACCCTGTTCATCAAAACAAAGATCAAAAAGAGCACCAGGGGGATTCGAACACAGTATGGTAAAACAGGCCAACACTGGTGTGCTACCACTGAACAATGGAGGCTGTGTCTGCTAATGGTACTGCATAGCCTCGTTACCAGGACCCTTGTCGTCATGAGGGGCATGTTACAGGTCTAAGGCATGGGCTTCTCTCTCCTCTACTTCGGATGCTGCTGGCCAGGACAAAACTGAGGCTCAGGACTCAGACAAGGAAGCAGAACAATATAATGCTGAATCCTTCGAAGGGACAATCCGTCGCATCTTGGACCGACGGTGATTTTAAGTGGCGGAAATTTGAGGAGGACAAATGTCCCAGTTTCTGCTGTTGCTGTGGCGCAAGGGCAGGGGAGTGTTGAGAATTCAGGGGTGGCTGGGTATGGATTCAGTGCATCATTTTTTTCTTCTCCTCCCTTTTGTTCTACCTCCTTGTTCTCTTTTCTTTTGTTTTTCTGCTCCTTTTGCTTTGTCACTGACTCATTTATCAGGTCTAATGCGCTCCTCTTCCAGGACTTCGATACCTTGGAAGACCATCCTCAAAGAAAACGAAGAAGAAGAGAGCGTCTTTTAACAGACATCCACACGCCACCCCGGAGTCATCGGCGGTGGATACAGTCCGGTCGTCGGATCATTCCCTAGTTCTGTTGTGGGATCTTTGTACAGTGCTTCAGCTTCAGCTTCATCTTCACCATACGGCGCTTCAGTGTCATTATTCATGTCCCCCATGAATGCCTATACCGCCTCCTTCCAGTCTTCCTCGAGCACAGAATCGATGATGGCGCTGGTGGTGAATCTTCTTCCAACTTTTACAAAGATTCCATTTCGTCCGATCATTCGGAGCGAGCTTGCTCCTGCCGATTCGGGGAAGCTTCTGGAGCTCGAATCGGAGCTTGTACGCATCGCGGAGCCGGACCGGGATGCGTTTATGGGATATGCATTTTTGTGTGTTGGTTGAGTTTGGAGGGTTAGGGGAGTTGTTGGACGGGGTTAGTGAGTGTGACTTGGAGGAGCAATGTGGCTAATGAAGGGGGTAACTGAGCTAATGAGGTAGAGGCCAAAAAACACGTTTACGTGAATTATACCATTGTTTTTATATTTGTTTCTCATATTGCTTTGACTTGTTTGATTAAGTAGGATTGTTTAGATACTGAATGTTTCATTGTTAAGATTCACAATTCAAATACATGCTTCCGTTTAAATTAATATACTATGTAGTCCAACCCAGTTAATTGTTTGTGGCATGCTTCTGAAGAAGCTTGGCTATCTTTAAATAGTTTTCATGGGGTACCCACCATCTGGGTGGTTTATCTGTATCAATTGAGATAGCAATAGAAAGGGCATTGTCAATAAATAGTTGATTGGAATATTTGATCAGGAGCTGGACAACATCAAATTGACCCTCTTCCGCAGCATATATCAGTGGAGTTTGGTGGTATTCATCAGGAAGATTAGGGTCAACACCCTTCTCTTCTACTAGCAGTTTGACAATGTCAACATGACCTCCACTTGCTGCATAAAACAGTGGTGTCCAGTGGTATCTATCGCAAGCATTGAAATCAACATGTTTTTGGTCAAGAAGAAATTTGACAATGTCAAGACTGCCTTCTTCAGCTGCATAGGACAGTGGTGTGCACCCATCTACATCACAAGACTCAGGATTGACATCATCTCTTTGGAGGAGAAGTTTGACAATATCTGAATGACCCTGTTGAGCAGCATAGGCCAGTGGCGTTTTCTGGTCCTGGCCACTAGCATCTGGATTAACATTGTCATACTGAAGAAGAAGCTTAACAATGTCAATATGACCCCACTCAGCAGCATACGATAGTGGTGTTCTCTGCTCATGATCAGTAGGTGAAAGATGTATATCTGGTTCCTGAATAAGGATCTTGGCGATGTTGAAATGACCATTCCTTGCAGCATATCCCAGGGAAGTAATTTGATGTTTATCACTGGCATTAACATTTATGTTCTTCTGTGCAAGAAGGAGCTGGACAACATCAAGATGACCATAAGCAGCAGCGAATGTGAGTGGTGGCTCCTTTGTACTAGCATTGGGATCAATATCTGGCCGCTGGAGGAGGACATTGACCATATCAGTATCACCTTCCTGAGCTGCATATGCTAGTGCTGTACACTGATATAGGTCACAAGCATTGGGATTCACATTTGTTGAGCCAAGAAGAAGCTTCAAAATCTCAAGGTGGCCATAGGCAGCAGCATATGTCAATGGTGGCCTTTTAGTGCTGATATTGGGATCTATATTTTCTGATTCCAGGAGAATTTTGATGATATCGAGGTGACCGTTCTCCACAGCACAGAATAGTGGTGTCCGCTGAGTTTCATCTTGAACTGTAGTGTCTATATCTGGATGCTGAAGGAGCAGCTTGACAATAGCCATATGGCCTTGGAAAGCAGCAAGTGAAAGTGGATTGCCACATTTTGTATTTATGGAGCTGGAATTGATATCCTCTCTAGAGAGCAGAAGCTGGACTACATTAGTCTCTGGATGTTATCAAGAGGTGGACATGATCAGGTAGTGACCAAAGCCCTTGACGATTGGTTGGAAAGAATAGTTCCTGTGCTTGGTTCTCCTCTGAGCATTCATCCAGGGCATCCACAATGATGTAGACATGCTCATGGAATGATGTTTCAGTTTGTAGAGCAGTGAAGAGTTCAGCCACACCAGGGAAGGTCTTCTGAGATAAATGATTGTTGTGTAAGATGACTAAATGATCAGATATAGAGGGACAATGCTGAACAAGTTGCTTCAGCATGCTCCCCAGCAATTGTGTTGAAGTCTGATCACTTTGATGGGTGTAGTCACAGTATATATACAGGACTACTGGAGCTGGACTTGAAAGCGACCTCAAGCAGTCAATGATGATAGAACTTGCAAGCATTAGCTAGCCAGGAACATTAGGGATATGTAAACTTACGAGAGAATGGTCTTGCCAGCACCAGCTGGAGTATCATCAGCCATAAGTACAGAATGTATATATCTAGTTTCACTCACGTATCCCTGGACACCACAAAAACTTTGTTTTCCCATCTCTCCAGTCAACAAATTCTGGTCTCTTGAAAAACCAGTCACCAGTTCCAAGAGCATGTTTTGCATATGTTTCCATTTGAGTAGCTTGAAAATCAAGCTTGGATATCCAATCCAGAAATGCTTTGCGTTTTTCAACTGAAAGCATATTCAGTATCTCCACAAGTAGAATCAGAAATATAGGAACGTGGCTTACGTGTATCAGCATCTTTTCATATTGAGGTTCCAGATTAGTTGATGCAAATAAATTGTGATTAGTGGAATATTCACCAATGGCACGCTCTCGAAGATCATCTACTATTTGGCGTACAGCAGGATCTGCATTCATTATAGTATTGTTGGAGAGTATTGAGCCTCCCACGCTGCCTGAATTATAGTTAGTTCTAAGCTGTAAGCCTCAAAGAAACATCATACCAGTATGAATATCATGAGCATTGATCTGCATAGATGATCCATGTGCATAGATGCTTGACCTAGCATGGAGTGGTGCAGGTGCTGAAAGACTTCAGCTAAAGACCTTAGAGACAAAAAAATACAACCCACCTGGATTCACATTTCCAGCAGAAATCTGAACACTGTGAAAGGGGATTAATGTGGTCCAGGTCATAGCCAAACATTATTTACCTTGAAGGTTGCTGTTGACCTGAGCCCAGCAAAGATTCAATATGATTGAGTGCTGAGATAATGTCCTGCTCATCATTTGAAGAGAAAGGCCAGGTAGGTTCGGCACCATTGATATTGACTGCTGCAGTGGATATGGTGGTGCTCAGTTCTCGGACCACCGTATCTTCATGGCTGATCCGAGAACCCATGAAACGGATCACGGTTTGGAGAGAAGAAAGTCGGCTGAAGACGCCCATCTGAGTTGAATTTAGTTCAGCTCTGGCCTGGGTGACATAGCCAATGATCTTGTCCAGAGATTCTAGAAGGGCGGTATGGCTCATGGTGGAGGAAGGCAGCAAGCAAATGCTGTGCGTGGACAAAGAAGCTTGTTCAAGAAAGCTGTCAAGGTTTATTTTGAGCTCATGACTCGCCACGAGGCCAAGAGCTGTCAGACTGTACTTAAATTGAATCAATCAATGAACACGACTGGTCACAATGGTGTGACAGTTCAAAGAGCTGTGGACAGTTGACGATGGCTTGAAGGTACCTTGAAATTCTGTTCTGAGAACTGAGTCGCGTCTAAAATAAGCTGCAAGGCCGGCGAGCGGCAGGGCCCGCTACTGAGGCTTCGCCGAGCTCCGAGATGTACATATCCGGGATTTTGTCACGCATTGTCAACATGAACAGCAAAATACATGCTGATAGAAACAACAAGAGCTAAACTAGACCGACAGCCAGCCGTCCCTGAGCTGCTCGGCCTCGACTTTCCCTCACAGCTCCGGCAGATGCCGGCAACAGGTTCATCTCTGTGCACAACAAGGATGCTGACTGAAGAGTATGATGAAAAGCTTTGTGACCCTAGAAGGTTCGAGCCGAGTTCGAGCATTGACTAACGGAAAGCGGAGCTCCGGCGACAAATCGTCGGCGTTTGCATCAGGTGATTGAGCCAAATACAACCCTCGAGTAGATCACTGCCACTGCAACACTGCCACAACGTCACGTTCTTATTTGTGCATGTTAGAAAAAGTGAGTTTTGAGGCATCGTTTTGCAAACCCGTACTAAACAAGTTTAGTAGCGGGCATTAAGAAGATGGAGGCTTCGATCTCGTGACATCGGGAACCGGAACACGTAATTGCCGGCCCCGAGACAACGTTTCTTGATCACGACGACATTGGAGCTTCAAATCTAGGGTCCCAAGACCAGGCCAAAGTTGGGCCAAAGAGCCTCACTACCATGATTCTCTATTCCACATATTTGGTGCGCAGAAAGCCTTCGTATTTTGGCCTCGAAAACGTCGCTTATCCAGCGGCTAGCATCGTCAACCGTACAAGCAAATGAAACCGGCCATTTGTGAGCTCGCCTCCTTCGAATTTCGTGTCGTTTCGCTCACCTCAAAAAAGGACAGATTTCTTTTTGTTGGCTTCCTTGCGCTGCATTTTTCTGCTGCGTCCCATCGTGTAATGACCGTCGTATGGCCACCATATGCTGTCTGGAATTTTCTCAATAAGGACGGTCTGTGAAAACGAGAGACCCATCTGCATTCCTCCTTGATGCGGAGCTAAACCCTGTAGGTGGCGAGGGTGGAGTTTGATGATTTGGGGTTTGGGGTTTGGGTGAGCTTCTTTTCTTTATGAGGCTTTCATTTCTTCTTGTTCTTCGGATGTTTTCTCTTTCTGGATCTCTTTTGGGCTGGGCTTTGGATTGGAAGACTGGGTGACGGTCGACTGGCTTCGCTTCGCTTCGTTTTGTGATAGACCGATATTGAACTCGCTAATGCTCGTTCACAGCACCCAAGGGGAGATCTACACGAACCAGAGAGGCTTTACGACGCCTATGGAGATGTGGGTTAGGGCTTTGGGTGAGTTTGTTTTTCTTGTTTTTCGCCTTCCTTGTCGTTTTCGTTTTCGTTTTCACTTTTTTCTTCCTTCATTCTTGACGAAACTTCCTTGTTCTTTGTCCACGAATGAACATCTCTTCTTTCTACATGAAACGTCATTCCATTCCATCCTCTTCTCCCTTTGTTGGTTATTCACCAACGGAAGCATGTCTTTTCTTTTCTTTCGTACATCCTCTTTCCCTTCGACCATCGACTAACGTTGCTCAGACCCCCCTCGAGCGTGGCAAATGTATCGGCGACGTGCTCTCATTTGGCATTCCTCGACTCCCTCAATTCTTCTTCAACTTCCTCAGCTTCGGCTTCTGATTCTTCTCCGTTTCATCACCTTGGGGCGTGTGCGGCAGATTCATCAGGTTAGGGAGGGGAGTGAGAGGGATTCCGATGTCGGGACTCGGACTGGCGAGAGGAGTGGGGAGAGAGAGAATAGGACAGTTTTGACCTGACGCAGACGATTCGCTTTGTCCTCGCAGGAGCACCCTTCGTATTTCCACCAAAGATTATCTTTTTCTGGTTCGTGTTACAGCTTTTCGTGTTTTTTCAATCGCTATAGCCTGTTTCTCGTAAAGTAGTATTTTGTTGTATCATGTACGATATCAGAAATACGAATGTAGCCATTATTGTCCTTCAAACTGCAAACTTGGCCGCCGAAATCCAGCACAAGACAAGCGTAAGACACTTCTTCCCTGTTATCATAGCAAGACGGAAGACCTCGAGCCACAGATCTTCGTCCAGTCTTCCGTCTGGTTGAGCTGGAGGCTGAAGGGAATAGAGCGTCGGTGGAGAGACATGAGAATATAAGATTGCTGCTGTCCTCGACGAGACCTAGTTTTCGGTAGCAGCGAGCCACTGTATTCCATCAGAGCTCTGCACGTTGGCCCAGGTTGTCCATAAACGTACCGATTCGACGCTCTACGGGTCTTGGGACCATATTTCCTCGGATTACATTGACGACTTCTCTCGTCCTTGCTGTCTTTCCCGACCGTCTTGCTCTGGGTCGTCTGTCTGTCTTTCAGTCGCAAGAGCAGACTGGGAGGACCAAAATGCCGTCTAAATGTTGCTTAGGACGGTAATTCTAGATATCGCATGAGCTCGAGGTCAGAATTCTAACGAAGGTTGACTACCTTAGCAATTGGTGAACTAGAATCCACGATAGCAGCTGCCAGCGAAATGGATCAAGAGACCTTCGGGCATCGAATTCGCTACAAGCTGGGATAGAGTCAGCTAATTCTGCGACGAGAACAAACCAGTGGACGCACCGTTAGACCTCCCTGGATCCCCAATTGCATTCGAGAAAACCTGTATAGCGATCTGTGAGGCATTGATTGGGCGGTGATGATGGTATTGCACGATTCATTCAATCTGGAGCTGCATCACATTGAGGACCCAAAATGAATCTGAATGACGTCGAATTTGTGCGCTGGCTCCCAAGAGCTTGTCATCGAGGACAATGAACACAATATTTAGCTCGGTTTGCTCGAGATTAGAAACCAGCTCACCATGGACGCGTCACGACAGAGGTCTCCTGATGGAATACAATGATCATCGACACCCGACAATCATTAGGTTTCTCTGCAGGACATTGAGTACAGCCTCGAGACAAACGACAGAGAAGGTGCTCCGAAAAATCCCGTCAAAGTCAAGTCCCTCCGAAAGCGAATTTGAAAGGCTCGAGAAAGGAATATGCAAAGAATATGGGCCTAAGAGCGGTATAATCCACTGGATGACGCTGGGGTCGTAGCTGGAAGGTTTTCGAGAGGTTTGACGCGGTCTGTGGTGATTATAGATGCCCAAGCCTCAAGGTCTGCAAACCCAGCTGGGGTGCCGACTTGACGAGGCAAAGCCATCATGAATAACGTCCCAGGATAATTTCTGCCGTGATTGGTGCCTCGCAGGAGAGAGCTATTTCATGTCGATGTGGTAAGAGGCAAGATATCGCGTAGCGGGGTTTGAAATCAACCTTGGACCAAAACCGTCCATCGCCATCACAAACGACGACGACTTACTTTCATTTATCGCTGCCTGACAATGAATTCTTCTTGTCTACCGTGAGCTCGAACGACTTCTCTCCTCCAAAAATGCTGGGCTTCCTATATCATGACCGACCTTTGTAGCTGGCCCAGGCTGGGACAAGGCTGCGTCCGCTTTTACTGGACAATACGGGCCGAAGACTGGGACATTGGTGAGCTATATCTCGATTACATGACCAGAGATTAACCAGGTTTCAGCATTTTGCTCCTTTATGCTCGCTCCTGCTCGCATTTTCTCGGACAGCGCAGTTCTGCTTGTCCAACCAGGACCAATTGAGCGCTGTCTCCCGTGTCTTCTCTTGCCTTTCGCCTCCTCATCGATGCAAAATGATATATATTCCTGCCAATTCAACCTGCCAAGCCGCTGAACAGCGCTAGACAACCGATCCGACGAACAAGGCATTGGCTGAGGCGGAGAGTTATCGTACGTTGGAAAAGCAATCACCAAGCCAATGTCATCCTCTCTCCCATATTCAGGTAGTATCCAGGTCGAGCTAACGATAACGTGGCTCGAGCGTCGAGCGCTAGCATCCAACAACTGGTGTCATTGACGACCTCTTCTGGGATTTCTTGCGACACCACTTATTCCAACCCCAATACGAATTCCTTCTATTCCTTCCGCGACTTCAGAAATGACTTCCGAGGGTCGCATGACGCCGCCGGTCGAGACGTGGTGCTCCAATTTGGACCTGCGGTGGTCAATTCTGGTCAATTCTGGTCGTGGAGCGAGGAGGAGGAAGGAAAACAAGAGTTTGTGGTGACGACGACTGCGGCTAAAGAGAGCAAGGACAGACGAAGGGGAGCGAGAAAAGTCTGGCCAAGACGACGGAAAAGGGACAGACAAAGACGGACGAGAAGGCGCAAACGAAGGGAGCACGCTAGACTGCACTGATTCAATCCGAGGTGCGTCTTTTCCGATTCTGATACGGTGTTGGATTTTTGGTTTCTTTTCGTGAGGTGATGTGGACTTTTGATTGTGTCGCGGTCAGGCTGACGTTTGGCGCTCCTCCTTCTTTCATCGAGCTTGATATGTTTCGTTTGGTTACGTTGCTTTCTTCGTCAACGTTTTGCTTAGTCTTTGTTAACATCTTCATTGTTTCTTTCGCTCTTGGTTTCGACCTGTCCTCTGTGTCTTGATTCCATCACCTTCTTGGTTTCCTCTTGTTTCTCTCTTTGTTTCGTCCTGTTTCTCTCCTTCCTTCCTCCCTCTTCATCTTCACTCTCTCTCGCTTCTGTCGTATCCCGCTAACCCCTAACCCAGATGTCTCCTCGAAGGCCAAGACATGGGTCTGTGCGTCGAGTGGGGGGTCGTGGCAGCGCATTTGGGGTCCGCTTTACGAGGTCAATTGAGCTTTCTTGTTTCGGTTCAGCTTTCTCCGAGTCGTTCTTCTACAAAGGTCTAACGGATTTCCAGGTCACGAGTCTACAGCTTCCTATGGCCGCACCACAGCCCTATGGAACAGGTACCTTCCCATGCGACGGTGACAGGTTGATCGCTGGGGAGGGTGTTGTTTACTGGGGCGGCGAATTTTTGGAGGTGAGTTGGATTAAGGGTTTACATTCTCTTCTTTATTTCCTTCGGTTCCTTTCCTCTTTTTTTCTCCTTTGAAATCCTTGTCTTATTCAACGTCGACGCTTCGCGTTTCATTTCATTTTGGGGCGGATTTCCTTCGCATTTTGGTCACATTTCCTTCAGAATCTTGAGTCCGTGGGGGTTTTGGGATTTTTTCCTTGAGGGTATCGTTGAGTTTCATTTGGCTTCGTTGGGTTTCGTTAGCGTCTCTTTCTTTGACTCTCGCGGGCCCCCTTTGGTCTTTGGTCTCGTTTCCTTTGCAATCTTTGGCGCTTCGCCTTTGTTTGAGACTGGTTTACCTCGCCCTTGTTCGAGACTTATTTGGTTGGCCTTTGTCATTTTGGGAGCTTCATTTTCGTCTTTTTGGGCACTTCGTTTCATTTCATTTCATTTTGTATTGTTTGCTTTTTCGGCCCTTCCTTCGCGCTGTGGTTTTGGTCGCATTTACCTCGCAATCTTCCTCTCTTGTTGGCCATTGTCGTCGGTGCTGTTAGTGGGCTTTTTGGTGTTTCGTTTCCTTCCCTCACAATCTTTGGCTCTGTTCAGTGTTCAGTGTCACGCTTTATGTGGCGCTGACCGCGGTGGATAGACACCTCTTTGGTCAGATGTTCGGAGGGGTTTTGGGACGGCTCGGACTTCTGTCTGTGATCTGATAACCAGGAAAGAACTTGATGGACTATGGTGTGATCAATGTACACTGTAGATTGCAAGGGATAATAAAGGTAGTAATAATATAGGAAATGCTGATATAGAAGAAGGTATGCAGGGAACTGGGGAACTGGCCGGGGAACTGAGGAACTAAGCTCAAATCTTGGGGCTTTTATACCCGCTGTGGCTGTAACTATGACCTAATGGACGTGCGTCCTTTTGTACCTGGACGCGTGTCCAACTGCTTCTTTTCCGCAGCGCTCATATATCTCAAAGCTTCTTTTCCAGCGCCCATATATCAAGCAGTGCCTCCAGGTCCAGATCAGACCCTGATCATCATGGAAGCATCTTCTCTAATAGTTGCTTCCGCGCTCAGCCACTGCTGAAGCGCTACATCAGTCTTTATTTCCTTACTCGTTTCCTTTTGCTCACTCTGTTTCTCTTTCCTGTTTCACTCTCCTTGACCCTCATTTGCTCGCTGACATTTAGTATTCATCCAGCATCGCCTCCATCGTTGTGGATATAGTTTTGGTGCCTGCGATGCAGGAGGATAGTATGAGGTGGGGAGTGAGGGGGTTGATGGTTTCTTCTCTTGATTTCTTTGTTGTATCTGATTCGAAAAATCTCATCTCATTTGCTCATTATTATGACATTGTTCGATTGGTCGAGGTTGTGCAATCATTCTGTTTGGCTTCTTTTGATGGATTTCTTTTCATTCACTGCGTTTCCGCTCGGTCTATTTGGAGTTGGAGCAGGTGTAAATATGTTGCGAATAGGTATGAACAGCCGCCTGTTCTCATGTATTCCGACATCAAACCTGTGACATGTTTGAGGGTCGCATAGTTGAGTACACATTTCGAACAGCTCTTGAACAGGTGAGTGAACAGGTGTCTGATAAAAGTGTACATGAGCTCCCAAGGCTTCAACTTTGACCCTGGAGAGTCCGTTCAAAGCCTAAAGCAGGTTTCAGACCTCAAGTTACCTGACCGCTGAAATCAGACCAGTGGGATAGAGGCCAACCATGCTGGTGGCAGATACGAGACCCCTCTGTATGTGAAGGGTGGAGGACACTGAGTGGCATTTAAGGGTCGACAGCTGAAGACAATTTCAGCATACCCTGTGACCAATGCAAGCGCTGGTAAGTCAAAGTCAAATACTGGCGGTCACGCAAGTATTGGTATGTACCGCGAGACATTGTCGCCTCAACACACTCTCTACCTTGGATGCAATGTCCGTGCTTCAGGCTTACAGGAAATATGGGATGGGAATTTAAACATAAAGATGAATATATTCACCATACAACAAATATATTTTTCATCTGTACAACAAAGAACAAATTGCACAATGATCAATAATGTGGTGACAACAATAGAAAGATAAAACACACAGGAAACAAGGGACCCAGTGCTTTCTGCAAGAAGAATCTATAAAACCCATGTCACATAGTAAAAGAGCTGACTCTTATGTTAATAAGAGCCACCGCAATGTCAGAAGAGGCTTACCGGAATTCATAATTGAGGCCATTAATGATGGCAAAATGATGGCACTGATCATGAAGAAGTGGTCTCTGGCGAATGAAGACCTGGATCTACATGAGGACTGTTGGGGCAGGCATGAAGATGAATAGACCTTGGCAACGAGATGTATCCTTGGGTAGAGGCATTCTCAAAAGAATATTGATGATACTCAAGCCAAATGACAACATTCCTATGAACTAGTCAACCGGATCCAATCGCCCAAGGAGCAGAATTGACACACCATTTATATGAGAATTCAACTCTGTAGACCCCACCTTCCCTGAATCTCAGAGCCCAATCATCTCCTTAAGGTTTGTGGTATCAGTCATCAAGGGATGGGATTCTCCATTGGCAAGGGCATACAGGAAGAACAATAAGCAGGGATGCTACAACGGCAACAGAGGCTCATCAAAAACCCCAAATGCAGCTTGTAGTAGTAGTAGCCTTGTACAGCAGCTCCCTAGCGGTCTGATTTCCCTGTCTATCAAGAAAGAGCCTTGTCGATCAAAAAATCTTGGTCTGCAGAACATGATCAGAGGTGTGGCGAGGAATGCAAAGTTGAAAGGGATCTGCTGACTGAATTAGGGATCATACTGAGCGCATTCAAGACAAAAAGGCGTTAGCAAAAGGCAACGCTGGTACAGGTGGACAAACCATGATGAATATGTTTAGAGAATTTGGCGGGTTGAGAGCTGTGAGATGGTGTCGAGCGTTAAGGGCGTTGACGACAATGACATAGGAGCGAAATTAGTCCTGTTCTTACCAGGGTGGAAAACAGCAGTAATGATGTTACATAATGTCGGAGTTTGAACTAGCTGCTCATCGTCTCCTGGGCTATCGACTGGCTTTACAACGCGAATTCTGGCGATTTTAGAGGATAAAGCAATGTATTATGTAGTATAGCATGTCCTAGTCAAAAAATCTCTGGAGATATATGGGATGCAAGGTCATAATGGCACAAATGGGCTATCATAAGGTATCCGATTTTTACAGAGGTACTATGACATCCGACGAGGCTGAAAAGCGACATAGAATGAGGCAATGATATGATATATTGAAATATGGGGGAAATATTAGTAAAGGGCTTGGGTTTTGCTGAAATGCACGGTGGGGGAACAAAGTGACTGGGACCACGGTTGCTGACGTCCGCTGCAGTGCCAAAGGCCAGCGGTGAGGGGCGGAACATCGTTTGGAATATCACAGGGCATGGAATATCGATGTTTTGACCGGCCGTGGGTCTTGGTCTGCTTGGAAAATGCTTCTGGGGTCAGGCCAGCAAAAAGGGTTACAACGACGCACCGGGGCTCTAGGCTCAATTCCACTGATAGATATGACCTCCAGACCCTATGCGACACCATTCCTTCACCATTCCTTCCCAACAAAGCAATATATTCCGGCGGGGAAGGCTGGGCTGGAACCACGCCTAAATTCTATCTCGGTCAATATTGGCGCTATAAGGATGGTGAAAAGAGGAATCCTGATCTATAGAACACGCACTTGAGATCTGGATAGAAACCAGCCTCCCAACCAGGCGTTCGGGTGGTATTTCTTCAATAAAATGTATTATTTTCATTTTCAATCGGAATTTCAATTATTTGCACATGGAATGCCAAATTTAAAACTCCATCAAACCTTAATACCAGAAATACCTACCCGAACGCCTGGCACATTTCGTCGCGTGCCTTGTTTGGTTCCGCTGACCAAGGTTCATGTTGAAGTTTCCGCCAGCTCACAATTGGCTCCCAAATGCTCTTTTTGAGCGCGCAGAAATATACCAGTGCTATTTTACCCATAGATTCTCATTTTCTACAAAAAAAAAAACTGTTGTATAGGCCATAATTTCCGAAAATCTGAAAAATTATTGTGTCAAATTTGTATGCTGTTTGCCCTAGGCTTCAAATAGGATAGGGATTCAGCATCAGAAAAGGAACTTTAGAAACAAAGAAGGATTATGCGCTATTATACGGCTTGAGGCCAGCATTGCTTCTCTACGCTCAGTGTTAGTCAGCGGAACCAAACAAGACACGCGACGAAATGTGCCAGGTGTTCGGGTAGGTATTTCTTAGTCTCCCTAGTCAGCCTCTAGTATTAGAAGAAAGATAGTCGTTTCTACTAATATAGAGTCTGATTTGAAACACGCCCATCAAACCGTAGTTCGGGGTTCGTGTCACGTGCAGGATTTTGAGACACTTCAGATCTTTGATGAGCTCTTCCATGGCCAAAATCACAACACAGGGCAACTTTTTCAATGCTTTATGATGATTTGGTCTACTAAATCAAGACATAAACACGTCCAGCCAAGTGGAATTCAGCTGCAATATGATCAAATGCTGACGAATCACATCCCGATTAGGTCGAAGGTCGAACTACGGCTTGATGGGCGTGTTTCATAACAGACTAGGTATTTCTGGTATTAAGGTTTGATGGAGTTTTAAATTTGGCATTCCGTGTGCAAATAATTGAAATTCCGATTGAAAATGAAAATAATACATTTTATTGAAGAAATACCACCCGAACGCCTGGTTGGGAGGCTAGATAGAAACGAGAAGCAAATAAGGCGAGGACGTAGTCTCCTAAATCATCCTCTAGTATTTCTAGCAAGACAGTCGTTGCTATCAATATAGAGTCTGATTCTTGACACGCCCATCAAACCGTAGTTCAACATTCGGGTCACGTGTTGATTTGCGCGATACTTCAACTCGTCGTTGTGGTTGTTTCTAGACACATACAAAGCGAGGAATTGTTCTGGATATCATCCTTGCTCTGTTTCCGGCGCAAGACTCTTCCAGACGCGTCGCAAACGCGACTAGGATCCGGAGGTATGCCCAAATGCGGGTCAAATTCCGTCAAATGCTTATAAATTTATTTCCTAATCGGTCAAATGTTGAACTACGGCTTGATGGGCGTGTTTACAAACAGACTAGCGAGGACGGAGAGCTATATCATGAAGGACAAAAACCCTGGAACGCATGTGACCTTTGAAACTCCGATATTATGTAACATCTTTTACTGACGTTTTTGATCGGGGCAAAAAACAGTCCACATGTCAGTACATCTTTGATCATAACGCATGTAGTCTGCCTAGGAGAGGCTAGAGCGAAATGGCATAAGGGAGAAATGGTTGCCAGCGAAGCAGGTGGTCGGACACGTCACCGGGTGAGGCTGTGCTCTGCACGTGGATATCCCCGTTAGGTTCTCTGATCCGAGCCTCCTGAATTTCGCTCCCTCCCAACAAACGAGCCACTCACGTGGTCTCGTAATGTGACAGTGATGTGACCTGGTCTGATCTGTTCGCAGGCCGTGAACAGGTCCGGCCGAAACGCAGTGAATATTGTCCGACTTTTTGTTCTTTTCTTGTTTGCTCTCATCTCACACTGCAATCGTTGGCGCGTTTGTGGCGTGGTAAGTTTGGGAGAGGCATGGGACTTCCTTGTATTCTGTATGAGCAAAATGATAAAATCAAAGAAACTGGAGATGACCAAGATTCAAAAGAGCAGGGGGAAAGAAAATAAGCAACATTGTTGAATTCTTCGAAGACATCATCCGTTGTATCTTGGACCGACGTATCTTCGGAGACAGCAACAGCATGTTGGAGTGCCTTGGGAGTTAATGGTCCTTGTGCATAAGCAAGCCAGTAGAAACTCCAAGTGCAAGTTTGTTTTCTGCCTCCCCTTGAGCACTGATACATGCCATTGCAGCATCATATGAGTTCATGATCCATTTTGGGAGTGTGCTCAATGCTGTACGCAGTCCCTTGCAGTTAAGTTGGCTAGCAAGAGCATCCAGATGTAGATGAGCTTGAAGAAACCTAGCATGCTGATTAGTTTGGTACTAGATCCAAATAAATCAGACTTACATTCTGGCTGCCTTCAGAATAACTTGGTCAACAATCTCTGCTTCCAGTGACAAGTGTCATATCACCCTTTACAAGTCTTTTCAACTTGACATCAGTGATGATTCTTCCTTTGATATATGTTTGAAGATCATCTTGATGAGCCTTGATATAGATCCTTGGCTCATTATTAAATGCCTGTGATATTGAGACAATATCTCTGGAGGTGATCAAGATATGGACACGATCAGGTGGTGACCAAAGTCCTCAAGAATTGGTTGGAAAGAATAGCTCCCGTGTTTGATTATCCTCTGAACACTCATCCAGGGCATCCACAATGATGTAGACACACTCATGGAATGATGTTTCAGTTCACAGAGCAGTGAAGAGTTCAGTTACATCAGGAAAGGTCTTCTGAGATGTATGACTGTTGTGTAAGGCCAGTACATGATCAGATATAGAGGGATGATACTGAACAAGTTGCTTCAGCATACTGCCCAGCAGTTGTGTTGGGATTTGATCACTTTGATGGGTGTAGTCACAGTATATATACAGGACTGCTGGAGCTGGACCTGAAATTGACCTCAAATAATCAATGATGATAGACCTTTCAAGCATTAGCTAGCCAGGAATATTAGGGATATGTAAACTCACGAGAGAATGGTCTTGCCAGCACCGGCTGGAGTATTATTAGTTGTTCTAGGATATATATCTAGTTTCACTCATGTATTGTTAGAACTTAAACTTAAACTCTACTTCTCAGTGTCGTATGCGACGACGAACAACGGTAAGAAGTTGCACTGAGGTTCTTTTCGAGCAAGATTGTGGGTAGAGAAACGAGATTGAAAGACTAGAGAATACAACAATATTCTAACTACTTAAATACTCGTAAACATGAGACTACTGTTCGTTTTCCACAATGCAAAACATCCTACAACCATGCTTTAAGCAACCTGTTCCCATGCCTTCTTTATTAAGTGCCTTCAGGTTTCCATGCCTGTTTCCTGTTTCACTACAATGCGCTAGTTGTCTGTTCGCCATGTGTTATAGTGTCCAAATGCCTTGAGGCTTTAATCTCCGCACCTCATGTTGTCCTATGACCTTTGTGCTGGATCAAGCATGTTGTGCTTCTATTCCTTATCTTATCATCACATGTCTTTCCGATAATTGATCCTTTTGAATCAGTCTAAGTCCTCGTTATCTTGACATACGTCATTCGTTGCTGCTTTATGAACTAAGTCCAACAACGTTGGCTGTTTTGCTAACGTCTGAATGATGACAGAAACCTCGGGTTCTGACATGTATTCCTGGACACCACAAAAAATTTGTTTCCCCATCCCTCCAGTCAACAAATTCTGTTTCCTTGAAAAACCAGTCACCAGTTCTGGGAGCATGTTTTGCAAATGTTTCTATTTGGGTAGCTTGGAAATCAAGCTTTGAAATCCAATCCAGAAATTCTTTGCGTTTTTGAACTGAAAGCATATTAAGTATCTCCATAAGCAGAAACAGAAATATAGGAACAAGGCTTACGTGTATCAACATCTTTTTAGATCAAGGCTCCACATGAGTTCATGCAAATAAATTGTGATCAGTGAAATATTCACCAATGGCACGTCCCCGAAGATCATCTACTATCTGGCATACCGCAGGATCAGCATCAGATCTAATGTTATTGTTGGATAGAAATGATCCTTCAATGTTGCCTAAGGAACTATATTCATATTGAGAGCAGGAAAAGGAAGATCATACCAGTAATATTATCAGCATGAAAATGGACTGAGGATCCATTTGCATAAGTGGTTACCTCAGCTATTGCAATACCTCAGCCAAATAGATCAAACATTGTAATAAACTAAATGTGGCACCTGAATCTATATCTTTGGTAGGAATGGGTGAACTGAGAACCATAAGCATGCTGGAGATATTGTATAATGCAATTGGTTTACATTGGTAGCTCTGGTTGAGAGCTGAGCTGGGATTCAATATGGGCAATAGCTGCTGTGATAGTCTGCTCATTATTCTGTGTGAATGGCCATTCTGGTCGCTCCATATCAAGATTCATTGCTATACTGTATCGCACAGTATGTCGGTCACTGGTTGCAAGACATCATTGTCGCGAAACCGAGCGCCTATGAACCAAATGATGGTTTGCAGTGAGGTCAGGCGGCTGAAGAAAACCACTCGGGCACTGCTGAGATCTAGTTTGGTTGCACAAGAGGCAATCTTGTCCAGTGAGCCTAGAAGGGCGGTATGATCCATGGTGGTGGGGAACGGGGGGGGCAAAAATGATGTATGTCATTGTCATTGTACAATGAGGCGCCCAGCACAGCCTGGATCTAAGTAACCCGAGTCCGAGGAAACTCTCAGGACCAAGTCGGGAAGGCTAGTATCTCGAGTTCCTGCCTGAGCTGTGAGGTTCGATGACAAGGATTGGGCAGAGATTCTGAGATCCAATTCTGCGAGCTTCGTCGCCTCTAAAGCCGGGAAAGGCCTGAGGAACCAGGTTAGCGATTACGTCACATCACTAGCCGCGATCCGTAACGACGAATCAGTTCGAATTCTGCATTGGTGCAACATCGGTGCTGACTAGGCCTTACAGTGGCTTGACTCAGATCCAATTGAAGCTGCCAAAGCATTCATTTTGACCTTCTGTGAGCTCTCAGATTTGAATGAGCATTACTTAATGATGAAAGAGGCCAGACTGAGCAGAACTCACAGGTTGCCTTTGGCATGATCGATATGACTCATGGCTGGCGCATGGAATCTCAGGATGACACGATCATTCTGACACAACAGAGCATTGTACCTTGTAAAAGCACAACCTGGGAGTTCAGAGTGGTACAGATTGTCGAAAAGGCCATGAAATGACATCTAAAATATAGTAGATTAATGCATTACAGACAGATCCTTTTGTTACTGCCAAGTACAGGCTTCGGAACAATGTGGCCCTGCTTTGCTTGAATTGACCCTAAATTTTGTATTACAGCTACGTTCTGGATACACTAGAGCTATAGCCTTTCTTGCTGAATCGCACTGAACCTTGTCGATGATCCGGGCGTGTAATGATGACTGCGTCATCATCAAAATTCTCATGCGCCAAAGGTGATTCACCATCATTACGCCAAAGGCAACCTGCCACAGCAGTTGCCGTGATACCGGGCCCTCTATCGAGGTTCCTTCATAGAGGGTTGGTCACCGGATTAAGCAGAATCATCAGCAACAAGGCTATCCGCAGCAGTTGGGTTTGAACCAGCAGTATACACTGCCAAAATTCCCCCAGGTAGAGCTCGGGTGACACCGATCGGTGACCGGCCTGATGTCATCACATGCGTGACATGCGACCGCCAGCTGGGTTCCAGACATGGACTGAATACTTAGACCCAGGGCAGAACCAGGAGACCCTGGAGATCACATGGATGGTGGGCTGGAGCGAGCCAGGATGGCCATCTGTTTTATATCATAAACCCTTTCTCCAGTACCCCTCAGATATAATGCCATAAAACAGTAAACACCAATATATTCATCTAAAAGGATACAAGCTGGTGCCACTACATATAATACAGCAAAAAAAAAGTGAAGGCGCAAAGAAACAAAGAGACAAGGAATGAAAAAATGAGACAAATGGTATTAGAGAGACGAGAGAAACAGCAATATTCCATGGCATATCACAAAAGATAGCCAAAATGATTTCAGGAAGCCAGGCTTGACGTTGGGATTACAGCAACACAGATTCTTTGAAGGCCTTTAGCAGCTTGAAGGGTTTTGAGGGCTTGATGTGCTCCAGGGCTTGAATATTGGTCTAGAGTTTGTCTTGAAGCATAAAATAGAGACCCTAGCAGGATTTGAGGGCGACAGAACATGATGGAGAAAGCGGAGAATGGGGAGCGATGGTGGGGGAAAGAGAAAGACAATGGTATCAGGCATGTGATTCAGCGGAGTTTTATTGTGATTGAACTCGCATGTGACTTTTTACTGTAGGGAAAACTCGGCAAAACTTCATTGTTTGACTTTTGATATCAGCATGGTTGAACAATAGTGCGTGAGCTGCACCCCAGGTGAAATTTGGCCACCTGGGAGCCACATAGAACTAAGGTGATGGCTACCTGACTATTGATCCAATGTCCTGCTGACAAAACCGGCTGACCGGTACCCGACGGACGTTTGGCAGTGTATATGCCTCAGTCCGGTAGTCCGGGATATGGAGCTGGAGCATCATATGAAAGAGAAAGCCATGGAGCGCGTAATGAATCTGGATGACGTAGTCTCCCTAGTCCGCCTCTAGTATTTTTCGGAAGACAGTCATTCCTCTCAATATAGAGATATGATGAGGTTTTAGACAAACTGGAATCGAAGCCCTACATGACCCTCAAGGGGATCCACCAGTTCGAGAATGGGGTGCTGGTGAAGGAGTTTGAGAATTTGAGGGCAAATCCAAAGTGCTTTTTGGGTTTTGATGCGGCGCAGTTGGTTCGCAACGTGTTTATGAATTATATGTTCTTTCTTTTTGTTTTCATTATTGTTTTTGCAATTGCTTTGATCTTATTCTGTGCAGATTGTTTAGATCCTGAATGTTTCATTGTTAAGACTTTTCATTTCATCAATGGTGCTGAACAAGATTCACAATTTAAATACACCCTGTTTCTGTTTACATTAATGTACTTATCATGTAGTCCAATCCAGTTAATTGTTTGTGGCATGCTCCTGAAGAAGCTTGACTGTCTTTAAATAGCTTTTGCGCATCACCAGCCAGTAGGGTGTATCCGGAATTGAACTGGCAATAGAAAGAGCAATGGAAAGGGCACTGTTGATGGATAGTTGATCGGAATATTTGATCAGCAGCTGGACAACATCAAATTGACCCTGTTCCACAGCATAAGTCAGTGGAGTTTGATGCTTTTTATCAGGAAGATGAGGGTCAACACCCTTCTGCTCTACTAGCAGCCTGACAATGTCAACATGCCCTTCTCCCGCCGCATAAAACAGTGGTGTCCATTGCTTTTTATTGCAAACATTGAAATCAACGTGTTTTTGATCAAGGAGAGATTTGACTGTATCAAGATGGCCTTCTTCAGCTGCGTAGGACAGTGGTGTGCGCCTATCTATGTCACAAGAATCAGGATTGACATCCTCTCTTTGAAGAAGAAGTCTGACAATATCAGAATGGCCCTGTCGAGCAGCATAGGCCAGGGGTGTTTTCTGGTCCTGGTCACTAGCATCTGGATTGACATTCTCATGCTGAAGAAGAAGCTCAACAATATCAATATGACCCTGGTCAGCAGCATAAGATAGTGGTGTTCTCTGCTCATGATCAAGAGGTGAAAGATCTATATCTGGTTCCTGAACAAAGATCTTGGCAATGTCAAAATGCCCGGTCATCGCAGCAAGTCCCAGTGGGGTCCTTTGATATCTATCTCTGGCATTAACATTTATGTTGTTCTGTGTAAGAAGAAGCTGGACAATATGAAGGTGGCCCTCAGCAGCAGCACATATAAGTGGTGGCCATATTGTACTGGAATTGGGATCGATATCTGGGTGCTGGAGGAGGACATTGACCATATCAATATCACCTGCCTGAGCTGCATATGCTAGTGCTGTGTACTGATCTAGGTCACAAGCATTGGGATTCACATTTTTTGAGTCCAGAAGAAGCTTCAAAACCTCAAGGTGGCCATAGGCAGCAGCATATGTCAGTGGTGGCTTTTTAGCGCTGAGATTAGGATCTATATTCTCTTGCTGAAGGAGAATTTTAATGATATCAACATGACCATTCTTAGCTGCACAGCATAGTGGCGACCACTGATCTTTGTCACTCATAGTGAAGGTCATATCTTTCCACTGGAGAAGAAGTTTCACAATCTCAAGGTGACCATTCTTAGCTGCATAGGATAGTGGTGACCGCTGATCCTTGTCACTCATAGTGAATGTCATATCTTGCCACTGGAGAAGAAGTTTGACAATCTCGGGGTGACCATTCTCTGCAGCATATGAGAGTGGTGTTCGCTGATCTTTGTCACTTCTCATGAAAGTCATATCTTTCTTGCAGAGAAGCAGCTTGACAATCTCAAGGTGACCTTTCCCTGCAGCATATGAGAGTGGTGTGCACAGAGCTTTATCTTGAACAGTGGTGTCTATATCTGGCTGCTGAAGGAGAAGCTTGACAATGTCCATATGACCTTTCTGAACAGCAAATAAAAGTGGATTGCCAGGGTTTGTATTTATAGAGCTGGAATTTATATCCTCTCTAGAGAGAAGAAGCTGGGCCACATTAATGTGGTCATTGAGGCATGCATATGCAAGGGGTGTCAGATTACCTTCACCCAAGTCATGTGCATATGTAGCATCTTTCAACAACATGATTTCTAATGTTTGATGTAGCCCAAAGAGCATGAGGATATGTGACTTTCCTGTCATTCTCAATCTTTCAAAGACTGAGCCATAATCTGTCACATATGGGATATTGGTCTTCTTCTTCTCAAAAAACTTGAGTATATGTTGGAATACAGCTGCTTCATCTTGCTGAGCATGCTTTGCCCAATGAAGAACAGCATATTTGTAGAATTGATCTCTATTCCAGATGGCTGGAGTGATGTCATCTGAGTTGAAAGCATCAAAAGACATGTATATGAGGCATGTAATGGCCATCAAGGAATGAATATTAGGGAAGAGTTGGGGCTGCTTCAGTTGAAAGTACTCATGTGTTGTATAGTCTAAAAGACTTGATTAACATATTGTTACCAATATAAAATGTTATGACTTACGAACAAGTTGGACAATTGGTTCATAATAATGAGAGAACTCCTGCCTGATGATGACCAAGCCAGCACATATGCTAGTCAATAACTCCAAATTCACTATGGCATCAAAATCCATATCTGTCATATCATCAGAGACAGCAATAGCATGTTGAAGTGCTTTGGTAGTCAGTGGCTCTTTTGCATAAGCAAGCCAGTAGAAAACTCTAAGTGCAAGTTCTTTTTCTGCTTCTCCTTGGGCACTGATACGAGCCATGGCAGCATCATATGAATCCATTATTCCTTTGGGCAGTGAGTTCAATGCTGTGCGCAGGGCCCTGCGATTGAGTTGACTAGCCAGTGAATCCAAGTGTAGTTGGGCCTGAAGAAACCTGTCATGAGGATCAATTTAACACCAGATCCACTCAGAGCACATTTACATGCCAGCTGCTTTTGTGATGACTTTGTCAATGATCTCTGCTTCCATTATCACATCGCCCTTGATAAGTCGCTCTAACTTGATATCTGACAAGATTCGGCCTTTTATGTATGTCTGGAGATCATCTGCATGGGCCTCAATGAGAATTGTGGATGCAGTATGAAACTCCTGAGATATCAACAGGATATCTCTGGAGGTAATCAAAAGGTGAATGTGATTTGATAGTGACCAAGGTCCTTGATCAGAACAAGCTGAAAGAAATAGCTTTCTAGCTTGATTGGTCTCTGAGCTTTCATCCAGAGCATCTACAATGATGTAGACACGGTGATAAAATGATGCTTCAGTATGTAGAGCAGTGAGGAGTTCAGCACTAGTTGGAAAAGCGCTGCGAGATGAATAGCTGTTGTATAGGTCCAAGATATAATCTGATATGGAGGACCGATGCTGAACAAGTTGCTTCAGCAGAGAGCCTAACAGCTGTGCTGGCGTCTGATCACTCTGGCGGGTATAGTCACAGTAGATGTATAGAACAGCCAGATCTGGCATTGAAAATGATTGCAAATGATCAATGATGATAGACCTTTCCAAACACATCAGTTGGCCAGAAATAAAAGACAAATGCACTCACGAGAGGGTAGTCTTGCCAGCACCAGCTGTAATACTGATTAGCAGTACATCTCAAATAAGTTGGTCACTCACGTATCCCTGGAGACCATAAAAACTTTGTTTTCCCATCTCTCCAGTCAACAAATTCTGGTTTCTTGAAAAACCAGTCACCAGTTCCAGGAGCATGTTTTGCAAATGTTTCGATTTGGGTAGCTTCAAAATCAAGCTTGGAAATCCAAACTAGAAATTCCTTGCGTTTTTGAACTACAAAGCATTGAGCATCATTTACAACAGTATATCAAAGCAAAGCTCACTTCTTTCGGTATCTATGAGCTCACAGGTCAGTCGACATCAAAATCCAGTGGTTTGTTATTCACCCATCGCTCGCTCAATGAGATTGTCTATTCCTTGGCGTACAGCAGGATCAGCATCAAATCTAATGTTGTTGTGAGAGAGGACAGATCCTTCCACATTTCCTGAGGAAAAATAATCAGCTGATTATCATGTGGAAAGAGAAATCATACCAGCAATATGATCAGCATGGAAATGTACTGAGGATCCACTTGCATATGTGCTCAGCTTGACATTGGAGCTTGAAACTTTGGAGAGATCAGCAAAGATATTAGATGGCAATGAAATGCGGTACTTGAACCCATGTCTCTGACAGAAATTGTTGGGCTGTAAAAACATACATATCAGCATATAGAAGACCTTGTTCAAAATGATCTACCTTTGTGGCTCTGGATGAGCAGGGCTGAGCATGGATTCAATGCTGGTGATAGCTGAAAGAATATCCTGCTCCTCATCCAAGGAAAAGGGCCATTCTGGTTGTTCCATGGTGAGATTCATTGTTGCAGTGGATATGGTGGTGCTCAGTTCTCGGACCACAGTATCTTCATGGCTGATCCGAGAACCCATGAAACGGATCATAGTTTGGAGAGAAGAAAGTCGGCTGAAGACGCCCATCTGAGTTGAATTTAGTTCAGCTCTGGCCTGGGTGACATAGCCAATGATCTTGTCCAGAGATTCCAGAAGGGCGTTGTGGCTCATGGCGGCGGAAGGCAAGCAAGCAAATGCTGTGCGTGGACAAAGAAGCTTGTCCAAGAAAGCTGTCAAGGTTTATTTTGAGCTAATGCTTTGTCACGAGGCCAAGAGGGTGTCAGGCTGTCAATTGGATCGAGATAATTGGTCACGACAGTGTAACAATGAGCCGAGGACAGTTGACAATAGCTTGAAGGTCTCTTGAAATTGTGTTCTGAGAACTGAGTCGCCTTTGAAATTTAAAATTGAGGAGGCTTCGGTCCAGAGGTAACCTACCGGTAAGTTACAGTAATAAGCGCCGTGTGGGAAAAGCCGCTGGCGGCCACCGGCAGGCGGCGGCTTCCACTGGACTTCCGGTGGGCGCCGCCGCCTCGACAGCTCAACTCAGCGAACTCCACTGGAAGCCTGGGCGTTACGCAAACGTCCACTGGATTCCACTGGAAGTTAGTGGAAGTCCAGCTCAAAACCATTGAAACACCACTAAAGTTCAGCAGAGCTCTGCTCAGATCACATCCACCGGGGTTCACTGGATGTTACTTTTATGTTGATCTCCGCTGGAGTTCAGCGGAAGTCCCAGTAGAATCACCTCCACCAAACTCCACTAAGTTCTGCAGAGCACTGCTCAGGTCACTTCTACCGGGTGGATGTTACTTCTATATTGAACTCCGCTGGAGTTCAGTGGGAGTTCAGCGGAAGTCCCAGCAGATTCACCTCCACTGAAGTTTAGTGGAAGTCCCAGCGGATCTGCCTCCACTGGAGGTCACCGGAGCCCAATCATTCATCAACCTCCGCCAGAGGTCAGTGAACTAATACTGGAATACACTGGAAGATACCGTCGGGTACTCCCGACGTTCAGCGATTGTCAGCGGAATAATTTGAAATTCACCAAGTTCCAGTGAAGTTCACTGGAAGCCTGCCGGAGGTCACTGGATGAAATAGGAAGGAGGGTGACGTGCTGTGACCCCTACCAAAATGTGATGGAAGCGTGACGGAGGCCGACGTCGGACGCCAGGGGACGTCGACTTTTCCCAGGCGGGGCTTATGACTCGTAAAACCGGCCATTTGTGAGCGCTCGCCTCTTCCGAATTTCGTGCGTTTCGCTCACCTCAAAAAAGGACAGATTTCTTTTCGCTGGCTTCCTTGCGGTGCATTTTGCTGCTGCGTCCCATCGTGTAATGACCGTCGTATGACCCCCATATGCTGTCTGGAGTTTTCTCAATAGCGACAGACTGTAAAAAAGAGTGACCTGGAGGTGACCACTGGCGCTTGACAAGGTGCGTGAATAAAATTTCCTGGTCATATTCTTCAAGCTAATCCCGTATGTGTAGCATTCGGACCCGCTCGAAAAGCCGACGGTCGTTGACAGCAGACCCTGAACCACGTTTCTTTTCTTTCTACTACATCACGGTTGCAGCAGAGCAACGACCAAGACGAGGCGAGATGAGGACCAGCGACAGCACAGCAATTAGCAGCAGAGCTGATATGAGACAAGACGAGACCAGGCCAGAAACGACCTACGAGCGAATTCTTTGTGACGCTCGGAAGCAAAGCGAGAACGAAGCAGCATCTACACGAGCAGAGAAAGAAGAATCTCAATATCTTGGATGAGACAGCAAGACCGAACGGTACGTCGTTGCCATTTTCACAGCAGCGAGCATTGAGGCTAATGGATTGCAGACAAGTCGATATGACCACGAAAGCGAAGGCTTGGACGACACACTGGAATATACAAGCCTTGCATTGCAGGATCTAGAAGACCATACGGCCTAAGGCTGGGCGTGATCGACCCGTACGTCGTTTGCAAAGGAGCGAGAATTGAGGCTGATGAAAACTAGGTTATCCCAGCGTTTTTCTACCATTAGTTTCCTCTTTCGTAGCTCTTCGCTATCACCATGTCAACCACCAGTTCCTCCAATGTCTCAACAAGTCTCTCATCGACCAGCGCCGCTCTCTTCCTCGGCCTTGACCTTGGCACCGACTAGCTCTGCATTCCTCCTTGATGCGGAGCTAAACCGTTTAGGGCTGGCGAGGGTGGAGTTTGATGATTTGGGGTTTGGGTGAGCTTCTTTTCTTTATGATGCTCTCATTTCTTCTTGTTCTTCGGATGTTTTCTCTTTCTGGATCTCTTTTGGGCTGGGCTTTGGATTGGAAGACTGGGTGACGGTCGACTGGCTTCGCTTCGCTTCGTTTTGTGATAGACCGATATTGAACTCGCTAACGCTCGTTCACAGCACCCAAGGCGAGATCTACACGAACCAGAGAGGCTTTACGACGCCTATGGAGATGTGGGTTTTAGGGCTTTGGGTGAGTTTGTTTTTCTTGTTTTTCGCCTTCCTTGTCGTTTTCGTTTTCACTTTTTTCTTCCTTCATTCTTGACGAAACTTCCTTGTTCTTTGTCCACGAATGAGCATCTCTTCTTTCTCCATGAAACATTATCTCATTCCATCCTCTTCTCCCTTTCTTGGTTATTCACCAATGGAAGCATATCTTTTCTTTTCTTTCGCGCATCCCTTTTCCTTTGACCATTGACCAACGTCGTGCAGACCTCCCAACACACCCTCGACCGCGTCAGATGTATCGTTGGCGTGCTCTCATTTGGCATTCCTCGACTCCCTCAATTCTTCTTCAACATCTTCAGCTTCGGCTTCCGATTCTTCTCCGTCTCAATCAGTCGCGTATAGTCCCTACTTGGGCGGAGCGGCGGCAGATTTATCAGATTAGGGAGGAGAGTGAGCTATTTCGACATCGGGACTTGGACTGGCGAGAGGAATGGGGAAAAAGAGAATGAGATGGTTTTGACCTGCCACAGGTGATTCGCTTTGTCCTCGCAGGAGCACCCTTTGCATTTCCACCAAAGATCATCTTTTTTCTGGTTCGTGTTACAGCTTTTGGTGTTTTTGCAATCGCCATGCCTGTTTCTCGTATAGTATTTTGTTGTATCGTGTACGATATCAGAAATACGAATGTAGCCATTATTGTCCTTCGAACCGCAAACTTGGTCGCCGAAATCCAGCGCAAGACGAGCATAAGACGCTTTTAAGTTCTTCCCTGTTATCATAGCAAGGCGGAAGACCTCGAGCCACAGATCTTCGTCCAGTCTTCAGTCTGGTTGAGCTGGAGGCCGAAGGGAATAGAGCGGCGGGGGAGGGACATGAGAATATAAGATTGCTGCAGTCCTCGACGAGACCTAGTTTTCGGTAGCAGCGAGCTACTGTATTCCATTAGAGCTCTGCACGTTGGCTCAGGTTGTCCATAAACGTACCGATTCGACGCTCTACGCGTCTTGGACCATATTTCCTCGGATTACATTGACAACTTCTCTCGTCCTTGCTGTCTTTCCCGACCGTCTTGGGTCGTCTGTCTGTCTTTCAGTCGCAAGAGCAGACTGGGAGGACCAAAATGCCGTCTAAATGTTGCTTAAGACGGTGATTCTAGATATCGCATGAGCTCGAGGTTGGAATTCTAACGAAGGTTGACTACCTTAGCAACTGGTGAACTAGCAGCTGCCAGCGAAATGGATCAAGAGACCTTCGGGCATCGAATTCGCTACAAGCTGGGATAGAGTCAGCTAATTCTGCAACGAGAAAAAACCAGTGGACGCACCGTTAGACCTCGCTGGATCCCCAATTGCATTCGAGAAAACCTGTAGAGCTATCTGTGAGGCATTGATTGGGTGGTGACGATGGTATTGCACGATTCATTCAATCTGGAGCTGCATGACATTGAGGACCCAAAATGAATCTGAATGAAGTCGAATTTGTGCGCTGGCTCCCAAGAGCTTGTCATCGAGGACACTGAACACAATATTTAGCTCGCTTTGCTCGAGATAAACGATAGAGAAGGTACTCACGAAAAATCCTGTCCAAGTCAAGCCCCTCCGAAAGCGAATTTAAAAGGCTCGAGAAAGGAATATGCAAGGAATATGGGCCTAAGAGCGGTATAATCCACTGGATGACACTGGGGTCATAGCTGGAAGGTTTTCGAGAGTTTTGACGTACTGTGGTGATTGTAGATGCCCAAGCCTCAAGGTCTGCAAACCCAGCTGGGGTGCCGGGGTGCCGACTTGACGAGGCAAAGCCATCATGAATAACAGGATAATTTCTGCCGCGATTGGTGCCTCGCAGGAGAGAGCTATTTCATATGGATGTGGTAAGAGGCAGGATATCGCGTAGCGGGGTTTGAAATCAAACTTGGACTAAAACCGTCATCGCCATCACAAACGACGATGACTTACTTTCGTTTATCGCTGCCTGACAATGAATTCTTCTTCTCTACCGTGAGCTCGAACGACTTCTCTCCTCCAAAAATGCTAGGCTTCCTATATCATGACCGACCTTTGGCTGGGACAAGGCTGCGTCCGCTTTTACTGGACAATACGTGGCGAAGACTGGGACATTGGTGTGCTATATCTCGATTACATAACCAGAGATTAACCAGGTTTCAGCTTTTTGCAGCTTTATGCTCGCTCCTGCTCGCATTTTCTCGGACAGCGCAGTTCTGCTTGTCCAACCAGGACCAATTGGGCGCTGTCTCCCGTGTCTTCTCTTGCCTTTCGCCTCCTCATCGATGCCAAATGATATATATTCCAGCCAATTCAACCTGCCAGGCCGCTGAACAGCGCTAGACAACCGATCCAACGAACAAGGCATTGGCTGAGGCGGAGTATCGTACGTTGGAAAAGAAATCACCAAGCCAATGACATCCTCTCCCCCATATCCAGGTCGAGCTAACGATGACGTGGCTCGCGCTACCACCCAACAGCTGGTGTCATTGACGACCTCCGAGGGTCGCATGACGCCGCCGGTCGAGACCAATTTGGACCCATCGACCTTTTGATGATGCAAGCGAGAGGACAGGTGCCAAATGGGTGCCGACGTAGCATTGGCAGATTTTGGTGCGTCCTGCGGTGGTCAATTGTCGTGGAGCGAGGAGGAGGAAGGAAAAAAAGAGTTTGTGGTGACGACGACTGCGGCTAAAGAGCAAGGACAGGCGAAGAGGAGCGAGAAAAGTCTGGCCAAGACGACGGAAAAGGGACAGACAAAGACGGACGAGAAGGGGCAAACGAAGGGAGCACGCTAGACTGCGCTGGTTCAATCCGAGATGCGTCTCTTCCGATTCTGATACGGTGTTGGATTTTTGGTTTCTTTTCGTGAGGTGGTGTCGACCTTCGATCAGGTCGGTGACGTTTGGCGCGCTCTTCCTTCTTTTGTCGAGCTTGATATGTTTCGTTTCGCCGCATTTCTCTCTTCGTCGACGTTTCGCGTTGTCTTTGTTGCCGTTCCTCACTGTTTTCTTTACGCCTTTGTCTCGACTTCCTTTATGTCTTGGTTTTGCCACCTTCCTCTTGGTTCCGCTTGTTTCCCTCATTTTCCTGTCTCTCCTTCCTCCCTCTTCATCTTCCCCCTCTCTTACTTTTGTCATATCACGCTAACCCCCAACCTGGGTATGCACATCAAGTGGGGCGTCGCAGCAGCGCATTTGGGGTACGCTCTACAAGGTCAATTGAGCTTTCTTGTTTCGTTTCAGCTTTCTCGTTCCTCTACAAAGGTCTAACGGATTTCCAGGTCACGATTCTACAGCTTCCTCCAAACGGCCGCACCACAGCCCTAGAGAGCAGGTACCTTCCCATGCGACGGTGACAGATTGATCGCCGGGGAGGGTGTTGTGTACTGGGGCGGCGAATTTTTGGAGGTGAGTTGGATTGAGGGTTTACATTTTCTTCTTTGTTTCCTTCAGTTCCTTTCCTCTTTTTTTTCTCCTTTGAAATCCTTGTCTTATTCAACGTCGACGCTTCGCCTTTCATTTCATTTTGGGGCGGATTTCCTTCGCATTTTGGTCACATTTCCTTCAGAATCTTGAGTCCGTGGGGATTTTGGGATTTGTTTCTTGAGAGTATCGTTGGGTTTCATTTGGCTTCGTTGGGTTTCATTGGCGTCTCTTTCTTTGACTGTCGCGGGCCCCCTTCGGTCTTTGTTCTCATTTCATTCACAATCTTTGGCGCTTCGCCTGTGTTTGAGACCGGTTTACCTCGCCCTTGTTCGAGACTTATTTGGTTGGCCTTTGTCATTTTGGGAGCATTTTCGTCTCTTTGGGCACCTCGTTTCATTTCATTTTGTATTGTTGGCTTTTATTGTCGTCGGTGCTGTTAGTGGGCTTTTTTTGGTGTTTCGTTTCCTTCCCTCACGATCTTTGGCTCTGTTCAGTGTTCAGTCTTTGTTTCTTCACTCTGCTTCTTTGGCCCGCTCATCTTCTCATTCTCATTCCATTCTCCTTGACCCTCATTCGCTCGCTGACATTTTCTATTCATCCAGCATCTTCTCCATCATCGCGGATATATTCGGTGCGAAGGTTTTGGTGCCTGCAATGCAGGTGGATAGTATGAGGTGGGAGAGTGAGGAAGTTGATGGTTTCTTCTCTGTATTTCTTCTTGAACCAGTTTATCCAGTTTTATTTGCTCTTGTCTCCATAATATGTACCGGAACCTTCCATCATCTTCTACTCTCGCCTTGTCTGTCCTAGAGATAATGATATGCAGAATATTTTGCCAAAATGGCTTCCTGTAATTTCTTTGAAAACTTCGACAAAATGAACTCGCTGTGACCGTGACTTATCACGCCTCTCCTCGAACACCGTGATGCCGTGGATTCAATTCTGAGCGCAACAGGCCCGCAAAAAATCTGGCGACGGCTCAGAAATCATTTTATGCATGTAATGTCGCTACTGCGGCCCTTCAATGTCGCCTCTTGTGAGCCAATCCGTGGGGGCGCGCTTCAGCTTACGGTCTGCAGGTCTGGCTGAACCAACGCTGGATACGACTTCTGTCACCGCTGGATATCTCCAGGGACCACGCAATATTCTAATTAAGCCTCCGCCCGTCCCAAATTGTTGCTAATTGGCTTGTATCTGCTCCCCAGACCCATTCTGGAACCGACCTTTCGCAAAAGATGCAAGGACTGCCGGAAGCTACGTCTCGTTGCTTCCAGTATCATTATGTACTATATAATATGGTGATTATCCCTGTCCTGCTTCGGGAATACCACTAATTAGCTCGTATGTCCTTCAGAATCATCGTCGAACCAACATTCCCCAAACGACCGAAAGAATGCCCACGGCCGCTTCTGGTTTCTTCCAGTACTATCAAAGACTATATAAAAAGGTAACTCAGGCTGTCCCGCCCTCAAATTGTGGCTAATTAGCTGGTATCGGCTTCGCAGAATCGTCATCGAGACGACATTCAGAACGACCGCAGGAATCCCGCAAGCCACATCTGGCGGCTTCCAATGTTGTTGAATAGCATACCAAAAGGTAATTCTTGCTTCCCTTCCCCAAGAATATGGTTAATTATGTCGCATCTGCCTCAGAACCACCCTCGAACCGACATTCCCCAAACGACCCAACCGCTGCCGAAAGCCATCTCTGGGTGGTTTCAATATCATGAGAGACGATGTAAAAGGGTCATTCAGGCTGTTCTAACCCCAAATTATCCCCAAATTATCCCCAAATTATCCCCAAATTATCCCCAAATTATCGCTAATTGTCTCGTGGTTGCTTGATTGGGAGCTTTCGCCCTGTTGACGATCGAAACAAGCCAGTACGATGCTTCCAGGCCCAAGTGGTCCTCGTGCTATCCTTTTCCAACCCTGTTGCAATCGCTAGCTGTGCTAGAACCCATCAGGTCCAGCAAAAGTTGCTATTTGGCTTGCCTTTTTCATCGGAGTAAGCAGCAGGAAGAAATGCCAACCTACATCAACGTTCGGACCTCTTCCCTCGTATCCAGGTCACAAGCTAGGAATAGACCTTGGACACTGAAATGCGCGAATCCGATGGTATGTCGTCCGGCCCCCGCCAATCTGAAGCTCTCTGACGCCTTTTCCTACAGTGGCTTTCCAAAGAGCCGAAACAGTCGCTGGAAAGAAAGCTCAAGCGCTCTTGTAGCTTGTGATAAGAGGCCAGAAAATAGACGAACAAACCTCTCAAGAGCTGACCGTGATCGTCTAAGGTGAGCCTCTTCTCTGTCTTTCACAATCGACCACATTTGTTCATTCAGTCATTCAGGATTCGAATGGTTCGATGTTTACATGTAACACTGGGTTACCTGGTTAAGGGAAGATAGAGGGATTGGCTTCATCAGACTCGAAAAACTCTCGAAGCTCAGATGCGGGCTCTGTGCGTTGCGGAGTCGGACACGATGTGTTTGTGGGGTATGCTTTGTTGTTGGTGGAATTTTTGAGGGTTGGAGGGGTTATTGGGAGGGGTTGGCGAGTGCGACTGCTGAAAGGGGTCGGAGACTTTCCGAGTTGTCACAAACATGAGACTGAGGATGAGCCCAAATGAGCTTGCTGTACCTTTAGATGCTGGAGTGATGAAGGAGGGAACCAAAAAATGCATTGTGTTTAATGATGATGAAGTCGGTTTCGGCATTCGGGCCCGAAGTGGCCCATGTACCTACGGTTACATGTGTTTCGCGAGAAAATGAACTAGTCCTTCCCAGCCTCCCTTCAAATCCGCTATCCCTTGTATCGTAAGAATATAAGTAGGTCTATATACTAAGATATAAGAAGAAAACAGAATGAGAAGAGCGAGGGTCATAGAGCCAGCTCGTGCATCGTGGATTCTCATAGCTGTGGAGTGTCGTATGTGGGTTACATCGTTACTGTGAAGCTGGAGCGCATAGTCAGCGAAAAGAGTGACTGGAGCATCAGCAAAACGGCCGCTGTGTAGAATGCGTGGGGCCACGCATCCTACGGCTTTTACGCACCTTACGGCGGCCTGTAGCCCAAAAGGACTTGCGAATAAAATTTTATCAAATGTAGAACCGTAACTGTCGTAACCGTTGTGGTACTACGAATCTTACGGCGCCTTTAGACTCCATTCTACGATATTTTCTCTCAGATTCACAATGAATGGAAATGCCAAAAGCAGCATAAAAAAGCTTATATTTCAACGCGGGACAAATACAATATGCGACACAATGAAAAGCTAGAGAAAACCCACTGCCCTTGGCAAAAAAGACTAGATCTAGACAAAACAGAGAATCAGCCAAGGGTGTAAGAAAGAAAAATAAACACTTACCGCCCAGCTGGTTTTGTCGTCGGAACTAATAATGGCTGCCCGTAGATCAAGGTCCCATCTTTCCTCCCCTTTCAGCTCTCTATCACAATATCCTCAGCCGTCAAGCCTTTTCAGAGAAATGGATGAGTTGGATTGGTACTCGGGAGGGCATTGCTTTCGCTTTTCTGCTGTCCTGAGGTTCCTCTTCATTGTCTGTCAGTAGTCATTGGCTACCGCAGCATGGACGAATTTCCAATTGAGAGAGTAGTGACCAACATCCAATGGCTGTAGAAAAAGTCAGCGTAATTAGTAGACCATGGATTCAGAGCTCACCAGATATTTGTCTCCTAGAAAGACTGCAAAACAGCCAAGGGGTGCGCAAAAATTCTTAAGATACACGATGTTGATTTTGGACTGAGATCATCAATACAAGTCAGAATCTGGTCTCAGGACAAAAATCGGGTTATTTTTGAGAGACTTACCATATAAGGAAATATGGGGGGAGGGGGGGGGGGCCAGGCTTTGGAAATTTTTAGCAAAAGACGCAGAATGGTGGGAAACATCTATAAAAAATATCAGCAAAAAGGGTGGGAAATTCGAAAATATATTACTAAAAAGGAAATTGCTGCCCGTATCTCTCGGAGGTCTGACGAACCTGGCCGACAGCGAGCAAGGCACAAGTAGATTGCAACTGGGAATGTGTCAGTCGTGGAGTCTGGAGAGCCATTAGACAGCAAATAAATATGTACATACACGACAAAGGCGAAAACGACGACAGCCACTGAAGAAAGCTGCCAGGCATCAGGAAGGAAATAAACAAAAAATGGGCAACATACCGGGGATCTAGTCGTTAGTGAACATTTTATTGGCGAGACACAAAGTGACGAGCCAGCAATGGACGTCACTGCGACAGGCAAGCAGAGGTGGTGGCGGGGAAAGGGAAGAAAGAGAGTAAACGTCGGGGTTTCAATTCAAAACCAACATCACACCATCACGCACGTGATCGCATGCCCGAAACCATTCCAAATGTTTCTTCGCCATATTCAACTGGTGATGAAATCTGTTTCGCATTTGGGCCCAAAGGGTCCCATGTCGCTACAACATGACTGTGATCGTAGGTAAAACTAAGCCGTCCCTTCCTCCCTCGGATCCGTATCCCTTTGTAAACTAAAGTAGGTAAATAAAGATCGTGATGAATGAAAGGCGGGAGGAAAGAGGTGAAAGGAGGAGTAGTATTTATCTGGTCGTGATGCTGGAATGAGATTCTGTTGAGGTTGGTTCTAGCTGAGAGATGAAGTGAAAGGTGCGACTAGTCGGTTCTGCAAGGAGGAGGCGGTTCGCATGTAAAGAGGTGTCTGTCGGGGTAAAGGGCAGATGCCGAGTTGTCAGATTGCTGTAGAAGCAACTGTAAAGTTAAAGGTCGAGAAATGTGATCGTAACATAAGCTCTTGAGTTCTCGTGGTTAGTTCATGTAAGATGTTTGAGGGTAGAAGGTCACTGTCCTGAAAGGACAGGAGGGAGTCTGCGAAACCCCCTCCCCCTCGTATGCCCAAGGCACAAAGAAAAATCCAGTTAGTCTTGTGAGATTCCTTGGGATGCTTCCTCGGAGGGACAGTCACTGTTAAAGACAACTGGGAAGCGATTTGTAGATTTGACGAAAGTCATGAGATGGCGGACATGTTTGGATCTGTCGCTGAGGAGATGACAAATCTGAAGGGACTGGATTCCAGTGGAACGACGAAGAACTTGACGCTCCCTGGTGTATTGGCGACAGGAGAGGAGGTAATGAGACACCGTCTCTGGGACCAGACAGTGCGGGCAGAGGTCCGAGTCCGATGCTTGGATTCAGTGGAGATGGGCATTCAGACCAATATGCGCTGTCCGAAGCTGAGTGAAAATGCTGGCCTCTGGTCGGGATAGTTCGTCAAAGATGTGTTGGAGTCGGTTGGGAGAAGGAGATGGATCTATTTTCTTCAGGAAGCGGCACTTCGGGGAGGATTTCCACTCGTCGTCGCGCTGTCTCTTGATCTTCTTGGTCATCTCTTCCACCATTGCTGCCTTACTTGACTGCATTCTCCTCGACAACATCGACCTCTTGTCTTTGTCAAAAAGGGCTGTACTGTACTGGTTACAATCCACTTTCAAGTTGTCTGGAAGCATATGGCCGAGATTATTGCAGTATCTCGCTTCCGAAAGCAAAACAGCTCAATAAGGGGTCCATGTTAGCGACTTCCAGCCTATGGGTTCAGTCAGACCTTATACAGAGAAGAAATATTGGATTATCATGCCATTCAGGCTGAAGCGCTGAAGGGCGACCTGAAGATGCTGTAAATTCACATCATCTCCCTTGAATATACCATCAGAGATAGTTCCCAAAGACAGTGAAAGTTACCTGTCTTCTGTAAAAATAATTGATATTGTAGCGGAGTAGCATCCATAGAGACCGTAGAACGGCGTAGATGCCTTGTGGGCCCAAAATCTCCACATCATTTTACACGACTACGGCTCCCACGGCCTTTTACGGAGCTGCTGTTTTGCTGATGAGCTTTGGTGCGTTGGACATGAGCGGTATAATCTTTCGGTGAGCTCTGGTGTTGGGTCTGGGGGCTGCAGGGGATTCGTCACAGTGAATCAAGGAGTTTGTCGCGGAGAGGAGAGAAGCAGCGCCCAGGTCGCCTTTCGGTAGAAAAATGTAAGAATGGATCTAAAGCAACATGAGCTCATGAGGGAGTTAGCGCAAGTAAGTTTGATGTGGAGTATTCACTGGCCTCCGATTGGAGGACTCAGGACAGAGGAAGACCTGCGAAGTCTCCCTCCTCCTAGCTAGCCCAAGGGCTTAATAGAGTCGAGCCTGTGTCAGTCAGGGTTCGACGAATCGCCTTGGGACATTTCCTCGGAGGGGCCGTCTCTGTTACCAAAGATAACCGGGAAACGATTTGAGGACCGAACAAATTCCATGAGCGCCTTAACATGTTTGCTGCGGTCGCTGAGGAGATGTCGGATTTGAAGCGAATTGAGCTTCGTCACCTGTCGTAGTTTGTTTCTTTGTGTGGTATAGTGTTTGCATGAAAGAAGGAAATGGGAAACAGTTTCATTGACATCGCAATGGGAGCAAAGTGGAGAATCGACGGCCTTGACTCTGTAGAGATGGGCGTTGAGACCAACGTGTGAGGTCCGAAGCTGCATGAAAATGCTGGCTTCGGGTCTCGAGAGATCGTCATAGATGTGTTGGATACGGTTGGGAGAGGGAGTGGGGTCGATTTTGCAGAGGAAGCGGCATTTCGGCGAGCTCAACCATTCCTGGAGCTGCTGGATTTTCACCTCTTTCCTCATCATTGCCACCAAGGCTGAACGACTGCATGGTATGTCATGGTGGAGAATGTCAGGAGGAATATTTATTCCTGCCTTGTTTCGGAGCGAGCTCAAGCCTCGTGTTTCTTCAGGCTTCTTATCACAGTGACCGCTGTACTTTCTCAATGGGCAGCATTTCACGGAAGACTCTCCAGGATGACATCTCTCTTTCACACTTCAGAGACGTCATTCATCCTCCACTCAGAATCATTCCCAGCCCTGGAATTTGATTCTCTTCTCCTTCTCAGTCAGACATTGATTACGATATCTGTCTTGACTGAAACTTCAACCTTTGGAATCGCTCCTGTCATTGGAACCCGATTCTCATTCACCCAGTCAGACATTGATTTCAACATCTGTCTTGACTGAACATTCATTCTTCCTTGCCCGGTGGTTCTCATTCCACTCGGTAACTTCAACATTCTTCCCCTCGGTGCCGACATCTTTTCTTGTTGATCATTGACATCTCTAATTTCCATTCCGGTGAATCTGTCACTTTGCTCGGCAACTTACGTGCACCCCGAGCATCATGACCGGTTCACATTTCACCATCTCCGCGGTGATATTATTGTGGCGCATTCATGGGGCCTTAGTTTGAAGGAGGGTTAGATCTTTTCTGGTTGAACTCTGGAGCAGGTTTGGGTTATCTCTAGATGCTTTCACTCGAAGGAGGGTGTCAGGAGGAATATTTATTCCTGCCTTGTTTCAGAGCGAGCTCAAGCCTCGTGTTTCTTCGGGCATCTTATCACAGGATCCGCAGTACTTATTCACATGGTTTCTCGTACATAAAGCCGTAGTTACGCGTGTCATATCTTACCCTTTTGCCCTACAGCAATACTATCTTAACCGTTCTTCTCTTAACCGGGTTGCTTGCCTTCGAGGGACAAGATTCATTCTGACAGAGAATAGATTTGGGGTCTGAGAGAGTTGATTTGTCACCTTCAGAAGCCCTCTTTGCCTCTTCATCAGCTCTTTCACTCCCCTCGATTCCCCTGTGTCCTGGGATCCACCTAACCTCAATGCTCAGCCCTTTTCTCTCTTTCTTCAACTTCTTCAGCCTCTCATAGAACTCTCTGACTAACATAACTCCCGGGCCTGGACTCCTCGCTCTCAGCGCCTGTATCGCAGCCTGGGAGTCAACAAAGAGAATCGCTCGTTCGAGTCCTGGTGAACCATGTAAGATGTCGAGACCTAAAAGAGTGCTGACTAGTTCCCCTTGAAAAACGGTATAGTGAGATTCTGGACCCAAATGTTTTCAGCGAGTGACTTCCCCATTCAGGGCGGTTTGTGAATTGTACCACGCTGCTGCCCTGATGTATTCTTGGAAACCCGACCCATCTGTAAAGATACAAGCCGAGCTTCCCTTTGCAATGATTTCCTCTGCTTCAGTTTCTGCTGTGTCCTTGTCCTTGGCGATGTGAAATGTGACTGTATTGGGTACCGGTTTGACAGGTGCAGTATCGACGACCTCGAGGGGAGTTAAGAGAACTGGGAATGCCTTGAAGAGTTTGTGAATCGGTGACTTGTGGGACAGAGGGACTCGTCTGCATCTGTTAACAATTTTCTGTAACGGATGGGACTTTGGTAAGCAGCAGAGCCTTGCGGCCGAACGGAAGAGAGAAACATTGAGACGAAGCTGGGTTGGAAGGAGATTGGCATGGAGGTCCAGAGCTATGGTCGCTGTTGACTTGTGACCTCTGATGGCGATTCTACTGGCGAGGCGCTGGGGCTTGGCTAACTTTGCCGCAAAGCCTACTGAACCGACCAACCGTCTTTCTCCTTGCTGAATTGGACTGAACCAGACTTCGAGCATGTACTCCATTCGAGGAACCACCAAGCCGATGTATAACCGTCGAATGAATTTTTGAGGCATTCCATTCATGGCGTTCGAGAGTCGAGTAAGAGCGATAGCTGCCTTGGTACCTTTAGCAATTGCATATTGGGCATGAGCTTTGAAGTTAAGCGCTGCATCGACATGAACACTGAGGTATTTTGCATCTGGGCTTGGTTTAATGGTGGTCCCTGAAATCGTAACTGGAATTAGCGCATCAAGGGCAGGGGTAGATCTCTGAACGTGATGGACCAGCTGGTACTTGGCGACGTCGAACTTCAAAGCCCAGTCAATACCCCAGCGTAGTCCTTCCTCCCCTAGTTTCTCTAGCCTGTCAACATTTTCTTGGACGGAATCTCCCACTACAACCATAGCAGTGTCGTCAACAAAGCCTAAGATTCTGTCGTTTCGTTGAAGGACCTCTTTTCCGATTTTGAGCAATCCTGAACTGTATATGAGATAGAGGATGACACTAAGAGGCGAACCTTGAGGAATTCCTGTTGGGACCGGGACGTCCAGAGCAGTGTAGTCATCGAAATGGAGCGAAGTCGAACGGTTACTCAGAAAACTGCTTGTCCAGTGCACCAGGTTGTCACCAAGGCCCATCCCTTTCATTTGTTCGAGAAGTCTTAGATGCAAGACGTTGGGAAAAGTGGCTGAGATGTCCATGTATAAAACACTGGCCACCTTGCCCACTCTCCAAGCATCCTTTACGGTCTGGGATAAGATAAGGAGCAGGTCTGAAGTGGACCGTCCCGCTCTACCCCCGAAGTGATGAGCCGAGAGAGCCTTACGACTCTCAAGGACACAAGTCAACACCTCGGTGACCGTCGCCTCCAATACCTTCCCAATCGTCTCTTTGAGGGCAATCAGACAGTAAGCTTTTGCAATTGTGTAGTTGTCTTTGCCGGGCTTTCGAAGGACTATGGTCTTGAAGCGACGATGGAGAATGGGAAAATGCTTGAGATGGATTGAGCGAGTCAGGAGAGCATGGAGAATTGGGATGAACGTAGCTGAAGCCACCTGAAAGGCTTTATTCGGAATCCCTGATGGACCTGGGGCAGAATATGGTTTCGCTTTCCTCAGAGCCCTCACAACATCCTCTAAGGTGATGACTGGAGTTCTGATCTCTCTCTTTGGTTGCTCACACTCTCGGGGCTCGACGTCAGGGTCATCTGGGAAAAATGATGAGGCAAAAAGCTCAGCTTTTACCTGAGGGTCTGCGGTGGCCTGCCCCCCAGGTTTCATCATTTCAGGCATCCTCGAAGGACCAGATTTTTCCCCCAGATCTGTCGCATACTTGGCTGCTTTCCAGATTTCGGTGTCCAAGACCTCTGTCAGCCATTCCCTCCAGTGCTGTCTCTTCTGTCATCTTATCTCTCTCCTAAATCGTCTCTTCCACCTCTTCATCTTCCCCCAGTTCTCTGTCGTCTTCACTCTGTTCCAACTTCTCTGGCTTTCTCGGACTCTGTCTCTCATCTCTGTCAATTCCTTTGACCACCAACGTTTCAAAAACTTCGAGGGTCATGACACCTTGACCTCCTGACTGAGAATCAACTTTGTCTCTTCGATAATTGCAGCTGTAAGGTCGTCCAGATCACTGGGTGAACTTGCCGCTTTGATACTGCGGGCCATCTGGGAAAGGATGACACTGGCTTGGACCCGATTCGTGAAAGAGTCCCAGTCAACCTCTCTGAGAAGGGGTCGAGACATGGGCTCATTTCGCATTAATGAGAGATCGAGGTCAGCTACTATCATTTCATGCCATGAACCCTCACCGAATCATGTGCCACACTTTGTGATACATGGTGCAAGCGATTCCTTATCCGCAAAGACCAAATCAAGGGTAGAAGGTGTTTTATGGGCGCAGGAGGTATGGGTGACACTCCCTGGCTTCGTACAGAGATCCAAGTCGAGGGAAGCAATGAGCTGGAGGAAATCCTCGGTATCGCTCGATTGACACTTTTTCGTGTGGCCCGGACCTGCCCACCAAGCATGATGCTTGTTAAAATCGCCTATCATGAAGACTGGATTTGGAGAAGGAAAAAGTTGAAAATGGTGCTTGAGCTCAGAGATAGTGGTATTGGAATCGGGGATGTTGTAGATGGAGTAGAGAGAGAAAGATTTGTCTGATACTGTGACAGAGATCGCTGTGACGTGGGTGCTATCAACCGCAATCTGGTTCCAGGCAGCAGAGTCAATGAGACTGCTAATGTAAAGGGCACAGCCCCATCGTCCACCAGGGCCTGGTTGCTTTGACAGTACAATCCTTGTCCAATGACTCGGAGAGAGCGAAGGGATGTCGAAGTCTTTCGGACATTCATTAATGCATAGGATGTCGGTATTCTGTGGGGTGACCGAATTGAGTAAAGAGTGTAAGGTAGTAGTAGATTTCCCTATGTTTAAATGCTTGATTCGTAATGGTATCGCTTTATTGCTGAGGTTATTCATGTGTGGCGCAGCAAGACACTCGAGCTGCAGATATTGCGGTCCTCTTCAAAGGCCTTCTGACGAATTGGGCAGCACTTGTCAAATGAGAAGTGAGAGGTGTTGATATTGGCTCCGGGTCCTCCTGGAGTGAGACGTGCTTTTTCGCAGTTAGCGCATTTCAGGGGGATTCGACAAGTTCTGACGGAAGAGCATTTGGAGGTATGAGGGCAAGGACATTCTGCAGTAGAATGTTGTTGAGCGCATCGGGCGCAGGTGGCCTTACCAACGGGGCATTGGTATGACTTATGACCCCAGTCCTGGCAGGTGAAGCATTGGTCGCCCTTCAGAAGCTGGTCAAGCTTTCTGTCGAGCTGGCCAAATTTCTCTCCGATGACTTCTCCCAACGATGACTCTTTCTTCTCTGATCTCTCAACTGGGGTCTGCTTCGCATTGGACTTCTCTCGAGCTTCCCAAACCAAACCCACTTCCGCCAGATTCCTTATCTTCTTTGTCGCCTCTGAACCTAGGCCTTTCCCTTTTGCATTTAAACTATATTTCTTGTTTTGTTTTCATATTCCTGGTATGTACCTTGTAGTGGGTTTTGGAGCGCCCTAATTTTTTCACCTGCCAAAAGTGCTTTTTCGATGTGTGGCTGTCCTATGTTGCATGTCAAGTTTGTTCCGACCAAAATGAACCACCTGCGGTCCGACATCACGGACTCATGGATCTTTCCGGTTGTATATCACTCTGCCTCATGATCACTGATTGCAACTTGATACCTCACTGAAATCGTGCTGGTCAAGATTGGCTTGAGGCCATTGTCTTTTCATCTTTGTCGACCCTTTAGCCTTTTATGGTGATTCATTTCTCACCCGCGGCTCTGGCGTCAGAAATCCAAATATTCCGGCTTACAAACTTGACGGTTGCACAGTGTCTATGAAGGTAGATGCTGTCTCGTTGCACAACAGTGGCCCTCTCAAACTTACTCGAAGCTCGGTGAGTGGTCCTTATTGGAATATGCCTTGCACAGTGGTGACCTCCAAAGCTGTTAAGCTAAGATAATGAGATGATATTCATGCTCTCCTACAGAGGGCTTATATACTAGTATAACAGTATCTAGAATCTTCTACAATATTCTGCGGAGTCATGCTGAGTAATTAGAGTAATTACTATGACTAAGAGGAAGATTCGAGAATCTTCGAGCCCATTCAGGATTGTGCCGGCTTGTACACCTGAATTCCAACAGTCCTGGCCAATGTGGTTCTGTCTTCAGCACTCCAGACATGACTGGTCATTGTCCTTGGTCACGACTGGCTGATCACAGGTACTGTTTATGATCTGTTATGTGACTCTGCTTTCTCTTTCCTGTGTATATACTCTTTAAGAGCTGTAACTTCTCCAGAGGAACAAATTGAACTAGATGTACCACTTGAATCATCTGACATCGATACTGAAGATTCATTCTCGAGTTAGCAGGGCTCCCAGTCCTTAACATTTGAGAGGAAAGGGAGATCTGAATATCAAATTGGCTACAAGAAGTATTTAGGTTGAGGATTGGAGAACAAATTGGCTGCCCGACCCAGGACAGAAACAGATGAGACAGTGTCTCCCACTGTGCTCACACCCATGCTTCTCATATTGACAGACTACTGAATATGTAGTTTATAAGTAGATAACATGATAAAGTCCAGTCAAGTGCAACAATTGTTAAATTCACAGTTTAGACCACAACAATACGTCAATACAGTACTGGTTGTCTCCGACAGAGCAAAGCCCAGGGTAGCGGGCCCTGTCGTTTGCGGGGTTAACCTACCCTACTGTTTCTGCTTTGCTTACATCTGGCAAATTGCTTTGACTTATTCCATATGGCGTGTCTAGATACCAAATCTTTCTTTGTTCACAAATTCATGCAAGGACAATGATGTTGAGTGGTGTGCAGTGTAATTTCATGAAGGACTTGATTATTCAGGGCATGGGTTTTTTAAAGAGTCAACTGAAGAGTGTGAAGAAAATCAAAGAAAATTGAAGGGTCAAGGAAAGAGTCCTGAAGAGTCAGTGAAGAGTTGGGGAGAAATTTAAGATGACTCTGGAAGCTAGTTAGAACATGTTTGAAGCGCATGTTCCATATTTGAGCCATAGAAGTATCGAACATGATGTTCGTGAACAGTTGAACGGCGGGACGCAAGTTGATGTGACAGTCACATCAATGTGACCTCGGCAAAAAATTTCGCCGCTGTTTCCCACCATCGTGTCATTTTTCTATGGTGCTTGTAGGCCTTCATTTTGTCAGTATTCTGTCCATCTTTCTGAAATTCTGTTTCCAGGGCTTCTTTCAACATGTTTGGTCCTACTGGGATAGCCCAGCTGCACCCGCCACTGCAGCTCCTCCAGTGGCATTTAGCTTGTCAGGAACTCTGTTCCCATTGTATAGCGCCAAAAGTCAGTCCTTTCTTATCTCAATAACCATAATATTCATGTCCTCTGCAGATATTTGCATGAGTGAAGCACAGGAAAAAAGTCTGTGTTTGGATGCCCATTTGGCTTACATTATGTACTACATTATATTTGCTGGTTGAGAGCTAGCCCATATTCAGGACAGAAAATGACATTGTTGATACATTTGGTTTGACATGTCAAGAAAACAGCCCAATGGGCTACTTTCTGACTAAGCACAAACAATAATTCAAGAAGTGTGGGAATGAACTGAAAGAACCTTGAAGAGTACTGAAGCGACATTGAAGTGGACTGAAGAGTCACTTGAAGAACATAAAGAAAATTTGAAGAGTCATGAGGAAAAACTGAAGAGTCACAAAGAAAGACTGAAGAGTTGTGAAGTGATGGTAAAGAGTCACAAAAAAGTCTAGTCTAAGTCAGTCCTATATGGTGTACATTCATGAAACTGATTCAATGGTGCTTTAAAATGTCAATGTGTGCTGCCAAAGACAATTATCGAGAGAATTCGGTCCATATCATCGCTTACAACATACTTAAAAGTTAAGAGCGGGATAACACTGCAAAACAACAGTTATAACCTGTCAGATAGACCTGTTAAGGTATCTACACCCATTCTAAAGACCTGTAATGACTGATGAAGCTTAGAAACTTACTTGATAATGATGCAGTGAAGCAACAAACTATGTCAACAATGATGACATAATATGGCCCAAAAAGGAAACCAAGAATCGAAGAGTCGAGAAGAGCAAGTGAAGAGTTGAGAAGAAATTCTGCAGAAGGCTGCTTCTTCACCCTTACTCTTCAATTTAGCTTGTCCCAATTATTAGGACAACTTGTGAAAAATTAAATGCATAAAACAAGAAAGGTACAAGCTGTATGTATGTAAATGTTCTCATCAGCTTGCAAAACATGTGAATCAGTCCTGGTTTTCTTAGTCTATTCTGAGCATGTGCCATCCAATCAACCTTTATGCTCATGGACCAATTGATCAATTTGTGATGGATTTTAGATGGATGAATGTATGTATCAGTCAAATAGTCGAGTGTAATTGGGAGTTAAACTACTATCAGGTCAATTGCCTAATTAGAGTATTCAGGAGACTCGTCACCAGTTGAAAAATGAGCCCACTTGGCGGTAGATCCTGACAAGGGCTGTTCCTCTTTGACAGTGACATTGGAATGTAGGTTATGCCATTCATGAAGCAGTGTCATAACCTCAAAATGACTATATTGAGTCGCATATGACAGTGGTGTGCGCATATCTTTGTTGCTCACTGTGGGATCTATGTTGTCCTGCTGCAAGAGAAGCTGCATGACCTCTATGTGACCATACTCTGCAGCATAGGACAGTGGGGTACGCTGATCCTGGTCAGCAAAGTTGGGTCCTGCATTGTGCGAGAGAAGGAGAAGCTCCATAATCTGGAGATGACCATATTGAGCTGCATATGACAGTGGTGTGCGGTGAGCTTTGCTGCTGGAACTGGGATCTATGTTATAGTGCAGAAGAAGAAGCTTCACAACCTCAATATGACCATACTCAGCAGCATATGACAATGGTAAACGCCCGTCTGTATCACTGGCATTGGGATCTACATTGTTCTGCTGAAGAAGAAGCTTGACAGTGTTGATATCACCCTGCTGAGCTGCATAAGATAGTGGTGTGCGCTGATCTTTGTCAGGGGCAGTGGGATCTACATTGACATGCTGAAGGAGAAGTGTGATAATGTCACAATGGCCTTGTTCAGCAGCATATGATAATGGTGTCCGCTGACAGTATCCTTCACTGGCAGTGGGATCCACACCTGTTTGCTGAAGAAGGAGCTTGACAATCTCAATGTGACCCCACTGAGAAGCATATGATAGTGCAGTGCGCTGATATTCATCGCTGTCCTTGGGATCCACATTTTTCTGCTGAAGCAGAAGCTTTACCAGCTCAATGTCACCCTGTTCAGCAGCCGATGACAATGATATGTGGAGATATTCATGCCGGGTATTCAAAATGACCCTTTTCTGTCCAAGCAGTATCTTGATAATGTCAAGGTGATTGTGATGAATAGCATATGACAGCGGTGTGAATCCCTCTTTGTCTCCAGAATCAAAATCCACGTCTTTCTGCTGAAGAAGGAGATTGACAATGTCACCATGATTGTGGGCAGCAGCATATGATAACGGTGTACGATCATCTTTGTCACCAGCAGCAGGATTTACATCTTGCTGCTGAAGTAGAACCACTACAATTTCTGTGCGACCCCACTCAGCAGCATGAGATAGCGGTGTGCGCTGATTGTTGTCACTAATGGCCGGATTAACATCTTTCCTTTGAAGGAAAGCCTTGACAATGTCAGTGTGGCCCCACTGAGCTGCAACTGACAGTGGGGTACAATGATATTTGTTACTGACATTGGGATCTATATCCTTCTGCTCAAGAAGCAGTTCAATAGTCTCAATGTGACCAGATTGAGTAGCATAGAACAGTGGAGTACGTAGATCCAATGGACTGCAGTGGTTAATATTTAGACAGTTGGGATCCAAATCCTTCTGCTGAAGGAGAAACTTGACCACATTGATCTTGCCAAATTTGCATGCATATAAGAATGGTGTGCATCCTTTGTCATCAATGAGATCAAGATGTATATGGTCCTTCAACAGAATTGCCTCTAGTGTTTGCACTAAACCCAGCTGTGCAAGGAAATGTGGCTTTCCTGTTGAATGTCGCCATCCACGGCTATTGGAGGCATGCATAATATTTGCTTCTTTCTCAAGGAATTTGAGAATATGGTGCACTGCACCTGCCTCATCTCTACAAGCATGTTTTACCCAGTCGGAAGCAGCATAACTGTAAAGTGGATATAGGTTCCAGATAGCTTCAGGGATGTGATTTGCGTTGAACACATCAAAAGACAAGTATGTCAGGCATGTGATAGCCATAGTGGAATGAATGTTTGGGAAGAATAGTTGTTGCCTGAGCTGAAAGTACTCTTGCGTTGTATAATCTAAAAGACCTGATAAACATATTACTGATGATATATATAAAAATATGACTTACGAACAAGTTGAACAATTGGTTCATAATGATAGTATTCTTTCTGGATAGTGATCAAGCCAGCACAGATGTCAGTCAATAACTCCACATCCACAATAGCATCAAAATCCATCTCAGTCATCCCTGCTGAGACAGTGATAGCATGCTGTAGTTCTGTGACACTGAGTGACCTTTGAGCGTAGGCTAACCAGTAGAAAACTTGGAGAGCAAGTTTATATTCTGCCTCTCCTTGACCATTGATTCGAGCCACTGCAGTATCATATGAATCCATGATGCCTTTGGGAAGTGAGCTCAATGCTTTGCGCAGGGTTTTACGGTTGAGCTGGCTTGCTAGTGAATCTAAATGTAGTCGAGCCTGAAGAAACCTATAATAGCAATTAGTCTGATCTCAAATTCAACAAAATCCGACTTGCATCCCAGCTGCTTTGAAAATAACCTGGTCAACAATCTCTGCTTCCAGTGTTATATCACCCTTTACAAGTCTTTTCAACTTGACATCAGTGATGATTCTTCCTTTGATATATGTTTGGAGATCATCTTGATGAGCCTCAATAGGAATTTTTGGCTCATCATGATACTCTTGGGCTATTGATAAAATGTCTCTGGATGTTATCAAAAGGTGGACATGATCAGGCAGTGACCAAAGTCCTTGAGAATCAGTTGGAAAGAATAGTTCCCGTGCTTGATTATCCTCTGAGCATTCATCCAGGGCATCCACAATAATGTAGACACATTCATAGATTGATGTTTCAGTCTGGAGGGCAGTGAGCAGTTCATCCACACCAGGGAAAGTGTTCTGAGCTAAGTAACTGGCGTGTAGGGCCAGTAGATGGTCAGAGATTGAGGGACAATACTGAACAAGTTGCTTCAGCATACTACCCAGCAGTTGTGTTGGGGTCTGATCACTTTGATGGGTGTAGTCACAGTATATATACAGGACTGCTGGAGCTGGACCTGAAATTGACCTCAAATGATCAATGATGATAGAACTTTCAAGCATTAGCTAGCCAGGAATATTAGGGATATGTAAACTCACGAGAGAATGGTCTTGCCAGCACCAGCTGGTGTATTATTAGCAATCAGTCTAGATTATATATCAAGTTTCACTTACGTATTCCTGGACACCATAGAAACTTTGTTTTCCCATCTCTCCAGTCAACAAATTCTGGTTTCTTGAGAAACCAATCACCAGTCCCAGGAGAATGTTTTGCAAATGTTTCCATCTGGGTAGCTTGGAAATCAAGCTTGGAAATCCAATCCAGAAATTTTTTGCGCTTTTTGACTGCAGAATATTGAGAATTGTTGTCAACAGAGTTATGGGAGCATGGCTTACTTGTGGCAGCATCTACAAAAATTATATTCAAGGTTAGGTGTCATCAATCAACCAAATCAGAACACAGATATTTACCAATGGCGCGCTCCACAAGATTGTCCACTCCTTGGCGTACAGCAGGATCAGCATCAAATTGAATGTTATTGTTTGACAGAAATGATCCTTCAATGTTGCCTAAGAAAATATATTCATCTTGGGAGCAGGAAAAAGGAAGATTATACCAGTGATATGATCAGCATGAAAATGGACTGAGGATCCATTTGCATAAGTGGTCACCACAGCTATTGAAATACTTTAGCCAAATAGATCAAACCTTGCAATAAACTAAATGTGGCACCTGGATCTACATCTTTGGTAGGAATTGGTGAACTGAGAACATAAGCATGCTAGAGATATTGTATAATACAATTGGTTTACCTTAGTAGCTCTGGTTGAGGAGAGCTGAGCTGGGATTCAATATGGGCGATAGCTGCAGTGATAGTCTGCTCATTATTCTGTGTGAACGGCCATCCTGGTTGCTCCATATCAAGATTCATTGCTATATCGCACAGTATGTCGGTCACTGGTTGCAAGACATCATCGTTGGGAACCCGAGCGCCCACAAACCGAATGATGGTTTGCAGTGAGGTCAGGCGGCTGAAGAAAACCACTCGGGCACTGCTGAGATCCAGTTTGGTTGCACAAGAGGCAATCTTGTCCAGTGAGCCTAGAAGGGCGATATGATCCATGGTGGTGGGGAACAGGGGGCGAAAATGATGTGCAACGAGGCGCTCAGCGTTTGATCTAACCCGAGTCCGAGGAAACTCTCAGGACCAAGTCGGGAAGGCTAGTATCTCGAGCTCCTGCTTGAGCTGTGAGGTTTAATGATAAGGATTGGGCAGGGATCTCTGAGCTCCAATTCTGCAAGCTTCGTCGCCTCTAAAGCCGGGAAAGGCAGAACCAGGTTAACGATTACGTCACATCACTAACCGAGGCTGATCCGTAACGACGAACCAGTTCGAATTCTGCATTGGTGCAACATCGGTTCTGACTAGGCCTTGGAATCTACAGCACCTATACAGCTGTTCACAAAACAATAGAGGGAATTCTCACGCCCGGAGATAATAAAATTGTAGCTACGACTGTTTGTGCTCCACAAACAAAACCACCGGAGATTAGGTTCGGATCAAGTACAGCCGGCGGAGTTTAAAGAAACATCCATTTTGAGAAATAATTTCAAAGTCAGTCGCCTTCGTACGCCGGTTCCACTGGCCCCCGAGCGCGTGGGCTTGCTCCGAACCTAACCGGAGGTATTTCCTCTTTCGGCACCTATGTCATTGAACTATGTCACAAATGTGTTCCACTGGGTCCAGCAGACACCTACAAGGACCACAGTAATGTAGAGATGTCGATAAGGGACCTGTAAATGCATCAACAGGAAAAACCAAGAGTCTGTGAAATAGTGCGCCTGCCTTGGATGCCGGAAGAGGAAATACGGTAGTTTATTTGTGGAGCACAAACAGTCGTAACTACAATCTTATCATCTCTGGGTGTGCGATTTCCCTCTATCGTTTTGCAGACAGCTGTATCATGAGCAGAGAATATGAATGAAGAATTCATGTTTCGGTGAGCCCATTCTCTCGCTTCAATTTCGTGTCGTAGCTCGTGATCGGCCTGAAACTCGACTCTTGATCGACGACGCGAGGTAGAACGTAGCAATCGATGCGGATGGTAATGAAGATCCCAAAGTTCGTCATGGATATTCAAAGGCAAATCTATGTCATATGCGGTGGAGGATTAGTATGCTGCAGTATGATTTTGGTCAAGTATGTGTGCATTATCTCTGTTTCCGAGTCTGCATTCCTTGAGATGATTGGACTATTTGCAGTACTATATCACAGGTGTCTGCAACAAGTCGTATCCCGGTAAAAACACTCAACGTGGTCTCAGAACTGCAGGTGAGCCGCTTCATCTACTCCCCGAATCCATACATTTGCCATACCATTTGGAGATGCGGGGTAAAACAAGTCCCACCAACGGATACTCTCATCGCGCGAATGCTGATCCAACATCTTGAATAAAACTTCACTGATGTGAAACCAACGTCTGGACAGATTGACGAGGTCTAGACGCAGGGGCGGCTTGAGGTACTGTGGAGTCGGAGCAAACCAGTCTCGTTGAGGGTCATATAAGCCAAGCTCCATGTCGCGCTGAATAGCGCGAATCTGACGAGCGTCGTAAGATGTCGTTAAGTCATCGAACCGGACAATAGTGACGGCAACACCCGGTTTGAGAGCAGGACAAAGAGTCAGGTCGCTCGATGTAGACGTGACACAAAATGGAGGAATGCCAGGTCGCCGGAAAGGAACAATTGACTAGGAGAATATGAGGGGACAAGGCGTGCCATTGCTCCGCTCCGGCCCCACATTCACATCATTTCAAGTCTTTCATTACTTTCGATACAGTTGACAGGAGAGGTTGACCATGGTTCGGTCACAGTACCAGCCAGAGGCTCAAGATCATATCTAGATAAATAGACTGAAACTTCAACTTCTTCGATTGAAAAAACTGTTTCTGAACATCAATCAAACCGTAACATGGTGAGAATAATACACAACTCGCCACCAATGCAATGTTCGAGATATAAACATCAGCGAGGCGCCTGGCGGAATCCGGGGACATTATGGGTTGGGCTTTTCAATGATGCACAACAAACTATGAATTGTATCGATAATTGACAGGCCAAGATGATGAACTTGTATATCTGACCTGATATTGATAGGAAGAAAGCAACAGGACGCTCGGCCATGGGCCAGACAGAAGACGCACACTCGGAAAAGCTCAGAAAGATGACAGGATGGATGATAAATCTGGGAGCGAGCTGGAGACTAAATCAAGTCGAGAGAAGAGAGTCGAGTCCCTTGACTGGAGGCTGTAGAGAAAAGGCCTTAGTCTTGATTGATACCCCAGGGATAGAAGGACGGATAAGCGCAGAAAAAGAAGGCGAGAGTTTATTTCTTATTTGAAATCTTACTATAACATCGAACTGAGGAACAACTGCGAGAAGGACCAAAGAAGGACTGAATAATCATGGAGCACATGGCAGATTAGATTAGATTATAGATCATTTACGCGACCTCGTGTAGATTATCACGTCGTCTCGCTATTTCATCTCTTTTCTGCTCTTTGGTTTCCGGGTCTCACTGGGCCAGCGGGAATAGTAGTTTTCGTTCATCGGTCCCCGGCGCCTGCCAGATTCATATCTATGCCAGGGCCACATTCTGTTTCTCATAAATTAGCCATGGTGCAACCGAAAAATATGAATGAAATTCATCATCATCCTTTGAACGGAAAACCACCTCTATCTCGATGCACTTTTTCTGACTCCAGCATAAAGGGTTGCCTACTCTAGAGACGATGCCCGCGGGAATTACTTAGCTCAGGGTGAAAATAGCTCCTTACCTCAATGTGGATCATTGGGAAGCTAATGTTTCTATGTTCTCGAATTGAGCTTTAATGTTTTGTTTATTGGAATGTCTAAGTAGGTCACATTAATGAATAGGTTTTCAACAACGTGAAGATGTCGTGGCGTCTGCAAATACAAATATGTCAGAGTTGGCGCTGGTCGAAGACGCGGTACTCACCTAGCACAAAAGTTTGAATGAAAAGCTTTCCGAAGAGAGCGAAGCGAAAGCGTCCACCAAGTCTCTTTGTCATCATCAGATCGACCTTTTGGTAAATCTGGAGCTAAGACCGTCGGTGCCCATCGTTCAAACGGACTACAAGCACCGCTCTAGTTCTGTAAACCGCGAATCACCAGGAAGAGCAGAACGAACACACACTCCACACCCCTGCACTCGTGTTCTGCGCAACCGGCGTTGCGGGTAAGCTAAACGCGGAGGAGGGAAGGTAGGAGTGTCTTGGGATGTAGACGGAGGAGCGCATCCGTGGAGAAAGAAGGAGAGGAGATGTGCAAGGAAAAGGTAAGGATGAAAGACGAAACAAAGATAATCCTCAGAAATGCTTCCGTCGACAAATGTCCCATGGCCAGAGGAATCATCGAGATTCGTCGAGAAAGACAAGAGGAAGAAAAAGGATCGAGAGACGAAATGAAGATAATCAAACTCACCCAAAGCCCTCAACCGTCTCCACAGGCGTCGTAAACATTTCTCCCCGGTGTGGTGTATGCCTCCGTCGGTGCCAGAGCGAACGAGCGTTAGCGAGTTGGTGTGTTAGGAAATGGGAGAATTAAACGAGACAAAGAAACTAAAGAGACCCAAACGGAAACGAAAACCCCAAGCGAAACGAGAACAAGCAACAGAAGAAAGGAAACCGAAAATGAAAACGAAAACGAAAACGAAAATGAACAGATGGACTCACCCAAACCCCGAATCCACCTGGTCGGTGCCGAGGAAGAGGGCGGCTGAGGTATTGGTGCTGGATATGCAGAGAAAGAGAAAAGAGGAAAGGTCATCATAGGCGCTGCTTCAATCCATTAGCGTCTCCAAAAGGACCAACGACATACGAATAGCGAGTCGCGTTGGCCGTGTCCCCGCTCCTCTTGATTCGGCGTCCTCGCTCAATGAAATTGGGGTTTCCGGTCTCGTCGCTGAGAAAAGCTCGTGCTAGACGCTGGGATGACCTAGTTTTTATTAGCCTCCTTCCATACCTGCCTGAAGACGACGTACGGTTGGTCAAGCCTTCTCTCTGATCCTCTAGATTCCGCGTCGTCCTCAAGATCCTGCGTCGTTTGCTTCCGAATGAAATTCGCTAGTCGTCGGCCTCGTCTCGTCATCCCCTGATTTCTGTCCTGCTCTTGCTTTCACTATTCTTGCTGTGCTCTCGTCGCTTTGGCTTCTTTCGCTATGCCTGGCTTGGTCTCGTCGCCAAAGAAAAGAGAACGTGGTTCGTCGTCGCTGTCACCAAATTGAGTTATTGTTTACGCGACTGTCACCCTGTCACAGAGTTAGCCCCCGAGCTCCGAGAACCGAGTTCCGATGGCGTGCCGGGGGTGCAACTTTATTCTGCCCAACACAATGTTCAGTGCGAGGGGTCGTCGAAGGTGACAGGATGGATTTTCGAGCATGGGGCCAGTCGTGATGAATAACAAACAGCCTTTCAAAGTCTCTCTCAACCGCTATGATCTGCATGCATAATGTCTTGCTCTCCTCGACAGTTTCGGGCGAAGAAACTTGGCGAGAGGAGACTCGCGGGTTATTGTTCGTGGATCTTCTCATTCGTGCTCCGTCATTGATCCAACGTCTTGTGCTTCCATTTCTTGGCACCCTTGAACCCAGGTCGATTGAACTTTTGTTGTTGCATCTTAAATCATGTCATTGGACTGCATTTTTTATCTTTCGAGATCTTGTCATCGAACTGCATCCATCTTTCATCCTCAGACTGCGCTAATTCAAGGCGATAGATTCGCAATGGCAAGGCTTACAACACCCATGATCATGATCAACTTCGTCCAAACCTCGTCTCCGAATCGTGCAGATCCTTTCTCCGAGCCACCCGAACCACCCAACAAGCTCCAACAACACTCAAACTAACATTCTTCGTCTCAATCACCGATCCCAATCGCGTCTGCCGAGAAAACTTCTGTCAGTATTACAGCAGTTTCGGAAAATCATCATGTCAAACACCATCTTTTTTTGATGAAATAAAAATAAATAAAATAATATCCCCGGAAGAAAATAGCTCCGAACTCTGACGCAATATGCTATGTAAGCACTCGAACTATGGTGTACTGTCACATCAGTACAGACCGAGCACTCTGGTTTCTCGACAATGGCTATGTACATCTCGGACGATAAGTATGGCGTGTCTGCTTGGGTCTCAGTGCGTACGGGGGTATCCCCACCCTGGGTTGAATATTGGGGCAGTGACTGTGATATATGAAGCTGCATGTGAAGATCGACATCAGTATCAATGTGGAACAACTATGTAGCAAAGCTCTATTGGGCTATTGCTTTCCAGAGGCAGAGTACAGTATTCGGGTCAGGCATTGACTCGATAGAAGTGGCTCTGGAACCACGGGATATTTCATTCTCGACATCCCACCATTTGGGCTTTGGTGCGGTCCCAGCAAGGATATTCCGAAGGTCATATGGGAAAAACAAGGAAAAACACAGCACTCGGCTGAAACTCCCTTTCGGGGATATTATTTTATTTCATCAAAAAAAGATGGCGTTTGACATGGTTTTCCGAAACTGAACTGCTGTAATCGTCCAGTACCATTGGGCCCCTGGCCCGGTCTCGGCGGAGGTGCTCTTAGTGAGTCCTGCAAACCATCGCCCGTATCGAGCTTCACGCTATGTTTCGAGATTGACCTTATCGCAAAATCTTACCGACTTGAGTGCATAATCCCACGTCTATATCAAATGTTCGGGTCCGGCGGCCGCTATGATCGGATGAGTGCTCTTTGACCTTTCTTGACTGCGGAAGGGAGTCTTTCAGGGATACGCAGCATGTGTATATATAATGCTCGAGCTTTCAACTGTCGATTCTCCTCCTCAGCTAGGGGATCTGTCAGATATCTGCTCAAGCATAGGTTCTCAGGTTGGGAATCAGAGTAGATTGCTGATGTGTTTCAACCCATTGATTGCGACGCGCTGTCGGATCACTTGCCCGGGCTACTATAAAGGTTCCACGTTTCAGTAGCAAAGCTCTTCAGCCGGTCTCACACAACCCACAACCATGCAATTCCGCACTTTATCCCAAGCCTTGGTCATCGCGGCCGCTCTCGTTACAGCAGCCTTCGCCGCTCCCATGGGCGCAGCTTCCGATGAGTATGTATTTGACAACGATCTTGACATATTTAATCATGGTGCAAATAGCGGTCTTGAAGTCTTCGGGCGAGACATCCAAATTCTCGAGCGATCAGACGTCAATCTCCTCAGAAGGAACCCGGAAAAGGAAAAGTATAAGCCATTCAAAGTCCTCAAGTGCAAGGACTGCAAAATGCCATTCCCGGACACTTCCAAGGGAGCCGCTGATGTTCGTCGTCCTGATCATTTTGCCATCCTTGCCGACTAATATTTTCTTTCTCAGTTGAAAAAGCATTATGCGCACTCGTGTTCAGGCGATATTATGGGCTGGTAATAGGAACAGGATGAGGTTCAGCGCTCAGCATTAAGTGAGGGTTGATGAGGATAAGCATGTAATTAAGCTATCGTTCACATTTGACGAGCGCGAGGTCGCAGATCACTTGGAAAGAACCCAGCGGGGATAGATCATACAGGCGCGGAAATCGCCGTCAAGCTCATTTCAAGTTATTGCTACTACAATTGTGGCCAAATCTTTTGGATATGATATTTCTCTTTCCTATGATCCCAGAGTACAATGGAAGGCAAAATCCCTTTTCTTCACGGATTTGGGCTTGCATTTCAAAATCAGAGCAATAATTCAGATAAAAGTCATCTTAGCCGCCCGATGCAATGCGGAAGCATCAGTGAGACCTCAGGGTATACTTCAATATACTACCAGAGCTGTTCCAGCATCAAGACAATCCATGAGTTTTTTTTCTCATTTGACCTTGGAACATCAGAAGTAAAAGGTCCTCTAGTCGAGTTCCAGAGGTATCATATATCTACTGTATCATCCCCCATTAAATTGATTTTTGAACATGAAGTGGAAAATTGATTGCTGGCCGTGGTATTGCCTCCCCTTCCGACCTTCTTCGCTTCTTCACTTTTGGACAGCACCTGGACCAGTGGAATCGATGGGTTGTTCCAGCGAGAAGTGATTTCCCGCTCTGATATGTTTCATATACGGTGGCTTGCCAGGATCGAAACTCCAGCAAGACATGATACAATTGTCACACAATCGTTTTTCACGCCTGGATAGTTGCAGCGTTGAGGACAGAGTCCTGAATATTCCTTTGAATTGATAATGGGACGGCCTGGTCGTCTCTTCAGCGATTCACCTGTCAAGATCTATGAGATGGTTAGATATTTGAATCTCTTTGTTGGGGTTGTAATATCGGTACCTCAAGTATAAACATCTCTGGAAACTGCTTGGCCACCGCCATCGAGAAAAATTGACAGAAATACAGTATCCATACTAAATTCGACAATTTCCAGTGACATGGCACTCTTATTACATTCGTTAATAGAAATCTCCCTTCAGATACCATTTGCCTTCAAAAGCCTCAACATATGCTCCGAAATCTCGTCCACATGGTTCTCCAGTGCAAAATGCACGACAGTTTTCGGCAGGAGCTTCTTGTATGCCTCTGTACCGGCTGGCCTGAAAATATTGTTGGTCGGTGCTTGATGAGATACTGGATAGAGCACTGGAAGGAGCAATGAAGTCATGTCATGTCCAAGAAAAGGTCCAACTGGTGTTAGACGAAGAATAAATGAGTCTACAGGTATGCGAGTATAATGAATGATAAATAAAAAGATATAGCGCATACCTCAGTCGGGCACAGATGAACGTGGAAGAAGCGATGAAACACGGAGTGAGGTAGATAAGATAAGATATATAAAAGAGAAAATAAACACAAGTCCATCGGACCATCCTTCAACAACTGGATCTCAGCATTGCCTGGACCGTCAATGAGAGCATGGTCGAGATGATAGGCTTCAGGAGCTATGGATTCCGGATGCGCTTCACCGCGAAATACTGCACAATACTGCACAACAATGAGAAAAAGTAATGCTTTGCGAAATACGACATAAGTACCTGCGACTTGACTGCATCAAACGTCGTTACAAAGGCAATTGGCTGTCGATTTCCTGGTGTTGGGTCGGCCCAGTATGGACGCAAGATGTCCCAAAATTCACTGAACCCTTCTTCGAAGGCGTTGCCATTTTGGGTAATGATCGCTGTAATGGCCTTTGGTTTTGCCATTGCCAGTCTATGAGGAATAATGAGGGTCCCATTCACAGACGGTAATGACAGCAGCATACTGAAATCCGATGGGGGTACCATAGTCAAAGATGTAGATGGCAAAGCGCTCGAGCTTGAGCGCTTCGGTGAAAGCCTGGATGGTCTTGACGCTGCTATCGAGCGAATAATGGTATCCATTTGTAACCTCTTATTCAGATATTAGCAATAGCAGTGAATACAGCGAGGGTAAGCTCACCCGGGAATCCAAAACCTGGAAAATCCGGAGCCTGGAAAACGATGTTGGCACAGTGACCGTCAAAGACAAAAGGCAAGGTATAAACCACAACATGGTAAGATACCGAGAGCTTTGGAATGAGGTTGTGGTACTGGTGAGAGCTGCTGGGGAATCCATGAAGCAAAAGGATGACTGGGGCATTTTCTGGACCGGCTTCCGAACGGTAGAAGACGTCGACACCATTGACATGGATAGTCTTGGTTGTCGTTATCATAATTGAGCGAATGCATTGAAAAGTCTGGGTTTAAATGACGCATGGAGAGGGGATACAGTAGATGGGTGATAGGCCTCGGAGACGGTGCAACCTGCTTCATCAGCTAAGCCAAGACGCGGTCAAGCATTGTATCGACTGCAACACCAGCATACATATGGCAACAGGGAAAGGACAGCTCGTTCTAGACCGTGATAAGCGAGAAATACATTCTCCGACGCGATGGCCGTGTCTCGGCGGACAAGCAGGACCCCAGAGACCCCTTCCCTTCTGGGACACCGCTGGCTGGAGCTCCTTTTGGTGACGCAGTACAAAGGTTTGTTTCTTAGTGGCTTCATAACTGACTATAGATAGAAATAGCTATATTCTCCAGTAACCAACAATCAGGCGTGTTATCTGAAAAGATTTGAAAGGATGGATCGTTAGCGCATAGAACCGGATTCCGTGCCCAGTCATCAACCATTATTCACCACCGTCATCGCGTACAGCCACGATTGAGCCATTGCAGCGCCGTCACATTTTTCGAAATCGGGGCACACTTTCAGAAGGTATACTGAAACTGGTATCTTGTCTTGGAGGGGCTCCAGTATTCCCCCAATTTCTGTGAGAGCACCAAAGGTGGGTATTATTCCGGTACACAGGTAATCATAGCATAATCATAATTGGCTTAGCATAAAGTTGTCTAGGGCATACTGGGAAGAATAGTGATAAAAGTCTAGTTCATGATATCAAAAAGACTTGAACGACGAGACGGGGACCGACACGGCCCTGGTTCCGGAGTTTCCTCCGCGTCAACATCAATGACTTGACTACCCTTGATGGCGTCTTCGTCAAGTATACCCTTGATTTCCGACCAGTTTCTAGGTGGCTGAAAAAAGTCACAGAACGAATTATTACAATCATGATCTGTTTCAAAGTTCATGTGGGCTGTTACGATATTGCCTCGAGTGAAAATTGCTCCCAAGTTCCTTCCGAAAGTGGGTCAGAATATAGAGATAGAACTTAGAAGGAATTGGAATGCTCACGGGTGGGTAATTATTTGGGGATCTGTCAGCCACTGATCGTCGCCCTGAAAGTCTGCAGCAAAGGCAAGCTTTCCAGTCTTCAAGTACTGGATATGCTGAGCATACATCAAATATTCGGCCCGTTTGTTGTCCTCGTCATCAGCCATACGTGGCGGCCGCTTCGCATTTCCGTTGCCCATGTACTTCCTGAACCTGCCTGGAATGGGTGTTTCAATAAGAAAGACTTGAACTTTACCGCTTTTATTAATGTTGCAGCGTCGACATAGTGGAAGCTAGGGATGGAAATTGGAGCCGTATCCTTGGTGTATCCCTTGTTGAAGAGAGCTTTGTCGGTGTAATTGTCGACAAGTTGCCACAGGCTGTGTCCGAATGCCAAGGTACGTCCCTCGAGCTCCATAGAGAGGTCCCGAAGCTGATTTGCGTTTGGGAGAGTGACGTCTATACCCGCATGGTCACGCTTATACACCTGCTTCAAGTATACAGGGTACCGGTCGCCATGAACATTTGACGAAGCACCCAAAGGAAGGTTGGAGTGCGCTGCATATGCGAGCTTGAAACCTTCTTTGGGTCATGTAGACGAGTGGTGACTTGAAGTGTCCGTGGACTCTCGTAATATCCAAGGTCCGAGTTCACTGAGAAGTTGCCTTCGAACGATACAGGGACTGGAGGCTGAACAGAGACCTTAACGAGGTCTTGAAGGTCGAGCTTTCGTATGCTGTAGCCTGTAACCAATTGGAAAGAGGAAACCTCCGCTAGATAACAGATGAATCAATGATTGCGCCATCTGAGTTGTTGAAAATATATAGCTCAATACTTGGAGTTCAGAAAGGTAAAATTTTACGGATAGGCCGATGTTGGTTGCCTCTAGCCATGACCTAACCTAAAAGGGACCAGCAGAATCACCGTGACAGATGCAGCGAACCAGCAGAATTAGCCTTGCGGTCGTGAGATCAGTAATCACGTGCATCTTCTTGGCAAGCCCAAAGTAGCCCAAAATGATGATCTTTAAGTATAATGAATTTCATCTAACAGTCCCGGCAACCTCAGGCAAATAATAGCCATGATATTGATATAGAAATTGAGCCAGTTCCGACCGCTACCAACGACCGCCTTGTTTGATAATACTTGCTCAGGCATAAATTGACTCATCAACATTTCATGTTTGAGGTGTCTGGGGTCCCACTAAGCCGCCGAACAACGGCCATCAAGTCGGACAATCAAATAAACGGTCCAGAGCGCTCCAGAACAAGCTGTCCTTTCCCTGTTGCCATACATACAGGCTGCAACGGATTCCATGGGATGTGGCGGCGAAATAATGGAAGGCCTGTCTATCGCTGTAAGCGTTCGCTGCTAAGCGCGTTTCCAGTTTTCGCACGCAATTGATCTCTTTTTGCGCAAAACCATGACTGAACCGGTCTCTCTCTGGCTGAGAAGGTCAAGCTCTCGCAAAGCGCCCTCTTGGTTGACAACGCCTTGTGAAGCTTCCGAATTCTGTCTGTACGTTTTTATCATGCATTCTCGTAGCTCCCGTTGATGCAAATTTCAGCCGACAAAATCCTCATGCCCTGGGTCCCTAGTCGGTCAAGGAGAGCAGCCCCCAAGCTCCTAGAGAATCTCACCACGGAGCTGCTCAAAGCCAAGCTGCGACTGGTGACTCTTCTCGACAGACAGCCGAGCCTCTGCCATTGTCCATTTTCCCATCTCGTTCACCGACGTCCATACGAATGGAGAGCATAGGTGTGTATTCTGAACGGTGCATTATTGTTTTTTGCTGAATCATTGTCAGTTCGTGATTTGCTTGCTAAGCCTCATGAACACCTTCGACCTGAACCTCTGTACCTCGTCCAGCTTTCCTGTCCCGTCACCACTGGCCCTGTAGGTCCTCCCTTTTCACCTAACGGTTCACAAGCTGGGTGCGCTCGTTTCGGAAAGAAATCTTCTCTCCTTCCAGCTGCTGCAGCTTCTCCCTCGACCGTTTCATGACCCGCTACGACCCCCGCGGCTTCTCCCTCGACAAAGGACAGGTCGATGATGAGCCTATTCCAAATCAGTGCACAGGTCTATATTCCCGTGAAGCTCATATCCATTTTGCTCAATCTTTGCCAGCTTCTCAGTGCCGCGGCTTCTGCTTCTGCTTCCTGAACCTCACCCTTACCGTTGACCGTGACCTACGGTCTGCAGCTCGTCAGTCGCGTAACCACTGGCTCAGTCCTCTTCTTCGACGGAAATTCGCCTACTGGTTCATAAGCAAGCCATATTCGTGTCGAAAGGGAAGCTTCCTGGTTTTCGGCTCTTCCACGTCAATCTGCGCCCGGTTTCTCGAACTGTCATCACCTCCGGTTTCACGTTCTGGGGATTCTGTAGGAGAGACAAGGGACAGATTGAGAATGAGGCTGTTGGAATCCAGTCATTGTTGGCTGCCGCAGGGTGCGTCCCAACCATCAGCTTGGATGTCGTCTCTGATCAGTTTTCCAGCACAATTCTACGTATCCTAGGCCGAGGAGCTCATACCGCGGATTATGGTGCTGAGAACGATGTCGTCGTCGTCAGTGATGATAGCTGCATTGGGAGGAGGGACACCATAGAGTCTGTTACAGACCAGTCTGCATGTTCGTCCTGACTACCAGCTTCGAAACACCTTGTCTGATCCATCTTGAAGTGCAATTCCATTCTACGTCAGGCAGAGATGAGATTTTGCAACAAGAGACGATTGCAGCTGGAGACAGAGGTAATGTGAGATTGACTGCCTCTATCTCGATGCTCTTTTTCTGACTGCAGCATACAGGGCCTGCGGCAGCGATGCCTAAGGGTGAAAATTTGCTCATTACCTTGATGTGGATCGTTGGCAAAACTAATCTCTCTATATATTTGAATTGGGCTTTGATGTATCGTGTATTGGAATGTCTACCGGGTTACATTCATAATTCAAGGGACACGTTTTTCAATGAAAAGCCCGTAAGTCGTAGTCTGCAAAGACGTCAGCGTTGGCGCTACTCGAACACGTGGTGCTCACCTAGCACAAAAGTTTGAGCGAAAGGGCTCCCCGAAGAGAGCAAAAAAGCGAAAAATTGGGTACAGCAGACAAAGAATAGTCTGAATCGAGGTGCACGAATCGTCATTATGACGAAATGTGGGCTGCAAAGTGCACTGAAGGACGAGCTTTTCCAAGCGTCCACCAAGCCTCCTCGTCGTCATCATCAAATCGACCTTCCGGTAGATCTGCAGAGAAGACCGTCGGTGCCCATCGTTCAAACGGACTGCAAGCGCGGCTCTAGTTCTAAACCGCGCATCACCGGGAAGAGCAGAACCTTGATCAAACGTTGGAGATCCTTGGATGCTCCAAAAGAGGATCGTTCTGCAGCTCATAAGGGATACAACCGCGGTAGAGACACTACGCTGACCGCTGCCAGTGCGAGAGACACAGATGTGCAATTTCGCCCTTTGCGTCCGAAAACGAACACCTGTGACGAAGAAAGCAAACTCTAGCGGGCGCTATGAAAAAACTCACCCAATCTCCACGACGAATTTCAAACCGAATGCCGCTCAGCCCTCGCTCCACGAGGAAGGTCTTTGGACAAAGGAAAGGCCCGGTAAATTTTTCTGGTTCGTCGTTCAGCAGAATTACTGCCGGATCCAGCTAGGACCTATCGAGGGAGACAATGCTCAGACCTTCCCGCTCGCAAAAAGAGACCGAAAATGTCTGTAGGGAACGAGCATCACAGCATTTAGCCTGCTGAGATGGCGGTCGAGGCCAAGGATGTTTTATCACATGATGATGAAAATTTCTGACTCATGTCGCGACGCCAAACGAGGTCGTCCAACAAGTTCACCAAATACGAGCTACAGGAGCAGCAAGCACAGATTCGCTCGGGTATCCCAATAAACCAGAAAGGTCTTTCTTCGTTTCCAGCAGAGCTCTGCCGCAGAGCTCCTGGACGAAATTACCACGTATTACCCCGTTTATGATCCCAGCAACCTCGTGGAGGATTCTGTGCTCTCAGAGGAATACCTCGAGCGTCGAGTGGCGCTTAAAGTCTTATCCCAGACCTGCAAATCCCTGCGAGCGTATTTTCTGCCGATATTGTGGCACAAGGTCGAAGCTTGCGCAATGCGTATTTCCCACCGCCGGCGCCCAACAGGTATGCACGACAGCGGGAACCAGATATCTCTACACCAGTTTGAAGGCCAAAATGGATGCATCTACTGACAATCCTGCTCTCGCGAAACATGTCCAGTAAGTCGTGTCTTATGAGGCGGCTTGAGCTACTTAATCCTTCTCCAGCATCATTCATGCAATCATTGTCGAAGAATCTATCATAGCAGAGCTGGCACAATACTGTACCTGCAGAAGCTCCCTAATCTCCACACTGTCTTTATCATTGGACCTCTAGGACGCTGGCAACAGCATGACTATTCCCGGTCGCTTGAGAATCTCGGTTTTCCATCGGTGCACCACGTTGGTCTTTTCGGCCACTTTCCGTCGATAAACCATTGCTTCCCAGCGGCGCGGTCCCTCAGCTGGGTATCGTTCAGCGAGTATAAAGCTCCTCATTGGCCCAACCTCGAGACGCTCCATGTCGGGATATCACGCCGGACGCCGAGCATTCGGATGCCAAAACTTGATGGTTTGTTTCTTATCGTCATCCTTTATCATTGATCTTCCACTCATGATATTATTGTAATTATCTGCAGACATCTTGGGCGCTCTTCCAAGCCTCAAGACCTTGAGGTTACCCATCCTCGGAATCATACCAGTCAGTTTGTTTAGCAAGTCCATTTGAACTCGAGCTCATCGCATCTACAGGGCTTTACGCTACCGAAAACCTTGACAGCGCTCACGACGATTGAATGCAGAATACCAATGGCTCGGTCGCCAAACCCTGCAGAGTCGTTTTCCATTGATGATAAATGGAAAGACTTGTTATGGACTCTTCTGAAGAGATATCTGAAAGAGTTGGATGGGAATGAAGCGACCAAGGCAGCGAGACGACTCAGAATCCTGCGGACAGATGTTTTGGATTGTGTCGTCGCGACCAGGGATATGGTTCTTTCAAGATGCACGGTCAGCTAGCTTTTCTCTCCTCTAGTACAATTCTGAGTATTCCAGTAGGCGCGTCTACCTCAGTGTGGCCAGTATCCTCTTCACCTCGGTCTGTTTCTCGTCAAAGGGGGATCCCCTTCTCCTGATGCCGATTCGGAAGCATGAGAAGTCCAATGCCCTAACAAAGCATCTATGACTCGCATAACAGCGTGAAATAGATCAACATGGATCATTTAGTTCAAAGCATTACAAGGAATACAGTACACGATACTGACTGGAGTAGCCAAAGACGTAGAAGGAGCAGAGTCCATAGAAGAATATCAAGGTAGAAGTGGAAGAGATGAACATGAGCGAACGAGGGATAGAAGGTGTTACAAGTTATAGCGTCCGACGAGAAAGAAATATTGTCCGACGCAAAGGAAAGACTGTCCGAGAAGGACGTACAAATCTAGCTTGACATTCCCATAAGGAATATTTTGGTTGGCTCGCAAAGACAAATCCAAGGGACCCCGACGTCTACCTATTCTCTATACTGGTGAAAGCGGAATCGGCTTTGATTCTGATCGCCTGTGGTCGAATCCACTGGCGACGACGGTTTGCTGCGTATGTCCCACTGAGAATGAATGCCGCAGAGCATTGGTCTCCACCAGATGCGTTTCTTCGGTGACAAGGATGATGATCACCGAAGGCCACATCGCCTGGTGGAAAACTTGATGAGATGTATAGATTGAAGTATACAGCACGCACCAGGATGTAAATCACCCACGTAAGAACGAAGTAATACTCAACAATGGCCGACGGGATAAAGAACAATATAGTATGGATGGTCTGACAGAGCATAAGCGGGTTTGATACATGGGCATCAGAAATGTGGCGCACCCAAAGAATGAGGTACAACAATCCAGACTGAACAAAGAGCATCAATACTCTGTGGACAATGGTTGAGGTCGGAGAATGGCGGATGTTTGTCCTGACTGTGCGCTCGTATTCCCTAGATTGTCCAATAAGCCTGAAAATGATGTTTCATTTGATTAAGGGCACTTGCCAGGCAGCCTGGCCAATGGCCAGAGTCGCAGTGACATTGGTGATTAACATAGGCAGCGGCACTGTTAAAAACGATATAAATGTCGGCGTTGGACTAGCTCCTGGAGCCAATGATCGGACTTTGTTTATAGTTGCGATGACACTGGTGACTGAGTTCATGTCGATTGTCAGTGGACGCCGTGATATGACAGGAAAAGGCTTACTGAGACCGTTGACCATGCAGCAAGACAAAGCTATCTTCACCCACCGACGATCACAGATCACCCAGGCTCTCCAGACGACCACCGCATCGCTCATGAGGAGCTGAAATTTCATCCTGTTATCAAGATATGAGGATGAAGAGCTTGGATCATTACCAGTAGAGCGCCTGCGGCGAGATATACAAAATTGAACAATTGGACGGAAGGAGCAGAGATTGAAGGCGCTCCAATCAATACAACTTCCTCCACCGCTGCTTGTATATCTCCCGCGAAAACGATAGTCGTGGTGAGAAAAATCATCAGAATGACCGCCAGCATCATCGACCTTGGTCTCGACCCCCGAACCCCTCGACGTCTGCAAGAAATGTATCGTCACCCTGGCACATGATGCAGTTGTAGGCTCACATTAACACATAGATGGCTTTCATAGTGATAATCAGATACATTCCTAAGGGAATCATAAGCCTTCGTCGACCCCAGACCAGAAAACACGTACCGTACCCCATGGAAACACATACTGCGGATCCTACTGCGCTCAGTTGAATCGCAGTGACCTGGTCAGAGGTCAGGATATGGACAATTTCCGGAATTGAATTAGACATTTGTCGTTACAGAGAAGAACCAAAAAGCCCCGTTATGATATAGCTGCAGAGGAGTGCAACCGATGTACCAGCTGATTGGAGACAACGAGAGGAGTTCCAAGGTTAGGTTGGCCTCACCAAAGACGCGGAGATAGAGAGGAAGACGGTAGAGCTTTCACCTGACAAACGCACCCCGCGAAGCGTCAGGTTCCGCCATGATTATTGACGGCAAGGTTACGAAGCTAGCCTCTGGAATGAAAGATACTTGAACTCAAATCGGGAACATTAATTGAAAGACACTGCAAGAATTTAGTCAGAGCGGCGTCAAGATTTGTAGCTCAAAGATAGATACTGCCCAGTCTACTTCTAATTTGCAGCGGGAGCGGAAGCTAATGCAACCATCATTCAATGATTTCGACAGTTGTTATGTGGAGACGAGTGACGGTGCCGTACGGGAATCGGCTGCGGTACAGTTTTTCCAGAAGACGATATATTTAGCCGGCTAAGTTCTGTTATGATAGACATGATCTGCATAATATATCAGTTGTGGCTTGATCCCTCAGAATCGCACAATACAACGATGCGGCTGCCTGGTTGCAGGGCCAGGCGGGTACTGTGTCTCTAAGGCGAGAAAACAACGAGGTTGGAATGACCATAGCCGGGAGGTAGATTTAGGCCAATTCCCTATCAAGAACAGAACAATAAGAAATGAACGTTGTTTGGTCCAAGTCTGGTTAGACTCACTTGAACGACGGGGAAGCATTACTTAACCGTGCATAGATACTGTTTCTATGCACGGTCTATTATCGTGGTCGGCATCTGCCAGTCAGTTCAGTTCCTCGACGATTGGCTGCTGAAGGTTTCCAAATATTGTGGCTTGATTCCGGTCAGTAGAGTCGCCAGACCGTTGGAGACCTTTGCCGAATTTACGGCAATGTGGAACAATAATCGAGGGCGTCACAGCAACCAATCAAAGGTCGCCTCTGAATTAAGGGATTATGCTTCACTGTGAATGGAGAAGCGGTAGATGAAAGAAATTGGCAATGTGTTAGATGGAGGTCAAGGTCAAGACAATATCATGAATGTAATGGTCAAGGAGCTAATACATGAGATTGGCGTATAAATAGGGTTCGGACAATGCCGAGAGTATGATGAGATAAGGGGTGACTAACCGTGTGTCGCAAGAAAGAGATGAGCTCACAATCCTCAGCAGCAATTTGTAAGCCAATTTTTGCTCTCGCCACATTTTGGCCTCCTTTCAATGCATTAAAATACTTTGAAAGGAGAATAGTATCACAAGTACAGGTGTAGACAAAAAAAAAAGGTTTCCTAACCGAGTTCGGCAGTTCGGCGGTTCGTCGGTTCGGCTATTCCGAACCCGACACTTTCTGACTCTGTCAGAGGATGTCACTAGCAAACGCCTTGAGCGCCTTGACGTCTCACGTCCCGGTCCCGATCAAGAAATGCCGCCACGATTCTTGCCCATATATGGCAGTTTCGGTCTCCACCGACTTGCACTTCTCAAAATCTCTCGGCATTGATTAATTTCCTTTCAAGTCATATGTAAGGATGTTTTGATTGGCAGCAGACGTTCAAAAAGAGTTTCCCTTATACCGAAGCGAGTTCAAGATCGTGTGGCTCCGCCTCAAATCCAATGTCGAGCACGCTAGATATCATGGAAGGGGTCATTGTGGGTGAGAGATGTGGGGGCACTTGGTGTTTCTCCAGCAGTAGCGTCCGTTGAGTGACAAGGATGATGACTGCAGCAGGGCAGATATCCCGGGACGAGATTCTGGTCGTGTCAGCTACTTCTCTGAGTGCAGTACGCACCACCATGTAGACCACTGCAATATGGACACTGTTTTTACCTTGCGGCTGTTTTTACTTCAATTTGGTACAGAATCCTTATTCCTCTTGGAATTGATCTCATCTTGGTATCATGTTCATGTCTCCTAGTCGGAATCGCGATCTACAAGCCATATTCCAGTGAAAGAAGATAATTGATCAGATGTCGTCATACAATTCTGGTTCCCATATGCCAGCGATGACTCATACTCGAGTAGTGATCACGCCAAACTCCATCACTCACGGCAGTTGCCGTGACATCAGACCCTCTATCGAGGTTCCCTCATAGAGGGTCGGTCATCGGACTACATAATAGCGTGAAATGGATCAACATGGATCATTTAGTTTCAAGTACAAGGAATACAGTACACGATACTGACCAGAGTAGCCGTAGAAGGAGTAGAGCCCATAGAAGAATATTAAGGTAGAAGTGAAAGAGATGAAGGTGAACGACTGAGAGATAAAAGGTGTTACAAGACATAGCGTCAGACGGGAAAGAAATAGTGTCTGACGCAAAGGAAAGACTGTCTGACGAGAAGGAAATACAAGTCTAGCTTGACATTCCCAAAGAAATATTTTGGGGGGCTCGCAAAGACAAATCCAAGGGACTCCAAAGCCTGCTTATTCTCTATACTGGTGAAAACGGAAGCGACTTTGACTCTGATTTCCTGTGGTCGAATTGACTGGTGACGACGATTTGCTGCGCATGGCCCACTGAGAATGAATGTCGTAGGGTAGTGGTCTCCACCAGGTGCGTTTCGTCGGTGACAAGGATGATGATCACCGAAGGCCACATCGCCTGGTGGGAAATTTGATAAGATATACAGATTGGAGTATACAGTACGTACGTACCTGGATGTAAGTCACCCACGCAAGGACAAAGTAATACTCAACAATGGCCGACGGGATAAAGAACAGTATGGTATGGATGGTCTGACAGAGCATAAGCGGGCTTGATATATGGGCATCAGAATTGTCGCCCACCCAAAGAATGAGGTACACCAATCCAGACTGAACTAAGAGCATCAATACTCTGTGTACAATCGCTGAAGTCGGGGAATGGCGGATGTTTGTCCTGACTGTGCGCTCGTATTCTCTAGATTGTCCAATAAGCCTGAAATTCGGGTTTCATTTAATCAAGGACACTTGCCAGGCAGCCTGTCCAATGGCCAGAGTTGCGGCACCATTGATGATTAATAGAGGCAGCGGCACTTATGACAGTATTTTTCATCGGAAATTCCAACAACCTACCTCGGACATATGACATGTGTCATCAAGAACTTGCGACTTTGAAGTTCCTACTCTGAGGGCGAAAGGTTGGTCCGGTCAACCCGACAGGTTGCGGGCCTGACCGGAAAGGGGGCCGATGCTTCACCGTGACAGGAGCTCATCCTGATGCATATTTCCTTGAGTCTGTCTGTGACTCACCAGCTCAGAATAATATAGTGACTTTCACTCAAAACCTTGACTGCATTAATGATCATCTATAATGAAGAGAAACTGGTCAGAGGTCTAGAAGGGTTCAGGGCCATCTCTATGCTGCCAGTTTGGGAATCTTTCAGATCTCTCATTCAGTGTCAATTATTGCGGTGCAGCTCATTGACATCACTCATGAGTCACAGGCTACTGCAAAAATTCTGAAATGATTTCTGAAAACAGCTGTTCTCAAATTGTTTCGGACCCTATTAGACCTATTAAATAACACCTGACATGAAGGAGAAGCATCAATTGCCGAATTGTGGCGCTCAGCACCACCAAGCTGCATGTCTCGGTTAAGTGTTATATTATTGAGCGGTGAGTGGCTGTGTCAGTTTCATACCCTTTAAAATTGCTCCGGACCGTCCGAATGCCAACCTTGAAAGTAGAAGGTAGCAACTTGGTAATTGTTGATGTCATCATGTGACAGTTGCGATGTTACATGTACCACGAAGCATTCTGATTTTGAGCTGGAAACTGGGAAGTTCACAGTAGAAAGTAGAAAAAATAGTCCATTCTTGCTAGTATAGAGTACAATTTTGAGTAGAATGTTGTATTTTCTGATGAAAAATGAGTTTATAGGCACTGTCAGAAACGCGATAAACGCCGGCGTCGGACTAGCTCCTGGAGCCAATGATCGGACTTTGTTAACAACTGAGATGACGCTTGGGACTGAGTTCATGTTGATTGTCAGTGTGTGCCGTGATACGACGGGAAAAGGCTTACTGATAGCGCCGACCATGCAGCAAGACAAAGTTATCTTCACCCACCGACGATCACAGATCACCCAGGCCCTCCACACGACCACCGCATTGCTTATGGAGATCTGAAATTTCATGCTGCTATCGAGGTATGAGGACGAGGAGCTTATATTGTTACCTGTAGAGCACCAGCGGTGAGATATACAAAATCGAAGTATTGGATGGAAGGAGCAGAGAATGAAGGTGCTCCAATCAATACAACTTCCTCCACCGCTGCTTGTATATTTCCCGTGAAAATGATAGTCGTGGTGAGGAACATCATCAGAATGACCGCCAGCATCATCCACCTTGGTCTTGACCCCCGAAACCCTCGGCGTCTGCAAGAAATGTATTATCACCCTGGCACATGATGCAGTTGAAGGCTCACATCAACACGTACATGGCTCTCATAGTGATAATCAGATACATTCCTAAGGGAATCATAAGCTTTCGTCGACCCCAGACCAGAAAATACGTACCGTACCCCATGGAAGCACATACTGCGGCTCCTACTGCGCTCAGTTGAATCGCAGTGACCTGGCCAGGGGTCAGGATATGAACAATTTCCAGAATTGGATTCGACATTTGCGCTGCAGAGAAGAACCAAAAAGCCCTGTTAATAATATAGCTACAGGGGAGTGCAACCGATGTATCAGCTGATTAGAGACAAAGAGCGGAGTTTCAAGGGTAGACTGGCACCGCCAAAGACGTCCTGATAGAGAGGAAGACGATGGAATTCAATCAACCTACCCTTAGAAGCGTCGGGTTCCGTCATTATTTGACAGCATGGTTACGAAGCTCGCTGGAATGAGACATTGAGAGATGATCAAGATACAACTCAAATCGGGAACATCAATTAGAAGACACTCCGAGGAGTTGGTCGGAGAGGCGTCAGGATTTGTAATCAATGGCAGATACTGACCAGTCTACTTCAGATTTGCGGCGGGAGTAGCAGCTAATGCAACCATCAACACGGGTTCAATGATTTCGACAGTTGTGATGGAGGGAGAAGAGTGGCGGCGCCGTACGGGAATCGGTTGCGGTACAGTTCTCAGGCAAACTTCTCCAGAAGACGATATATTTAGCCGGCTCCTGTTATGATAGACATGATCTGCATAATATATCAGTTGTAGCTTGATCCCTCAAAATCGCACAATACAACGATGCGGCTGCCTGGTTGCAGGGTCAGGCAGTACTGTGTCTCTAAGGCGAGAAAACGAGGAGGTTGGAATGACGATACTTAGTCGGGAGGTAGATTTAGGCCAATTCCCTATTTAGAACAGAACAACAATAGGAAATGAACGTTGTTTGGTCCAAGTCTGGTTAGACTCACTTGAACGACGGGGAAGCATTACTTAACCGTGCATACATACTATTCCTATGCACGGTCTATTATCGTGGTCGGCATCTGCCAGTCAGTTCAGTTCCTCGACGATTGGCTGCTGAAGGTTTCCAAATATTGTGGCTTGATTCCGGCTAATAGATTTGCCGGCTTACTGGTTAATACAGGGGAAATGAGGAAATACTTGAGTGAAAATGGAAGGTTTTCCAAGCTCATTTGAGAGCTTGGTGACCTTTTTATTCCGATGGAGCCATTTGAACAGATTTTCCTCAATAAAACAGAACTCACAGTCTACAGGCAAGGCAAAGGGTGAGCATTGGTTTGATAAGACAGCGAGCTTTTGGTACCTGATATCACTATTCCAGTGTACCATTTGTAGAAAATTTTCGGCGCCTGCGGCGCGCATTCATTGATGAGTCAATGGCAGAAACATCCAGCGAGTCCTGAGAACTGATCATTTGTACCCCGAGCCATCATCGCATCATCAAGAGTCGGGAAGAGATCACAAGGCATGAATGAGCCGAATTCGCCGACGGAAACCTTTGCCGAAGTTACGGCAACTTGGAGCGATAAGTGATCGAGGACGTCACAACGAGCAATCAAAGGTCGCCCCAGGATTAAGGGACTGTGCTTCAATATGAATGGCGAAGCTCCGCTGAGCGGCTAGGTCACTGAAAGAAATTGGCAAGATGAGTCATCACGTGCGACATACGTGACCAGAAATACTAAAAATTACTTGAAGTTCTCACGCCCCGGTCCCGATCAAGATAAATATGTCGCCAGGCACTCTTGCCCATACTTATATGACAGAGTCGGCCTCCCCGACTTGCACTTCTCTCAATTTCTCTGCATGGATTAATCTCCTTTCAAGTCATATATATTTTGGTAGATAGCAGAGGTTCAAAAAGAGTTTCTCTTATACCGAAATGGGTTCAAGATTGTGTGGCTCCGCCTCAAATCCAATGTTGAGCACGCTAGATATCATGGAAGGGGTCCTTGTGGGTGAGAAATGTGGAGGCATTTTCTGGCTCTCCGCCGGTGGTGTCCGTTGAGTGACAAGGATGATGACTGCAGCAGGGCAGATATCCTGGGAGAAATTATGGTATGTCAGCTACTTATATGAGTGCAGTACGCACCACCATGTAGGTCACCGCAATATGGATATAATAAAATGCACGTGTGGCTGATGGAATCAAGACTAATATAGCATTCGTGATCTTGGAGAGCCTTCAAGTTGATAATGACGCAGAATTGAGACCCACGCACCCAGAGAACCATATATAGCAATCCCGACTCAAGCAAGAAAAACAACACTCTATGGACAGTCACAGGAGTCGGTACCTTGTCCGGATTCGCCCTGATTGTACGCTCATATACCCTAAGAGAAGACCGGGTTAGACTTGAGTGAGACTCTATTTCACTAGAGATGGATACCAGACAGTGTGCCCGATGGCCAAAGTTGCGATGACATTGGTAATAAATGTAGGCAGCACCAAAAATAGAAGCATCGCCGTGACTTGAATAGGACGTCCTGCAGTCACATCTTGGAGCGCAACAGCAATGACAAAGATGATTCCAACTAGATGAGTGACTATTGTCAGCGTGCACTAGTAGGATGAGGAAAGACTTACTGCAAGAACCAACCATGCAGATTCCCAAAGTAATATTCACCCAACGGCGGCTACAGATTACCCAGGCCCTCCAGACAACGATCCCGTCACCCAGCAAAATCTAGAATATCAAATTTGGTGACGCAAGAAAATTGAATTGCTCACCACTATGCAAAGGGAGATATAATAGGCAACAGCGTCAGATTGAAATGGATAAATCAGAGGATGGCAGGGATCCTGTCCGAAGAGAGAAACCTGCTCAAGTGCCATTTGTATATAATAGCGGGAAATTGTAGTCGTAGCGAAAAGCATCACAATCATGATGGCCAGCAGAATACATCTTGGTTTCGATCCTTGAAGCCCTCGACGCCTATGAAACATGTCTCCTCAGTAGGCCAACTAAGGGCGTGACAAGCTCACATTAGCATGCAGATCGCGCCGATACTGACAATCAGATATATTCCTGAAGGAATCGTAAGTTTTGGTGGGCGCGAGGCAGCCGATATGCACCGAAAAACAGCGAGGATAGCGCCGCTCCTGCTGTATATTGTCGAATTGAAGCTACCTGCCCGGACGTCAAGTCATGGGCTGGAATCGTGGTGCAATTCGACATTTGGAATGGATCATAAGTTGGCAGAAAAACCAACAAGCCTACTGCTATATGTATTCGCAGAGAAATGCAGCCGGTAGTACTATATCAGATGGTCGACACAGAGATGGAGAAATCCAGCCTTGCGTAATCACGAGCAAGATTTTGATGGAGGTTTCGGCAGAGGAATGTAGTCAAAGCCAGGAACTAGCGTCAAGGAACCATAATTAGAAAGTAGTTCCTTCTCATGCACAGCCCTTCTCGTGGATCTCCATGTGCCAACTCCCTCGTTGTGATGATTTCAAATTTGGTGCTTTGAGTTTGGTTTCGGTATACTTACTCTTACATATTCAGGCTGAACGTGTACTCTGCGAATTCATGCCCAGTCATGCCAGTTCATCAGGCCAGGCAGGACCATTGGGCTTCTCAAACGAAATTGCCGAGTTTGACCGGATGTATCTGCGCCGACAGGTTTGTTGATGCAATATTTACTGTATGTATTCTTCTCTCAAAGGTTCTACAAATGCCATGTTTCTTCTACCTGCATCATGTCTGTTCGATGCATCTCAGTGAACTGTATCTGCACGAGGTATGAGAACCGGAACCGAGGATTGAGCAACCATCATTACCATTCCTCGAGTCGCTTATTTCAAATTCTGCCAGTCTGAGTCAGATCCAAAGTTGGATCCAAGCCAAGGGGCGGGGGCCTTTTTCAATCGGAGGCAAATCCAACATGCATTACCGGCGCATTAGAAATTTCTATCCCTCCGAGAGCTCCTCTTCTACAGTTGGAGACTTGAACGACTCAGTTGGAGGAGTCAAAGACACGAGAGAGCATGACTCTCGCTCGAGTTGCCGAGTCATAGGTTCGAGCGAAAGATTGTGCCCAAACTTCACCGATTGTTTCTGTAGGAGCTGGAGCATTCGATAGATGGCGGGAAGAGGTCTTGAGGTCAGCGCTGAGCAAAGTAAATAATTGATTAGAGAGAACCTGACGCAACAAACCTCGGCCGCGCGCTACAAGAAACATCATTCATTCGCTACGTATTGGCTCGACATTTTGGAGGGTGTGAATAGATCGAAATAGAGCAGGCGGCTATTCATGGTCTGAGTACCTCAGGTTCGAGTAGACCGCAGTAGACTATGAGTAGATCTAAGTAGGTCTTGTGTCTATATTCAAGTAGATTAGAGTTCCTCTGACTCTTGAGTTCACCTGATGATCCATAGGTTGCGCCTGTGACGGCACTCGGACATAGTCGTATCCTACTCGAAGGGTCCGAATAGATCTTCGAGTACGTGATCTATTCACACCGGTAAAATATCAGCCCAATACGTAGTAATTCTCTCTGAGGATCGGTTAGCTGAAGCTCGAATACAGGAGAATTTTGCTTACTTTTCATGTCGTACATCTTTAGAAATCTCCACGTTCTATAACCTGTATCGAAGTTTGAAGATATCAGGACCATGAAAGTAGATCAGATGGGGTCAACTACATGGTAATCCGGCAGTGGGCATCCAACGAACTGCCCACGGGTAAGAATAGCTCTCTCTTGCTGCATAGCTTCTTGTGCGCTTTCCACACTGCGTTGGGAACGAATAAAATCAGATGAAAAATGGTGGGAAAAACAGTTAGAAAAACATTGTATTTCTCGCCGCCACCATACGGGTCAGATACCGGGACAAAATTTGGCTGAGGTGTGAAACTGAATATTTTTCGTATCATTTTTCCCACCATTTTTTGTCTGATTTTTTTTGTTCCCAATGCAGTGCCAGTCCTTTTTCTGCCATTTTTTGTGAGGATTCACTTTGACCAATACCAGACAACTTTGCATCGATCGCACCTCATCAGAGCTTTCTTCTCGCTTGTGGCGGCGTGGCAATTCCCGCAAGTATACTTGGCAACATGCTTATCTTCGATTTGTCGAAATCCAGCCCACGCTTCAAGATTTCCAAATCCGAGTTGCCGAGCACAGTGTGATCTTGACGTCTTGAGACACTGACGTACTCTCAGGAGACAAATTTCGAGGACTCTGAAACTACTCTGGAGCAGGAAACATGCGGGAACTGGAAACATGATGATCACAGCGCTGCAGCTTATCACAAGCAAGTGTTGATAGATTGGTTGCGGTCTCTGTTTTAGAGTGCTGTTCAATTATAAATTGTAATCGTAATCGCAACTCGATTCGGTTGATGCCGAGCTGCCATGCACGTCGGGGCCCAATCCATCAACATGTGTGTTCAATGTTAGGCAGGGTTCAGCTTGGTCCTCAAGGGTCAGTTGTTTCTCTCCATTCAAGTCTCTCATGTCTTGCATAGATCTTGAATTCTAGATACAAGTGAACATATTTCCAGAATATGATTCTTTTACTGTAAGTATTACATTTTCTTGCAGCCTTTTGATTCTAGAGGCATTACCATTCCTGGCAGTTTTCCGATTGTATGTCTATATAGGTGTACATACTGTAGAATTAAAATCAATATTTTTGGCCATCTGGAGACTTGGCCTTTGACCTAAATAGGGAAGGAGCAGGCAATGAGCGGACATCGGAAAGCTCGGGGCAACGAAGAGCTCCCGCCCGACAGTGTCAGAAGACCATTGGAGGGTGATGTTCTGGACTGAGTATACTTATTTGGATACATTTTCTTGACCATACTTTGCTGCATTATCTTCGGCCAAACAGAGACTTGATCGCCAGCGCCTTGCCTTAAATAGGAAAAGACGGGTTTGAACGGGCTGTGGCTTCGGAAAGCTTGGGCCATGAAGAGCTCCCGCCTCACAGCGCGGAGTGTACAATGTATGCCGACATGGGCCCCTGACACGTATTTCGGCAACCCGGCTTCAAACGAATCGAGTGGCGAATCGCGACTAAGAATTGAATATTGAACAGCCCTTTTTATCAATCACAATCATGATGCGGGAAATTGTTGCCGCTCGATCACTTGGATGTACGCCAACGAGCAAAAAAAGGTGACGCTGACAGACGCGGTTGAGACGACGTCGCCCAGTTCAAGTGCATTCCGATTCCGAAACCGGCCAGACTGTAAATTGGAGGTCAGTCGAGCAGGATCCTTTGAACAAGAAAGAGCAGGCTGTAAATTCTAAGGTTTTGCTGGTATTATTCTGATGCGGCGTCATGGTGAAAGAAATTGGCAAGGACTCGTTGAGGACTCAAAATCAGATCCAATCGATCACCCGCGATTGTATCTGCGCGTGAGAAGCGCGTGAGTCACGCGTCAGCTCTAAATCGCATCGGTCGCATCCTGCCCAGGAATTCTAGCCATTAGACCGGCTCACGATAGACATTTGCCTCATAGACTCAAGACACCCTCAGATTCAGGTTTCTCATTTACACCTCACGTTTCCGAGAATGAGGGAACTGCTACATTTGAGGCTATACTGACTGTATCTGAGCACAGAATAATAAGTAGTATGTTTCCAGAGTAGTACACATGTGTTCTAAGCTACAACAGTCTGGTGCAATTTACAATCCGAGGGAAAAAAAGTGAAACTATGAACCAAATCACGATCAGCAGGAGCCGAATGCACACTGAAAGGCACTCACATGCTCTATGGCAATGCTTTGACTCGCAAAATTGCCCGTCGTTATCTAAAGAGTGGAATTCCAATCACGGTGAGAAGTGAAACGACACCAGGGATGTATTTGAACATCCAAGCTCCCTGATGGAGACTCGATGCTTGGTTCTGCAAGCCTCCAGGCGTCTGGGTAGGTCTCGGCGTTGTCGTAGCGCTGCCAGACTGGAGGAAGATATCATGCTGCGCTCCTATCCGTTATCAGGAATCAGGTTGCCGAGACCATAAAGAAACCTACCAGGCGCCCATCCCAGCTGTTCATTATACATCGGAAACTTTGGATTCCCCGCATTGTCGAACCCATCAACCTCAATATTGTCGCCTTCGGCTTGATTCCAAAACACCATCTGTTTTGCGCCCGCGATACACGTGGAAGGGTCATCGCCGCACCAGACAGGCGGTGAACCGGAAGCTACCGCAGCATCTCCGGTATTCCCCGTCACTTTGCACCTGAAACCTTGCATGTAGATGTTCGGCTCGCCACAACTGTTCAACGCGTCAAGAAAGGGCGATGTACAAGAAGCTGTGCGACCTACCCATTCGGGACCTAGAGGTTTCAGTCAGGTAAGCTGAAGCTTTATAGAATATGTTTTCATACCCAGCCCCACTGAAAGCGTCAATCAGGATGTGGAGACGAATCGAGACGGATCAAACATACCGCACAAATACAACCTGCGTCAGGACAAGCAGGCAAGTTGGGAACGTCATAGGTAGCAACGCGATTCCACGGTGAACTGGGAAGCATGAGAAAGGTAGGCGCTAAAGCGGAACCGATTCTGGCTTACTGCTCGAGAATAGAAAAGACGACGAGGTTTTCGGGCGTAACAGCAGAGAGTTCCGACTGTCAGACGTCAATACCAAAGCCTTAGATGAAACATGAAACGAACCACATATGAGATCGCAAAAGCCGACCCAGCAGCCATGGTCTCGTTCTGAGCGTGGACTAACGAAGTCACGATGTCAATATAGACGTCCTCGAAGGCTAGATAGACTCACTATTGGGGTCGGTAATGCATTCGGACTGTCCGTTGACAGGTTGCCCGAGGTCGGTGTTGTCTTTGCCGTCAAGCCCTTTTCCAACATTGGCGCCCCCGAATGACAACGTCGTGAAAGCGCGATTGACAGCTAATTCCACAGCAAATCGGTCATTGGCAGGCCTATAAAAGGGTGTCATGGAAAGGAGATATGGGCCAGCAAAGACGTACAGCTCCAGGAAAACTCCTTCATCCGGCGGAAATTCGTCGCACTGTCGGAACAAAGAGCTTCAGAACGAAATGAGACGAAAAAAGACGCGCCACTGACACCGTTGACATGATGGAACCACCAATCTGTTTTAGAAAGCTATATCCACAGGAAATATCAGCTCAAGTGAGGCCCATCACGAAAAGAGGCGACCAACGTTGAACAAAGGCGAGACCGCAGAATTCGTGTTTTGATCATCGACACCAGGTTCGGTGCCATTCAGACAATACATGGCTGAAAACCCGCCCGTTAATGCGGTCGCAGAGAGAGAAAAGAGCGACGGACCAGGGTGCCAAGCAGCGACATGGGCATAAGCATAGTAAACGAGGGAAATTAACGTGAGCGTTGTCGTGAATACAGCCATTATTGTAATCGTGTGGAGGAAAAACGCCCCCTGCGAGGTAGTGGTAAGGAATAAGAATGTTCAACCAGGGCGGTCGGCGTTTTTGTTCGAGCTGCCATTGTCCTGCCACTATTGTTCCAGCGATGACAGCGATTTGCACAGCCACCATGACATGTGCTACGGCCGAATCCGGCATTTGTCTAACCGCCTTTGGAAGTACGGCCGAATGTCCGAAAAATAATAATGCCGGAGTTGTCAAAAATAATGCCCGAGCCTCAAAGAGCTCGACAATTGGATTACCTTGCTTGCAAGGTCTCTCACATTTAATTGAGCACCAAGAACTTTTTTCACAAACGGTGTAATACTGATTATATCCTGGGTTCGACCCGTCTGGTGCAGTAATAAGCGCGCAGCGGTAAAGGTTCGCCGAACGGCAACGTCCGGCAGTCGAGATACGGCGAGAGACGCCGCAAGCCACCGTATATACACTGTCAGTCACAGGAATACACTGGATTACAGTCTAATACAGCACATATGATATATCATTGGCTCAATACACTGTATTTCAGGATACACCGTATATCATATGTGATTGAATGAAATACTGTGTATTTCGGTTGCCGGTCAGCATAATACACCGTATATCAGATATAAGTAGTGGAATGAAATACATTGTATTCAGTCACTGGGCAGGGAAAATATGGTGTATTGGCAGTGAAATGCAATAGAATACAGGGTATTTCAGATAGGAAAGTTCACTGTATTTTGGTCAGTATACAGTATATATCAAGCAAGGCCATGTACCCACCAATGTGTCCTCTTGAGAGGTCACAACAATTTGCGGTACAACAATGTGGATAAATAGACTGAACTGCATAAGTTTGGAAGACAACAATGATCCTGTAAAGTTTGAACCATCACAGAATGGCAATATCTTATCAGATCAGATCAGAAAGGTGGCGCAGTGACTGGAGAATATTTGCTGAGCCAATCCCACCTTTGAAACAACTTGAAATAAATCTACAAGAGTACTATGAAAGACCATGTCACTCAGCTATCTGTAGCTACAAGATTGGCCTTGAGATGTTTGTCATTGATGGGGCCTCGGAAGGCAGTGGTCATCGTGATTAATGAGATGATAGATTCACTGAAATTCACATCCTAAATACCCAATGGCTCTTGCGCCTCATGTTTCTGATAGGATGCGCAAGGACCGCCTTGTAGCAGATGACTCTTCGGACCATGCCTATAATGAGGTATATTCCCAGCCTATATGTTAAAATAATGATAAAATACAAGCATATATGCCCTATATCCTGCCAAATACAATTGCGAGCAACACGGGCCGCCATCGAATTGCGGTAATATTCGCCGTCTATCGGCGTTAGCCATTATCTTTTGGCGTCGGCCATTGAAATCCGACGTACGCCGTTATACGTCAACGTACTATCATTAGCCTAGATGTGATAATGCCGATCCGACCGGTCTAGATATGATAATGTTGATTTTTCTGTCCTTTAATGACATTGTACCATTCCCAGAAAATCGGAAATTATAGATGGACCATGAACCGTTAGCTATGCAAATTTCTGGAAGAATCCAGCCAGAGATTGTTGAATGAAAAATATAATGGTCCTGAGAAACACGGTTGCAAAATCAGTTCCTTGGTGAGTACCTTGGAATTGGCCACGTTTGGTGCTATTTTTTCCTGGAATCGTCGAGATATGCTTCTTGAAAGATACAAGAATTTTTTATTTCATCCAAAAGCAATGAGGAAAGGCCTAGGAATCGACACTTGGCAAAGGGCGGCAAAACAGCGTGACAGATGCTGCCGGAATTCAAACCCCGTCGGCTTGTGGCTTCCTTGTCCCGTGTCACCGTGTCACCATCTCTCGTCGCGCTCGGTCGCAAAGCTCATTCATTTCATCCTCTGGTCCCTCACCACTCATTTCCATTATGCCTGGTATGATTATTTCGGTATAAATGTCCAGTTCTGGGGCCATGCCGCTGAGCGCCAAGCAGTAAGCTGCAAAAGGCTGAATAGAGGGAGGGAAAATATTGGAAGGTGTCTCAGGCTCTGGAGAATGGAGAACTCCCCACCATGACCAAGGCTGCAGAGCATTTCAAGGTGGATTATCAGACTCTCCGCTGTCAGCATCTTCGTTTGACCAACCCTCACCAAAATGCTCATGCCGACCAGTCCCAGCCAGCATTGCTGAGACTGTATATTAGGTCATTCAATGTATTTTCCAATAAAAAGTGTATATTTCTCTTCCTTTGGTGACCAGAAGCTTTTGTGCGGTTTTGGCTGTGAGCCGAGGATTCAGCATCCTGTCGGAATTTGAATATTGCAAGGATTCGCAAAATTTTCAAGTGTGACACTGCGTGACAAAATTATCATATCCTAGTCCCGCTGTCTCCGGCGGAACCCAGTAATGGAAAAAAATAATTGACCTCATTCGAGGTTTTCTCAGTCCATAAATCATATTCTCCAAGTTTGGCAGCCCCAGCTGGCCGCGTTGAAGAGTTCCCAGGGTCGTTATCATATCTAGGCTAATGATAGTACGTCAACCAACTTTCATGTTCCGGGCATATAATTCGTCTGGTGTCAGAAAAAGGGGGTGGCCGAGGCAAACTGCCACGTGAGAGCCTTGTGATGCTGATCCGAGACCGGATCAATTACCGTGAGACATCATGAGGCTTACCAATTCTCGCGAGCCTTCTTAATCCAGCTCGCTGTCTTGCAAGAGCCTCACGAGCCCTCCTCAATCCAGATAGGATGTTATACTGATATACAATTGTGAGAATTTACAAAAAATGGAAATCAACATAAATTCGGCATGTTGGCATGACCGTAACGTAGTGCTGCAACTATTTTTGGGCCATTTACGTTCTTTGTTACTGTCCCCCCAATCCTATGAAGCGGCGTCAAATGCCACAGCCATGGGTATCTGTCATTTCAGCTGAACCTGCAACATTTATCAGCTTTTACAGCCAACTGCGAAATTCGGGGCCATGCCAAAAAATAAGTGTGATGTCAGCAAGGCAGTGTTACAAGAGCTAGTCAAACTTAGAGTTAGATGTAAATGATACTGACTTGAGGTGAGGGCATTGAGCTGTTAGGCCTTTAGATGTGGCTAACCACTGCAGCCCGCTTTGATTGGCTGCAAGCCATGCCATTATAAGCCAGCTTGGCTCAAGTGTTTTCATCGACTCCTTAAAGTTAATGGAGCCACAGCAGTTTTACACAAGCTGAATACAAGTAAGTCACAAGTTCGAATCCCAATAAGCAAAAAGATAAGAAAAAAGAGCTAATCAACAAAGATAAATAACCCAGAAAAAAATGAAAAATCTTTTTCCCTTTGGGTATGTGATCCTTCTCAGGAGGCCGCGTGAGAACCGGCAATCTCGTGAGACTGGCCTCAGACATCTCACAAGGCCTCATGATGCCTCATGAGGCGCTTTTTATTTTTCCGACAGGTGGCATTTTTATTCAAGTCGTTTTTGACAAATGTCTTAGCTCACAGGGGGGGTCTGGGGGAATGCCCCAGCACGAACCATTGAAGAATTTAGCAATTATTTTTTCTCAAGCAAGGTCTCTATTTAAGAATTCAGCATTTCCCTAGTACGGAATTGTCTCATTATACTCCCGTAAATGCTGGCTGATCATAGAGCGATATACCTTGACTACGTATTTCTGGTTTTTTCGGGTTTCGATAACTGTGGTCATTTGGACTTGGGGAAGACAATACAGGCAAAGAAGAACAAGAAACAGGCCTGTTTCTGTTATCTAGCTGCCTCTCGATGCTACAATATTTGCCTTGACAATTTGGATGCTTACAGCACAGTGGTGGTGATATCGGGGCAGTAATGCTATTTCAAAGAGTCTCGGACGCCAATATCAATTCAATATCAATCCCTGCTTGACACCACGATTTTGATAGGTGTGGTTTTAGGGTATCCACGCCTACAAGGCTACTTGCATCATCGAGCCGGTCACAAATCATAATGACCTTCCGGGCTCTAGTTTTTTCAGATGTAAAAATTGAATTCATGTACAGTTGAGCGTATATTTGGTTGAATGAAGACAGTCGTTGCCTTACACCGAAGTGCACAGCTCCTTCTGCTGTGCCTCGAATCCGATGTTGATGATAATAGATGGAATTGAACGGACTTGGACTGCAGGTAAATGAAACGGAGGCGCAGGTGCCTTGCTCTCTGGTAGCGGTGTTCGTTGAGTTACAAGGATGATGACCGTAGCTGGATAGATGGCCTGGTTTAAACATCCATCAATATTTGAAGCATCCATGATGATTGGATTACGCACCAGCATGTAGTTCACAGTCATACAAACATAATAGAATTCAACACTCGTTGGGGATATTAGGAATGAAGTGACATCCAGGAGCTGACAGGGCATGTTATATTACGAGATCTAGGCAAGGTTGAAGCAGACACACCCAGACAACCACATACAGCAGTCCCGACTCGACAAAAAAGTCCCAATACGCTGCGAATAGTGCTGCCATTTGGACATCCATTGAGACTTTCTTTCGTAGTACGGCTGTATACCCTGGTAGAACATAACAGACGGGTTAGATGTGAATTCTGATTATTTCGCGAGTGACATACCAGGCAGTGTGAGCAATTCCCAAAGTTGCGACAACATTGGTGATAAATATAGGTATGACCAAAGATAGAAACATTCCCAGTGTACTCGGAAGTCCTGCAGCAATAGCTTGGATCCGGGCCACACCAGCAAAAATGATTCCAACTGATTTGATGTTACCATGTGCATTCTCGATATCACCGGAAAGAGTATACCACAAGAGCCGGCCATGCAGCAGGACAAGGTTATCTTCACCAACCAGCGGTCACATATCACCCAGGTCCTCCAGACAACAATCATGTCGCTCATTAAAACCTGACACACCCAAATTTGCTCAGGAAGATCCTAGAAGCGTGAACTACTTACCAGCATACAACCAGCAGCTACAGATGCAAAATCATGATATTGAAATGGGGCAGAGTAGGAAGTGTCTCCAATGAAGGAGACTTGCTCTAGTGCTGCTTGTATATCACGGCGGAAAACCGTAGTCGTGGCCAAAAACATCATAACAATAGTTGCCAGAAGGATGCATCTTGGCCTCGATGTCCGAAGCCCTCGGCGCCTACATGAAATGTCTCATCAGCATAGCATATAACAAGGTGACGAACTCACATCAGCAGATGGATGGCTCTCATACTAATGATGAGATATATCCCTGCAATTATATGAATTTCGATGCAAATTAACAGTGTTGGGTACAGACCATACAAAAGGGAGGCACATGCTGCAGGTCCTACTGCATACTGTTGGATTGCAGCTACCTGCCCTGGGGTCAAGCGATTGACTGTAGTAGTATTTGACATTGGGATCGCGGGGAAAACGACAAGTGGATCAATATCTACTTGATATAAGTAGTCGCAGAGGAGTGCAGCCGGTCAGACTATGATGAACTATAACGGGAGACGCTGCATCTGAGTCCCGGGCTTGTCTGCTGGCAATAGTCACAAAATCTGCTAAATCTCTTGAAATTTGAAGGATCATGAATTGATCATGATCGCCGAGTTGGTGATCGGATGGGATGAAATAGGATATATTAGACTGATGACTGAGATACATCGGGGAGACCTCTATCTACTGTATCCCAAGCACACCTATTTTGGGATCAATTTGCCTTGGATTCCTGGAGGTGATATTGAGCATTAGAACAGACTAGAAAATCTGAATCTCTGAATCCTGTCATAGCAGAACTTTGCAACCATGACCACCATCTCCCTGCCATCGCAGGATGCTTCCTAGATAGACCTGTAACAGGTCCCTCATCTCGAGAACGAGGGACCTGTAAATCTACATCTATTTTGGCGTTGACAGTTCCGACCCGACCCGGCTGAGTCATGAAGCCCATATCCGGTATTCGCTCAGTCGGGAAAAATGGCCTTGTAGCTCTCATATTACTTGTTAAAATGACGGCCACTGGTACATACAAGGTATATATCCGTGATAAGTCCCTGTACACCCAAAAAACAGGGCACAATGGGGCTAGGTGAGCGGTTTCGGCTATTGTCTTTACCACAGATAGCATGGCTCATTTGATACTCTCGTTGTGATTATCTGTGTTCGCTTGAGCTCGAATATTGTTTAGGCAAATATCCATCCAGTCTATTCTCCCAAAACAGCAGTTGAACTCTCAGAAATGCGAGATCTTGAGCCAAATCTGGGATTCCCGCTGTTCTGTGATGCTCGACATGCCCCGCACAATCCCAAATCATCTCAAATCAATTCCATAACCCTAACGTAGCCTTCCAATGCCCATGGCCCCATCACCATCCACAATGCCAATTAATATTCAAGCCGATATCCAAGAAACATACCTCATTGGTCCGCAAAATGTCAATACATGGCTTTTTGGGCGCGTAGCATTGTCATCTGACATATATATCACCAGGAATCCAAGAGCTAGTCATTTTAACAAGTAATATGAGAGCTACAAGGCCATCGACCCCTTTCCCGACTGAGCGAATACCGGATATTGGGCTTCATGACTCAGCCGGGTCGGGTCAGAACTGTCAACGCCAAAAATAAATTTAGATTTACCAGGCCCTTTGTCGAGGTTTCGATGAGGGTCCTGGTAACGAGGCTACTTCCTAGATACATAGAAATCAATGTCAAAACAAGGAAGATCTAGACCAGATCCTGCATGAACCGTCGAATACCAAATCAGTACAGGAACTCGGTTGATGTCGCCGGTTTAAGAGCAATGTTCAAGAATTGAAAGTGCATACCTGTCCAGCTCCCCATTTCCTGCGAGTCTTCATGTGTCATCTAATCTCTTTTGCGCTCCAAGCGTGTAGATCGCGGTTAGACTGTGGACTTGCTGCGAAGTTACGGGATGCTCGACTCAGCTATGGTTCTGATGGTATTATCTTCATGTTGTCATTGTTGACCAGCGCCTCACCAAGTGAGGAGAGAAATAGATCACATCAGCAACGTGGCTTGATCACCTGAGTGACCATTCCAGATGTTCAGCGCCAGCGAGATAGAGCCGCATCATAGATGCAATCAACACTGCTGTATGCAGAAAATAGTGAGCTTGAAGGGATTTTCAGGGTACCAGCGGTCTCGAGATGTTCTGCAGCTTCAACAGCATCGAACAAGTCTCGTGGTAAGCGATTTGGAGATTGAGCTCAGTGATGTAAAGAATGTCACGCTGTCGCGCTAGACAGCCGTCGGAATTAGCCGTCGCTCACGCTCAAGTGATGATACATGCATCAGATTCAGATGTCACTCAGACTGAGATGTTAACGTATCCTACAGTGCCACTCATCACATGTCTACTACCCTTTTGGGTGTAGCGATCAAAAATTCTTCAAACCTTAACTACATTTTTTGGGGGATGTCTTGCTCAATAAAAACCACTTAAATGAGCTTGAATACATGCAAAGTACCTATGGTGTGCTTCCTAACTGGATGCGGTAACTTTTTACATTTTCGAGGCCAAAAAAGTGACACAACCCCACGCTAGGGTTCCTAAAGGGGAAGTTCCCAGCACGTGATGCGGCGCGTGCTTCAGGAGATACTGAGCATGGCGACGTCCATCATGATGCTGGCAGGAATTCGACGATGAGAGGTATATTTCTTGACAGCATAAGCTGCCTGCTTGATATTGAGGCCTTTTCTGAGCACAGTCAGTATTGGTTCCCGCAAAATAATTAGAACTCACTGATATGCATCCATGTATCGCCAACAATGCCGGAAGAACTTGCGAATATGAAGAGTGGTGATAGAATTGAGGCACTCGGGAACGAGTTTCTTGGCAGTGGGAAACTTTCCGTCGGTTTGCTCACGGAAATCTAGACATGAGAATTAAAAAATAACAAAGGTTTAAGAATCAGAACTTACAGCGCTTCATCAACCCCCAGAACATCTCAATTGGGTTCAGTTCACAATGGAACTTTGGAAGGAAAAGGCATTTGTGCCCTGCCTTTTCAATTATGAGCTGTAAAAGAGGCTTTTCGTTGAGAAAGTCAGCCTGGAGTGAGAGAACTCGCTGCATGCAACAATCACGGGCACGAGCTTCATCTGCCTCCTCAAGTGCGGATATACCACGGCCACCAATGTTCTCCAATCCAGATCCTTCGATTTCATCTTCTCGTGCCTTCGCTTCCTTCATCGCCTTCTCGCGCGCAGCCTGGGAAAGCTTACATGTAGCGCATGTGCCGATGACTTTACCGCCATTTTTAGCTTCCAAGGCTGCAAAAAGACCACGCTCTCGAAGAACATATTCCATCCCTTTTGCCTGGCCAGCCAAGGCATTACCGTCCTTGTCCTTGTCACTACAATCAGCTGGAAACACCATTGATTGCACTGTCTGTGTTCCTGGAATGATGGTGTCACGCATCTTCGGCTGCTTTCCACCAGGGCCCCGATTCATCTTGTGAGCTAAAAGTGCATCTGACGCAAAAGCTTCATGGGCAGACGAACAGTCAAAGATGAAGACTGCTACACCATCGGGAAACTTGATGTTGAAGATTTCTATTGCATTCTTCACCTAACAACTTGGGTCAGACTCGGAGTTGATCTAATTGAAAACAAGAAGTACTCACCTGGGCAATAAGTTGAGGCATATCCCACCAAGCATCGTAATTGGCTCCAGGATAAATAATGCGACAAGCTTCATAAGACTCGAGGCGGTAAGATTTGAATGGTGCTGGAGGTGGGGGTGGAATCCAATCTTCTTTGTGTTCAGTGTACGACCGACTCTGAATTGTTGATGGGTTTGGAACTTCTGCAGTCTGTTTCTTTTTCCTGCCTTTTTTCTTTGGCGCCTCAACTGGCCCAGGAACAGCCGGTACTGTCAGTGGATTTTCGGATCCTGGTGGCTTCGGTGCAACCGGTAGCTTGTCCTGAGCAGTGCACTCTTCTGGAGATAGCGAGAGGCGACCACATTTCTCCAAAATGAATTCCGAAAAATGGACAATGCGTCCACGGCTTTTATCACGGAGTGGCTGTTCACCTTCTCTCATCCAGACAAAACTGGACTGGTCATTGGCGTGAACACATGTCTCATCGTGAAAGATGGGGTAATGAATCTTTTCACCATCCTTCAGTTCCGGTGGTTTTTCGGGGAAGCACCTGGGTGTACAGGTAATTGATAAATTCTTGACGAGCAAGAACAACATCATGTCGCTCGTGTCCATCGACATAAACACCTTTTTGGACCCGCGAAAGCCGGAATCCAAGTTTCTTTAGCCACCGGACTGCCGTGCTGTCACTGATCTTGCCCTTGATCTTGAGCTGAGGAAACAGAAAGTCATTAATGTATCGACTCATTTTTGCTGGACGCAGCTGAATTTTCAATTAATAAGTATCAGTGGAGACCAGAATCACGTTGAAGACAAACCGGGCCATTGAAACCTCCCTCCTCAAACGGCATTTCTCCCTTCACCCAAATCTGTAACGCTGAGTAAACGCCAGGAATGGTAAGAAAGCTCTCGTGATGAGCGCCTTGTCCCTGTTTGTTCTCGAGAAGCTCGCCGGTTCGTTCCATATATGCCGCCATCTCTCGAAGTCTTCGTGCATAATACCTTGTTTTACAGCAGCGAGCAGCAACAATCTCGCTTGCTCTCGTCACAGGACTTGAAACAGCCCTGAGTTTCTTCCGCAAAGCTGCCCTGGTACCACATGAAGCTGTCGTGAGTTGCTCCTTCACCGTTGCTCGGCGGAGAGAGATCCGAAGAAACTCATCATTGTACATGTCCAACGCTTCAAGGTTAACAATGGCTTCAAAGACCTTCGAGCCAGACTGCAACTTTTTCTTACTGCGGTAAGACTTCTGGAGCTTCTTGATTTGACCACGGAACTGCGAGTGTGCTTGTCGCAGCTTTTCCTTGTCCAAAATCTCTTGATTAGCGGAATCGGGAGAACCAACAATTGGCACTTCCGATTCAGCTCTGGGATGAGAAGCGGAAGCACTGTTGTTGGCAGAAATCTCGGGTATTGAGTGGGAGGTACAGGCAGGGGAGTCTACGTTCAAGTCTGGGATTGACGGCGAAGGTGTCACGGCGGTGCTTCTTTCTTCGGAAGGCGAAATGGTGATTGACACAGATGGACCATCATGCATCTAGGAGTGAATTGGTCGTACAAACATGGTATATACAGCAATAAGAGACGTACTTCAATGTCTGAATCAGATGCTTCCTCTTCTGCAGGAACAAATTTAGCCTTGGGAAGGACCTATGAATTCATTTAGGTCGCAGAGGACTCAATTTATTGCTTCACCTACCTTAAAAAGTGCTGCAATACTAGGTTGTCCATTGATTGCGCGAGCCTTTTTGGTTTTACCAGTCCGATTGCGATAATCGGTTGAGCGACTCGAGACGGACCCATCTTCGGTCAGAATCTCCGCCTGAGGAAAAAGATCGGCATTCGACGGCTGACGTTTCCGTTTGATGCCTGCAGTGGTGGGCTGAAATAGATTAGTTTCCTGTCTCACGTCAGTCAGAGCATGAGACAGACCTCTTCTTTAGCGGCCACAGATTCAGAGCCTGACAGGTCTGATTCTACATATTCCATGAGAGATTCAGCATCACTCCATGCCTCAGCAGTGGTTAGAGTCTCTTCCAGGTCAAAATTGCCCTCGTCAGATGACGAATCAGTGGGCACGTCCAAATCGACGTAATTCGAATCATACTGCTCTTCTTGCCATTCTCGGCGCGCCTTCGCATCAGGTGGCGGCGGCAGAAGGCTGATACCTTTCTTTTTGGCCTCTCGCTGCTGGGCAGCCTTGGATTTACCACTGTTCTTCCTGGGCATCTCTCAGAGTGCTGTGACGTGGCCGCTCGAGTTAAATTTAGATAGCCGAATTTGATCAGATTTCCGCCAAAAAAAATGACACAGCGTGGGAAAAATATAGTTGAAGTGCTCAAACGACGTATTTTAATGGGTTTCCTTCCAAAAAAATTGTCAAAAAAATGGGGTAAAATTTATTTGACCCTACAGATCACATGTAGAGATGTGCCGATTGGCACTGTACAGACATGGAAAATGATATCATCTGAAGCTTTAAAATGCAAGTGGCTGATTTCCTGGAGGTGACCAAGTGACCGATCAGCGCTTCATCAACAGCCAGGCAAGAACCAAAGCATTGGATGGCAGATGGAGACCCAGGCTTTGTATAGAAACTACACTGAGATCAACTTTCGACTCCTTTGTCTGAGGCCATACAATAGTTCTTGAAGAATTACGATTCCTCTTGATAAATATAGGGCCCGGGATTCCCTTTCCTCTCTGGAGTCACCTTGGTTACCAATCATCACGCCACAAGCATGATCTTTGAGATCCAAGGTTCATCATTGGTCATGCCGGCTGCACTCTCTGCAGCTATATTAACTTGATGTTACTGGGCATGTTTGCCTCCTTGTGATCTCAATGTCAAATACTACCTCCAGTATAGTGTGGAGCTTGTCCCAGGAGCAGGCATCTGCGATCGGGACCTATGCAGTTGGGGCAGCAGTATGTGCATCACTGTTATATGGTTTGTAGCCCTAGCTGGCTTGGATTATCGATACTTATGGTTCTGCTAGGCATATATCTGCTTGTTAGCATAAGAGCCATCTATGTACTAATATGAATTTCTGACGGTCTTATATGCTATGCTGAGCAGACATTTCTTGTAGTTCTCGAGGGCTTCGCACCTCAAGGCCAAGATGTATCCTGCTGGCAGTTATTGTTATCATGTTTCTCGCCACGACTACACTTTTCGACCGGGATATACCAGGAGCATTGGAGCAAATTATGTTCATTGGAAAGAGTCCCGCTCCAGTCCTCAGCCATGCCTTTCAGTACTACGATGTCGCCTATAGCATTGCCGTTTGCATGCTAGTAAGCAATCATCCATGTATGATTTGCGATAGCCAGTTGGTGAAGAGAATCTTGTCATGTTGTGTGCTCAGCTCCAGCGGTATGCCCTTTACTCTCAGACTAAGAATGTCCATGCTGACATCAAGCTCAGTTGGAACCATAGTCGCCGTTGTTAGCCGAATCCGATCTATAAATGGAGAAGTTCCTGCGAGTGCAAAGCTGAATCTATTCTCGCTGGTGCCTATCTTTATCACCAATCCTGTCGCGACTTTCGCCATTGGTCACACTGCCTGGTAGCTTTCTTTGGTGACATGAACCTGAATTTGCATCTCATCGGTCCCTCCTGTTCCACTAGGGTATACACACGCACTCTCAAGAGAAATCCAAGAGATTCGCCACCTTCTGGGAGGAGCCACAGAATCCTGCAGGTCTTTGTTGAGTCTGGATTACTTTACATAATTTTCTGGGTACACCATCTTTCGAATTCAGCTCTAGAGCGGGACATATGAAGCTGCCAACCGCTGAAGATCAGCAATGATGACTTTGAGATGCAAGCTCGAAAGATCTCCGGATAAGGAGATTGCGAGCTGTCAGGTCTTTATAGGTGATGTCGTTTCGGAACGAAGATATTGATGGCCGTCAATAAGACTGAATGACCGGCTATTTACGACGTAGAATAAGCGGAGATTGAATTTGTCTAGTTTGCATCGACGGCTCGTGCTCGACGAGAGGAAGAAGCGCGAGCTCGACTGAACAGTCTTTGTCGAGGTCGTCTGAGTCCACGTCTGAATATATGGGCCTGTTGTTGGAAGGAATTCCTCGACGGAGAAGATCACCGTTTATTTCGAGGGTCTCTCTGTAAACTGAAAGCTCACTTTAATAGTGGGCAATCTTCCAGGTAAGTGTGTTGGTTCACAACCGTTCGTCGATTGAGCAAAGTCCCCCACTGACTCGATGGGCTGGCAAGATTTGTATTCTTCCCAAACCCTATAGATCGACGAAAGGTTCGGTAGAGATCAAAAGTGGTGGCGACGGTCTGCATACAATCATCCGTAAAAAAAAACTGGGGACCGACCCTCTATGGAGGACATCCCAGAAATCCAATTGTCTCGAGGGAACGATGGGCGTTCAATGTTGCTGATAGATGTTGAGCGGAAGCCTTGAGCGCTTAATTTGCCACAATGACTGATATCAACACTCCGATTCAACTTAGGTTGGATTTGGGAATAAGTGGCGGCGCCGTTGATTGGGCGCAAACTGAATCACGTCCATCGCACGAAAGTCAGTTCCGAATAATAAAGCATGGATCTGTATCCCAAGCTCGTCCCAGTTCTCAACAGTGTCGGAAGTCGGAGGACTACTGATCTGCTCCCACGGATCAGTTTGATCGTGACTGTCACACGGGCGTGACCGGCTTGCCTCTCCCCATTTTCTTAGATCAATTCCTCAACTTCTTGACTTTTCTTGGCTTCCCTCTATGGACTCTGAAGGATTTAATTTCGGTGCCCTACGTTCTGCGGCAGGCCCGGCTACGCCACTGAATACCAGCACCTCGCGACGTATCATGCCAGACCCAAATCGCCCCAAGCCGAATAATTCAGTGTTCAGCTTCATGACGCAGCAGAACCAGAATTCCCAGTCCCAGTCCCAGCATAATCAGAATGCTGCGACGACGAAGAAGCCTGGTGGATCAAGGACGTTTACCGTGGTGAACCAGAGCCGCGTTTCGGGTATGGGGATGATTCTATTTTTATTTTTCGCAGCTTGGTTAACGAGACGACAGAGGATAACTATCGTCAGCAGGGCTCTCCAGCCTTCAAGCCGCATGCTTTTTCTCGATCTCAGCAATTCCGATACGTCGACCAGAACGATGCTCCTCTGCCCTCGGGGCTTCCAGCTCAAGCTCATTCTCATTCACGTTCTCCATCCGTCGAAAGTCGTGTCGACCTCGACGATATGGACCTTTCAGAGCTGATGAGCCGAAAGATGAAAGAGACGACGTTGATTAAGGCGCAGCTTGCGGAAGAAGTACGTTTATCCTTTTTGAAACGTCGATATATGCTAATGAATTCGCGGTTTTGCAGCGTGTCGCAGGGGTTAACCTCAAATCCCAGCTCTCGGCTGCTCAGAAAACCATCGATGGCCTCAAAGCTCGCCTTCATGCCCTCGAATCGTCCTCGAACGAGAATATCTCGCATCTTCAGGCGTCGGAAGAGCACCTCCAGCAGACGCAAACGAATCTTGCGGATGTACAGGCGACGTTGGCGGAGGTCCAGGCTGAGCTAGCGTCTGTGCACGCTGAAGGCGACAGGGCAAGGGGAGCACATGCGCATGAGATCCAGAAATTTGACGACGAGATACAGCGTGTGAAGTTTGAGAATGAGCAGTCGTCGAGGAAATTCGCTGAGACGGAGGCGCGGCTCGATAAGGTCAAGCGACTGGCGAAACGTGGGCTTGAAGATTTTACTGCTAGGTGACGCTTCCGATTTGCTTTTTACGATCATCCATTGATATGGATCTGCAGATATGACGCCCTCAAGAAAGATCTCGACCAGCTTCGTGTGCAGTATGAAGCTTCCGAAGCTGAGGTTCAGCATACGCGAAGGGAGATAGAAATGTTGAAGAATTCGACAGAGGACCAGATGAAAGGTATGGTTATCGTCTCTAACGCTATGTTCATCGACTGAAGCCTCATAGTCATCGATCCCATTCTTCACCATAGCGGTCGATATTTTGCTAAAGGCATAGAGACTAGAGATCTGATTGAGGAGCTCCAGAACGACAAGGCCTCGGGTATGTGCATTTCGTGATTTTCGAATCCATTGTCTAATGACTTTTCAGCCCATCAGGTTGTCGACCTTCTCCGCGACAAGCTTCACAATTCGAGCTCTCAATTAGCCGAAGCCAGGGTTCGCATTGCTGAATTAGAGGAGAATGAGCGTGATGGTCGCGAGATGGCGGGGAAGAATGCTGGTGTGCTGCAGAAACTTGGTACGTCGTCTTTTCTTTGTCTTCTTCCTTCGAGAGCTCATTCGTTACAGGCGAAGAAATGAAGATTATGACGGAAAAGATGCAGGCGCGCGAGAAGGAGGAACTCGAGCTTCTTGCAGATGCGGCTCAGATGGAGGGGAGGCTGAAGGAGGCTGCTCAACGGTATGCGTTTCACCCAATATTTGCGATGATGCTGAAGAAAGTTCCGCCTTAGGATCTTGGATCTCGAAGCGGCAGTCAAGGAGAATTCCAACAAGGCTAATTCGGCTCAGGACGAGTATGTCATTCCCCATTCATCTTCTTCCATATCGACTTATATATTCGCAGCAATCACAGTCTGCGCATTGTGACGGAGAAACAAGCTTTGACGATCGACCATTTGCAAGAATCTCAGAGAAGGTTTGTTTGCCTCGCTTTCGTTGATCGACTTGCTCACGATTTCGTCCGACTAGTTTGGCTATCGTGGAGAGCAAGGCGAGTGAACAAGACAAGGAGATTGCGGGGTTGAAGGAGAGTGTTCGGATGCTCGAGAGTAGCAAGGTCGAGCTCGTCGCCTCGTACGTTTTGATATTCTTTACCACGATATCCAGCTTATGGTTTCGTAGAGCGAAGCAAGCGACGGAAAAGATCAGCCAACTCGAAGAAAATCTTCGCCAAGCGCAATCGGCCCGTGTCGCTGAGCTCACCAAGAAGGAGCAGGCGTTGGAAAAGGTTGGTGTTTTGCAGAAACAGGTTGACACGTCGAAGAAGGACTTGGTCGACAATGAACAAGAGTTTGTCTTTATCTCTTTTGCATGATGCTGTCTAACGCGCTTGTAGGTTTACACAGCTTAATAAACAGATTGCCGTACGTATGAAGGACCGAAAGGTCCTGATCCCATTCATATCTGGAACAGGTCCTTCAAGAGCGATTTGACTCTCAAACTATGACCCTTAGACTCACCAAGGAGCATTGCGGTGATATTCAGGTCCGTCAAAGGAGTAGAGTGGGCGGCTCTATGCTGACCTTTGTCCTCAGGACCATCTTCTTCAATCCGAGAAATCCTTTGCGACCAAACTGGAAGCCGGAAGCTCCAAATTCGCTCTCGACGTTGCCCTCCTTCAAGAACAAAACACATCCCTGCAGAACCAGAACTCCGCGCTTCAAGATTCGAAGGCCACTATCCAAGACCAGCTTTCTTCCTTACAGGCTCGCTTAGATCTGGACCGCAAAACGCATCAGGAAGCCTTAGCCGCCTCTACTGCCGACTTTCTGCAACATCAAGAAAAGACTCTGGCGTCACACCAAGAGAGCCTCAGCACCTCTACCGCCGCTCTCGAGAAGACCTACAGCGCCCAGAAGGACAGTCTCGTCGCATCTATCGCCGCTTTGGAGAAACGACTTGAGCAGCAAGACAAGAAGAATCAGAAATTGGTAGAAGCGCAGAATAATCGGGCGTCGTTCGCAGAGAATCAAGCCAAGGAGTCCGTTGGAGCGCTCAAGGTTTTACAGGGAAGATGCGAGAATCTGGAGAAAGAGCGAGAGGATCTGCGGAAGGTAGTCGAGAATGTGCAGAAGGAGCTCGAGGAAGCTAGACGTGGCTTGGAGGAAGCGAAACAGAAGCATGGGGAAGCGGAAATGCGGGATGAGATGGGCGACCAGGTATTGGAATTGAAGGGCGAGCTCGAGCGGAAGAATGGAGAGATCAGGCTGCTTCAAGAAAAGGAGGCGAGTTTGCAGCAGCGGTACAAGGATGGACAGCTGGTAAGTCGCTTCTGCCTCTCAGACCTTGTTCTGACTGTTTTCAGAATGACGCAGAGAGGGCTTTTGTAACATCAGTGCTGCATATCTCTCAAGGGATCTATGAACAGGAGACGGTGGACAAGGAGAATGAGCTTCGAAGGGCAAGTCGTCTTTCTATCCTTCGCCTTTTCCGCACCTTCTCACCCCGCCCAGCGCGACAACATGATCACGACCCTCCAAACCAAGATTCAGAAACTCGAATCGACTTTGGCTAAATGTCTGCGGGAGAAAGGTAAAGTAGCTGGTACGGAAGGCAAGTCGATGGTGGATTTGAGTCTGTTCATGTCTTCTAGTCCCAACAATGGTCTCCCAGTACGTCTTGTTTCCTTGACTCTTCTCCAGCTAACGGTCTCGTCTTCGTCTAGCTCCCTGCCGCTCCAACCCAAATCCCCGTCAAACTGCAAACTCCTACCTCTCCTAGAATCAAAGCCCATTCGCCCGCTGGACCCCCAAGGATGGCTACAAACTTTGCGAAACTGGATGCTGATGATGATGACGACGATGATATTTCGGAATCGGACGACGATGTGGACAATTCCTATGTCGGGCCGTCGAAGATTTCGCTCGGGAAACGTGAGAGGATGTCTTCGCCTGTTCGAATGGAAGATGCGCGTCCTGCGCGTCGTTCGGTAAGTCTTTCCCTTTCTTGTTTTCGCGGCCGCTGAGCAACTCGTACAGAAAGCGGTTGCTGCTCGGAAGATCGAAGCTGATTTGGACAAGAAGGTATGCTGGGCTTTGTTATCTCGATCATCAGCTCATGCGTCTATCAGAGTGCTGGCGATTCTGCATCTGGATCCAAGGCGAGACTTCGTCGGCGTCGATGAGCGAGAAACGAGGCCAACCCGATGAGAGAGACACCAAGTCACCTCGATGAGCGAGCGTTCCGTGTTGTGTCATTGTTGTCCTGTTCGGTTGTTTGTACATTTTGCAATTTGGATCAAGGATTTTCGATCAACATGCGTGATACGAAAAAGTTACTCGACATGGAGATACGAGATACAGTACAAGACAATATCGCCAACAATATAGACGGCCGATAGGGACAATACAACATTGTTCGTGGTGCAAAGAGAAAAACGAATCAGGACTTCCCCTTGACCCAAACATCAGAGCTCAGTGGGGTTTCAGCACCTCTGACGGGACCGAAGGTCGATGAAATGGAACCTATTGCGGGTGAGCAAATGCATGAACCAAGATGAAGGGTCGACGTACGTTTTTATCCCACCATACCGGCAATATCTTCGCCCTTGATAAAGACACCACATCTGACGAAGGATTAGGCTCATCGAGATCAGTAGATTGGTTTTACGCACTCGTAAGTCGACAGCCTGATCTTGAGGTTCGTCATTTCACGGGCTTTTCTCTGACTGACGGTGCCCCACGCCGCTGTAGACAAGTTTGCAGAGCTGATGACCCACAAGAGCGAGAAGAGAAACAATTAGAAGCGAAGAAAACCAATCAGAATCGAGAGGCGTACCATCCAAGGAGGCGGATCCTCTGATTTCGCATCTTTGAGCGTCGGGAATATCTGCTTGTCATGAAATAGCCTTCCAGCATCCTTCGAGCTGTCTTGACAACCATCATTTATGCTCTTCCGAAGAGGAGGTCAAACTTACAATGATGGAACATGCCCTTGATGACAGGTCTCTTCTTGCCGGTATAGAGCTTTGCTCTCAAGTCGAATATCAGCGAGTCAGCGACTGCAAGCGGAACCAAATACCTCTGTCGTGCTCGCTTGGACATCTTTCCTCGTCGGGTAAGCAATCACCACTATATCTTCCGTCAAATCGTGAATTCAGAATCAGGTTATCGCGGTTCGGTGTAAAGCCATTGGATCGAACCAAGGCGTTGAGCCGATATTGATTTCTAGACCCAGGGTTGGTTTGCGGACCACCCAGGTAGAGAGACCATAGGAAGCATTTGACGCCATGTCGCGATTCTGAATACAGAAGAAGGGAGTCCGAGCACATGGATATCAGCCACCAGCTGACATTGGAATAAGCGGGATATGGGATGCAAATGGGATGTGCTTCGGTTTGCGACGTGCAAGATCTTGGAAATACCAGACCTGAAGGAAAAGGTGAGCCGGACGAACGAGACGATAGCTTATGGCTCACATTATCAGATCCAGAGAAATTCTGCTCCATTTGGCGCTGGTGACGACGAAGCGCGTGAAGGTCGGGTAGATCAGCACCATGACCTTGGAGTTCGAGCGGCTAACCAGCGTGGAAATTCGGACCAAATCGAGCTCGGTATGCCGCATCAGCTAGTGCAATCCTCTGGGTATACCAGGCAGGTTCGGGAACCTTTGTCGGCCGCTGTAGAAGGCATAGCCTCCATAGCAATTGGGTCGGTGCGAGCATGATTTCCATGGTAGATTGACTCTTAACGCTTCGGGGAAGGGATTCAAGATACTGGAAAACATATTAGCATTTGTTGAGCGCAGAGACCATTAATCTTACGCGTAGCCATGCTGGACTGTATTTGCAAGCAATTCGGTGTTGGATTCGCATCGACCAGGCGTCTCATCCTGACACCCTGGTGTCCGCAGTAAGCGAAGACCGCCATGAGAATACAGTATATCAGTGAAGCTGAGGATGCAATCAGCAAATGTCCAGCGTCAAATTCAATATGGGGCAGATTCGTACTACATCTCGTGAGCGGGACAGATACCCGTGTCCATAGACATCTCTGGTCAGCCGGATGCAAATAAGGAGCTATTGGAAGCGTAAGAAGCTGTTGGACGAAAAGTTGTTGTTCATGACTGCGTCTTGACGCGTTTCGCGGCTGGAGCGGTCGGTTCGTCGACGTTGTCGCATAGATACTTTTCCCGACGAGCTTGAGCTTCGGCATTGAGCTGCTTACGCTCTTCAGCCGAAAGCGTCGCCATTTGACTCTTTGAGGGTCGAGGAGGTCCAGGTGAACCGGCGTGGACGGTGGGAGCAAAAATAGTCATGTGACCTATGACGCCTGTGCTCGGACCACGTTTTAACGGCGCCGAGCTTGACATTACAGCGCTTTCCAGTCATTTTTGGGCCTAGCTTTTGCTCCGAGAATCAAACTTTGCACCAGCGGAAGTATCCGGAGTACCGTATCCCAGGTTCATTTTCTGCGCTATCTTCCGGGAGTGCCTCCCTGTGCCTCCATTCTCCGTTTTCTCTGACACGTCAAGTTTCCTAGACAACCCGATCCTATATCCAAGGATCGGAGAAGCTAATGAGAAGCATGGTTTTCCACAGAGATCCTAGATTACATACCTCCTTCGCCCCGTTTCTTTGTCTGTTCCTGGTCAGTCTTTCCCTGGTCAACGTTTCATTTCCACATCTGCATCTTCCAGGTAAAAGCCTCAGGGCGTCAAGGTGGATTTTGAGTGGGCAGAGCGCAACACGTGGAGGCGAGACTTGAATATCCCTTTTGACTCTGTTCAGCGTCTGCTGATTTCATTCCGGCCTGTCAGTTTCCGAAATGGCTTTGCATTCTAGTATAAATGCATTCCCTGAGTACGAACTGTCGTTCCCTTCAAGCCCTGTACCGACAATTGTGCCTTGAAAGCAATTATCCCCAATCTCTCGCCAGATCTCCCTGGTGTCCTCGCTGTTGCATCTTTTCCATCTGATTATGATGGTTATCGGTGGAATAAACGGCAGCTGACTCCGCTCCTAATGCTCTTTATTTCATTTCCATCCGGATTTTGAGCTCCGATCCTCGCCATTTTCCGTCGACCCTTCTCTGCCGGTACCTCTTCCTGTTTGCCGACACCGATAGACCGCCAACATGACAAGATAAACCTTCAGCATGACGATCTGCAAATCTGACGACGGAAACCCGAAAGACCGGTACGTCGACCTGGGAGATTGCGTTTTTGCTCATCAATCTGTTTTCATTGGCGTGATATTTCAGTGGAACCCCCAAAGATTCCAAGGATCTGTGCTGCGCTTCTCGACTTTCTCCTCTTTCCATCCTAAGCGCCCAAAATCAGAGGCAAGCACTGTGGCGTACGAGGAGAATCCTCAAAGCCCGCCTTTGTAGCAAGCCCCAAAACGCGGGCGATGAAAATCATTATCAGAACTTTGGGACGAGAATACGTCGAGAGAAACAATGTCTACAGGGAAAATCTCGGCGCTTATACTGCAGGACAACAATGGTTCACCGCGAACGGGCCACCAGGATGCAGCCTCGTGCTATGTATTTTCGGCTCTCGAGTAAAAGGTAATGTGACTCCCAATTTGGGTTCATGTCGCTAATAATACCGACCGTTACACTTTGTTGGACCAGCTAAGCGGTGCAAGTCATCCCATGTCTAAATTTTCCAGGCCACGCCTTGAGAATTCTCAGAGAGATTCGTCCAAACCACCAATCTGGAACGATCTGACGGTCTTGGATCTTCTCGGAACACATAGCAGAATGTTTGGCTTTGTTACGGTTCTCTAAGTTCGCTTCGCTGCATTAAATATCCTTGTGTGGGACTTGGACCACGCCCCAGCTAACGATGTTCGACCTGCAGTTGATTACCACCACCCTCTTCTTTGCTTTATCCTGCATTATTGTTCCGCATTTTCGCTCGAAGCGTCTACCGCTGCCCCCGAGCTTGAAACCCATCCCGATATTCGGTAATTTGTTCCAGCTGCCGCGAAGGTCGATTTGGATATGGTTCGATGAACAGTCGAGGGCGTTAGGTATTTCGGTTTTCGGTTTTCCTCTTTGGACGGTGTTTCTGATAGGGATCCTCCAGGGTCTCCCATAATTTACCTCGATATTCTTGCGAGCAATGTCATCGTAATCAATTCTCTACAAGTCATGAAGGACCTGCTGGATAGGCGGTCCGAGAACTATGCGCACAGGTGGGCTTGATATTTTTCTGAAACATTATATCCTAATTCCTGGACTCGCCAGACCCAAAATGCCCATGGTCACCGATCTCATGGGCTGGAACATTATTTTCTTGTTCATGCAACCTGGTACGTCCACCCGTAATTAAATTCTCTCTGCTTACCTCGGTACCCAGATAAATTATGGCGAGTATGATTTGCCACTGCCCGCTTTTCGTGGCTGAAGGATACGACCTAGGCGCGCCCATCGAAGACTCTTCGAACAAGAATTCAACAAAACCGCTGTGAAGCGCTTCCGCGAGCATCATATTGCCTCGACACATCGGCTCGTCAAGCGGCTCCTCGACGACCCGGAGAATTTTCTCGGCCACATACGACAGTACGTATTCATTCGACCTCGTAAGCTGATCGCATATATATATTTCCTTAGAATGTCCGGTGAAATCATCATGTCCATCGCATACGGGATCCAAGTCCTTCCCAGCAATGACCCATATCTTCAACAGTCCGAGCGAGCGCTCCGACCAATGTCGAAAGCGGCTTTTCCTGGACGATATTTCGTGGTATGTACTACTTCTCTCATTGGGTCCAGGCCTCGCTCTCTAGCATTCGGCTTGACCTTCCTGCACAGGACTTTCTCCCGCTATTGCGATATGTGCCTGAAGGGTTCCCTGGCGCCACTTTCAAACGACAAGCTCGACTCTGGAAGCAAGAAACTGTCGCTATGATTGAGGAACCTTTCGCTGTTGCGAAGAGACAACTTGTACCTCCTTCCGTCTCTTTCTTTTTTCTTTCGTCAATTGACTCGCTGGAAAAGGAGGAAACCGGCTCCACCAATTCGTTCACCACTGCTCGGCTTGCAGACAAGAGTTTCGATGATCCCGAGTGGATTATCAAGAATACCGCTGGGGCGATGTATGCCGGTAATTCACACATCGTTTCTCTTCCAAGTATCTATTGATCGTGACGTAGGTGGAACCGACACTGTAAGTCAAGGTCCTGGATTCTTTCAAGGTTACTCAATGCCCTGCAGACCGTATCAGCAATCACCTATTTCTTCCTTGCCATGCTCTCCAACCCCGAGTCACAGGTAAATTATCTTCCTTCTCCTGGTACTCGCGCTGATCGTCGATAGGCTCGGGCGCAGAAAGAGTTGGATCGCGGATTGATACCAGGACAATTGCCAACATTCGAAGATATGGAGCGATTTCCTTATTTAACCGCTCTCGTTCAAGAGGTTTTGCGATGGGGAAACGTCGCGCCTATAGGTAAGCATTGTCCTGTCTGACGACAAGTTAAACCTGACCATGCAGCTCCACACATGTCGCTAAAGGAAGACGAGTATCTTGGGTATCGCATCCCAGCGGGGACGCTCGTCATTGCTAATTTGTGGTAAGTAAGAGTCTCTTCTGTAGACCTGTGTATTGAAAAGATTGGTAGGGCGATGTTGCATGATGAGGTTTGTTTGTCATTTTGGTTTCTCAAAGTCGAGGTCTGATCCCCTCCATAGGAAATCTATCCAGATCCTGACTCGTTCATTCCCGAACGTTTCCTGACGGACGGCCGTCTCAATAATGTTCAGGATCCTCGCGATATCATCTTTGGAGCTGGAAGACGGTGTGTTTCTACCTTTGTTCGTGGTCGCTGGCTTACCTCTTTGCATAGAATTTGTCCTGGAAGGTTTATGGCTTGGGAGTCCATCTGGATCGCCATCGCCACGATCCTGACAGCTTTCAATATCAGTAAACGTATCAACAAGGATGGGAATACCATTGAGCCTTCAGGGCAGTTTGCTGGGGGAATCGTATGGTGGGTGACCTTACTTGAATCATGCTTTCATTTCTGAGTCTTTTGTTTCTTCAGTGCGCCACATGCTTTTGTCTGCGATATAACCCCTCGGAGAGGCAGTACTGATATTTTCTCGGACTTACAAACATGAATTGGTTGTCCATCATATGCTCCTTTACAAGTCCCGATTGACTTTTTTTTTTTGGTTTTCCAAATTGATGTTGTCTCGTGTCTCCACGTTCAAACTACCAATGGTCTATCTCCTTTGCCTAGGGCAGCATATCTGAATCTGAATCGTTCTCACCATCCTCAAGCGAGGATACGAGATCTCCGCCGGATCTCCATGCCAAGTCAGGAGATCCTTTTCATTTTTGAACATATCTTGCGGGAGGGCTATGTAGTGTACACGACATGGATAGGCGGGGCCCAGATCCTAGATAATTGTTGCAAAAATAATCCGTACTGTTCTGGCATACATACTTAACAAACACTTACTTTTCTTTATTGCCCAGGCAAGTGCTTCTTTTCGCTGTACCCTGTAGCCTCGACGACTCTCGCGGCCCGCTTCAACATCATTCTCTCACAGAAACGACCTCGAGAACTCGAAATATCACTATATCACGGCAGAATGACTCAATACGAAACCTCGGAAATGAACTTGAGAACAAAAGTGCCATTAATATACCGAGGGGTGGTGTCAATATAATGGCGGTTTCCACATGTTCTTTTGTGCGACTGTTTGGGGAGGTATTACATGCGCGAGGGGTTCAGTACCAGATGCCAGTCCTATGAAAAACTGGTACTTAAACTATCCCTTCACAGATATGCCCTCTTGACGCCAAGGACAGGAATAAAGAGATCAAGAAGCCAGTCAAGTATCGACGCGAGAAGAAGCGGCGGAACATATATACTGCTGACACGAGAAATGATTGATGCAGCAGAGATAAGGCAGATCTCAACTCTAAGATTTGAGAGAGACTGCACATACTGCATCCGGCGGGTCTAGCCCAAGATCCAGGATCTTCACGCCAGTCTAGTTAAGATTCTATCACAATCTGGGCCAGCGAAGGTCCCACAATCTAGCGTTTCAAGCCAAGAAGATGACCTCATATAGGTCTCGCAACTTTTGTGAAATCGAGCAGTCCAGGGGCGTTGATTGCATTGGGTAGACGGAGTTTCAGCTGAGTTTGAATTGGATTTACAGCTGTGGAACATTAATTGTATTATCTGTCACGTTCAAATCAGGTAGTTGGAGCGACCCTTTCGTCGGGATTGAATCAGAATCGATATTAGCCCCGCCATCACACCGACTCTCTGCTGCAGTGACTCCACCCTATCAAGCCTATCTATACTGTATACCAGACTTTGGCCTGGAGGGCTATGGGTATGGATATGGATACAGTATAGGTCGTTATACAGTAGATACATTGTACGGTTGGAGCCTTGACTGGATTTCTTCAATCGATCACGGAACATTAGTTTGGCTTACCTCATTTCCTGCTATGTATCAACTAGTCTCGCGTAGATGGTCGAGACCCCATTGCAAAAAACGATGACTAGCGATTGAATTGATAACTTCCAAAATCTGATGACAATAGTGCTAATATCAAAGTGAGCCGATTTGATAGCAGATACATTATAACATTAAACTAGGGCCAGTACATCTTCATCGTTGTAACAAAAGGCAGTGCCAGTGGCCGTCCAGCACCAGCGCTGTGATGAATGGGTCCATCCTGCTGCAAGCATCAACGTTCGGAACGTATTAAGACTGCCTGCAGCCGCTGCATGGTTATCTATGTAGGCTTGTACAAGGGAATGTGGAACCACTACCGCCACTGGGGTAGTGGTAGACCCGACATTAGACCCCTTACCATGGCGAGTAGAAGCAGGCACTTTGGGCTTAGCAAGGGTGGTGGAAGGAGAAGCTTTGGGCTTCGGCCTGGGACCCCGTGGGTTGAGTACCCGTTCAATGCCAAGTTCATTTCATTCTTTGAGGCTGAAAGGGTCCATAATGATTTGAATCTTCATTTGGACAAGGATGGGACACCCACATAGAGGAAACGTTGATGTCTGGAGCGCGCCGGGTGAGCTCAATCATTGCTGAATGGCCTGATTCAGACCGTGAAGACCTAAAACATATTGGGATTGTGCAGTGCTCCATATCTGCTAACGCACAAGGTATATGATGTTTCCTGCATCGATCTTGGATCAACACTAGACAGATTGAATTTGTTAGACAAGTTCACTGTTGAAAGAGCCTAACAAAAACCTACATATTGCCTTGAAGAATTGGTGCAGCCATCAATGTCCCACCTAAGGCAGATGAGGTTATATAAGTATTTGACTTCATAAATTGCGTCTGGGCGTGTGGGAACTGGACTCATGAAGTCCTTGACCTACGAAGAGGTCGGGATCACGTAGCCATCAACATCCAAATCGGGAAGCGAGATCTCTACCGGAGGTTGTGGTCAAGAGCTCTTCTGCGTCCGCCTTCCTGCTTTTTCTCACAAATTGAACTGTGCATTGTCTTCCCTGATGCTCTTCGAATCTTGGTGTCTGTCTAGGGCAGCTGAATCACTATTCTACAGGTATCACGGCCCAAAAGTTTATGCCGGGTTTGCCAATGGAGGTCAAATGGAGGTCGGCTTTTGAGATTCTGCACCCATTTGTGCCCTGCCTGAACTCGAGCAAGGCAGTATTATTTGAATGCTGCCCGAAATGCAGGCTCCTAGAACCAGCCGCCGATATGGTGTCGCTAGTGAAAGAGCTTAAGAAATAATAAAAGATTAAATAATAAGCTGGAAGGCCGGCGAGCGGCAGGGCCCGCTACTGACGCTCCGCCGAGCACCGAACATTCAACAACATATTATTTTCCCACGCCTGGTCCTTTCACAAGGCCGAACAAAACGGTGGCCCGAGAAGTGCGGTGCAAGGAGCATTACTTGCGCCGTCAACAGTATCTGTGACTGGGGCAGCGTCGAAGTAATATCGGGACATGACTTTGGGGGATTCGATGAGGTGAAACGAACCGAAAATCTGTGTTTCGGCGATCACGAGGGGAGCCAAACACGACCCTCGAGTAGATCACTGCCACTACGGCACTGCCACTGGGTCACGTTCTTGTTTGTGCATGTTAGAAAAAGTGAGTTTTGAGGCATCGTTTTGCAAACCCGTACTAAATTAAAACAAGTTTAGTAGCGGGCATATGCGGATCACATGTTTTCAACCAATCAGATCAACCCAGAATTTTAGGCGAGACACCATATGGCGGCTGGCAAATTATCCCCAGGCACCAAAGCCACTTTCACTTCTCTGGGGGATCCCATTAGCATGGATCTAGGAACTTGGGGTGGCTTTGACTTTGATAAGCTAAATGAGTGTTTACTTGGTGTTTACTGTGCAGAAGGAATCATTGTAAATGGAGGGCAGCGACGAGAATCGCTGTTTGGTGGTTTGAATTGAAATTCCGCCATGGTGGTGCCGAAATGATGCCGGGGATCATTTGCCAGCCGCCATATGAGTTGACCCGCCTTAATTCTCTCTTGATCTGATTGGTCCATCAAAACATATAATATATTTTTCCCATGTATCAAATAGTTTTCTCTCTTTTACAAAGGGCTCAACTCATATCGGCGGCTGGTTTTAGGAGCCTGCCCGAAATGTTGAATTTAGTGTTGCACATCCAAGTTTGGGCTTGCAAAGTCGATGATCGGCGTCGCGAACCTGGAGCCGTGCCGCTGTCGGTCGTTGTATGACGGCTTTTTCAGTAGGATTGGGTGCTGACGGTCAATTAGACTCTGTAGACATATTTCCCCATATTCAAATTCTTCTGGCCATTACGGCGCAATGGCGGTGGTCCCAATAGCACCCCAGACGACTCGGTAACTGTGTGAAATCCGGTCATGTGGAGCTTCCCCATTGGGTTCTTTGATGGTGGAGCTCATATTATGTCAATATCCAACAAACGAGCACACGTAGGACTCGCAACTCACTGGCTTCACAAATAAACATTGAAAGGTAGTAACCCAGCTTTTTCGATTTGAGCTACATACTTACGAGTCTTTCTAGCTTCGAGTCTCTTTTAAGCGAGACGATTGGAGGTAATTTCATCTATTCAATTGGCCAATGCACACCTAGCTGAAAGGAAACATAATATATATACGAAACTCTAAGAGTTACTTCTAAATTTTGGAGGAAAATATTCCCCTTTTCACACTACATCTGCCAGCCGCTTTTCTGTGGCGATTTCAATGTCTGATTCAATGTTTTGATCCTCTTCCCCGGGAATATCGGTAGCGTTACTAGCCTGAGGTGGCGAAAACTGCAGCATTGTGCTAAGGTGCCCGGTATCCCAGGAGGATTGCGGACGAGCAAGCCCAAATGATACACGAGCCATGATGAGTGTTGGAGCCATACCCTATAGAACATTTAAGACAGTCAGATAGATTGGAAGAGATTAAGACTCACGGTTAGCACACCAAGGATCTGTTCTGGATAGATAAACCATTCCGTGCTGTCATTAGTGAAAAGTACGAGGAAGACTAGGAGAGCAACCGAGTACAACGCTGCAGACTCCACGACCACTTCAATAACACTAGAGTAGCGGGTTCTCCAGTTCCATATTTTAGATCGTGTGGCGTCCATTCCGTCGTCACCAGGAAAGTTCGGACTCATGACAACGATGCGGAATATGATGAGGACGGTGACCAGGCCTGTGGTTACTAAAGACATGGCAAAGTAGGGAGTCCCAAGCTGAATGAGTTTGCTAGAAGAGCCCAGAGGAATGGCCTTCTGCCATAAAGCAAGAGCCGAGAATACTGTGCAAGAAAGTTGAATACCAAGTATAGCACAGATTAATTGATGACTTGCCAGTGCCGATCACAGTTAGCAAGACTGGAAGAACAATAATCCACCAGTTCTTTCCCCATACAACCCAACAACGCCAGATCTGTAGACAAGTTATCAGTGTGAGAATTTGGCTCGGAACGGACTTACAAAAGTGCAATCGGCGATCAAAGTGTTGATAGCAAAAATTGTGGCGCCGGTCACACGGAACCATTCTGACTGTTCTATGATAGCTTCGCCAGCTGTAAGGAATGTTGATCCGTTGACGATGAAGCCTTGGCGCAGCAAATACCAAGATAAAGCGACGTGGACGGTAGAAAGGAGATACATCAGAAGAGTGACGGCAGTCATCCAGGAGGCATTCCCATCTCCACGTCTTCGGGATTCTGGAATGCATCATTAGGAATTTTACAGCGACTCGAAAGTTTTCCACTTACGAAGTCCCCAAAGAGTCAGCGCCACGATGACAGTATAGAGCCCTGAAATAAAACACAGTCTTTAGATGGACTTGATCCAATTGAAAGAGGTCTTGCCAAAGAAGAAGACCTCCAGGATCGTTGCCTGGAGAGTCACATCATTGACGGTGTAGATAAGTGAGCTGATATCCATTGGAACTGTGAACAGAAGGATGGATGATATGCTGCATAAATTCTACCTCTCTTTATATGGACTTTATCTTGACAGTCCCAGACCACTGGGTGTCTCATTAAAAATGTTGAAGAGAAAGGTCCATCCTATCGATGGCTGTTCTGCAGGGACAGGTACCATTAACTGTCTCCTCAGAAAGGGGAAATGCAGATAGAATCGATGTAATACATACACACTGATGACCTTCAAGGCACAGAACACCGGCACTGACACTGGCTTCATACACATGATAGATGAAAACTATCAACAAAATGTCGTGCGGCGCACAGCCTGATGCAATCCATCTAACAGAAATTATCTGATTCGATAACGGCCATCAAATGTTTTGATGCACATAGATAGGTCGCGCACCATCATTGTGGCGTAATTCAATAGAAGGTCTCTGATTTTGAGAAGAATTATCACCCTTGAATGTGAGCAGATGGTCATGACGTGCTTTCCTTGGGAAGGGTCCGTCTATTTACATCCTACGGGCTCCTGCGGATGGCCGCTTTGATTGGATCTGTCAATAGAATATCTGTCGATCAAGTCCGAGAAATTTGCCGGATCCTGCTCGGCAATCTTGAATTCAATCATTTAATAGCCTGGCACATCATGTTTCCATGCTGGACAGTTCGGTGACACTCTGTTCCTGAAAATATGTGACAAGTGTTCTTCTTTGAACGTCAAGTCTCTTCTACTTCCCATGTCGATATCCAGGCGTCAAGCCCCGAGTGTCATATCTTCCGCGCGGAACGGGGATATCTGCTGGCACTCGTTCATAAAGAGCCTCTATGAACAACATATCCATAGCAGCACCATGTGGAAGACTCTCATCGTGTTATATTTCTCTTTCTCATGTAAGTTTCTGATCATTTTATACCCTTGCTCTGCTAAGTAATAACAGGCCTCGCACAGTTTAATGCTCTAACATTCTGTGACCCAGCTGATACAACTACGGCCTTGTTCTATGGTATCAAGGATGTGAGTCAAAAGCAACAAGTCAGATTTATCCTGATACTCACATTTAATGTCTAGTTGCCAGATAATGATGGCGATGCTAGTGCCAATAGACTGATCAGCCTTGGCCTGGCTTTCAATGATACCACAGCGGATTTCATATCTGTGTATCTGAAAGTCCCTTTTGACTATGCGTATGCAGCAATCTGTCTCGATACCCTCGGAGCATTCCCGTAAGTTCCTGCTTTGATCATTAATCATTGCCTTATCTTCCCTCAGTCTGTGCGCTCTGGGGTGGATTGGTGAACGGGTGGTTATCGGGCCCGACGGCAAGACTACCGCCCCTGTGCCGATGGCTAATCCTTATGTTATGGGGTATCTCTACTCTCATTTGAAACATGGAACCTAACTCATTAGCAATATTCAAGCACATTCCACCCGGATACACAGAGCGGACGTCTAGATCTAGCCACATCAGGTCCTATAGTTACAGATGTCAGAGATGCCACACCGCCTGGAGACACCACTTTCAAGGCTACAACTTTTGTTTGCCGGCACTGTCTCAGTTGGTTATCGGGAGCTTCGATCGGAGGGCAATTTGACATACAGAGAGATAATCATTCACTCTGGCTCCTCCGAGCAGATGAATTCTTTCCCGGCCCCACTGATGGCTCTGATACTGACGATGTAGCAAATCTTACCACTTCATTCAATTTCAATAGCAGGGAGAATTTCCCTGGTAGCCTTGCTGTCTCTATCAGTCGGATGAACACTACTGCTGGGAAACCAACTTGTGGCGTTCCTGCCCCGCAGGCTTCAACTCTCAACACCAGATTTGTATCTCATGGGATGAAATTTTTTGTATGCCTCAAAGTATTTCAATCTGTGGAGGGTTCCTGATTCAAAACATCTAGGGTGCTAGTGCTGATCAAAACACAATCAACATTCCTGGTGAGTGTTGAATTCATCCTGCAGCATCCAAGACCCAACATTTCATAGCCAATGTTGCCATTCTAGAAGCACAGTTTGGCGCTGTGACTCCAGAAAACTCGATGACGGTAAATCACATCAAAACTTTATGTGAAGCTGTGAATAAGTCTCATATCATGCCTGATAGTGGGCCATTACTGAAGGTCTGCCATGTATCCCAGCATTACCGTCCTTGATTGACCATACACAGTTTCGGGGCCAGGTGACTACAACTTTACGGCCTCAGATTTCATTGTCAACTGGGCTGTGACCAACGCAAAAATGATCCGGGGTTACACTATCAGTGAGGCCTGGGATTATTGAGGAGTTTGTACTCACCGTGACTTAGTTTGGCACACTGAGCTCCCTGGTTGGGTGAACTCAATCACAGACCCAGTCTTTCTGGTTGGTCTGGAAGTCAATTCCAGGTGGTCAAAACTAACTTGGTACAGACTGAGGTTCTCTCTGAGCACATTGGAACAGTGGCCACACGATATCAGGGAGAACTCTATTGTGAGTTTAGAACAATTTGTGTTCAATATGATCAACTCATTAATTCATTTCAGCTGTATGTGAATAGTCTTTCATCGCTATTGCTGATTGATGTCCTCATTCTCAGTGGGATGTCTGCAAGTAAGTAGTGTCCAGACAATTAGTAGCCTGTATCTGAACAGTCCCGCAGTGAAATCCTCAATGAGGATGGCTCTCTCCAGAGCAACGTCTTCTCAAACCTCCTAGGTCAAAATTTTGTCAAGCTAGCATTCCAGTTTGCGAGGCAAGCTGACCCCAATGCCAAGTGCGTCACATGATGATTCTGGAACCACTTCTAAACTCAGAAAAGGTTGTACATCAATGACTTCAATCTAGACTCTCCAAATGCCAAGGTCAATGGTATGATCAACCTGGTGAAGTCGATAAATGCTGTTCCCTTTCTCGGTAGCCTTTTGATTGATGGTATCGGTACTCAAGTACATTTGAACGTGAGTCTTGTTAACCTTCTTGGTATGTCTCCTCTAAATGGTATCTCTATAGGCTGGAGGAGCAGGTGGCGTCCGAACAGCTCTGCTTGCACTGGCTTCCTCAGGTGTCAGTGAAATTGCAATTACTGAGCTCGATATCGCCGGTGCGGATCCCAATGACTACACAACAGTAGTTGAAGCATGTCTCGCTACACCGAGTTGTGTATCAATCACCACCTGGGGTGTTGCCGATGTGGTTCGTACTATATCACATGCATCACAGCGTCGATGTCTCTAATCCCGGTATAGAACTCTGCGCGCGCTAGCGTTGCTCCCCTTCTGTTCGACAACAACTACCAGCCCAAGCCTGCTTTCAATGCCATTCTCAATGACCTCTAGTTATAAATGTGTTTTTACCTCTGAAGGCAGCAAGGGGTAATCAGCGGAATCGCGAGAGGCGGTTGGCGTAACCTTATAGTTCTCGTTCATTTCTGCATTTATATGAAGTCTCTTGCTACGTTTACGTACACGCCACAAAGTCGTCGCGGAAATGCCAAGTGCATCAGCGCCATCAGTCGGCATCGCGCGGACATCAAATCCTACCGCCGTGCGCCCACTCCGTAAATACCAAGAGAACAAATAAGTGGACCAAAGCTTCCACTTGAATCTATCTCTCTTTACTTATATCTATCACTTGTATCTCTTCATCTGGTACCGACTCTGGACTCAAGTTTTATTACATATTAGCATCTACAATCACAAGAAGGGTCTCATTTACAGTTGTCTGTATGTTTTGGTTGACAGAAAGAGGTGGAAAAATTAGCTTTAGCAGTTGTTTCTTTATGCTGAAAAAATATCCTTTGGCTCTGCCTCATATCCAATATTGATGGCAGTGGATGATCAATTCAAGGGATTACTGGAGGTATTAGAACTATTTATACTGAAATGGGTTGGAGCTCGTTTGGCTCTGTTTCAAGTCTGATGTTGATGATGTTAGATGGAATTGAAGGTGCCACTGGCGGCAAATGAAGCTGCCGAGTATTGATTTTACTCTCTGGCTGCGGCGTTCGTTGAGCGACCAGGATAATAATTACAAGAGGGTAGATGGCCTGGAATAAAGGGTGTGAGTCAGTACTTCAAACACATGAGAGGTGCACGCACCAGCATATAGTTTGCGAACATATGTACAAAATAGTAGTCAACATTGATGGATGGGATAAAGGCCACTGTCACATATACAATCTGTGCATGATATGAGTATTGTTACTCGGTGCCGGCGAAAGTAACCGGAATTTACAATATGTACAAACAAACCTGTTTATTCCCAACCAAATGCCCAAATCATCCACTACTTCTCATCTGTTAGAACTCAAACTTTCAACACTCAATTCCGAGTCTCGATCTATTCCACTCGATGTCGAGAGGCGATGGAGTGGCTAGAGGTATTAAGAATGGTAGAGAAACGAGATTGAAAGACTAAGGAATACAATATTCTAACTACTGATTAAATACTAGTAAACATGCGACTACTGTTCGTTTTCCACAATGCAAAACATCCTACAACCATGCTTTTAAGCAACCTGTTCCCATGCCTTCTTTACTAAGTGCCTTCGGGTTTCCATGCCTGTTTCCTGTTTCACTACAATGCACTAGTTGTCTGTTCGCCATGTGTTGTCATGTCCAAATGCCTTGAGGCTTTAATCTCCATGCCTCATGTTGTCTAAGGCATACCGCGGATGGCCTGCCAGGTCATCCGCCATCCGCACCTATGGGTGTTCAAATTTTGAAACTCATCCCACGATCCGCGCGGTCTTACCGGAATTTTATCCGCATCCGCGAGGTAAACCCGTTGGGTATCACAGGTATTTGGCAGTCACCCATATCCACCGGTACATCCAGCCGCCAACTCATCCGTGAGTGAGGTACCCACAGGTAACCCACCGGTAACTAAATATATAAAGAATAGTACAGGACTAGATTTACAGAATACATTGCAGTACTTTATGCTGAACCATAGCCTGAGTCACTGTCGGAATCCCAAGTTGAAACCAGAGGCGGCAGCTCATCATCGGAGACATAAGGATCATTGTAGGGAATAGTACTGAAATGAGTCGTGTTGTGAGCCTTGTAGGTGCGAAAGAATAGATGAAACTGACCTAGAGATAAATCAATGATTTAGAGACCATAGAGTGCACGTACATGAGCTAATTCAGCATTCCAACAGGTTCGAGTTCGGCGAAGGGCAATGGCATGGTCAGAAAAAGCATGACCGATAGGTGCATCATTGTTGAACATCTAACAAGGTATTGTAAGAACTAAATTCCGAGGACCAAGAGACACTTACAATAGCATAGAATCCAGTGACAGCAGCACTTTCATTGAATGGAAGCTGTTCAAAATAGTAAAGCTGCATGTAGGTGGCAACAGATGATGGTTGCGACAATTTACACTATCATCCTGCCGTCCGTCTTGCTTGCGCCCGAGGTCTTGCAACATTGAACAAGTATTATTCAAAGACAGACGAATCTGACATGTATCGGACAGCAATGCATAAGTTGGCTTATTCCCATATTTCTCTCGTTGACCCTCGGGCAGTTATGCATCCAGCATACAAGAAACAGTATTTTGTTGACCAGAAATGGCAATCCGACTGGAGCGATGAGGCTGTTTGCATCGCGCGCTCTATCTGGGAAGAATCATATCAATCTTTGATGCCTGCGGTCTCTGCACCTCCCGTATTCAGAGAACAAGCTGGAGTAAGGCAATGTTTTCTATTCTTTGTATTCTTCCTGATCATTGTTCACAGCAGGGTATGCGCAACCAATATATGCAGAGAGCGACAAAAGCAGTAACCGTTGATCCTTTCGATGTCTACATCACCAAGGACCCTGATCTGTCAGTCGATGACCCTCTTAAATACTGGCAGGCGATGGATCCAGTCAGCAATCCATTGGCATGGATGGCAATGGACTATCTTTCCGCTCCAGGTAAGTTTTTCGACCCTTTATTTATGCTGTACTCATATTCTACAGCAACATCAACTCATACAGAGCGCTCATTCTCAGCTGGCAGTGCCACCGTCTCACGCTTCCGTCACTCGCTCAGCGCTGAGAGCACTCGCGCAGCGACTGTTTTGGGATCTTGGCACCAGCTTGGCTTTTTTCCGAAGGAGGATATCATCAGTGATATCAAGAAGAAGGGAGCAAGATGGAGAGTAGAGGATTGATTTTGACTCTGATTTTCGAGCATTCTGTATAAATTTGACTTGTATATTTTTTTTTTCTTTTGCGGGCTTCGCGGATGTAGATACCGACCAATACATGTTGCATTTTTCAAAGTCTCAGACGCCATCCGCTGACCCCCGCTTCCCACGGTCGCGGATAGCCCGCAACCCGCATCCGCTAGCTTTTCCCGCGGTCCAGCCAATGGGTACCTGTTGAAACCCCGCCCCCGCGGTATGCCTTAAAAGTTGAAGTCACCTGGCCCCAAAACTGTATATGGTCAATCAGGAACGGTAATGCTGGTATCCATGGCAGACCTTCAGTAATGGCCCACTACCAGGCATGTTATGAGACTTGTTCACAGCTTCACATAAAGTTTTAATGTGATTTACTGTCATCGAGTTTTCTGGAGTCACAGCGCCAAACTGTGCTTCTAGAATGGCAACATTGGCTATGAAAGGTTGGGGTCTTGGATGCTGCAGGATGAATTCAACACTCACCAGGAATGTTGATTGTGTTTTGATCAGCACTATGGCCGTGATACACTACAATAATTCGGCAGTGTCAGAAGGTGTTTTTGATGCGAAGTTGAGTCTTCAAACAATTTTTTTGATGTAAAGTTGAATCTTGAAACAGGTTTTTTGATGCGAAGTTGAAGGACTCGCAACTCGTGCGGTTGGGACAGTGGCGCAGTTCCCATCCATTGTGATTTGGTCCGCATGAAGTTTCAGGTAGTACCGGGTCAAGATGGTCTCATAATTCCACCATGATACATAAATGATTAGCATGGAGAGAGAGTCTTTTTGGGGGAGTCAGTCCTGAGGATTCTGACTGATTAATTGTCGAAGTCTCCAATTATTGGTTTTGCGTAGTCCTCATCCTCGAGATCCCAGAATCTCACTCGCCAAGAAAGCCCGAAACCGGCTTCTCTCTCTCCCACTGATCAATTGTTGATTGTGACATGAAGAGCTTAGGCAGCAGTCGACTTGACATCAGAAAATCAGGTGTAAGCCGGAGCTGTGAGGCGGTGTTCATGTTTCTAACGCCGACTCGGACTTGATCATTTCTTTTGATTGTATTACATAATCATGATATTACTTGGTTTGAACTTTCACGTCGCCCGAAGCCGTCACTCTATTTGACGCTGGTGATGGCTGGGCACCCATAAACTGCCTCAACTCTTCTTCGTTACAGAAGCCTTGTCAATGGGTCAAACAACCCCTTTCACCAGGGATACAGGCCATTTCTCTCATGGCAATAATAAGTATTCATGATTTGCTATACATTCATCGGTTTACCCTTTTCTCCGGTCCTTCAGCTCTACTGGAACTTTGGACCCTCGCTTCACAGGAGCATGCTAACTTCGCAACATTCAGAAATTCACACCAATTTCACTAAATTTTCAACTTCGCACAAATTCGATTTTTTGCAGTTTATTACGGCCAAACAGCACCAGCACCCTAGATGTTCTGAATCAGGAACACTCCACAGATTGAGATACTTTGGAGCATACGAAAAATCTGGTGTTGAGAGTTGAGGCCTGCAGGGCAGAAACGCCACACATTGGTTTCCCAGCAGTAGTGTTCATCCGGCTGATAGAGACAGCAAGGCTACCAGGGAAATTCTCCCTACTATGAAAATTGAATGAAGTGGTGAGATTTGCTACAACCTCGCCATCAGTGGCGCCGAGGAGCCAGAGTGTATGATTATCTCTGTGTATGTCAAATTGCCCTCCGATCGAAGCTCCCGAAAACCAACTGAGACAGTGCCGGCAAACAAAAGTTGTAATCTTGAAAGTGCTGTTTCCAGGGGGTGTGGCGTCTCTGACATCTGTAACTATAGGACCTGATGTGGCTAGATCTAGACGTCCGCTCTGTGTATCTGGGTGGAATGTGCTTAAATATTGCTAATGAGTTAGGTTTGATGTTTCAAATAAGAGTAGAGATACCTCATAACATAAGGATTAGCCCTCGGCACAGGGATGGTGGCAATACCATTGGGCCCTATAACCACCTGTGTACCAGTCCATCCCAGAGCGCACAGACTAAGGGAAGATGAGGCAATAATTAATGATCAAAGCAGGAACTTACGGGAATGCTCCAAGTGTATCGAGACAGATTGCTGCATATGCATAGTCAAGAGGAACTTTCAGGTAAACAGATATGAAATCCGCTGTGGTATCATTGAAAGCCAGGCCAAGGCTGATCAGTCTATTGGCACTAGCGTCGCCACCATTATCTGGCAACTAGACATCAAATGTGAGTATCAGGATAAATCCGACTTGTTGCTTTTGACTCACATTGTTGACACCATAGAACAAGGCCGTAGTTGTATCAGCTGGGTCACAGAATGTTAGAGCATTAAACTGTGCGAGGCCTGTTATTACTTAGCAGAGCAAGGGTATAAAATGATCAGAAACTTACATGAGAAAGAGAAATATAACACGATGAGAGTCTTCCACATGGTGCTGCTATGGATATGTCGTTCATAGAGGCTCTTTATGAACGAGTGCCAGCAGATATCCCCGTTCCGCGCGGAAGATATGACACTCGGGGCTTGACGCCTGGGTATCGACATGGGAAGTAGAAGAGACTTGACGTTCAAAGAAGAACACTTGTCACATATTTTCAGGAACAGTGTGGCACCAAACTGTCCAGTAAGGAAAATGATATGCCAGACCATAAGATGATTGAATTCGAGATTGCTGAGCGGGATCCGGCAAATTTCTCGGACTTGATCGACAGACATTCTACTGACAGATCCAATCAAAGCGGCCATCCGTCGGAGCCCGTAGGATGTAAATAGACGGACCCTTCCCAAGGAAAGCACGTCATGACCATCTGCTCACATTCAAGGGTGATAATTCTTCTCAAAATCAGAGACCTTCTATTGAATTACGCCACAATGATGGTGCGCGACCTATCTATGTGCATCAAAACATTTGATGGCCGTTATCGAATCAGATAATTTCTGTTAGATGGATTGCATCAGGCTGTGCGCCGCACGACATTTTGTTGATAGTTTTCATCTATCATGTGTATGAAGCCAGTGTCAGTGCCAGTGTTCTGTGCCTTGAAGGTCATCAGTCTGTATGTATTACATCGATTCTATCTGCATTTACCCTTTCTGAGGAGAAAGCTATGGTACCTGTCCCTGCAGAACAGTCATCGATAGGATGGGCCTTTCTCTTCAACATTCTCAGTGAGACACCCAGTGATACGGGACTGTCAAGATAAAGTCCATATAAACGGAGGTAGAATTTACGCAGCATATCATCCATCCTTCTGTTCACAATTCCAATGGATATCAGCTCACTTATTTACACCGTCAATGATGTGACTCTCCAGGCAACGATCCTGGAGGTCTTCTTCTTTGGTCAGAGCTCTTTCAATTGGACTAAGTCCATCTAACAACTGTTTTATTTCAGGGCTCCATACCGTCATCGTGTCATTGACTCTTTGGGACTTCGTAAGTGGCAAGCTTTCGAATCTCTGTAAAATTCCTAATGATGCATCCCAGAATCCCGAAGACGTGGAGCTAGAAATTCCTCCTAGATGACTGCCGTCACTCTTCTGATGTATCTCCTTTCTACCGTCCACGTCGCTTTATCTTGGTACTTGCTGCGCCAAGGCTTCATCGTCAACGGATCAACATTCCTTACAGCTGGCGAAGCTATCATAGAACAGTCAGAATGGTTCCGTGTGACCGGCGCCACAATTTTTGCTATCAACACTTTGATTGCCGATTGCACTTTTGTAAGTCCGTTCCGAGCCAAATTCTCACACTGATAACTTGTCTACAGATCTGGCGTTGTTGGGTTGTATAGGGAAAGAACTGGTGGATTATTGTTCTTCCAGTCTTGCTAACTGTGGTCGGCACTGGAAAGTCATCAATTAATCTGTGTTGTACTTGGCATTCAACTTTCTTGCACAGTATTCTCGGCTCTTGCTTTATGGCAGAAGGCCATTCCTATAGGCTCTTCCAGCAAACTCATTCAGCTTGGGACTCCCTACTTTGCCATGTCTTTGGTAACGACAGGCCTGGTCACCGTCCTCATCATATTCCGCATAAGGCTCTAACCATATTGTATGTATACCATATAAATACAGTATATACCGTACGTGTTTATGTGTATATGTATGTGACTTTTGAAAAGAAGTATACAGACAGTTAACATACAGTATATATGGTTCATACAGTTCCCACGCACCCAGGACTGAATTCTGTCGACAACCAGGAGAGATATAGGCAATATGGGCTCAACTACGACGCTACATTGGTGGCTGACTGTTCTGTCATCAAGAATGTCAAATTCATGACGAATTTGCTATTTGATGACGTGAGTTCAATCTCCGCGATCAAACTCCACTCAGCCCCGCTGCCGAGGTTCAGCTCAACATGGCCAATCTTACTTTTAGAGGGCTAGTATTCCATTTTTCAACCATTTTGAGAACAAAAACTCAAAATAAAGATAATCTTCCTTCAAATTCAGCACAATGTAGATAGTACTGAATGAACCCTCCGTATACCCTATATATAAGTATATTATATGGTTATACTGTATACTGTATGTATGAGCAATTTTACATACACATATAATATGGTTGGAGCCTTAATTCCGCATCGTTGTTATGAGTCCAAACTTTCCTGGTGACGACGGAACGGACGCCACACGATCTAAAATATGGAACTGGAGAACCCGCCACTCTAGTGTTATTGAAGTGGTTGTGGAATCTGCAGCGTTGTACTCGGTTGCTCTCCTAGTGTTCCTCGTACTTTTCATTAATGACAGCACGGAATGGTTCATGTATCCAGAGCAGATTCTCGGGGTGCTAGCCGTGAGTCTTAATCTCCTCCAATCTTTTTTCCTGTCTCAAATATTTCACAGGGTATGGCTCCGACACCCATCATGGCTCGTGTATCATTTGGGCTTGCTCGTGCGCAGTCCTCTTGGGATAACGGGAACCTTGGCACAGTGCTGCAGTTTTCCCCTTCAGGTTAGTAACGCCACCGATATTCCTGGGGAAGAGGATCAAAACATTGAATCAGACATTGAAATTGTCACAGAAAAGCGGCTGGCAGATGTACAGTCGACTTTGTCATACAGAATATGGTCCTATGGAATAATTCTCATATTTCATAGCTTTTTGGATTTCCCGAGTTTGTATAGGGGGGAATTCCACTATGTGGAATACGGAATATTTCATAGGATTTCTGGTGAGATTATGCCGTATGACCTAGTCGTTTTGGGAAAATATTGCCGGGCCGTGGCTTTTCAAGCTCCGAAATGAAGATTTATTTTCCATTGTATCTGAAACATCATTATGAACGATTCCTCAGAGCCCAAGCGCAAGCCACGGACCAATTCCAAACCCTATGACAGAGCTCCTCGGGCACTGAAACCCACTCAGCCAGCACACAAATCATCGGCTAAACCCATCGAGAGCACCCGTCGCAGCAATTTGACCCTCGGTGATTGGCTCGAAGTCTTCAAATTCTATGATTCACATCCTGGGATCAAGCAAGGCAATGTTGTCAAGCATTTTGCTACACGCCGTGAAGGTGCATTGATCTTCACCCAATCAGCATTATCCAAGAAGCTTAGCGCACGTACTGTCCTTGAAGCTCGGGTTGACTCAAATCCAACAGCCCTCTCATCGAAACGACCTCGAGTCGTGACTCGCCCTGACGTCGAACGAGCTCTGCTACTGTGGTTCCATGGAATGGAAGACAGAGGTGAGACGGTATCGGGTCTGATGCTTGGAGAGAAGCATCATCGATTTGAGAAGCTTTTTGATGTTCCTGAGGCAGAATGTCTTACAGGCACCGGATGGATTGCATCGTTCTGCAAAACATACCAAATCAAGGAGTTTCGCCGTCATGGAGAAGCTGGGTCTGTTGATCTTGATGCAGTAGCTCAGGAACGTCGCCGACTTGGCCCCATTTTGGACAAGTATTCAAAGGCAGACACCTTTAATGGAGATGAGACGGGTCTTTTCGCTTATGCGTCGCCAGATAGAACCCTGGGGACTCATGCAGCAAGCGGAAAGAAGCAAGACAAGTTCCGAATCACTCTCTATTTTGTCACCAATGCTGATGGAACGGAGAAGTGGCCAATATTCTTCATCGGAAAATCAAAGCAGCCACGTGCCTTCAAAGGCAAGACTCCATTGCAGCGGGGCTTTCACTATCGAAACAACAAGAAGGCCTGGATGACGGCCATCTTATTTGAACTCTGGTTGAAGTCATTTGATCTCACCATGCGTCACCAGAACCGCAAGGTTCTTCTCCTTATCGACAACTTTTTTGGACATACAGTTTTTTACCAACCCACCAATGTTTGGGTCGAGTTTTTCGAGCCGAACATGACGTCTTTTGTTCAGCCGCTTGACGCTGGGATTATCAGGTGCTTCAAGGCACATTATCGACGTGCTGTTTGCCTTCGCGCACTGGACAGAGATGAGGCAGGAGAGGCGGACATTTGGAAAATCAATATTCTTCAGGCCATGTTCATTGCGAAGCAAGCCTGGTGCAACGTCACTACAGAAACAGTCAAGCACTGTTGGAATCACACAAGGATTTTCAATCATTGTTCTCCATCGACATCTCTTTCGTCCAAGGGCTGGAGAATCTTGCGTGACTTTGCAACGACTGGAATGACATTGCCAGAGGCTGAAGATTCTCTTCAAAATCTCTATGGTGATTCTTATGTCGATTCAGCTTGGCGACCAGCTCTGAATGCGGTTATGGATGCTGAGAATGATACAGAGATTGCCCTGGCTGCCATAGAAGCCTTCGCCACTGAATCAGCTCCTATCGACAATGCTATGCAACCAGTCATGACCAACACCGATGTGAGGGATCCTTGCGGACGGTGTGGAAAGCACGTCGATATATGAGTATGCGAAATGAACAACACACACAACAACACCAACACACCAATACACTCTTTATATCCTCGATAAGTTCGGGTTTCTTATAATAGAGATAGTCCAAAGCACAAACACTTGTCCGTACTCAGTGTCTTACGTCTGGTCGTCTTTGAGAGCTTGTAACTGGGTTATAGCTTGTTTAAAGTGTGGTAACACTAGGGTTTGTGGTCTCTTGACCAAAGCGCGATTTGCACTAAGCAGCTTAACTAGAACTAGACTAGAACTTGACTAGAGGTTTCTCTTGCGAGACTAGAGGGTGCACTAAGCAACTAGACTAGACTAGACTTGTTCTAACTTGTTCAATTTGTCAAAACGTCGGTAACTGAGTCTGAGAAACAAAGTATTATTTATCCACAAGTCAGCTACTAGCTTCCAGCCTTGGTCAGGCGGTCACTTGTTACTAACTGGGTTCAATGCCCTACAATGTTCTAACTATTTACTACAAATTTAGAGTCCTTAAATACTGTCCAGAAACGATAACATAATGTTCTTGAGTCATTCACAGGGGTCTCCGAGTCGGATTGCCAAGGTGGCCGCACGACATCAGTCATCCTGCTATTAATAGTACAACCGGGTGAAACCTCCTAGTGGAGTCTCTTGCCGATCAGGTATTTCGAGAAGTGCAGAAAGAAGACAAGTCCTTTAGTCCCTTCTGTACTCTCTTATGTGATTCTCATTGTCTCGTCTTGTGTCAAAAGTACGTTCCTTGGTATGAACAATTGTCCACACTGTGGGTCCATCTTTATATAGGGGTATCCTTGTGGGTTGCCCTGATCGTTCCGCAATCGTCTTGGTTTTCGCAAGTGACATCGGTCAAAGCTCCAGTCATGTAATTCTTATGACAATGGTCTGGTTAGAGCTCTGCTTAGTCTGTACTAAGGAGTCATCGCCGTTTCACAGTGCTAAGTCCTCCAGTCTTAAATGTTACGCTGTTAGCAATTATTTTTATCTTATCACGGAACAAAACGGAACAATCGGACAAGTCAGATAACCCGAACACACGGTACATCGATAGTTTGACGTTTTGACATTTGACATGACGTGAGAAAACACATGGACAACACAATAGCACGTTGGAAAAGCGCGACTACGAATACAATTACATGCATCTAGCAACATGGAAGCGGTATTGTGTTGAACAGACAATTATACATGAGTTGTACAGTATAAAAGAACAGTAGTTTACAAGATGTACTTTAGTTTTTTGATTCCTCTGAATTTACATTCTCATTTTCAAACTCTTAGTCTAACGCTCTTCATACCGAGCGGCCACTTTGCCCTTGTTGGCCTATAGTGTGGTTAAGGACGGGATTAGATTTGAGTCTAAGTTGTCACATAATCAAAAAACTACTTCATACCCTCGTACCATTTACTCTTCCTTTTCATCGTCGACCTTGCCTACGAGAGTGATCGCTCCGCTTCGAGTCAGGTTCCGGGACTCATAAAATATACTGGAAATTGGCGTGGCTATCGAAGCCGCCGATTTGGAGAACACCCTCGAAAAGCAACTAGACATTGTTGAGTTTCCCTCTTATCCTTTTCTTACCTCTGTTCCTCCTCTCCTCTACTCTCTACCTCTTCCTCTTTGGACAACTCTACCGTCACTCGGGAACGTCACACGTACTGACATTCCCTTTGAGAGACGTATCTCGCTCTTCCCTTCCAGGACTATCTCACAGTCCTTTCAACTCCCAACGCTTCGCCGACGTTTGTATCGGTCAGCACCACTGAGACTTCCACTATTGTGAACCGCCCCAATACCCTTAAAGAGTAACGTTGAGTCCGACTCTTGGGTGGGAGCATCAAGGACAGGTCGCTAATCTTCGGAGAGGCACCGTCGCCGGAGTTGCACGAAAGTAGCAGCGGCAATCCGGTTTCACACGCAAAAGAAGTCTTGGAATTTCCCTCCTACCACTTTCACCTCCGCGTTCCGAGAAACACATTTTAAGGTTCTTGCTTACGTAGAGTCCTTCTAGTGTTACAACAAAAAAGGGCTCTATTTTCGCGTAGAACCTGAGTAGCTGCTCGATAACCACAGCTCCCTGCCTGGAGGTACCAACCAGGTCGTTATAGTCCGCGAGCACCGGACTTTAAACTTTCATCATCACGTATTCCGGAGGCTGCTTCGGGATATCTCTTATTGCAGACACACCGCCGCCATCACCGCCAATATCATCTTCATCAGAACATACCACTGACAACACATTTCATTCCCCGCCTCTGATCCCTGAAATGGATCAGGATCAACCATCCGCCGGCCCTAGTGGCCAACAAGGACCTGTCAGCCTACAAGAAGCTCTGACAGTAAACAGTAACCTCCAACACGAAGTGGAGGAATTGAGACGACGTCTAGCAGAGACAGAGGCTCGACAACCGGTTCCACAGCCGGAATATTTTATACCCCGGCCAGCGTCACAGCCGGCTTATTTTCCTCGACCGGCTTCCCCACCGGTCCAAGCACCAGCTCAGGTAGTGAGCAGATCGCGAGTAGCCCTCGCAAAGGAACCGCCGCTCTTCACGGGCGACAAGTCGAAATGGGAGAACTTCTTCCGTTGTCTGGTCACCTACATGGTGGCCTATCGAAAGGAATTTCCGGATGATGAGTCCCGGATTTTCTACACTCTGTCCCTCCTAAGAACGGAGGACAGAGCAGATTGTGCCGCTTCGGATTGGGCCCGAAGCTGGCAAAACAACAGGATTGTCGACTACAGATACGTCAACAATGATACTTACAGTTCATTCCTCGATGAACTGAAGGCGACATTCGAGGACCGGGCTGTGGCCGAAGTGGCCCAGCAAAAATTAAACACGATCCGACAGGGCCAGCATGAGGCCCTTGGTGATTTTATCACCAGGTTTGAACTCTTAGCCGACAAAGCCGGCTATAGTCCCTATGAGCCAGGACGGCTATGGGACAAATTCCTGATCAGCCTTATGGCTAGATCGGTTCACAGGTCAATTGTGAACCAACTCTATATTGGAGGGAGCGACGTTCCCACCAGTTACATCAGTTACCGTGACCGGTTAATAAAGGTCGACGGTAACAATCAGGTCGGGAAGGCCATGACTTCCGACCAAAATATGTTTTGGAAGCCCGCCGGGGCTCAAAAGACGGGAACCCAGGCAAGTTCAAAAACTGCTGCCACAGGATCGTCGGGGTCGTCGGGGACGGCTCCGAATCTGAACAAATCGGCACCCGCCCCAATGGACGTCGATAGATCCAAGACGAAGGGGGAACCCTTCCTTTGTTACAATTGTAACAAAGAGGGACATATGTCCCGGAACTGTCCAGAGCCCAAGCGGCCGAGGAAGTTCATCGCCTGGGCCATCTTGGCCCAGATCAAGGAGCTTCCGGCAGATGATGCCGAGCTCAAGACGCTCGTTGAGGAACTCCGAGCAAAGGGTTTTTAAAGCGGTCGCCTCCTGTAGCCAAGGAGTCCATGACCAGTTCATCTTTCTCCGGGTCCTCTTCCCCTACGAAGAATTCTTATGCTGTATTGGGAACCCTCGAGGCCGAGCCCGAGGAATTTGTAAATAAATATGACACTTCTTTACGACAGTCTATTGTAGAATTTCTTAGCAAGTCCTCTGAGGAGGCAAAAAATCGAGTTATATTATTAAAACGAAAACACGATATTAAATTAAAAAATCAACAAAGGAACACTGCCCAAGAAGAATGGGGTGCCTTCAAGAAATTATTTAAAACGGCTCGGGGAGAAGAAACCTCGTCAACAAAGACTGAAAAGGGCAGCTCTGCTGCGGAGGCTCAATCCGGAAAGCCGGAGGAAGCGCCTAAGGTGTCTCGCACACCTGACAACGTAAAACGTCGGGAAAGTGCAGAAAAGCAGGGAAAGCCACAACCCAGTAAACTGGCATCGGAACTTCGTGAATTACAGAAACAGCAAAGAGTCGGACATGAAATGTCAGTCCCAATTAAACTTACTGCCCTGGACACCGGAAAAAACTCGTGCCGTGAAAGCGCTCATGGATAGTGGTTGTTCAATCACTTGCATCGACCGTGCGTACGTACGCTAAGGCAGAGCAATTTGAGATGCATGAACTCAGAGCACCTATTCTGGCACGAAATGCCGACGGATCTGAGAATCCTGGCGGGCGCATTTCTCATTACGTTGACTTATGTATGGCCATTGGGGCACATGAGGAGAAGCGACGCTTCCTTGTCACGAACTTAGGGAAAGCACGTATATTCATAGGCCATGATTGGCTAAATGAACATAACCCTGAGATCGATTGGCGACGTGAAAAAATTAAATTCAGTCGCTGCCCTGATACATGTGGCATGAAGGGACATGAGTTCACCGGGATGGGAGAAGACGTACCACCTGAAGAAGGGGAATCTATTCTCCTTGTTGATTTCGGAGAAGCCATTGATCTTCGACTCAAATCTACGTCTGCTCAACGGATGGCTGAAGAAGCCGAATCGAGCAAAGAACGCATGACTGAAGACAAAGTCCCTGAACAATATCGGGATTATGTTAAAGTATTTGCAAAAGAATCTTTTGATTCACTCCTGGAAAAACGGCCATGGGATCATGCAATCGAGTTAAAGCCGGAGGCTAAATCCGTAGATTGCAAAGTGTATCCATTATCTTTAATCGAACAGGAAAAGCTAAAAGAATTCCTGGAAGAGAACTTGTCAAGCGGACGAATACGACCATCGAAATCACCGATGGCATCCGCGTTCTTCTTTGTCAAGAAAAAAGATGGATCCCTGCGCCCGGTACAAGATTACCGGAAGTTGAATGAGATGACGATTAAGAATCGTTATCCATTGCCCCTTATCTCCGAGCTCGTCAATAAGCTTCGAGGGGCCAAGATTTTTACAAAGCTTGACATCAGATGGGGCTACAATAACATACGGATCAAGGAAGGTGATGAATGGAAGGCGGCATTCAGAACCAACCGAGGTCTATTCGAACCCCTAGTCATGTTTTTCGGCCTGACCAATTCGCCGGCCACATTCCAGACAATGATGAACGATATACTCAGAGATCTAATCGATGAGGGACACGTCATTGTCTATTTGGATGATATTTTGATATTCACGGATTCTATCGAAGAACATCGTCGAGTAGTAAAACGTGTGCTAGATGTGTTACAGAATCACAAGTTGTATCTCAAACCCGAAAAGTGCGAGTTTGAACGCACTGAGATAGAATACTTGGGAGTCTTAATCTCGCATAACTCGATGAAGATGGACCCAGTCAAAATTAAAGGCGTCATGGAATGGCCTGAACCAAGGACCGTGAAACAAGTCCAAGCATTCCTGGGCTTCGCGAATTTCTACCGTAGATTCGTACGCGGGTACAGCGAGGTGGTGAAGCCACTGACGCGACTTACAGGAAAATCCGGATGGACATGGGGCGAGGAGCAACGTGTAGCTTTCCAGAAAATAAAAGATCGTATCGCTGAAGATGCTGTGCTCGCACTTCTGAACGATCATGGAAAGTACCGGCTCGAAGCCGATGCATCTGAAGGAGCAACTGGAGCTGTATTAAGTCAGCTACAAGAAGGCCTATGGCGCCCGGTTGCTTTCATGTCACACGGCCTGACAGAGACAGAGCGGAATTACGAGATCTATGATAAAGAGATGCTCGCGATAATGCTCGCTCTTGACGAATGGCGGGCATTGCTTATGGGCGCTGATGAAACTTTTGAAGTATTTACGGATCACCAAAACCTACAATACTTCAAGAAGCCCCAGAAGCTTAACCGTCGTCAAGCATGTTGGGTAACGGAGTTGTCACAGTATGACTTCACTCTTTCACATCGACCTGGAGCGCTTAATAGAAAAGCAGACCTGCTATCTAGACGTGCTGACCATGATCAGGGAAAAGATGACAACAAGGACGTCACACTCCTAAAGCCGGAATACTTCTGAGCCACGGAGCTTGAAATCGAGGGAATCGATAAGGACCTAATCAGTCAAATCGAATCTGTCACGTCTATTGACACCTCGGTTAAGTTGGCACTTGAGAAATCCTTACCGGGTTGGAAGAGAGAAGGCAACTTGATCTTCTATTGGGAATGTATTTACGTACCGAGGAACGACAAGTTACGGGAGCAAATCATTAAGCTCCATCATGACACTCCGCTTACAGGACACCCAGGCGAAACAAGTACGCAAGAGAAGATCGAAAGAAACTTCTTTTGGCCCCGATTGGGAAACCAAGTACGGGAGTATGTTCGCACATGTGAGGACTGTCAGCGAACTCGAGTCAAGCGGTCGAGACAAGGGATGCTTAACCCTCATAAAATAGCTAAGGAGCCTTGGGAGGAGGTGTCAATGGACCTTATCGGTCCCCTTCCAGAGAGCAATGGCTTTGATGCCATTCAAGTGTGGGTGGACACATTTTCAAAGATGATTCACATAGAACCCACAAACATGGAAGTAACGAGTGAGGGAATCGCGCGCCTAACACGCGACCGTGTCATCAGATACCACGGCATTCCCCGAAAGATAATTTCGGATCGCGATCCTCGTTATGTGTCCAAGTTTATGCGAGAGCTTAATAAGCTCCTCGGGATAGAAATGAACCCGAGTACGGCGTATCGCCCCCAGACGGACGGTCAGACGGAACGAACAAACCAGGAGATAGAACAATATCTTCGGTTGTATGTCAATTTTCATCAGTCAGACTGGGCCGAATGGCTAGCGCTAGCAGAGTTTAGTCATAATGACAAAACTAGCACTTCAACAAAGGTGACGCCATTCTTCGCAAATACGGGACGACATCCGTGGAAGGGTCACGAGGGAAAGTCGGACAATCGAAACGAATCCGCCCAGCAGTTTGCTGACCGAATGAAAAAGATTCGGGAAGAGACATCAATGGTGCTTGAAAAAGCGCAGGCTAAAATGAAACGAAACTATGATAAACATCGAAAGCCTGCGCCGGAGTTCAAAGCCGGAGATAAAGTTTATGTAGAAGCCACGAACCTTAATACAGGTCGACCTTCTCAGAAACTTTCAGATAAGCGTCTTGGCCCCTACGAGATAGTAGATAAAGTGGGCCCTTCAAGTTATAAAGTTCTACTCCCGGGTAATACTCGGAAGTATAATGTATTTAATGAGGCGTTACTTACGCCATATCATGAGCCTCCCGCTCACAGAAGGGATGAACGACCACCGCCAGAAATCATTGATGATGCAGAGGAACATGAGGTTGAGTCTATTTTAGACTCCCGACGACGTGGTAAGGGATATCAATTCCTTATCAAATGGAAAGGCTACCCAACGGCTGAAAACACATGGGAACCAGAGCGTAATCTCACAAACGCATCTGAATTATTATCGAAGTACAAACGAGACAACGGCATTCTTACCCAGGCCGTTCAAATTCATATCTCACCTCCGATTTTACCCACTGGCAGTTGGGACAAATACATCGAACACTTTATACACAAGGAAAAAGCGAAGCCCTACCATCGTCGATATCTCTTCAATGCATCAACTGGTGTGTTTGATCGAATTAATGGTCATGACTTAGACGAAAAGCGTAAACCGGATCTCTTCCTAGCTGACGAGGACGTCAGCCTTAATGGGGGGGTAATGTTACGCTGTTAGCAATTATTTTTATCTTATCATGGAACAAAACGGAACAATCGGACAAGTCAGATAACCCGAACACACGGTACATCGATAGTTTGACGTTTTGACATTTGACATGACGTGAGAAAACACATGGACAACACAATAGCACGTTGGAAAAGCGCGACTACGAATACAATTACATGCATCTAGCAACATGGAAGCGGTATTGTGTTGAACAGACAATTATACATGAGTTGTACAGTATAAAAGAACAGTAGTTTACAAGATGTACTTTAGTTTTTTGATTCCTCTGAATTTACATTCTCATTTTCAAACTCTTAGTCTAACGCTCTTCATACCGAGTGGCCACTTTGCCCTTGTTGGCCTATAGTGTGGTTAAGGACGGGATTAGATTTGAGTCTAAGTTGTCACATTAAACAGACATCTTGGCTCGCAGGGTTTCGTCATGTATTCAGTCTCAGCCATTGTGTGAACACCGCTATTCTTCTTGTAGTCATAGCGCGCCGTCCTTTGGTCTTAGGAGTACCTTCTGGGCTGATAAGTACAGACACAAAGCACCAACACTTGTTAACGCTTGACATTCTTACTAGCAACCTTGAAGCTCGGTTCTAGCGCTCCATCAACGTCCCAGCAGTCAGAGAGATGCCAAACTGCCCAGTTTGGTATGAAAACAAGGCTGAATTTTTATATGCCCCATCACCGAGATTTCAACTGTCGAAAAAGAGCTCGATGAGTCACTTGTTGAGCTCAAGGACAGGAATCGCATCTTCGGCGATGTTCCCACTGCACAGCAATTCATTGATTTAGCCGATGAAGACGACGGAATCTGTGAAACCGCTGCAGTCCAATCTGACGATGAGATTGTTGCCCAGGCGAAACATCAGCTTGGCGTCGAGGACAGTTCGATCATTGAGATTGACGACGATGATGCAGATTGTGACGACGTTGAGCAATCTTCTTTGACAGTGATGCAGTTCATGGAGCTGTCAAGACGGCTTGAGCAGTTCTGTCTCGAGAAGGTCGAGAAGGTTGACAGCGAGAAGGCAGTGGAGATTTCCCGACTTTTACAAGAGGCTAGGACTGACTTGCGGAAGGAATCAGAGGCCAAGAAAGTCCAGAAGGATCTGTATTCATTTTGGGCTCCCAAAACCGTAGCTAATGATGTAGAAATGTCCTTCGATTAGCGTAGAAATGTCACACTTTTAGCAGAGTCACAATGTGTCACGAAAGTGTGACAAAACTGGTATGGCATAAATCTCATACGGAATATGATTTCTGCTGTCCCGACCGTATTCCGTATGACAAAGTCGACTGTAGTGTGAAAACGGGAATAGTTTCCCCAAGAATTTGGAAATACTTAGTACATACTGAAATTTATAATATTTTTTGTTCCACTTGGGTCTGCCTTGGCCATTGCATTGAATAATGACCTTCAATCGCCTCGCTCAAAAGAGACTCAAGGTAGAAAGACTCGTAGGTACAGTATTTGATGGGTCTTTTGTACACCGAAATCATACTTGGAGCTGCATTTAGGCTCCTAATCAAATATGGATATTCTGAATATACAGAAAGTTTAGAAACTGTCTCCTCCCCGAGTGGTCCAAACCTTAGACAAGTCAGAGCAGTGGTGCCCAAGATATTCACAAATAACTGGTGTACAGATGACTGGTATTTGGCTTTTGATGCAAATGCCCCATTTTGAGAACAGCGTAGCTCCATCAGTTCTCAAGCAATTCACATGAAAATTGGGTCTAGAATCATGGCATTGATAGTACTAAAGGTCTCCAGTGGATATTAGGCATAGCCCTTCTGCTATGTCTAGCTTTCAGGGTGTACAGGAGACCCATCAAATACTGTATCTAGCTCAAATTGAAAAAGCTGGATTACTACCTTTCAGTGTTCATTTGTGAAGCCGATGAGACTTTTCAACATTATCAGTTCCCCAGAATTGAATTGGATTTGATGGATGGACTGAAATATAAGCGCCTTTAAAAATCTTGTTATGGAATATCGAAGTTTGAATATCACCGGACCTGAAGCCTTGGTTGAGATGGGAGTTTTCCGCCATTGCACGTGCCTCCTAAAAAGGAAGCTGTGCACGTGAGGATATGAACCAGTTCAACAAGCCCTTTTTTTTATTATCACAACCTATATCCAGATAATCTGGAGGGAATTATATATGTATTGGATTGGAGTTGCGAGACAAGATCTTTTGATGGTCGCGGGAGCCACTCGTTCCCCTCCCCTCCCTCGCAAGCTCGGGGGGTCCCCCGAGCCGAGGAGTCTCGGGCGGGCATGCTAAAGACTCGTTCCCGCTTTTTTAACATATGGAGAGGGTGGCGGTGGCGAGACTCTGCAAAAACATAAGCTGCGCCAGGCTCGAACACTCGATCCGGATATAAGCGGGGCAAGGAGAAAGAATGGGAAACGTTACCCACTAGACAATGAACACTTCAGGAATACGGCGCGTAACCGCAATAGGTAGGAGCTCCCGGCACCGGTTATCCGACATCGTCAGCGAACTGGTTTATGGTTCAACAAGTCACGCGATCAATTTCCTTTTCGGGAGGCACGTGCAATGGCGGAAAGGCAAAAACTCCTTGGTTCGCATTTCCTGACCAGTGAAATAGAGGCCGACAAGCGGCATGTACGAGTCCCCGTTTTTTTGTCTCTATCTGCTGTGTTGTATGAGTACTGACAATGAGGAAATATGACTGCCAAAATTATTGCGATTTTTCACGTCTAAGTTGTGCCGGGTTAGGTTGGTGCCAGGTTTAAAATCGTGTGAGGTCAAATGGTGCAAGGTTCAAAATGGTACAAGGTTTAATGTGATCCAGAAATTGACGCTAGGTTTGAAAGTATCAAAATCATGCAAGGTTTGACAGTGTCCAGAAATTGTACTAGGTTTGGGCTTATCATTTGCCATGTCTGTGGAGTGGACTTGGCCGTGATATATGCCCTTTGATTGGTAATCCACATTTCCGATCTAAGCGACCCGAAGTCTCTAACAACTGCCATTTTGAGTGAATTCCAATCTTCTAGGTACATGTGATGAACACTCTTTACTAGCTATATTAGTTAGAACATCTTAACCCAGGAGTTTTTGGTCAATTTCTAGATCTTCAGAAAGTCTTTACCCCGCATTGGTCCTCTGCATTGACAACAAGGCACTTGAGAAGACGTCTGACATTCTGTTTCTGACTTGTGCTGTGCCAATGAGACTCTCTGTAATAGTTCTCTCACTCTGTGATGAGTTCAATTCATGGTGGTTCTTCAGTGAGCTGAGTGTATCAACCCCCATCAGATGTTCATATCTGTAAATCATAATATCTAGCTCGCATCCTTGTCTCTTTGGTACTTGCAAGATGTTTCTGAATGCCAAGATAGTGTCATGATCTATGAGAATTTGTTTGGATTGTTTTTGAACTGGTACTGTCCTTGCAAATTGGTTGAGTTGGGCGAACAACTCTGTGGTGTATAATGTCATCTTGCTGACAAATTGTCCTCTACTTATGGTCACTAGTGCTGAGGTCACCCTGGTCTCTGTCACCACGGGCAAAGACCGACACACTCCATCTGGAGTGCATAAGAAGCACTTTCGACGCACTTCCTGATCATGCCACTGCCATGTGGCACAACCTTTGTGTCTCATTTGGGCCTAGGCCTGGGAACTAAATGCCCAACTAGGTGATGACACATTCATCTGACTCACCATTGCTGTCATTTCTTACAAGTCTGTTGTTTGCGTCTGTAGGCATCAATCTAGCTGTTATTGAGCTATATTGTATTTATTGAGCAATAAAGGTCATCAGGGACTCCATGATCTAGTCACTGTGTGATGCATACACAGTTTCCCTTATACAAGTAGTGATAAATGCCAGTAAAAGGCTTCCAGAACATCAAAAGTCCCAATGAGGGACTTGAGAAAAATGCAGGATAGCAATGACTCAGACAGATGCATCATCACCCAGTTGAGCATTTAGTTCCTGGGCCCAAGTCTAAATGGGACACAAAGGCTGTGCCACGTGGCAGTGACATGATCAGGGAAGTGCATCGAAAGTGCTTCTTACGCACTCCAGAGTCCAGATGGAGTGCGTCGGTCTTTGCCCCTGGTGTGTGACCTGTGAGAATTTAGCTGTGGTTGAGACATCATAGTTACAACCCGGAAAGATTACAAACCTTGCACATATCTGAAACCTGGCACATTTTTCACATCACAAACCTAACAATAATTTTGGTCTCACTGAAACCTAGCGCAAATTTATATTTCGGCGGTGTATTATCCCAATAAGGACAGATAGGAAGACAAAAATTCAATCGGCTGATGTTCTAAGCAAGTATCTAATATAACTCACCCTGAACAGAAACAGCAAGATATCACGTTGAGAACTAGCCCGGAACCAGCCGAGTGGCGGATGGGAAATGAATCAGGTGACGTATCCCCATATGACTTTGATCCGAGTGTACTGAATTTTGCTCATATCCAACAAACGAACCCACAAGTGGGACTCATAATGGTTTTCTGTGATTCCTTGAAGACAGGAAGGAAGGAACTTGATTCGGTATGGTCCATGTCCTAAAGCACTGTGTCCCGAGATAGTTGATAATACAACAGTAACTATAATGTCTTTGAATGACGATACACAAACCTTTCCAGCATCAACTACCAAGAAGTATCGAGCAAGAACCTCATATGCGCTGATTGACGCGAATCCCATTATCCCTGCACCATCAAGTATTTTCGGCGGCCGAGTTGGCTTCCTATTGTCCGCAGGCAATTAGGAGAGGATTCGGGTGCCTTGTCAGAGTGCAGTACAGAAGTGGGAAGAAGATTTTCTTCAGATTGATTTGTTACTTAGGAGCTAGCATTTTGATCCATCCATCGATCTGAATCCCTGAAGACGGCCCTTTGCCAAGCTATGTCCATAGATGAGACTTTCTGATAAACACCGGGAAAATATTCATTTATCGTGCCGCGCCCTCTTCTAATTCTAACCAGTGAAATAGAGGCCAACAAGTGGCAAGTACGAGCCCCCAATTTTTTTTTGCTCTGTTCACCAAATTGTTTGATCAGTCAAAATGAGGAGGGATGAGAAATTGCATGCTGCTCGTCGTGTACCTGCGGTACACTCCTCACAGCGCCTGCCCAGAGTCACTAGTCAGCTGTCGAAGTGAACTCCACGTCATCGGTGCACGTGCCCGGCCGGATATCCCCACTAGGTTCTCTGATGCCGCTCTCCTGAATTTTGCTCACTCCCAACAAACGAGCCACTCACGTGGTCTCGTAATCAGAGGCTCGCAGAGTAATCGACAAAATAATGCAAGACATCCATCACATCATAACAGTCAAGATCACATGGAAGAAGAACCACAGAACATACATTTGTTATAGTATAGCAAAGATGATATCACTCAGCAAGAGCTCAGAAAGCTCAGACAGGCCTGGCACCTGTTACAGACAAGACCTTGTATGTAGCAGTACTAGCCAGACATACAAGCTCTGAGAGTTTCAGTTGGTTCCAGAGTGACTCATTTACTACTACTAATCAACATAGATAGAATAGGAAGCATCAATATGTGCAGAGATTGGAGCTGGGGGTTTGGGAACTGTGGCGCAATCATGTTATCTGATCATGCTGCATCAATTCTGGACTGTTAACTCCGGTCTGCATGCTCTCAAATATGTCTCATCTATATGTGGTTCATTGTATAATACTCTCAAACAAATATATTGGGTCCTTGTGTATGCTTCTCTATACAACAAACTTGATTTCTTCTGAGTTTTGGCATCATTCCCCTGGCAAGCTGATCCTGGCCATAGATGTGCTCCCGACTATGGCAAAGGCTTAATATCATCTCTGGCCTCAATACATGTCCACCTTCCAAGTCTCCATCAGTGATATATGTCTTGTTATTTTCAGAGTTCAATTTGTGGCGCTCTGGTGTGTTGTGGCCTTTTTGGAGTTCACCTGACAGTATGGACTTGCTAAAATGCGACCAAATTGTTTCATTTGTATCAATAAACACTACACATGTTTTCTGAACATTCAGATGGGTACCTCAAGATGATCCTTGCTGTATCCTGTCGCTGCCAATCCGGGGCTTGCTTATCTGTTCCTGAACATCATGATAAATTTGGCTGTGGTGAGTCAGCCAGTTCCAAGAAGGCTTCCAATCCGAGACCAAGGAAACACTGTCATTAGTAAATGAAGACCGTGACAGAGTTGATGCCGGAGCAGGCTGAGCTAACTATTAATTGAGCTGTGAGATTGGGCATTGCATTGGCTGAAATTTCAGATTACTGTGCCATCAGTGATGCAGAGACAGATGGTCATGATCGAAGACGATAGACACCGCGGGCAAAGACCGACGCACTCCATCTGGAGTGCGTAAGAAGCACTTTTGAAGCACTTCCCGATCATGACAGCTGTCAGTCACAGCGGCAGTGCCCACTGCCGAGCGGCAGGTCTCATGAATGTTCGGCAGAAATAGCATGTGTTTTTGCTTTTTGATGCAGTGTTGGAGGTTCCAGATTTCATGTGCTCCACTTCGGCATTCTGTGGAGTTTCAATTTCTGTGAGAATTGGGGGGCTTACAGGTTGATAAGCATAAGAGGGATCAGGTGTTATATCCCTGAACTCTCTGGAGGATGAGAGAGGGTAATATGTAGGTAATGGAGCAACCTCGGATGCACCACTGTTGCCATCAGCGATCAAATAATGCCTTTTTTGTACGCATGGAAATTAAATACTTGAGTCATGCCGGTACCAATATGACTGTTTCATATCCAGTTGAATGTCGTTAATTGCTACTGTACATATATTTTCAACTGCTAATTTATGTACATATGTGTATTTTTGTGACAACTTAGACTCAAATCTAATCTCGTCTTTAACCACACGAAGCCTGCAAGGGCAAAGTGGCCGCTCGGTATGAAGAGCGTTGGACTAAGAGTTCGAAAGAGAATGTAAATTCAAGAGGATCGAAAAACTAAAGTACAATCTGTAAACTACTGTCCTTTTATACTGTACAATACAATAACGCGTGTATAATTGTCTGTTCAACACCGTACCATTACCATGCCGCTTATTGTCTGCTTTCGTGTCTATAACTGCATGTTTTCTCACGTCATGTCAACGTCAATGTCAAACTGTCATAATGTGTGATCGTCGCCTGTTTCGTTCGGTTTCTTGTTGTCCGATCATACTCGATCGGTCCGTTGTTCCATGATGCGATCACGATAAGATAAACTTTGATCGCGATAAAAATGAAAGATTGTTACAAGCGTAACATTACCCCCCCTCTAAGGTTGACGTCCTCGTCAACTAGGAAGAGATCCGGTTTTCGCTTTTCGTCTAGGTCATGATCATAAATTCGATCAAATACACCAGTTGATGCATTAAAAAGGTATCGACGGTGATATGGCATTGCCTCTTGCTTGTGTACAAAGCGTTTGAGGTCTTCGTCCCAACTGCCTGCGGGTAAAATCGGAGGTGGAATATGAATTTGAACGGCCCGGGTAGGAATGCCGTTCTTTCGTTTGAACTCCGATAATAATTCAGAAGCGTTCGTGAGATTACGCTCTGGTTCCCATGTGTTTTCAGAGTTTGGATAGCCTTTCCATTTGATAAGGAATTGATATCCCTTACCACGTCGTCGGGAGTCTAAAACAGACTCAACCTCGTGTTCCTCCGCATCATCAATGATCTCTGGCGGTGGTCGTTCGTCCCTTCTGTGAGCGGGTGGCTCATGATATGGCGTAAGTAACGCCTCGTTAAATACGTTGTACTTCTGAGTATTACCCGGAAGTAACACTCTATAACTTGAAGGGCCCACTTTTTCTACTACTTCGTAGGGGCCAAGACGCTTGTCTGAGAGTTTCCGAGAAGGCCGACCTGTGTCAAGGTTTGTGGCCTCTACGTATACTTTGTCTCCAGCTTTGAATTCCGGCGCAGGCTTTCGATGTTTGTCGTAGTTTCGTTTCATATTAGTCTGCGCTTTTTCTAATGCCTTCGACGTTTCTTCCCGAACCTTTTTCATTCGGTCGGCAAACTCTTGGGCGGACTCATTTCGATTGTCCGATTTTCCTTCGTGACCCTTCCACGGATGTCGTCCCGTGTTTGCGAAGAATGGCGTCACTTTTGTTGAAGCGCTAGTTTTGTCATTGTGACTAAACTCTGCTAGCGCCAGCCATTCGGCCCAATCTGACTGATGAAAATTGACATATAACCGAAGATATTGTTCTATCTCCTGGTTCATCCGTTCAGTCTGACCGTCTGTCTGAGGTCGATACGCCGTACTCGGGTTCATTTCTATCCCGAGGAGCTTGTTAAGCTCTCGCATAAACTTGGACACGTAACGAGGATCGCGATCCGAAATTATCTTTCGGGGAACACCATGATATCTTATTATACGATCACGTGTTAAGCGTGCGATTCCCTCGCTCGTTACTTCCATGTTTGTGGGTTCTACGTGGATCATCTTCGAGAATGTATCCACCCACACTTGGATGGCATCAAAGCCATTGCTTTCTGGAAGGGGACCTATAAGGTCCATTGACACCTCCTCCCAAGGCTCCTTAGCTATTTTATGAGGGTTAAGCATCCCTTGTCTCGATCTCTTGACTCGAGTCCGCTGACAGTCTTCGCACGTGCGAACATACTCCCGTACTTGGTTTCCCAGTCGGGGCCAAAAGAAGTTTCTTTCAATCTTCTCTTGCGTACTTGTTTCGCCTGGGTGTCCTGTAAGCGGAGTGTCATGATGAAGCTTAATGATTCGCTCCCGCAATTCTTCATTTCTCGGTACGTAAATGCATTCCCGATAGAAAATCAAATTGCCTTCTCTCTTCCAACCTGGTAGGGATTTTTCAAGAGCCAGCTTAACCGAGGTGTCAATAGATGTGACAGATTCGATTCGACCGATTAGGTCTTTATCGACTCCCTCGATTTCAAACTCCGTAGCTCGGAAGTATTCCGGCTTTAGGAGTGTGACGTCCTTGTTGTCATCTTTTCCCTGATCATGATCAGCGCGTCTAGATAGCAGATCTGCTTTTCTATTAAGCGCCCCGGGTCGGTGTGCAAGAGTGAAGTCATATTGTGACAACTCCGTCACCCATCGTGCTTGACGACGATTTAGCTTCTGGGGTTTCTTGAAGTATTGTAGATTTTGGTGATCTGTAAATACTTCAAACGTTTCGTCTGCACCCATAAGCAATGCTCGCCATTCGTCAAGAGCGAGCATTATAGCGAGCATCTCTTTGTCATAGATCTCGTAGTTTCGTTCGGTCTCTGTCAGACCATGAGACATGAAAGCAACTGGTCGCCATAGTCCTTCTTGTAACTGACTTAAAACAGCTCCAGTTGCTCCTTCGGATGCATCGGCTTCGAGTCGGTACTTTCCATGATCGTTTGGAAGTGCGAGCACAGCATCTTCAGCAATACGATCTTTTATCTTTTGGAAAGCTACACGTTGCTTCTCGCCCCATGTCCATCCGGATTTTCCCGTAAGTCGCGTCAGTGGTTTGGCCACTTCGCTATACCCGCGCACGAATCTACGGTAGAAATTCGCGAAGCCCAAGAAAGCTTGAACTTGTTTCACGGTCCTTGGTTCAGGCCATTCCATGACGCCTTTAATCTTGATTGGGTCCATTTTCATCAAATTATGTGAAATTAGAACTCCCAAGTATTCTATCTCAGTGCGTTCGAACTCGCACTTTTCTGGTTTGAGATATAACTTGTGTGTTTGTAATACATCTAACACACGTTTCACTATTCGACGATGTTCTTCCATGGAATTCGTGAATATCAAGATATCATCCAGATAAACAATGACGTGTCCCTCATTGATTAGATCTCTGAGTATATCATTCATCATTGTCTGGAATGTGGCCGGCGAGTTGGTTAACCCGAAAAACATGACTAGAGGTTCGAATAGACCTCGGTTGGTTCTGAATGCTGCTTTCCATTCATCTCCTTCCTTGATCCGTACATTATTATAACCCCATCGGATGTCAAGCTTTGTAAAAATCTTAGCCCCTCGAAGCGTATTGACAAGCTCAGAAATAAGAGGCAATGGATAACGATTTTTAATCGTCATCTCGTTCAGCTTCCGGTAATCTTGTACCGGACGTAGGGATCCATCTTTTTTCTTTACGAAGAAGAACGCAGACGCCATCGGTGATTTCGATGGTCAGATTCGTCCACTTGACAAGTTCTCTTCCAGGAATTCTTTTAACTTTTCCTGCTCGATTAAAGATAATGGATATACTTTGCAATCTACCGATTTGGCTTCCGGCTTTAGTTCGATTGCATGATCCCATGGTCGTTTTTCCGGAAGTGAATCGAAAGATTCTTTTGCAAAGACTTTAACATAATCCCGATATTGTTCAGGGATCTTGTCCTCAGTCATGCGCTCTTTGCTCGATTCGGCATTTTCTGCCATCCGTTGAGCGGACGTAGATTTGAGTCGGACGTCAATGGCCTCTCCGAAATCAACAAGGAGAATAGATTCTCCTTCTTGAAGTGGTACGTCTTCTCCCACTCCGTTGAACTCATGACCCTTCATCCCGCAGGTATCAGGGCAACGACTGAACTTGATTTTTTCATTTCGCCAGTCAATCTCAGGATTATGTTCATTCAGCCAGTCATAGCCTATGAATACACGTGCTTTTCCTAAGTTTGTGACGAGGAATCGTCGTTTTTCTTCGTGCGCCCTGACGGCCATTCGTAAATCGACGTAATGAGTAATACGCCCGCCAGCGTTCTCAGTTTCGTCTGCATTTCGTGCCAGAATGGGGGATCCGAGTTCATGCATCTCAAAGTTTTCTGCCTTAGCAAACGCACGGTCGATGCAAGTGATTGAACAACCACTATCCATGAGTGCTTTTACGGCACGAGTCTTTCCAGTGTCTAAAGCAGTAAGCTTTATTGGAATTGACATCTCTCGGGATTTGCGCATTCTTTGTAATTCGCGCAATTCCGATGTCAGTTTTTCCGCTTTCAGCTGACTCTGTTTTTCTGCACTTTCCCGACGTTTTACGTTGTCAGGGGTGCGAGACACCTTAGGCGCTTCCTCCGGTTTTCCGGATTGAGCCTCCGCAGTAGAACTGCCCTTTTTAGTCTTTTTTGACGAGGTTTCTTCTCCTCGAGCCGATTTAAATAATTTCTTGAAAGCACCCCACTCCTCATTCCGAGCGTTGATGCGACGGTTCTTCTCTTTCGTTTTGAATTTTCGTTTTAATAATATAACTTTATTTTTTGCCTCATCGGAGGACTTTTTAAGAAATTCTACAATGTTTTGATGTAAAGAAGAGTCATATTTTTCGATAAATTCCTCGGGCTCAGCCTCGAGGGTTCCCAACACAGCATAAGAATTCTTCGGAGGGGAAGAGGACCCGGAGAAAGACAGACTGGTCGTTGACCCCTTGGCTAGAGGAGGCGACCGACTTAAAAACCCTTTGCTCGGAGTTCCTCGACGAGCGTCTTGAGCTCGGCATCATCTGCCGGAAGCTCCTTGATTTGGGCCAAGACGGCCTGGGCGATAAACTTCCTCGGCTTTTTAGGCTCCGGACAGTCTCGGGACATATGTCCCTCTTTGTTACAGTTGTAACAAAGGAAAGAGGGTGTTACCCTCGTCTTCGTCTTATCAACGTCCATTGGAGCGGGCGTTGATTTGCTCAGGTTTGGAGCCGTCCCCGACGGTCCCCACGATCCTGTGGCGGCAGTTTTAGAACCTGCCTGGGTTCCCGTCTTTTGAGCCCCGGCGGGCTTCCAGAATGGGTTTTGGCCGGAAGTCATGGCCTTCCCGACCTGATTGTTACCGTCGATCCTAATCAACCGATCGCGGTAGTCCATGTACGTATGAGGGATGATAGTCCCTCCGACGTAGATCTGGCTCACGATGGACCTGTGAACCGAACCAGCAAGAATGCTGATTAGATATCTGTCCCATTGATGAGTTGCATCATAGGGACTGTAGCCGGCTTTCTCGGCTAGGAGTTCGAATCTGGTGACAAAGTCACCAAGGGCCTCTCCCTGACCCTGCCGAATGGCGTTGAGTTTTTGCTGGGCCACCTCGGCCACAGCCCGATCTTCGAATGCCATTTTTAGTTCCTCGAAGAAGGAACCGTAGGTATCATTGTCAACATATGAAAAGTTGACAATTCGGTTGTTCTGCCAGCTCCGGGCCCAATCCGAAGTGGCACAGTCTGATCCGTCCTCCGTTCTTAGGAGCGACAGCGTATAAAATATTCTGGACTTGTCATCCAGAAAGTCGTTTTCGTAGGCCACCATATAGGTGACCAAGCATCGGGAGAAGTTCTCCCACTTCGTCTTGTCGCCGCTAAAGGTCGGCGGTTCTTTTGCGAGGGCTACTCGCGATCTGCTCACTGACGCCTGAGCTGGCGTTGGAACCGGCATGTAAGCCGGCTGAGGCCTGGGTTGGGGCGATGTTCTCCCCAAGAGTTCCCTTGCCTCTCTCAACTGTCTCTGTAGGTCACTGTTTAACGCCAAGACCTCGGCGAGGGAAAAAGGTGGATTTGACCCGCTAGGGCCGTCGGTTGGTTGATCCTGATCCATAACGGGAATCAGGGGCGGGGAATGAAAAGTGGCGTCGGTGGTATGTTCCGACAGTGGTGATGGCGGGGGTGACGGTGTATTCGCAAGGAATTTTATTCCGTATCTTCCTCCGGAATACGTGGTGAATGAATTTTATAGTCCGGTGCTCTCGGACTGTAACAACCTGGTCTTTGAACCTCCAGGCAGGGAGCTGAGGTTTATGAGCAGCTACTCAAAAGTGCGTCTCTCGGGACGCGGAGGTGAAAATAAAGGGAAGGGAAATCCAAGACTCCTTTTGCGTGTGAAACCCGATTGCCGCTGCTACTTTTGTGCAACTCGGGCGACGGTGCCTCTCCGAAGATTAGCTACCTGTCCTTAATGCTCCCACCCAAGAGTCGGACTCAACGTTACTCTATGAGGGTATTGGGGCTGTTCACAATAGTGAGAGTCTCGGTGGTGCTAACAGCTACAATCCGCTGCGGGGGATGGGAGTCGAGAGGACGATGAACGTGTCCTGGAAGGGAAGGGCGAGGTACGTCTCTCAAAGGATTGCCTGTGACTTTTGGCTTTCCGAGCGACGGTAGAGTTGTCCACGGTACGAAGTGGAAAAGAGACGGGATGGGTAAAAAGATAAAAGAAACAGAAAAATCCTAAAACGAATTTCCGAACGTGTGTTCTCCAGTAATCGGCGGCTTCAATAGCCTCGCCTCTTTCCAGAAATTTTTCGGTGCCCCAGAACCCGGCACCAATGGCGGAGCGATCACGTTCTTACGACCTGGTCTCAGAACTCAATTCCGAGTCTCGATCAATTCCACTCGATGTCGAGAGGCGATGGAGCGGTAGAGTCGTCTGACCAGGAGTTGGGAAAACGAAGAAGGAAGAGAAAATGTAAAGTAAAAAAGGGTAGAGGGTTTGTTGAGGTATGAAGCAGAGGTACGATGGTATGAGGTAGTTTTTCGATTATGTGACAACTTAGACTCAAATCTAATCTCGTCTTTAACCACACGAAGCCTGCAAGGGCAAAGTGGCCGCTCGGTATGAAGAGCGTTGGACTAAGAGTTCGAAAGAGAATGTAAATTCAAGAGGATCGAAAAACTAAAGTACAATCTGTAAACTACTGTCCTTTTATACTGTACAATACAATAACGCGTGTATAATTGTCTGTTCAACACCGTACCATTACCATGCCGCTTATTGTCTGCTTTCGTGTCTATAACCGCATGTTTTCTCACGTCATGTCAACGTCAATGTCAAACTGTCATAATGTGTGATCGTCGCCTGTTTCGTTCGGTTTCTTGTTGTCCGATCATACTCGATCGGTCCGTTGTTCCATGATGCGATCACGATAAGATAAACTTTGATCGCGATAAAAATGAAAGATTGTTACAAGCGTAACAATTTTTGAGTATTGTACATTGAAGATACCATTCAAATATTCAACCTAGATAGCAAACAAAAATAGTCTGGATGCCAACAGCGAGAGATGGCGCGAATAACCATTCTTGGTGAACCCGCTCCGTCCGCTCCAAAAAGCAATCTGGACACAAATTACAGAAACATTCAAGACCAGAAATATATTATGCATGGATCTCTCAAATAAAAACTGGATTATTTGACTTTATCTTGGATAATACTTACGGAGAGTGAGGGAGATTGGCGCTTGCGCCATTAAGGATTAGATACTTGCTTGCAATGTCAGCCGATATAATTTTTCACCTGACTAGTGAGGCTATGTACATCAGATTCATTGTTGATAGTTTACATTCAGTCATGAATCACATGTTGATGACTCCGACGGCATTCCATGATTCCTGATCCATAGCTTGTCAATCAACTATAAGATACATTATATCCATGAGTGCTTCTTGTTTGTATCTCCTCATTTCCTTTATGGTGGTCTGCACCTGTTCTATTTGCAGAACCAAGACTGTCACCATCCATGGTGTGCCACAGCCGGGTGCTGAAGTGAGTCACAAAACCCGAAGTGCTCATGAGAACAGAGATCAAGTCCCAATCCATCTTTCTGGTCGAGGTGGGCAAGCAGGCTCAAGAGAAGAAAATCCTCAAAGCAGAATAAGGCCAGACAATGCTATTCAAAGGTAAACTCAGAGAGTACTTTTGTTTCTTTGAAGCTGAATAAGCTGCCAATGCATAGAAATAACTTTTGCTGCACAGCTAATTGTTAAGCTATGCTGCATACTTGTCATCTGGCTGAATCTCAAAGCTGGAATCAGCCGCAGTACAGCAAATACCATTCTTCATGCATTGCAATTCATCATCACTACCCTTCTCAATATTGTCTCAGCTGCAGTCAATTCTGAGCTTGGTGCCAATATTCGCTTCCCAAAAATTGACATTCCTCGAGATATCCGCACTGCATATCACCAGTATGGCAATGACCCCAAGCTCATACGGACAGTCTGCTGTCCCACATGCTATACTGTCTACTCGCAGCCTGGAGAAATCCCTTTGAAGTGCCAATGGAAGGCAACCTCTCAAGCACACCCATGTAATACAGATTTATGGCGCACACAGAATTATGGGCATCATTCAAAGCAGGTACCCCATACAGTATTCAACACTCAAGATTTTGGCTCTTGGCTTCAATTTTTTCTTTCACGTCAATCCATTGAGGAAGGCTTGGAGCAAACATTCCAGCATACTCCACCTGTCACTGGTGACATGCATGACTTGCGTGACAATCCAGCATGGCAGAACCTGCAAAGCTTTCTCCAAGAACAATATCATCTTGTTTTTGGATTCTATATTGACTGGTTCAATCCTTTTACAAACAAGATAGCAGGTATTTGGACCACTTGAATATATTACTGTTTTAACAAACTACCATGTTCTCTAGGAAAAGTTGTGTCTTGTGGCACGCTGGTGTTATACTGCCTAAACCTGCCTCCAGAGCTGCGATATTTGCCAGAGAATGTATTTGTGATTGGACTGGTTCCCAGTCCATCAATGCCAGATACCACAACAATCGCTCATATGCTTGATCCAGTGGTGGACACCATCTTGCAATATGATGCACCTGGAAAACGCACCACTACATATTATCATCCAGAGGGTGTTTCTGTTCAAGCTCGAATTGTTCCTCTCATAGCTGATCTCCAAGCTATTCGAAAAGCAGGAGGTTATCTAGCACCAGCAAATGCTAACTATCTGTGCTCTTATTGCACAATCCATAAAGACCAGATTGAAAGTCTTGACTTTGCATCTTGGCCTAACCGTACTCCAGCAGTGGTCTGAGCTCAGGCCCAAGAATGGTATAATGCAGTCACCAAAGCAGACAAACAAAGGCTTGCAACTGCGACAGGAGTTAGATGGACTCCATTGCATCGCCTTCCATACTGGAACCCAGTCTGGGACCTTATCCTTGGGTTTATGTACAACTGGTTGGAAGGGGTGCTTGCAAACCATTTGCGCAACTTGTGGAGTATTGGTCCAAACAGGAATGTGGAGGCTATCGAGGAAATTATCAAGGATGAGAATTTTACTGACTCAGACATTTCAGCATCAGCTGATGAGTTGGAGGAATTGTACAGGGAAGCTCAGCAATACGAGTCCTCAATTGCCTCTAACTCTTCATCTTCAACCACACAGCAAGCTCAGTCATCACGCAGCAGCACTCCTACACCACGAGTGACCCCTCCTCCTGCATTGCAGAGCAGCGTCAGACTCCATATCGTCACTATCCCCGCCTCAGGACCAAGGTTGTTCAGGCTCACTCAATGGGAGAAATGGTCATAATTGAGCCACAGCATATTATTACTCATCTTACCACTCTCAAGCGCCCAGTTGGCACTTATGGTATTGATAAAGAACTGTTGGTTGTATGCTGGGGTTTGGACCGTGGAAGAAAATGATTTGACTCTATCTCTCTCAATGGAATATATGGTCAATATATTTGATACAGTAGAAACCCTCATAATGCATGTGCTCATAATGAATATGCATACACTTTTGGGCCTGAAAAAGTTTTTGCGCCACCCAAAATCACACCTCATAATGCATAGGATTTTCAGGGTCCCAACTGTGTGCATTATGAAGTATTGTACTGTACTTGCAGAAGTTGGAATACAATTGCAATGGTTACGGTATTATGTATCCACATCTGTACAACTAAGAGGTACCAGCAAGAAACAAAAATCCATTAGGGCTGTCCAATTAATCAGGTCGGTCAGTCAGTCATCAAAAGGTCATTAAAAAAGTTCAATATTGGCTTGACACCAAATGAATTATCCCCATGAGCATTCAGACTCCAACTGAAAGCCATTTACATATTTGCAGGTAAAATCATCTGAGAATCAGATCTGCCAGCTGGAAGCTATGGTAATCAATATGGCTGCTCAGCATCAGCACCACACTCTGCTTTACTGAGCTGCACTATGATTGATGAGGGCTCAGGACAAGTGTGCCACTGTTGTGGAGTCTGAATACTCTGGGGACAACTTACTCAGTGTCTGGCCAATATTCTCAAGAAGGAATTTTGTTGATGAGCTTTTCAGCCAATATCAATGACTGACCAACCAACCTGATTAATTGGACAGCCATACTGTATTGGCATTCAGTAACAATCAGCCAGTGATTGGTATTTTCAGTCATTGAACAAGGCTTTACTATCAATGACATGGAGTTGAAAAATGTCGAAAAATCAACGTTGGGTGCTCTTCCAGGCTAGTTTAAGGTGTCGGAATTGTCCGGAATATTAAATAGGGCATCTATTCTATAGTTCTGCTAATTTGCATTCCCAGAATTTGACCACTGTGTGAACAGAAACCTTTCCCGAGCCAAAATCAAGAGTTGGAAAATGGTTTGTCACAATGTGACCTAGTGCCGATTTCAGTGTCCGTCTGGCAGTGTCCCGCATTTTTAAGGCCTTGACATCATTATATTCCTCATGTCATTGCTTCGTCAAAATCCGATGAAGCAATGGATCTGACTCATGTAAATTGACACTCTATACCATTTGCAAGTGATATTGTTGAACGCGGTCAACAGCAGGGAGATGTGACGTGACTGCCAGATGGCTGCCGTCGCTTATTTCAAAGTCTGAGCCACACCCGTCACGCTGATATTTTCATCTCTCGGTAGCTTGTGCTGTAGTTTGTGGATCATCTTCATATTTTGCATACATGTTGTTATATACTGCTGTATTGTATATCCAGAGGCTCACCACAATTGGATACCCAGAAGGGCTATTATGACTCCATCATTCTTGGATTTTTCAACCTTGATGGGCAAGTTGCAGGCTCATGGAACAATATTTCTGGCTATCCCTAATCTGAGTCAATATTTGTGCTTTTTACACACCAGTGCTCCTGATTACAAAATGTCCGAAGGCATTCAAACAGCTAGAAGGTCATAAAATTGCATTTTTCAACTCAGGTACACTTTTCAACCATGTGATACATTTGCTGTACTGCGGCTGATTCCAGCTTTGAGATTCAGCCAGATGACAAGTATGCAGCATAGCTTAACAATTAGCTGTGCAGTAAAAGTTATTTCTATGCATTGGCAGCTTATTCAGCTTCAAAGAAACAAAAGTACTCTCTGAGTTTACCTTTGAATAGCATTGTCTGGCCTTATTCTGCTTTGAGGATTTTCTTCTCTTGAGCCTGCTTGCCCACCTCGGCCAGAAAGATGGATTGGGACTTGATCTCTGTTCTCATGAGCACTTCGGGTTTTGTGACTCACTTCAGCACCCGGCTGTGGCACACCATGGATGGTGACAGTCTTGGTTCTGCAAATAGAACAGGTGCAGACCACCATAAAGGAAATGAGGAGATACAAACAAGAAGCACTCATGGATATAATGTATCTTATAGTTGATTGACAAGCTATGGATCAGGAATCATGGAATGCCGTCGGAGTCATCAACATGTGATTCATGACTGAATGTAAACTATCAACAATGAATCTGATGTACATAGCCTCACTAGTCAGGTGAAAAATTATATCGGCTGACATTGCAAGCAAGTATCTAATCCTTAATGGCGCAAGCGCCAATCTCCCTCACTCTCCGTAAGTATTATCCAAGATAAAGTCAAATAATCCAGTTTTTATTTGAGAGATCCATGCATAATATATTTCTGGTCTTGAATGTTTCTGTAATTTGTGTCCAGATTGCTTTTTGGAGCGGACGGAGCGGGTTCACCAAGAATGGTTATTCGCGCCATCTCTCGCTGTTGGCATCCAGACTATTTTTGTTTGCTATCTAGGTTGAATATTTGAATGGTATCTTCAATGTACAATACTCAAAAATACACATATGTACATAAATTAGCAGTTGAAAATATATGTACAGTAGCAATTAACGACATTCAACTGGATATGAAACAGTCATATTGGTACCGGCATGACTCAAGTATTTAATTTCCATGCGTACAAAAAAGGCATTATTTGATCGCTGATGGCAACAGTGGTGCATCCGAGGTTGCTCCATTACCTACATATTACCCTCTCTCATCCTCCAGAGAGTTCAGGGATATAACACCTGATCCCTCTTATGCTTATCAACCTGTAAGCCCCCCAATTCTCACAGAAATTGAAACTCCACAGAATGCCGAAGTGGAGCACATGAAATCTGGAACCTCCAACACTGCATCAAAAAGCAAAAACACATGCTATTTCTGCCGAACATTCATGAGACCTGCCGCTCGGCAGTGGGCACTGCCGCTGTGACTGACAGCTGTCATGATCGGGAAGTGCTTCAAAAGTGCTTCTTACGCACTCCAGATGGAGTGTGTCGGTCTTTGCCCGTGGTGAGAATACGACGGCAAGGCTAACTGTGCGAGCATAGATCACGTGTTATATCCCCTTTGGTCTGATGGCCCTGTACTAAAACTCACTCACACCCAACAAACGATCCCATAAATGGGACTCGTAATCCAGCCATTCCTTCATGAATTTCGTTGAAATTGTGGCAATTATACTGAGGTGGATACCCAAACAGGATTTCCCACCCAGGTCGGATTCCTGCCCCACGGGCAGGAGTTTGTGAAGCTTCAAGTGATGGCTCTGGTGCTGTAAGCTCTAGGATACGCTCCCCATCGCCTCCATATTCCTCAGGTATGTTGATGTCTAATTCGCAAGATGAGCAAATATGAGAAAGTGTGTTGCCCAATTTAGCCTAAGTAGCCTCATTGGGTACTTGGAAAGAATTCCTTGATTTGGTGATGTGCAGAGAGACCCAATTGATGTTGGTGGATAGTGGGAGTGTCTCAAGTGTTTGGCAGATGTGGTGTCCATTGTACACCAGTGGGTTAGAGGCCAACCATTCCGGTGGCAGATACAAGTCCCCCATTTTTGCCAATCTCAAAATGTATTATATTACAGATATTACAGATAAGCTAGTTCACCAACAGCGGTGACCCGTACGATACAAGAAACACACCGAATACAACAGACAAGCCAGTGAAACAAGAAGAAGGACAAAATAGTTGCGGCCGACACCGTAAAGAAAAACAAAAGCAAGAACAACAGTAAAGCCAAAAGTCAGCAAGAACAAAGAAAAAATGTTGGACAGGTTATCTACGCCACAAAGAGGGCCACTGACTGCTCAACGCTAGTCTCAAACAAAGATAAGCAACTGAATGAAATTCGAGCACAAAGGACTCCGTTGTGACGAATTCAGTCGCTATCGCTGAAGGATGTGATACAACTGGGCATGGATTTGGTAGCAAGGGAAACGCAGCAGGAGCACAAGGAAATGGGCCAGAAGAAATCAGGGTGCATGCATGAATGCATGCAGAAAGAGTTGACGGAAACAGAGACCAGGAGAAAGAAAAAACGAAGCAAATGAAAAGGAAAGAGGCAATAGCAACAGCATTACACACCTTTGATACCAGTAGTTGGCACATAAATCAGAGCTGGCCAAGCTCAACACATTAGCGGCCAAAAGGGAGACCGCTACAGCATCCCCAGTATCAGGCCAAGCAAGGCTGCCAGGCACTGAATCACTGGACCCGAGACAACCAACATAGCATATGAATGAGATGGCAGAGATTAAACATAGAAGCTGCGAAAAAGCGCTGCAGCAGCCATTGTCATGGTCAAAAGCAAAATGCGCTCTTTGCTTGGCCACGTATTCAACATCAGGTGATGATTTTCTCATGGGTTCGAAACTCGGTCTGCATCTGGCCACGGTCGACTCTGCAATATTGACATCATAATATCTACTTGAATCTGGACACTTGTAATATACTGTCAGTGTGATAGAAGGTGTTGCTGAAGAGTGGGCAAGAGTGAGGTCTGAAGGCAGCAAAGAAAGAGGTAGTGCTGCACGTGACTATCCCCATTGGGCTCCATCATCAAAGTGGTCTGAATGTTGCTCCCACCCAACAAATGAGCCCACAAGTGGACTCGTAATCTCGATTTTTATGCAGTGAAGCTCAGTGAGACTCTGCAAGTTCACTGGTGGATCCTCATGAACAACTGGCACTGAAAAATGTGGCATCAGCTATATTGTAATGGGCATTTGAGTTGCACTCACTCTCGTCAGCATGATGAGGTTGGTATGAGGCCAAGTCTTCAACCACTTGCGACGTGAAGGATTTGAGGAATCCTCCGATGCCACACAGAAAAACCGTTTAACTGACGGATTGGTGCGAGCTGGACCATGATCAAGTTGAGCTGCTCAATCTGCGGAGCCCAGCTTTGTTACACAAACTGGTTGAATATATCTTCCTGACATTGAGTGTGGATGGTGAGTGCTCGAAGATGCTGGAATTGGCATGATAAGTCAACGCCACTATCCCAAGCCAATGTTGGCAGCATACTGTTACTATTGGTGTGTAGATGGATTGAAAGACTGTGGATTTTGGTAAAGGAGCTTGTAAAAAGGAAGGCTGTGTTGATATCATTCGTTGACAGCGCTGACTGCTCATCGTGAGGCATGCCAGATGGGTGGAACCGAAAATGCACCTCCACAATATTGGGGTATAGCTCCGGGATCCTGAGCAGTCCCTCGACTCGATGATCTATGCAGATGGAAATAGATGAGAGGGTGACTTCGGCATCGAAAAGTGCTTGGATGAGAGACCCAAGAGAAGCGCTGGGCTGATATTGGACTACATAGTCCATGTCCACTGAAACTCCCCAAATGAACGGTGAGATCCTCTTGTTGCCAAGAATCTCCAGAAAGGTCTCGAGGTTGCTGAACTCCCTTCCATATGCTATCTGTGAGTAAGAGATTTGCACGCGCACGAATGTAGTGTGACGGTCACAGACTTGATGAGAATTCGAGCCACTTTCGCCGGAGTCTTCGGGGATCCTCGAAAGTTCGACAAAGTTTCTGAATCTGAAATTCCGCAGGGAGGAAACATGTGACTTGCGGAATTTCCACCGGCAGTCTCGGCCTGCCCTGGCAGAGCCTGAATCACTGTTAAGTCACTTAAGTCTCAACAACCTTACCCTGAGCAAAGGAGTCCTCCTCCAAGGGAATTCAAACATGAAAACTCAGGTTAAATTACTGAAGATGACCTTGAGAGCTTGGACATATTCCATATTTCTGTGGTTGAAATAACCTGCATGCTATACTTATATCTGCAATGATCAAGGCATACAAAATAGGTTTGTGGCATACTTTGAGCCATATCCAGACATCACATCCCGAGCCATGATGTACGCACATCGAAACTGAGCTTCTCCTATCACCATGTCGTATCTGCTTGAAGGTAGATCAATGCCATGAACTGCTAAGGGCTGGACCTTTGTCGCAATCCTCAACTGACGTATGTATCGCTGGGTCCCCTGGGAGCTTGAGTGTCAAATGTTGTTGCTACAACTCCTCCTCCTAGCTATATACTTTTGCTTTTATTTATATTTTCTGGGAATTTGCTCAATTTGTTTTACATTGAACTAGAGAAAACAGTGTAGCAGATCATCCAACATTAGTCTACATTATCTCAGCCTTATAAGAAACTTGTAACCTTAGCGGAACCTGAAATGTGATTAGGAGACTGGGCTGCCGAACGGCAAATATTCCGCCTGACGGAAATCACGTGGAATATTTGCCATTTGGCAGCCTAGTCTGGTGACCGACTCTCTATGAGGGGCAAGCCTCTTGATGGAGTCTGGTGTCACGGCGAATGCCATGGGTGATGGAGCTTGGCGTGATGACACAGACAATATTATATGATATGACAGACATGACCCACGTCATTCATTGACGACAAAGATTGTCCGGCGCCTGCCAATGCTGGGGCAGCACGGTATCTAGACTGAACATGGACAGGAGGAGGAGGCATGAATATGGATGGGGATTGGTTTTGGGGTAGAGAGAATCCATCTGCAAAAGGAATATGGCTGGAAAGGAAAATTGAAGGCTCGAGACCGCCAGCAATACACATTGCTTTGGGATGGCTCTGGGGCATTTTATCGCAAGGTAATGGAGTAAAAATGGATTTATTGACATTATTCTGAGGCAATGCCATGGCTATCGCATCTCTGAATGCTGCAAACCGACCACGAAATGAGAGCAGGAACCAAAGGGCGATGATGTGGCCGATCCCTGTCATATGATATAATACAATTCATGTCATGGCATTTTCCCATCTCCTAGCCATGACTCATTGCTATCACGCCAAGCTCCATCACCCATGGCATTCACCATGATCCCAGCCTCTCTGATGAGAGGTTTGCCTCTTGCCATGTCAGAGAGGCTGGTTACGAGCCTATTGGCAGCCCAGTCTCCTAATCACACTTCAGGTTCCGCTAAAGTCACAAGTTTCCAATAAGGCTGATATATTGTAGACTAATGTTAAATGACCTGGTATGATGTTTTTCTAGTCCAATGTAAACAGTTTGAGCAAATTCCCAGAAAATATAAATAAACAAGGAGTAGTAGTAATGACATTCAACACTCAAGCTCCCAGATGACCCAGCGAGACCCATGTCACTTGATGACTGTGACGAAGGTCCAGCCCATTGTGTTTCATGGCGTTGATCCTTCTTCCAGCATTTACCACACGATAATAAGAGAAGCTGCATATGTTGCGGCTCAGGATGCAATGTCTGGACATGGTTTCAAGTATGCCATCACAGGCCATTTTGTATGCACCATGATGATTGCTGATATACATGAATGTCAGAGCATGCAGTTTATTTCAAATATGAAAATATGGAATGTGTCCCAGCTCTCAAGGCCATTGGTTTGGCTTGAGCTTGCCATTGGGCCATCTTCAGTAATTCAACTTGAGTTTTCATGTTTGACTTGCCTTGGAAGAGGACTCCTTAGCTCACGGCAAGGTCCGGCTTAGCATAGATTCAGGCTCCGCTAGAGCAGCTGATCCTTGCCGGTGGAAATTCCGTGGTTCACATGTTTCCCAACTGCGGAATTTTGGATTCAGAAACTTTGTCCTTCCATCGGGTTCCATTCCTTTCCGGTACTTATATATCTGACTCATACCTCCTCTGACTAAAGCATGGGGCCGATTTTCTGCACGACAACTTGAGCACTGTTGCAGCCAAGGACATTAAAATCAGAGGATGTCATCAGTGCCGAAGGGCAAGAGGCGCCGCGCTTGTTAGGCGCTGATCAAATGTGGATTAGTCCTTGATTCTCCCAGGGCTGAATCTCAGTGTCTACTTCTGGAACAAAGAACTACCATGCCGTCGGATCAGTCAAATGTGGACTTCCCACTGAACGGATCAATCGCAAGGTGATTAATCTGGTGATGGGGCATATAAAAATTCAGCCTTGTTTTCGTACCAAACTGGGCAGTTTGGCATCTCTTTGACTGCTGGGACGTTGATGGAGCACTAGGACCGAGCTTCAAGGTTGCTAGTAAGAATGTCAAGCGTTAACAAGTGTCCGTGCTTTGTGTCTGTACTTATCAGCCCAGAAGGTACCCCTAAGACCAAAGACGGAGCGCTACGACTACAAGAAGAACAGCGGTGTTCACATAATGGCCGAGACTGAATACATGATGAAACCCTGCGAGCCAAGATGTCTGTTTAAGACTGAAGGACTTAGCACCATGAAACGGCGATGACTCCTTAGTACAGACTAAGCGGAGCTCTAACCGGACCATTGTCATAAGAATTACATGACCGGAGCTTTGACCGATGTCACTTGTGGAAACCAAGACGATTGTGGAACGATCAGGGCAACCCACAAGGATACCCCTATATAAAGATGGACCCACAGTGTGGACAATTGTTTATACCAAGGGACGTACTTTTGACATAAGCCTAGACGAGGAGAACTATATAAGAGAGTACAGAAGGGACTAAAGGACTTGTCTTCTTTCTGCACTTCTCGAAATACCTGATCGGCAAGAGACTCCACTAGGAGGTTTCACCCGGTTGTACTATTAATAGCAGGATGACTGATGTCGTGCGGCCACCTTGGCAATCCGACTCGGAGACCCCTGTGAATGACTCAAGTGTATTATGTTATCGTTCCTGGACAGTATTTAAGGACTCTAAGTTTGTAGTAAATATCTAGAACATTGTAGGGCATTGAACCCAGTTAGTAACAAGTGACCGCCTGACCAAGGCTGGAAGCTAGTAGCTGACTTGTGGATATTATTACTTTGTTTCTCGGACTCAGTTACCGACATTTTGACGAATTGAACAAGTTTGAACCAAGTCTAGTCTAGTCTAGTTGCTTAGTGCACCCTCTAGTCTCCCAAGAGAAACCTCTAGTCAAGTTCTAGTCAAGTTCTAGTCAAGTTACTTAGTGCAAATCGCGCTTCGGTCAAGAGACCACAAACCCTAGTGTTACCACACTTTAAACAAGCTATAGACTCAGTTAAAAGCTCTCAAAGACGACCAGACGTAAGACACTGAGTACGGACAAGTGTTTGTACTTTGGACTATCTCTATTATAAGAAACCCAAACTTATTGAGGATATAAAGAGTGTATTGGTGTGTTGGTGTTGTTGTGTGTGTTGTTCGTTCGCATACTCATATATTGATGTGCTTTCCACACCGTCCGCAAGGATCCCTCACACCGGTACAGTTGTAGTAGATTAGATATCACTGTATGTATGTAGTCCTGATGAATCAATGGATTGAACCATTCTTTGGGAGCCCTCACAATTGATTGAACCAACGAGCCGAAGAGGCAGTGGAACACGGTCCCCATTGGGTGCTGAATTATGCCAGGCTGAATCTTGGTGTCTATTGGGCGGTTGATTGGAATGGAAATACTCAACTCCAGGGTATACTTACATCGCCAAGGCTGAGACACCATCGTCATCAGGCGCAGCAACATGGATTGAGCCAGCAAGCAAGCAAGCCCAAATTACCATTACTGGCTGCAATTTAGTGTACTGCTGCATGGCACATTTAGCTAGGTACAGCAAAATCTAGATATCAACCAATCAATCAATGCCTCAATTTCACGGAGTTGTATGACTACCCCTGCACGGCGGTCATGGTCTAGGATCTCCTCTGACTGGTATCAAAGGCACATATGCTGCTGAAGGTGGGGAAATGTTATTCCCCCGGACCCTAATCAATTTTTGTTCCCCTGGAGTCTAATGAAGTTGGTTTCCCCATGGACAAAGCATTGAGTTCACCTGGACCCTAGTCAACTTCTGTTCCCCCGGGCACTGGTGAAGTTGGTTCCCCCCAGACAAAGCATTGAGTTCCCCCGGGTGAAATCCTGCAATGGGACTGTTTGATGGGTAAGAGAGAAAGATTCACTTCACTAGCTACTGCGTCTTTTGTATAGGTACTAAAATCTTTGAGAACATTCCAGCATTGATTCGACTCCTTGAGTCATATCCAGTGAAGCTTCGAGGTAAGCTGAACCAAAAGGGGAAATCATGGGAAATCCCGACATTGATGCGTATCCAGTGGCTCCGTATCACAGATGCCCGCGGGTCATTTTCATGGCCGTGAAAATGGCCGGCGATGATGCTTTATTTTGGTGGCCGGAAAGAAAAAATATCTTCGCTGGCCATGAACAGCAGAGCAAAAATTGATCCGGCCGACGTTTGCGGTGGGAATCTTCGCCCAAATGTTCACAGCCGGCAAACATTTTTATTTTCCTGGCCGCCAAGATAAAGCATCATCGCGGGCCATTTTCATGGCCGTGAAAATGACCCGTGGACATCTGTGTATCCCCGAACTCTCCGGCGGCGGTAGGTTGGTAGATAGAGTTACACGACTGCTTTTCCCCGCTTCCGTGTTACTGTGTATTTCTTCCAGATTCTCCTCATTGCAATTATCTCGGCCACATCATTTTCTTGGCATAGAATAGCTCCAGGATCTCATAAGCAAGTCTCGCCATCGTTGCGATGGTCATCATTTCTCTGATCACAGCCTTCAGAAACTCACTTGATGTACAGTGACCTATCATTGCTTTGAGTCTCTGCATCTCCTCAAACAGCTCACTGGCGAACTTGTCTCTTAGTTCTACCACTTCTGCACTTGCGCCACACTTGAATGGCGCATGTTCCGGCGTTTCCACAGCCGCCTGGCATAATTGACATTTCCACTGCCAACTGGTATTGTGGACTCTCTCTCTCTTCTTGTGCTTATCATTCCATCTCATTCTTTCCACTGCAAGGGTGTGGGTGCTAAGCATAGTTGACACAATGTTCTGCTGATTTCACAAAGTATAGATATGATTCCACCGAGTATAGATAACAGTGTTTTCTGTATTGGCGCCTTATCCTTCTCCGGCTCCTTTCTAATACAACTTCACGGAACCGTCTATCTTTCCCTGGAGCCATGCATGTGTATCTTCCACGATCTGTTCGATTGTCTCTGCATTATTGGTTCTATTATGTGTGTCCCTGCCCCATAATTGGATTTATCACTGGAACCAGTGGTATTGTGAATGGCAACTTTTGTATCATCCTTTGTCCATGATGTTGTCTCTCTCACATGAATCAAGTTTTACATCATTCAATTTCGAACCTACTTTTACATTCGTTCTCAAACCTGATTCCAAGCACGTTCAGAGTGCCTCAGGACCGAGACGGTTATATTTCTTTTGACATTGAGGGGAAACCAGTCAACAGGACTGCTGACAATGGACTTGTCTCTTTTCCAGTCTCCGTGGGACTTTTGGGTGTCACGTGGGCATATTGATGCTCCAGATTTTTTGCTTCCGGGTTCTCTAGCTGCTTTCATATTCGCTGCTTGAGAATCCAGTGTGTCCCATAGATCGTTGCTCATTTCCATTGCTTATTGATATACCTAGTCTAATGCCTGTATTCTCTTCGTTCAGAATCAGGTCTCTGGGCCAATAAGGACTAGAGTCTAATCCAACAGTACTAGGAAACCATTCAACAGTGCTAGAGTCTATTGGAGGCATTCCCTCTCCCTCTTCTTCCTGATCGCCTTTGTTTTGTCTTTGTTGCAAAGTTGATGTCTTGCCTTTGTCTGTAAAGTTGAAGGTTCTCTCCGTGAAGTTGAAGGTTCGCTCCATAAAGTCGAAGACTCGTCGCCAAGTAAGAAGTGTCTGATTCGACGCGCACGTATGTACGTACTGACCAAAACGGTAAACATGCTGGCTCGATCCTCAACATTCAACCCGTAGTACGCTAATGGTAGCATATGCCCTTCGTAGTACGCTGAGTGTAGCATGTCCTTAGTAGTACACCAACCATAGCATATGCCCTTTCACATTCATGAGTGATATTCACGATGATTCACGAGAGACATCTGCGTGCCTTCGAGTCTATGTACTTATATCTATGCGAAAGAGATCGAAGCTCTATGCAAAAGGGATCATACCTCCCTCGGAGACCTTTGAGCACTCTGGGGTATGGGTCATTATGGACTCACTCGGACTCTTGTATACCTTCAAAGTGAGCTGGGTAACTGGTATTGAAGCGAGCAGGGTTGCCGGTATCAAAATGTAGCGCACAAGTCTTTGATGATCGCATGACATGTACAGCTTGTGCGGGCCTCCTTCTCCTTATTCAGCCTGAGATTCTCTTCTCATTCTCCATCCTGAGCTTCTCCTCATCTATCCTGAGCTTCTCTTCTCCTTATCCACCCTGACGCTTGAGCTCCTAATGAAACCTCAAGAGGTTACTTATAATAAATAGCAAGGACTCTGTGTATGGATTTTCTGACCAATAGCATGGGGAACTCGATAGTAAGGGCTGCTCAATTGTATCATATCAAAAAATCACAAATCAAAATCATTTCAAGCCAAGCTGCCGATGCACGTGGCTTAGATAACCCATCAGCATGTGAGCTTGGTTGGTTTTTCAGGGCAACAGCAGCGCTCATCAAGTGCATCGTTGGGTGGATAGAATACACTATTACATGGTCGCTCAATTGAGTTGTGCAGTGGTTGGACCCATCTTTTCAGGCATGACAATGCCTTATATATTCACAGCAATAAATAACCTGCTCCGAGTATCAACCCTCTTCCAGCCTCTTCCTCAGAGAAGTGACAGCGAATCAGGTTTGTATTATTGTTCCTCAGAGATTAACTAGGTTCAGGAGCATTTATGTGCAATTGGATGGACAGTGCATCAGTGCTGCGGGCCTGCGGCCTTAGTTAGGCAACCGGCGGGTATTCGGGAGTCGGGCCTGGCGCAAACATCCGCCGACGCGAAACTCAGCTGAGCTCACATGTTGATGGGTTATCTAAGCCACGTGCATCGGCAGCTCGGCTTGAGATGATTTTGATTTGTGATTTTTTGATATGACACAATTGAGCAGCCCTGTAGAAAAGGAAAAGCGACCCTCGAAAACTTCAGTCAGATTATGGAATCAAACCCGGGAACTACTCACTCAAACGACGGCGCCTCGTCGCTGTCGAAGCGATGATCGCATCACGCCGGACATTTCGTCACCATTATCGCGTAACCATAAACGTCATCCTCAAAGCGTAATCATCATCATCGGATATAGTACCTTTCCGTGGCATCATTCAACCAATCAAATTAAAATCAAATTACATAAGATCGAATTAAAATTCTCCATCCAATCAAATTTGCAACCGAATTTCTCCCACCGTGCGATTATTCCGTTTTCTCCCATCTACCCCTCTACGTCAGATTCCGCAGGCCCGTCGTTGATTCCGCAGGTCACCCTTAGCGCTGACACCACCCTTTTTTTGACGCTGGCACCACGTCTTCGGGCTGCAGACGCCGGGTTTTTGAACGCAATAACGTTGGGAAGAATTCGACCAGGGTCGACGCTGTGAAGCATTAGGGTCGACAACGCAGCAACAATACCAACACGTCGCCAGGTGCGTTTATGCGAGCGAGCCGAACAAGACGGGAAGGGATGCTCATTTTATTTTTTGGGATAGATATTTTCGAGCGTCGCCTTCGTTTCTGCGACGTTGAGCGAATTGACTCGCCAGAATCATATCATCCTTATACGACTTGGGTCTACAGGAGTCACCAAAAAGGAAAACCTGTCCTTTTACCACGATAATCTATTCCGACCTTCCACGGCAACCCAGCCTCACGAACAACGAATTATTCTTGGTATGTCCAGGCTCTTTTGTGCATGGTTCATGCTCATTGATTGATTACGGAGTTGGAAAACACGCCGTAAGGGCGAGACGAAAGACATCATAACGGTGCATGGAAGAAATGATCCAGGTACGTGGCTCGCAGCCTTCATTTCGATTTGCGTTGACATTGGGTCTAGATGTCGAGCGGTGACCGAAAGCGGGGTGTTGACGGCGAGAGAAGCGACGAAGAGAAAACTGAACCTCCCAAACGACGTCGCATGTCTGGCGCTCACCAGCCCAGTTCTGTTCCTTCCCAATCGCATTCCGCCCGCCTCTCACGCATCTTCGAACGACGACGGGTGATTTTGGCTGGAAGGACAGAGTCGCAGGAAAGAGTGGTCGAGGCTTCTCGGGGGGAACAGGGGTCATCTCAGCGAGATATGGATTCAGAACGACGAAATATGGACGTTGACGAATCTGAGCTTTCGGAGATGGGGGCTGAGCTGGAGGAAATGGGGACTGAGGAATCGGGATTTCGACAGTATAAGGAAGGTTCCCAAAGCGAGAAAGAGGAATCGAAAAGGGAGAGAGAGAAGAGATCAGAGGACAAAGTTCGACGACGCTCTAGTCGAGAGAGGGGGAAAGGTCGCGCTGAGGAACAAGGAGACGTGAATGACAAGAAAGACAAGAAAGATGCTGCAAACGTGCAAGGAGACGGGATTGACGAAAACGAGAAACAAGACGAAAAAGACGAAAAAGACGCTGAACCCGACAAAGGAGACGAGAAAGACGAGCAAGGAGACAAAGAAACCGAAGAGCAAGAATTCTTTTACCATCCCGCAGATGACGGACGTTTCTACTGCACGGTTCCTGGGGGGAGGTGTAATGGTGGACCGAGTGGGGCAGGAAAGACAGGGCCATTTCGAGACCGGTATCAGGCGAGGAGACATGCGAGGAATGTGCATGGGATTGGGGGAGGTAAGTTTTCTTCTTAGTCTTTCTTCTTTCCTCTATTCCTCGTCGCTCTTCTTCCCTCTTTCTCTCTCCTTCCCTCGTCTTTCGCTCACTCTTTCTTCTCCCTTCCTTCGCTCACGTTGTTCGCAGCACCCGACGTCATTTGCCCGATCCCAGGATGCAGGAGTAGATTGTACGACCGCGAGGCGTGCAGGAAGCATGTGGAGAGGGGACATCCGGGGAGGTGGAGAGGTGAGTTTCGGATTTTAGACTTGTGGTGTCTTGACTCAGTCCACTCTTAGAATCCGTCCAGTTGAAAAGTACGTCTTCTTTTAACCCTTACTCTATACACTTGCTCATCACTGAACAGATGTTGTGCCGTATGCCCCTTATGTCAGGGATCCTGGCGCTATAGAGCGTCAGAGCGCTTCGGATAGCAAGGCTCCTCATGCGCACAGAGGTCGCGAGAGCCATAACGCGAAAAGAAACGAGACGATTTCGCAGAACAAGGGTCCCGGTCTCTCGAGACACCAGAGTCATAGGGCGAAAAGGAAGGGGAAGGCCCAGGACGAGTCCGATGTCCACCACGAATCCCGATCAGACGAATCAGAGCAAGAAGAATCGGCTGTCGAAAAACAAGAACAAGAAGAATCAGACGTCCACGAATCAGACTCCGATTCAGGCTCCGACGTTGAATCAGACTCCGCCATCCACTGCTACCGCCGCTCGCGGGCCGGGCCCTTCTGCACGGTCCCGCATTGCAAGAAAGGGCCGTTTAAGGATCCGTCGGGGGCGAGGAGGCATGCGAGGAATGGGCATGGGTTGGGGGGAGGTGAGTTTTGTTATTGTTTCGGTCTCCTTGTTTCTACTCCAATCCTTCTTTCTCTTTTCTTTCTCTCGCTAATGCTCATTCGTTCGCCAGCCACCGATGTCCGCTGTCCCATCGCCCGCTGCACGATGCGGCTGCAGACGAGAGAGGCGTGTGAGAAGCATGTGAGGAAGCATCATGTTGGGATGTGGAGGGGTACGTTATTCCTTTTTTGTGTTCTTATCTGTTATACTTTGTATCTTGTCTTCATTTATTCTTCTCATCTCGTCTTCATTTTATTCATTTCATCTTTTCTTCATTTCGTTCTTCTCCATTCTTCTCATCTTATCTCCATATTTGGATTATCTTCCGAGTCTTGTGGTGCCTGTCGTGTTTCCTCTAGTTTTTGTGGTGTTTCATTTGATTTCTTTTTTATCGACGCTGCGAGTGTGCTTGAAGTGTTGTTTTGGTACCTTTTTTGTGTTGTTTGTCGTACCGATCTTCGAATCTTGCCCCATGTACGAGTTTGTCATTCTTCTTCGTTGGTCATTCATTGTTCGTTTGGGTGAACCTCTTGGCCTCGTCTTTTTCTTTTTCGTGTTTCGTTCACTCGCCTCACTCGATTCGCTCGCTAACGCCCCTTTCACAGATTCCTTCGTCTTGGAACGTATGTATCTTTATTTTCTCTCCTTTATCACTCGACTGTCTTCCCCTCCTTTCCCCTCCTTTCCCTACTCGGCTGTTTACCATCTTTGCCTACTCGACTCCCTTTTCCCTCCTTTATCTAACTTTCCTCTCGTCTATCTTCTCCACTGACTTCTCCCGCTTTTATCTCAACTGACCGCGTTCACAGATCTGGTACCGACTGATCCGTACGTGCGTCCAGGCAAGGACAAGGGGAAGGACAAGGGTGAGGGCAAGGGTGAGGGCAAGGAAAAGGACAAGGACAAGAAGCGCGATGAGATAGACACAAAGGGTCAGCCAAAGACGAAGGACAGGGAGAATAAGGCCCAAGGTCCGTTATATCTTCTACCCGATGAATCTTTCTAATTGTTATGATATCAGGCTCGATGGGTCTGCCCATAACACTGCCCATTCTCAAGTCCACGAATCTACCGAGCTCGACGAATCCTCTCCTGAAGTCGACAAGTGTCCCAATTCCTCGAGCTCTGCCGATTCCCAGACCTCTACCGAGTGGGAGCGGGGTGAGGCTCGAGGTGCGGGCAGGGCTTCCGCCGAGTTCCTTGATGAGTGCGAGGTCGAAGGATACGACTGCGAAAGAGACTACATCATCTTCTTTGCATCATTCACAATCCTCTCGTCCATCGAGTACTCTATTCTCTCATCGACCGAACAATGGATCGTCGCGCCGCCCCCGCCCCAACTTTTCCCCATATGCCCCGTCCGTGGCGCAAAAATGTCCCTTTCCGACGTGTAAGCAGATTTTTAGGAATGAGAGTACGTTGAGGAGGCATGAGAGGGGGCATGGTGAGTCGATCCTTACTCTATGTTCATTCTCTTTCATACCTTCATTCTTGTCATTGTCCTCTTGTCGTTGGTGTACCTTCTTTCTTTTTTCTTGGGTTCATTCTCCTCCATACCTTCATTCTTTGGTCTTGTCGTTGGTCCTTCTTGTCGCTACGTTCATTCGGATTCTCATTTGACTCCGAAAACCCAACTGACTGAACATCCTCACAGACTGGGACCGCTGTCTTCCCGGAGGTGATTTGTATGTTCCTGAGGCTGGGGCTTCAGCTTCATCGTCTGGTGCGCTTTTGGGATCCTCTACCACCCATTTGGCATCGTCGGCAGGTCTTTTGGGATCGTCGTCTACTGCTGCTTTGCCTCACGCTTCCTCGTCTGCTCCTTCTAAATATGCTCATCGAGACGAACAAGAAGGATGGGCATCGGAAGAAAGCGATGACTCGGATGAAGATTCGGAGGAGGAAGATGATGATGCGTATGACTCTGGGCCCGAACGTCGGGTTTCAAAGCATCAGCACACTGGATCACAGGAGAAGCAGCACCGCTCGATCGAGAAGCAGTCAACGAAGCATGACATGAAATTCCACTGCGAAATCGGATCCTGCGAGTATAGGACGTTTCGGAAGGATCGGTTGGAGAGGCATGTGGTGAGTTGCTGAGTTGTCTCTAGTTTCTATTCCTTTCGTCTCGTTGCATTGGGCCCTAGTCCATGCATATCGTTGTAATATCATTGCTATTTGTGAGGCCATACTAACTCAATCCCAACAGCGCACCCACACCGGAGAAAAGCCGTTTGAGTGCGAGGAGTGTGATTATAGGGTGGCGCAGGAACAGAATTTGAGGAGGCATTATAAGGTGAGTGTGGCTCTATTGGTGTTGGATTTTTTGGAGAAGTTTCTACTGAGCCTTGGCGCAAATCGAATCCTTTTATCTAACGGAAGCTAATCTGATCCTCAACAGGTGCATCATCCAGATAAAAGTGTGCCGCCGATGTCGAGAGTGTGAATGGACGCGCCGCGGTGTGATAGGGATTGGGAGGGAGTGGGAGGGAGATGAGGAGACATTGGGAAGAGGAGATCTGGTTGTGGTTATAGCTCTAGTCTAATAGCTTTTGTCCAATATTGGTGTTTGATATGTATGGTGGTTTGATAGTTTGAATAGTCGGTCATAATAAATCTAACACTTGGGTTGTTATGCCTGGATGTGACGAAATATTATTTTCCTCATGAATATCAACATTCATGTCTAGTTGCACATTTTTTTTACTGATTGGATTGATTCACCATTTCTTTCAATAGCTGAACTTGTCTAGTACTCTTGGATATATAGGAAGCCTAGCTGTTTTTTGCGCAATTTCAGAGAATGTCGCATGCGCATCTTCGGCCTTTATCACCTGATGCAATAAGATATGGTTGCACAGCTTTGTACTGAACTTCCTGCTGGGTACCTTCTCAGACATGAAGATCAAGTATCAGGGAAATCGCACCTTCATCCAGCTCCGAATTAGCAGATAATTCATTTGCTACATGTGCAGAAAAAGGCTAAAAATTATAAGCTATATGAATATCCCCATATACGACTTTGATGATCGTGGCCACAATTTTGCTCCATCCCAACAAACAGCTGACAAGTCGGACTTGTAATCTTGAAATCCAGATCATTATTAGAGCTGCAGTGTTAAATGATTGCTGACATTGCATGAAGATATATTTGTATCAAGGACAGAATCATTTTGTAGTGTTCACAGAGAGTATAGTTAAATCATGAAGTAAACTCAGGTGTCGATAATCCACATGCTACATTCCGGAAACACTCTTGGTGCTGGTCCTCATGACCAGTTCTTTGTCTTCTGGGGCCAATGCTACTTATCTTTAGGCTCAAAATCTGATATGATAGGCTAGAAGATGCAATATTGATATGTTGAGGCTGTCTATCTTCTAGGATCCTACTCAAACATTGGACAAGATGGTTGCCTCTTTGGTGGTAGTGGATGGGGTCTAGACCATTGCAGTGTTGGATAGCATGCTTCTCTCATAACTAAGGGAAGCTTCTAGCCCTTGCTGAGGCCTTGTAGAATAATAGAATGGCAATAGATAATCAGACCAGGATCTCAACATAAATATGATCATGTATTGCCACATTTTCTCGCTAAGACAAGTAGTAGAAGTCTACAGGTGTTCTGGAAATTTCAAGTAATAAAAAAAAAGATAGGAGAGAGGGAAAGAATAAAAGGATCCTTGTCATATAGACAGGCCAAAAAACACCTATACAGCAGAAATAGACAGATCTTTTGGTTCAGATTCATTCAGTTCTTCATTGCCAAATCCAATGTTTAAGATGGTGGGTCTTAGTGAAGCCACAAGCTCTGGAGAGTATGGCACAGGAAGCTGAGCTAGAGTCTCTCCCAATGATGTCCGCTGAGTAACAAGAATGATGATAACCGCTGGATACATGGCCTAAGAATGAGAGCCAGAAACTTCAGAGGACATTGAAATGGCCAGATCTAGAGTACACACCAGCATATATCTCACAAAAATATCAACATATGTAAACTCAAGGACCGCTGGTGGACTAAACCACAATGCTGTATGTATGATCTAACATAAATGTGTTGGGGATCATACACAATGAGAGTTGCCAAGGCACTCACCCACATCACAATATAAAATAGACCAGACTCAAACAAGAGCCTAAGGATATGGTGTGCCTTGCTTTGGATTGGTGCCTTGTTTGCGCTTTGCCGGACTGCTTGGTGATATACCCTAGAAGATACAAGATTCAATAAGATTTGGGCTAGCTTTTTAACACTGGTGAAACATATTACTAAGCCTTGTGACCAATAGCCACAGTGGCAACTAGGTTGGTACCCAATATAGGCAATAGCATAGGTAGGAGTGTTGAGATTGTTTCATAGTTCTGGCCAGTGGCCAGTAACCGGTGTACAGATGAATTGCTCATACGGAATATGGTCGGTCCCCTGCAAAAGTTATTCCATAGCAGATTTATTCCGTAGCAGTTTTGTCACGCATTTGTGACAAGCGTGACTCGGTCAAAAGCGTGACATTTTTCCGCGGTACAATCAAAGCATATCGACATCAGTATCTACTGTAGTAGACACTTTTGGTCCCCACATTGAATGCAAGTCTTTTTGCACCTTTTTCTCCTCAATATCTTTGGCCAAAACAATCTGCAAGTCCCGAAGCCTCTGTGACAACTCCAGTGCCGCCTCGGATTCCAATTTCTCCAGACAAAAGTGACCGAGTTGACGGCACATCTCAATCGCCTCGGTATTAGAGAGAGAGATACCATCAGGTTCATCACAATCGGCTTCAGCATCCTCCTCTTCAATGATTTCTCCACTTTCCACGCCAAGCTGATGTTTCGCTGCTGCTATGATGTCAGCATCAGAATCGAACTTGTGATCAGATTCAGTCGTCTCCGAGTTTTCGTCTGCCAAGTCAATGAACTCGTCAGCTGTCGGAACAGGGCCAAAGATTCTGTTCCTCTTTTTCAGTTCCAGCAAAGAGGCTCCAAGCTCAGTCACTGCTCGATTAAGCTCAGAGTCATCAGAATTCTGAATGAGCGGATCAACTTGGCGCCAAGTTGTTGGAGATGCTAATCGCTCCACGGCTTCCAGGGCAGCGTCACTGTTGTTCTCGGCATTCATCACTGCGATGAGAGCTGGACGCCAATCTGTATCCTTGTACATTGCACCATATAGAGTTTGGAGAGCAGTTTCGGCCTGTGGCAGACTCATGGCGGTTGTAGCAAAGGACCGGAGAATGTCCCATCCTTTTTGGCAAAGTGATGGTTGCTGTTCAGTCGGCAGAACTGGCTCGGCATCCACAACCATTGTTTGGCCGTGAATCTTGGTATGATTCCAACAATTTTCAACTGTTTGCGCAGCAACTTGGCTCCAGGCTCTCTTGGCAATCATCATGGATTCCAGAATGTTGATCTTCCAGATGTTTGCCTCGCCAGCTTCGTCTCTATCAAGAGCACGAAGACATACGTCATTTCGGTAATGAGCTTTGAAACACCGGATAATTCCAGCATCCAAAGGTTGAATGAATGAGGTCATATTGGGCTCGAAAAACTCAACACGTATGTTAGTTGGCTCATAAGCCACAGTGTGACCAGAGAAGTTGTCAAGAAGGAGCAAGATCTTTCGGTTTTGACGTCGCATTGAATGATCAATGGACTTTAACCACTCTTCAAAGAACTCGGATGTCATCCAGGCTTTCTTGTTGTGTCGATAATGAAAGCCGCGCTGCAATGGAGTTTTCTTTTTGAATGCCCGAGGCTGCTTTGACTTCCCGATGAAGAAGATAGGCAATTTCTCGCTCCCATCGGCATTGGCGGTGAAGAGAAGAGTGATGCGAAATTTATCTTGCTTCTTCCCACTCATGGCATGTGTTGCCAGAGTGCGATCAGGAGAAGCATAAGCGAAAAGGCCGGTTTCGTCGCTGTTGAACTGATCCTTTTTGGAATAGAGTGCGAGAATCGGGGCAAGCCTGCGACGTTCGGCTTCCACAAGAGCAACATCGACAGATCCAGCTTCGCCGTGACGACGATATTCTTTGATCTGGTAAGTTTTGCAAAATGACGCCACCCAACCATTGCTAGCAAGACGTTCCTCTTCAGGAACAGAAAGAAGCTCTTCAAAGCGCCATCTTTTCTCTCCAAGCATTAAACCGGTCACTGTTTCGCCCCGTTCCTCCATGGAGCGAAACCATAGCACCAGTGACCGCTCTACATCAGGCCGGGTAACGACTCTGGGCCGTTTGGATGACAGAGCAACTGGATTAGCGGTTGCGCGATTCTGGAACTCCTGACGATTGTTGATTTTTTTGGATAGCGCTGATTGGGTAAAATGAAGGGCCCCTTCACGGCGCGTTGCAAAATGCTGGACCACGGCACTCTGTTTAACGCCCGGATGTTCGTCCATCCAGTTGAAAACCATCAACCAATCGCCAAGCGCGAGATTAGTCCGCCGTGTCGTTACCGGAGGCTTGGCTGATGATGTATAAGTTGGCGCATCAGTTTTTGAAGCCTTCTGTGGTCGTGTATAAGGCTTGGAATTGTTTCGAGGCTTTCTTTTAGGCTCTGCAGAGGTAGACATGGATCAAATGGTTCAAAGAATTCATGAACAGAGGCTACGCTACTTAAACAATGGTCATTGTCGGAGTCTCAAATCCTTGCATTGTCCTTCATTGTGTCGGAAATGAGCAATTCCTGGTGATCGGTGGTGCGGATCAAGCAGATATGCCCTTTTTGGACCATGTCATAATTCATATCTCACCGAAAATCACATGAATTATTCCGTATTCCATTCCGAAAATTTTAAGCTGGGACAATGCTTGTTCTCAGAAAAAGTTATGAATTATGAGATATATTCCATATGAGCAATTCATCTGTATAAAGATGGCAGACTTAATTATGATGGTGACTAAATGGTGAAAATAGTGGTTTATGGAAAAGAGTCTCGAAGGAGATAAGCTTACTCAATGAGCTGACTATGCAACAAGACAGAGCAATCTTCACCCAACGTCGGTCACAGATTACCCATGCTCTCCAAGCCACAATTCCATCACTCATTAGAATCTAGCATTGTTGAGTACGGCAAAGTGCGGCTATTGCAGATTGACTTACTAGTGCATCAACTGCAACAACAGAGGTCACATTGAAATGCTGACTGCCATGCACTGGGTATTGAGTCTCACTGATGAACGACACCTCATTCAGTGCACTACCAATGTCAGCCACAAAGTTAGCAGTTATTGCCAGACTCATCAGAATCATAGTGGTGAGCAAGACACATCTGGGTCTTGAATTTATGATTCCTCTCTGACTGAAGAAACTTTGAACAGATCTGCCACGTACACCGATCAATGTGATTGTGCTCACATCAGCACATACATAGCTCGTATGCCAACAATTAGATACATTCCTGAGACAAATATCAATATGGCTTTGGTAGGTCCCAGATGAGTTGGAGGTCACATACCATATCCAAGAGAAGAACATATTGCAACTCCAACTATATACTGTTGGACCTGAACTTCCTGATGAGGTGTCAGGAGATGGATTACAGTTGAGTTGGTCATAACAATTGGGTCCAAAGAAAAGGGGGGAGAGAAGGAAACTGAGCTATGTCCAGATATATATCTCCCAAACTGCACCCACGAGTGATGGTCGTGGATGACGAGTGAAGTGGCAGATGCGGGAGAATCCAAACTCAGTATCCCTGTCCATCACGTCTGAATAGAAATCTTGACGGCTGCCAAGGACAGAGACGCCGTTTCGAGCAAAGAGAACTTTTATCGGTGAAACCAATAACAAGAGTGCTTCGACATACTCGCTAGTGCATGATGGTGGCCCACTGAAACAAGTCGACATAACAAAAGATAACAAAAGAGGTTGACTGGCTAACTATTTGAGCATGGTTACCTGATCTTCTGTCATGGAAGAATCAGTCTGTGGGACAGCTGCCAGGATATATTGAGCGTTGACAGCCGAAAGAGCCCCATGACATCTAAGAAAGACCCGTCCTAACACCTAGGAATAGATAGTTAGCGTCATACCGACCCTTTACAACACTCCCGAGAGCCACCTCGCTCGACCATTGTGACCATTGGCTTCAACAACAAAAGAATTGGTCAACTGTGACCAAAAGAGTTTGTAATGTTGGCGGTTTGAGACGCAGAACAAGCGATAATAAAACACGTCATTATACATGAGACAACGGCTTCTGGGACAATTGACACCGAGGTCAATTGCGCCACAAGCAACAGCATATTTATTATACTGAGGCTCCCGTCTCTACCTCCTGCGTACGCCGCACTAACGGCAGTGGATGATCAATTGAAGGGATTAGTAGAGGTATTGGAACTACCTATACTGAAATGGGTTGGAGCTCCTTTGGCTCTGTCTCGAGTCTGATGTCTATGATGGTAGATGGCATTGAAGGCGCCACTGGTGGCAAACAAAGCTGCCGAGCATTGATTTTACTCTCAGGCAGCGGTGTTCGTTGAGCAACCAGGATGATAATTGCAACAGGGTAGATGGCCTGGAATAAAAGAGTGAGTCAGTATTCCAAACACATGAGTGAAGTCCGCACCAGGATATAACTCACGAATGTATGTACAAAACGGTATTCAACATTAGTTGATGGGATAAAGGCCAATATCACATATACAGTCTGGCAGGACATGAGTATTGTTAGTACTAGACAGCACAAGCAGTATTGAGATTGTGTACCCAGAGAATTATGTAGAGAAATCCAGACTCAATAAAGAGCAGCAGGATTGTGTGGATGCTGCCAGAAGCTGGTGAATCCTTTGGATTTCGCTTGCTAGTGTGTGAGTATGTCCTAGTAGAATGTGAGGAATTGGTTAGATGCAAATTCAGACTCATGTCACCAAACACAGATACCAGGCAGTGTGACCAATGGTCAAAGTTGCGACAAGATTGGTGATAAAGGCAGGCACCAGCACAGGTAGAAGTATTGCACTCAAAGGGGCTTCAAGTTCTCCATTTGCAGATCGGATTTCACTGACAAAGGAGACCATGATTCCAACTGAGCTTGATGTCAGCATGAATATTCTTAGTATGAGAGTAAAAGGCATACCGCTGGAGCTGAGCATGCAACATGACAAGATTCTCTTCACCGACCGGCTATTGCAAATCACCCAAGCCCTCCAGACCACGATTGCGTCACTCATCAAAGTCTGACATATTAGTTTTGGCAAGATGGGAAGCATGCATGGTCGATTGCTTACCAGCATGCAAAGTGCAACAATATAGGTGACATTGAAATATTGAAAGGTGTGGAGAACTAAGGTAGGATTCTTTCCAAGGAACATAATTTGTTCCAGTGCTCCTTGTATATCCCGGTTGAAGAGTGTAGTTGTGGCAAGAAACATGATAAGAATGATTGCCAGAAGGCAGCATCTTGGCCTTGAGGTGCGAAGCCCTCGAGACCTATAAGAAATCTCTCAGCATAGCATATAGGACAGTTATAAACTCACATTAGGATATATATGGCTCTCATACTAAGAACCAGATATATCTCTAATATAATCATAAGTATTGACAATCCAAGCCAACCCTAGGCCACACACCATATAACAGTGATGCACATACTGCTATGCCAACTGCATAGGTCCCAATTGCAGATCCTTGCTCGAGAGACAAGCTACAGATTATACTGGCAGTAGAATTTGACATGGGATCACTCAGAGACAAGCATCTCCTCTAACAGCAAGGTAATATAGTTGCAGAGAAGTGCAACCGGCATGACCCATGTTGGATCTTGAATGTGAAGGACCATGATTGTGGCGTGATAATCGGTAACCAAGGTGACTCCAGAGAGGAAACAGAATCTCAGGCCACAATCTATTAAATAGTGTGCTGAAGAAGATTTAGACCAATCAAACTGTTTAAGAGGTATAAACAGAAATTCCTGGAGCACAGTGGCCTCAGAGGAAGCATTGAAAAGTTCATATCGTCAGTGTATTGCACTGCGGTTCGTATGCACAACCCTCATCTCCATCTGCCATCCAACTCCTTGGTGCTTCTCTGGTTGTTGATAAATCAATGTTTTTGGTCCAAGTTGGCTATCTTCCAGCAAGATATCAGGGTGCATTGCACAAATTGACCATGTCACTGTGTCATCACAGGAAGCTGGCCTTTGACACCATGGGCAAAGTCATCTGCACCTAGTCTGTACCCAAGTTGCATGTTGCATTGTCCTCATGCCCTTTCATTAGCATCTTGGCATCAAACATGTGTTCTATTGTTCTCTCAAAATGGCGACTGTCAAATCTGAGATTTGTTGCTTGACCTCCACATGATCAATCATGTTTTGCATTCTCTACCCTTCTTCAATCCTCCCTATTGATTAGGTTTGGGGTTAAATGCCAAAAAATTACTGACAAAGGAGGCCAGGACATTTAAACTAAGGGAAAATGAAAATTAAAACTTGAATGGGAGTTGGACAAATTTTTTCTCAAAGTTTTCCCACATAGCCCCACATCAGTTCAGCTGATCAGGAACCTGTCAAAAACTGGCAGGTAAACTGCAAGGTGTGACCTAAGTACAGACTAGGTGCAACCAGAGGTGCAGTGAACTCAGGTGCACCAGGTTTTGTCCCTGGTGTGAATTACATCCTAGTTATCAACTTTGTGAAGAGCTAGGCTGATTGTGATGTGAATGAAATTGTGAGAAGTGATGGATCACATGTTGAAAGCACCAAAGTTGGAAGCCAATCAGAAGCTTTCCAAAATGAGGAGTTCCATTTATGTTCAGGTGTATCTATTAGTAAAGATTAGGCAGCTGCCCTTTTACTACATGGAAGGGGAAGCTCTTTTGGATCTGCCTCAAATCCAATGTTAATGGCAGTAGATGGCATTGAAAGCACTTGAACTGCTGGTAAATTGACCAGAGATACATGGGCCTGGCTCTCTTGTAGTGGTTATTGAATCCCCATCCTTCCTAGCAAGAGGTCCCTCACCATACAAAAGTGTCTCCTGTAGAGAGGCTAGTGACAAGCCTACTGGTAATAATGGCTCTGGAGGGGAGAAGCCAAGAAATTGAAGAATTGATTCATAATGCCACCACTTTTTTCCAATACTTTCCTCAGTCTTATTGACAGCTTTGGATATCTTTATTCCAAGGGCATCATCCATAAAAACCTGATGGATCACAATCTCCTTATTTCTGGAGATCTCTCTAGTTCACACCCAAAGTCATCATCACCGACCTCCAGTACTTTGCAGCTTCTTATTCTGCAGCTCCAGGGTCATAAATTGAAGGAGGCAGATGGATTTGTTCACTGGTCAGGCTAGGTCACAAGTTGGATGATGAGGTTAAACAAGCTGGGTGATTAGAGAAGCCAGGCAAGGGAGAGAGAAAGAGCAAGGAGAGGGAGAGGAGCTTAAAAAAAATCCATTCAAGGGAATTATACCTTTATTTTCATTATTGTTTTTGATTAGGATTGTTTCGATACTGAATGTTTCATTGTTAAAACATTTCATTTTATCAATGGTGCTGAACAAGATTCACACTTTAGATACACCTCTCTTCTGTTTGCATTAATATGCTTATTATTTAGTCCAATCCATTCAGTCATCTGTGGCATGCTCCTGAAGAAGCTTGATTATCTTTAAATAGTCTTTGTGTTTCTGCATCCAGGAGAATACTTTATCTGATTCAGAAATGGCAATAGAAAGGGCACTGTTGATGAATAGTTGATTGGAATATTTGATCAGCAGCTGGACAACATCAATTTGACCCCATTCTGCAGCATATACTAGTGGAGTTTGATGCCTTTTATCAGGAAGATTAGGGTCAACACCATTCTGCTCTACTAGCAGCCTAACAATGTCAACATGATGTGCTCTCACTGCATAAAACAATGGTGTCCAGTGGTTTTTGTCACAAGCATTGAGATCAACAGATTTTTGCTCAAGAAGCAACTTTACTGTGTCAAGACCCCCCCTTTCAGCTGCGTAGGACAATGGTGTGCGCCCATCGATGTCGCAAGCATCAGGATTGATATCCTCTCTTTGAAGGAGAAGTTTGACAATATCAGAACAACCCCACTGAACAGCATAGGCCAGTGGCGATTTCTGGTCCTGGCCACTAGCATCTGGATTAACATCATCATACTGAAGAAGAAGCTCAACAATGTCAATATGACCCCACTCAGCAGCATAAGATAGTGGTGTTCTCTGCTCATGATCCCTAGATGAAAGATCTATATCTGGTTCCTGAACAAGAATCTTGGCAATGTTGAAATGCCCATTCCTCGCAGCATGTCCCAGTGAGGTAATGTGATCTTTATTGCTGGCATTAACATTTATGTCCTTCTGTGCAAGAAGGATCTGGACAATATCGGGATGACCCATAGCAGCAGCAAATGTTAGTGGCGGCTCCATTGTATTGGCATTGGGATCAACATCTTGCCGCTGGAGGAGGACATTGACCATAGCAACATCACCTTTCCAAGCTGCATATGCTAGTGCTGTGCACTGATCTAGGTTACAAGCATTAGGATTCACATTTTTTGATTCCAGAAGAAGCTTGACAATGTCCATATGGCCTTCCTTAACAGCAAATAAAAGTGGATTGCCAGGGTTTATATTTATAGAACTGGAATCAATATCCTCTCTAGAGAGAAGAAGCCGGACCACATCAATGTGGCCATTGAGGCACGCATATGCAAGGGGTGTCAGATCATCTTCACCCAAGTCATGAGCATATGTAGCATCTTTTGACAACATTATTTTTAATGTTTCATGCAACCCAAGCTGCATGAGGATATGTGGCTTTCCTGTTGGCAACTTCCTTCTGAAGATCAAGCCATAACGTGCTGCATGTGCAACATTTGTTTTCTTCTCAAAAAACTTGGGTATATAGTTGAGTACAGCTGCTTCATCTTCCTGGGCATGCTTTGCCCAATGAAGAACAGCATATTTGTAGAATGGATATAGCCAGGTGGCTTGAGCAATGTTATCTGAGTTAAAAGCATCAAAAGACATGTATGTGAGGCATGTAATTGCCATCAAGGGATGAATGTTAGGGAAGAGCTGGTGTTGCTTGAGTTGAAAATACTCGTGTGTTGTATAGTCTAAAAGAGTTGATTAACATATTGTTACCAATATGACATGTCATGACTTACGGACCAGTTGGACAATTGGTTCGTAATGAGAGGAATCCTTCCTAATGATAACCAAGCCAGCACATATGCTAGTCAATAACTCCACCGCCACAACAGCATCAAAATCCATATTTGTCATATCCTCAGAGACAGCCACAGCATGTTGAAGTGCCTTGACACTTAGTGGCTCTTGTGCATAAGCAAGCCAGTAGAAAACCACAAGTGCAAGTTTCTTTTCTGCTTCCCCTTGAGCACTGATACGTGCCATGGCAGTATCATACGAGTTCATTATCCCACTCGGGAGTGTACTCAGTGCCATACGTAATCCCTTGCGGTTAAGTTGGCTAGCAAGAGCATCAAGATGTAGATGAGCCTGAAGAAACCTGGCATGTTGATTAGTTTGGTACTAGATTCAAGCAGATCAGACTTACATTCCTGCTGCTTTCAGAATAACCTGGTCAATGATCTCTGCTTCCAGTGTTGTATCACCCTTTACAAGTCTTTTCAACTTGACATCAGTGATGATTCTCCATTTGATATATGTTTGGAGATCCTCTTGATGAGCCTCAATAGGAATCCTTGGTGCATTATCCAATGCCTGCGATATTGAAAGAATATCTCTGGAGGTGATCAAGAAGTGGACACAGTCAGACAATGCCCCAAGTCCTTGTTCCGAGGGATCTGAAAGTAATAATTCTCGAGCTTGGTTGTCCTCTGGGCACTCATCTAGTGCATCCACAATAATGTAGACATGTGAGTACAACAAGGCTTCTGTGTGCAGTGCAATGATGAGTTCTTGAATGGTGGGAAAAGCTCCTCGAGAGGAATAACTGTTGTATAAGGCCAAGATATGATCTGATATGGAGGACCGATGCTGAACAAGTTGCTTCAGCAAAGTGCCTACCAGCTGTGTTGGTGTCTGATCACTCTGGCAGGTATAGTCACAGTATATATATAAGACCGCTAGATCTGGGCTGGAAATCGATCGCAAATGATCAACAATGATGGAACTTTCCAGGCATTAGCTGGAAAAATTGGTAGATCTGGTTAACACTCACGAGAGAATAGTCTTGCCAGCACCAGCTATCACACTGGGTTAGTACTGAAATTGAAATATATCCGGTGTCACTTACGTATTCCTGGACACCACAAAAGCTTTGTTTTTCCAGCCTTCCAATCAATGAATTCTTGTTTTTTGAGGAACCAGTCACCAGTGCCGGTAGCATGTTTTGCAAATGTTTCCATTTGGGTGACTTGAAAATCAAGTGTAGAAAGCCAGTCTAGAAATTCCCTATGTTTCTTGACTAATAGGACTTCAGATCCTCCCCAAACATTAGCAATGGTACCAGCTGACCTTTCTCAACATCTGTATATGAATTTTGAGCTCTATGAAAATCACTTGAGAGTTTGCAAGGATATTCACCAGTCATGTGCTTGACCATAGTGTCTACTCCCTGGTGCACACGAGGATCAGCCTCAAAACGGATATTATTATGAGAGAAAAGGGATTGAGTTGGGCCTGCGCAATTTGAGCTCAGTCTCTGGTAGTATTAAAGGTGGTGAATTCTCATACCATAGACAGAATGATTGGCATTGAACTGAACTTGTATTGCTGGACTAGCTGGAAGTGAATAACTGGATATATTGATATCAGAGCTGTCAACATATCAACATCGGTGAGGTCTAGTCATGAGAAAGAACCTTACCTTGAAAGCTGCTGTTGACCTGAGCCCAGCAAAGATTCAATATGACCGAGTGCCGAGATAATGTCCCGCTCATCATTCAAGGTAAATGGCCAATCAGTCCGCTCCCCATCAAGATTCACTGCTAAAGTGGATATGATGGTGCTCAGTTTTTGCACCATTGTGTCCGCATGGCTGATCTGGGAACCCATGAACCGAATGAGGGTTTGCAGAGAAGAAAGTTGTCTGAAGACACCCAATTGAGCTGAATTCAGTTCAGGTCTCACCTGGGTGACATGGATGATGATTTTGTCAAGAGATTCAAGAAGGGCAGTATGCCCCATGGTGGGCGGTGGCAAAAGGTGCTCGCAAATATGCTGTGCATAGAATAGCTGGTGACAGATATCTTTCCACGCTGTCAAAGTTTATTTCAAGGCCACGACAGTGTCATAGCCAACAGCCAAAAAGATGTAAGTAGTGAAAAAGATTCAGCAATAAATGCTTGAGAAAACACTGAAATTCTTGTTGAGTCGGCGCCCAAGACAAAAAGTCAGAAAATCAATGAATCCACATTTCATCTCTGTTATAATTTTGCAGTTCCCACTCTTCTGACATCAATCACAATCTGATGCTCAGCTTGCGGTTTTCACTTTGTACTTTTCGGGCATCAAAATCTCACCGTGCATTCTCATGGCGGGGCATCATCCAGTGTGGGATGCTGATTCTTGGGTTATCTCATCATTGGGTGATGTAGCTTCAAGCTTTGACTTTATTATTTCAGTGGGCAGTGATCAATTTCATGTCACATGATCAAGATGTAGAGCATGTCTAGAATGATTGGAATGAAGCCTAGGAATAAGTGAATAAATTCCAGACTTTCTGCTCATGCATCCTCCCCATACTTGAAAGGACAGCTGTCATGTCCTAGCATCCCCACCAAATGCGGATTGATCCTGAGCCATGATGGCGAATATATCCTTGGAACTGTATCATACACCTATAGGTATCAGGATGGTAGATAATTTTACCCTGGCTGCCTTGAGTAACCTTCTTGCTCAACGCATTGAGGAGACACGCTTTCAAAAATGTATGATACTCTTCGGCTGTTATAGTGGGACATAATTTGATTTACCGAACTTCACCTACAGTAGAACTTTGATTTTCCATCTATTAATGTGGCCGTAGGCAGGAAGGGGTAATCAGCGGAATCGCGAGAGGCCGTCGGCCTAACCTTGTATTTCTCATCCATTCCTGCATTTATATAAAGTCTCTTGCAACGTTTATGTACATGCTACAAAGTTGTCGCGGAGATGCCAAGTGCATCAGCGCCATCAGTCGGGATCGCGCGGACATCAAATCTACCGCCGTGCACCCACTACGTAAATATCAAGAGAACAAATGAGCAGACCAAAGCTTCCATCTGCATCTATCTCTCTTTACTTATATCTGTCACTTGATCTGTCACTTGTATCTCTTCATCTGGTACCGACTCAAGTTTCATTGCATATTAACATTTAGAAGGGTTGCATCTACAGTTGTCCGTAGGTTTTGGTTGACGGAAAGAAGTGGAAAAATCAACTTTTAGCAGTTGTTTCTTTATGCTGAAAGATATCTTTTGGCTCTGCCTCATATCCAATACTGATGGCAGTGGATGATCAAGTGAAGGGATTACTGGAGGTATTGGAACTACTTATACTGGAATGGGTTGGAGCTCCTTTGGCTCTGTCTCGAGTCTGATGTCTATGATGGTAGAGTGAATTGACGGCACCACTGGCGACAAACGAAGCTGCCCAGCATTGATTTTACTCTCTGGGAGCGGTGTTCGTTGAGCAACCAGGATGATAATTGCAACAGGGTAGATGGCCTGGAATAAAAGAGTGTGAGTCAGTACTTCAAAAACATGAGTCGTGCGCGCGCCAGTATGTAGTTCACGAAAATATGTAAGAAATAGTATCCAACAATGGCCGATGGGATAAAGGCTACCGTCGCATATACAATCTGCCATGACATGAGTTGTTGGGACTAATCAGCACAAGCAAAACTGAGATCGCGTACCCAGAAAATTATGTAGAGAAATCCAGACTCAATAAAGAGCAGCAGGATTGTGTGGATGCTGCCAGAAGCTGGTGAATCCTTTGGATTTCGCTTGCTAGTGTGTGAGTATACCCTAGTAGAACAGGAGGGACCGATGAGATGCAAATTTGAGCTCTTGTCACCGAAGACAGTTACCAGGCTGTGTGACCAATGGCCAAAGTTGCAACAAGATTGGTGATAAAGCTAGGCACCATCACGGGTAGAAGTATTGTACTCCGGGAAGGTTTAAGTCCACCATTTACAGATTGGACTTGGCTAACAAGGGAGATCATAGTTCCAACTGCATTTGACGTCAGCATGGACATTCTCAGTATGAGAGTAAAAGACATACTGCCGCAGCTGGACATGCAACATGACAAGATTCTCTTGACCAACCGGGTATCACAAATCACCCAAGCCCTCCAGACCACGATTGCGTCGCCCATCAAAATCTAATATATCAGTTTTGGCAAGATGGGAAGCATGCATATGATTGCTTACCAGCATGCAAATTGCAACAATGTAGGTGACATTGTAATATTGAAAGATGTTGCTGAGAACTGGAGTGCGACTCTTTCCAAGGAAAATAATTTGCTGCAGTGCTCCTTGTATATCCCGGTCGAAAAGTGCAGTCGTGGCAAGAAACATGATAACAATAATTGCCAGCAGGATACATCTTGGTCTCGAGGTGCGAAGCCCGCGAGAACTACAAGAAATGATTGATCAGCATTGCATATCAGACAATCAGAAACTCACATCAGTACATACATGGCTCTCATGCTAAGAAGCAGATAGATTCCTAGCAGAATCATAAGTGTTGCCAATGCAGGTCAGCCGGGGGTACAAACCATATAACAGTGATGCACATACTGCTGTCCCAACTGCATATTTCCCAATTGCAGATCCCTGCTCTGGGGACAAGCTATAAACTGTACTGGAGGTAGTATTTGACATGGAGATCACTGGGTAACAAGCATCTTCTCTAACAGAAAGGTAATATAATTGCAGAGAAGTGCAGCCGGCCTTACTTATGATGAACCTTTTAATCCAACCATGATTGGACAAGATTGGTAACCAAGGGGACTCCAGACAGGAAACGGAATCTCGGGCCCATTGATTATTTAGTACTTACAGCTAACTGCGTAATTCTAGGCTTGAGAAAAATTCACCAACAGCTCCACCACACGAGCCTGTGACGCAAAAGTGAAGCAACTTGCCATTTTGAGTCATTTGTAAACAAACAAGATATTTTTGCAAGCGGCCTACAATTATGCAGTTAGCTTTAATGTGTCGCAGAAGAAGATTTAAGTAGACCCATCAAACCGTTCAAGAAGAATTGTAATTCTTTGACAACCATTGAGTGGCCTCAGATGAAGGACTCGAAAGTTTATATCAGTGTATGGCACTGCAGTTTCTATACAAACCCCGGTCTCCATCTGCCATCCAATGTCAGGAAGTACGCTCATCAGCGTCTTCATGGTCTATAGCGAGCTTCGGGTTGCGCTCTCGTCGGACATTTACCCGTAGTTATTTACCATGGTCTTTGGTGGCGATCCCACGTGTACTTATTTTCCCTTACCCTTTTGACCTCTTGCAATATTTATCGTCGCTGTTCTTTCCTCATGGATTTGCTTGCACTGAGGGACTAGATGTATTCTGACATCCAATGCTCTAGTTCTTCTCTGGTTGTTGATGAGACAGTGATTATATGTCGCAGCGGCCCTATAGATGATTCGGATTCCATCGGTCGAAAGCTAGATGACATTACAGATGAATTGCTCATATGGAATATGGTAATATGGAATATATCTCATAATTCATAACTTTTTCTGAGAACAAGCATTGTCCCAGCTTAAAATTTTCGGAATGGAATACGGAATAATTCATGTGATTTTCGGTGAGATATGAATTATGACATGGTCCAAAAAGGGCATATCTGCTTGATCCGCACCACCGATCACCAGGAATTGCTCATTTCCGACACAATGAAGGACAATGCAAGGATTTGAGACTCCGACAATGACCATTGTTTAAGTAGCGTAGCCTCTGTTCATGAATTCTTTGAACCATTTGAACCATGTCTACCTCTGCAGAGCCTAAAAGAAAGCCTCGAAACAATTCCAAGCCTTATACACGACCACAGAAGGCTTCAAAAACTGATGCGCCAACTTATACATCATCAGCCAAGCCTCCGGTAACGACACGGCGGACTAATCTCGCGCTTGGCGATTGGTTGATGGTTTTCAACTGGATGGACGAACATCCGGGCGTTAAACAGAGTGCCGTGGTCCAGCATTTTGCAACGCGCCGTGAAGGGGCCCTTCATTTTACCCAATCAGCGCTATCCAAAAAAATCAACAATCGTCAGGAGTTCCAGAATCGCGCAACCGCTAATCCAGTTGCTCTGTCATCCAAACGGCCCAGAGTCGTTACCCGGCCTGATGTAGAGCGGTCACTGGTGCTATGGTTTCGCTCCATGGAGGAACGGGGCGAAACAGTGACCGGTTTAATGCTTGGAGAGAAAAGACGGCGCTTTGAAGAGCTTCTTTCTGTTCCTGAAGAGGAACGTCTTGCTAGCAATGGTTGGGTGGCGTCATTTTGCAAAACTTACCAGATCAAAGAATATCATCGTCACGGCGAAGCTGGATCTGTCGATGTTGCTCTTGTGGAAGCCGAACGTCGCAGGCTTGCCCCGATTCTCGCACTCTATTCCAAAAAGGATCAGTTCAACAGCGACGAAACCGGCCTTTTCGCTTATGCTTCTCCTGATCGCACTCTGGCAACACATGCCATGAGTGGGAAGAAGCAAGATAAATTTCGCATCACTCTTCTCTTCACCGCCAATGCCGATGGGAGCGAGAAATTGCCTATCTTCTTCATCGGGAAGTCAAAGCAGCCTCGGGCATTCAAAAAGAAAACTCCATTGCAGCGCGGCTTTCATTATCGACACAACAAGAAAGCCTGGATGACATCCGAGTTCTTTGAAGAGTGGTTAAAGTCCATTGATCATTCAATGCGACGTCAAAACCGAAAGATCTTGCTCCTTCTTGACAACTTCTCTGGTCACACTGTGGCTTATGAGCCAACTAACATACGTGTTGAGTTTTTCGAGCCCAATATGACCTCATTCATTCAACCTTTGGATGCTGGAATTATCCGGTGTTTCAAAGCTCATTACCGAAATGACGTATGTCTTCGTGCTCTTGATAGAGACGAAGCTGGCGAGGCAAACATCTGGAAGATCAACATTCTGGAATCCATGATGATTGCCAAGAGAGCCTGGAGCCAAGTTGCTGCGCAAACAGTTGAAAATTGTTGGAATCATACCAAGATTCACGGCCAAACAATGGTTGTGGATGCCGAGCCAGTTCTGCCGACTGAACAGCAACCATCACTTTGCCAAAAAGGATGGGACATTCTCCGGTCCTTTGCTACAACCGCCATGAGTCTGCCACAGGCCGAAACTGCTCTCCAAACTCTATATGGTGCAATGTACAAGGATACAGATTGGCGTCCAGCTCTCATCGCAGTGATGAATGCCGAGAACAACAGTGACGCTGCCCTGGAAGCCGTGGAGCGATTAGCATCTCCAACAACTTGGCGCCAAGTTGATCCGCTCATTCAGAATTCTGATGACTCTGAGCTTAATCGAGCAGTGACTGAGCTTGGAGCCTCTTTGCTGGAACTGAAAAAGAGGAACAGAATCTTTGGCCCTGTTCCGACAGCTGACGAGTTCATTGACTTGGCAGACGAAAACTCGGAGATGACTGAATCTGATCACAAGTTCGATTCTGATGCTGACATCATAGCAGCAGCGAAACATCAGCTTGGCGTGGAAAGTGGAGAAATCATTGAAGAGGAGGATGCTGAAGCCGATTGTGATGAACCTGATGGTATCTCTCTCTCTAATACCGAGGCGATTGAGATGTGCCGTCAACTCGGTCACTTTTGTCTGGAGAAATTGGAATCCGAGGCGGCACTGGAGTTGTCACAGAGGCTTCGGGACTTGCAGATTGTTTTGGCCAAAGATATTGAGGAGAAAAAGGTGCAAAAAGACTTGCATTCAATGTGGGGACCAAAAGTGTCTACTACAGTAGATACTGATGTCGATATGCTTTGATTGTACCGCGGAAAAATGTCACGCTTTTGACCGAGTCACGCTTGTCACAAATGCGTGACAAAACTGCTACGGAATAAATCTGCTATGGAATAACTTTTGCAGGGGACCGACCATATTCCGTATGAGCAATTCATCTGTATTATCATTGTGGGGAGGATAATCCCCTTCAGGCCAGTATGTCGATGTGATGCATACAGGAGATCAGACATATAAATAGGCCATAGAGAATGTTGAGGACGTGACGAGATACGCAGCAACTGATCCCCTTTTTGACTCATCATTATTATCGTGTAAATCTTACATCACTGCCCAGTCATCATTGCATGAACTAATCGGAAATCCAATGCAAAGCGAGGTCCTACGACTCATTATTATCTTATCTTTATTGTTAATAGCACTCCCATTCAAGAGACCCACCATGAATGTGTGGTAGCAAATGTACCGGGTATCAGTCGCGACATGCGTCCTGAATCAGTCGTTCGTATATGTAACATGGTATCCCGAATGGAGGAGAAAGGGAAACGAATGCCATTGGAACGGGCCACTACTTATTTTTGTTAATAGTATGCAGGCAAAAGCGCAAAGACATTTTCGATCCTGTGGAGTTTCATTCGACCACCATACCGTAAACATTCATAATTATCAGTGCTCCCGAATGTGATCCTTGATGCACGCTCTATGGATTATCAGAAGTAGTATGAGTCATTGGAAGTAGTATGAGTTAGAGTTATTTAGAAGTAGTATGAGTTATTAGAAGCAGTATGAGCACAGGCGACGCGTCGGTCATACCGTGGGAACAGTCATATGATCACGAAAAGTCACGGAGTCCAAGTCGCGAGGAAAGAGTCCCACGAGTTACTTTTTCAAATAAGCCAGAATTAAGAACTGAACATCACCAAGTATTGCCCGTGTCGCAATAAGTAATCCCACGAGATCCTTGCGGAACCCAAATTGTCAACCAATCATGGTGCGAGGAGATGAGGGAATCATTGGATGTGTACCTATCAAGTACAGTATCCTGATTGCTCGTCGTCGCTCGCCAATGAGAGACGGGCCAACGGCCATCGTCTTCACGGATAAGCAATAGGCATCACGTAAGCATCGCCTCATTGCGTACATCATCATGATCAAATTAAAATTATGTAAATTCCGTCACCATCCAATCATTCCTTTTCCTTTCTCCCACCGCCTCCCTGTCAGATTCCGCCTCTGGCGCTACATTTCGCCCACCTTTGGCGCTACTTCATTGACTCGACCCTTGGCGCTACGACAGTAGACGCTGACACCACTGTAGACGCCGCGATTGTGAAGCCGGATAATATCGTTGCGAAAAAAATTCGGACCAGGGTCGACGTTGAAGAATTAAGGTCCACGTTGCGACTATACCGGTTCGTCAGGAGTACAACGGTCAAGGATTGACGACGGAACCAAAATAAAGAGAAGAATTAGGGTTGCCAGGTGCGTTTTATGCGAGCCGAACAAGAAGGGAAGGATGCTTATTTTTGGGATAGATAAATTCGGGCATCGCTTTCGCTTTTGTGACATAATCTTCCTTCGTCTCCACGACTTGGGGCTGCAGGAATCACCGCCATTCCGTCTTCTTTACCACGCCAATCCCCAGAAAAATCCTGACGACCAAAGACCGAAGGTATGTCTAGGCTTTTTTGTGCATCGTTTGCTAATTGATTGCGGGCTTAGGATTCAGAATCGTCTCGAGGCGAAAGCACGGCACAAGGCTTGAGCGAAGGACACGGTGCAAGGGCGAGGCGAAGACATCATAAGGGTCCATGGAAGATAGCATCCAGGTACGTGGCTCAGGCTTCTTCCTTGATTTCCTCCGTTGAGGTTGGGTCTAGATGTCGGATGCGCAGTTGAGCGGTGACGAACGCCGGAAGAGAGCCGATGGTGAAGACAGGCGGAAGCGGGGGCTTGACGATGAGGGGAGTCTTGACGAAGAGAGAACTAAACGAATCCTTATCCTCGACGACAAACCTCCCAAACGACGTCGTGTCGTCGCACCCTCACCCTTGAATTCCAATTCCCATTTCACCTCTAAATCGGACGTTCATGCTCCGTCCCAGTCTCATTCCGCCCGTCTCTCCCGGATCTTCGAACGACGACAGGTGATTTTGGCTGGAAGGACAGCGTCGCAGGCAGAAGCAGTCGAGGATTCTCAGCGGGAAATGGGGTCGCCGCGACGAGAAATCGACGGTGACGATTCGGAGCTTTCGGAGATGGTGACTGAGCTCGAGGAAATGGGGGCTGAGGATTCAGAATTTCGAGACGATAAACAGGATTCAGATTCGAAAAGCGAGAAAGGAGCAGAGGACGAAGGCGAAGATCGAAGAAGCGCTAGTCCAGAGGAAGATGAGACGGGTAAAGATCGAGCTGACGAGAAAGAAAGCAAAGAAACCGAAGAACAACAATCCTGCTACCGTCTAGGGGACGGTCGACGTTTCTACTGCACTGTTCCTGGAGCGACGTGCAAAACTGGGCCATTTCGGGACCGGTACCTGGCCCGGAGACATGCTAGGAATGTTCATGGGCTCGGGGGAGGTGGGTTTATTGTACTGGCTGTTCCTTCTTTTCCCGAGTTCATGCTGTTCTCGTCCTTTCTCTTCCTTCTTTCATCCCTCGTCGCTCTTCTCTTCTCTTCATATTTTTGTTTGCTCATTCCGTTCGCTTTTCCTCTCTTCTTTTCTTCCTCTCTCTTCCTCTCTCCTTCTCTTCATGCTCGTTTTATTCGCTCGCTCACTAACCCCCAGCCCCCGACGTCCGCTGTCCAATCCCGGGATGCAGGAGCAAATTGCACGACCGCGAAGCGTGCAAGAGACATGTGGAGAAGACACATCCGGGCAAGTGGAGAGGTGAGTTTTGTTTCTTTGGTGTTGTGGGGTTTTGTTCCGGCTCTGTCGTTTGGGTTATTGGCTAGTCCAGTCGGAATGTTTGTTGTCGTTGTCTCCTTGCATTTTGTTCCATGGAGATATTCGTTCCGTCATGTTTTGTAGAGACAAGTTTTCGTTTTCACCTTCGCCGCTGAGCTATTAATCGGTCATCGTTGATTATTTTGTCTTCCGTTGATTCCTTTGTGTTCGTGGTCGTTGAATCATTCGTCCTCTTCCTCGTTGAACGATTTCCGCCTTGTTTTGGCTTTTGGTTTCGCAGTTTGATTACTCTTTTTGCCTCGCTATTTGGCTTGCCTATTTAGTTTTCGCTGTTTGATCACGCGTTCATCAGTCGCTGTTTCTTGATTCTTTCCTTACTTTACTCGCTACGATTCCCTGCTGACTCACTCCTCTCCTAGATTCCTTCCAGTTGAAACGTACGTTTTCTCGCCTTCTTTCATTTCCGTTTTTTCTCCTTTCCTCTTCCTGATCTCACCTTCATTCCTCTTCCTTATCTCATCTTCTCTCGTTTTGCTTTTGTCATCGTCGTGGAGTCTGTACATTCGCTCATCACTGAACAGATGTCGTGCCGTATGCGCCTTATGTCAGGGATCCTGGCGCGAAAAGAGAGGAGAGGCTTTCGCAGAACAAGGGTCCCGGTCCCTCGAACCGCGAGAGCCATAGGGCGAAAGGGAAGGGGAAGGTGCAGGACGAGTCCGAATCCCAATCAGACGAATCAGAACAAGAAGATTCAGATCCAGAAGATTCAGAACAAGAAGAATCAGACTCTGACGCAGACCTCGAAGAGTCAGAGCAAGGAGAATCCGAATCCGACTCTGCCATCCACTGCTACCGCCGCTCGCGCGCTGGGCCCTTTTGCACAGTTCCACATTGCAAGAAAGGGCCGTTTAAGGATGCGTCGGGGGCGAGGAGGCACGCGAGAAATGGGCATGGGTTGGGGGCAGGTAAGTTTATATTTTATGTTTCTTACTTCTTGTGCTGACTTTGCTTTCTCTTTATTCTTTCCCGTCGCTCTTTATGGTTATTTCTTTCGCTCGCTAACGCTCATTCGTTCGCCAGCCCCCGATGTCCGCTGTCCCATCGCCCACTGCACGATGCGGCTGCAGACGAGGGAGGCGTGCAAGAAGCATGTGAGGAAGCATCATGTTGGGATGTGGAGGGGTGAGTACTGTTTTTGTGTTATTTACGAGCTTTTCGTGTTGTTTTGGTCCCTTTTTTTAGCAAGTTTGGTTTGGTGTTGGTTTTCTTATTCGTTTCTTCTTCGGATGTCTGTCGTATTCATCTTCGAATCTTGCTTTATGTACGAGTCTATTCACCCTACGAGTCTGGGTTCGCGCTTTCGTGCTCTTCTCGTGTTTGTTTTGGCACTTTGCTCTTTCTTTCTGGTCTTTCTCTATGTCACCCCTCGCTCTTTCTCTTGTGTCACTTGCTCTTTCTTTTACTTCACTCGTTCCCTCGTTCGCTCAATCACTCGCTGACTAACACCCCTTTCGCAGATTCCTTCGTCCTAGAACGTATGTGGCTTGATTTTCCCTCCTCTATCCACACGACTAACCACATTTTAGATCTGGTGCCGACTGATCCGTATGTGCGTCCGGGCAAGAGTAAGGACAAGGGGAAGGAAAAGGCCAAGGGCACAGAGAAGGAAAAGGACATGAAGGGTCAGACGAAGACGAAGGATAACGATCCGAAAACGAAAGACAGGCAGACGAACCAAGGTTCGTCATCTTTACCTCCAATACACGAAACTCGTTGAATATGATGGTAGAATTCGCTGTTCCGCGGTCTCCACCGATTTCTTTTCCAAATTCAACGAATCCACTTGCCAACGCTCTACCGAATCCTCCTGCCAGGTCAACGAATCTATCAATTCCCCGAGCTCTGCCGATTCCTCGACCTCTACCGAGTGGGAGCGGGGTGAGGCTCGAGGTAAGGCAGGGGCTTCCGCCGAGTTCTTTGATGACGAAGACTGGGAAGACTGCAATGAATAATAATGCGTCAGCCTCGTCATCTTCATTGCATCATCTCCAATCTTCTCGTCAATCGAATTCACAATCATCTCGTCAACCGAGTACTCTATTCTCTCATCAACCGAACAATGGATCGTCGCGCCGCCCACGCCCCTCCTTTTCTCCATACACCCCGCCCGTGGCGCAGAAATGTCCCTTTCCGACGTGTAAGCAGATTTTTAAGAATGAGAGTACGTTGAGGAGGCATGAGAGGGGGCACGGTGAGTCGATCCTTACTCTGTGTTCATTCTCTTTCATACCTTCATTCTTGTTGTCTTCTTGTCGTTGGTGTACCTTCTTTCTTTTTTCTTGGGTTCATTCTCCTCCATACCTTCATTCTTCGGTCTTGTACTTAGTCCTCCTTGTCGCTACGTTCATTCGGATTCTCATTTGACTCTGAAACCCAACTGACTGAACATCCCCACAGACTGGGACCGCTGTCTTCCCGGAGGCGATTTGTATGTTCCTGAGACTGGAGCTTCAGCTTCATCGTCTGGTGCGCTGTTGGGATCCTCTACCACCCATTTGGGATCGTCGGCAGGTCTTTTGGGATCGTCGTCCACTGCTGCTTTGCCTCACGCTTCCTCGTCTGCTCCTAAATATGCTCATCGAGACGAACAAGAAGGATGGGCATCGGAGGAAAGCGATGACTCGGAGGAAGATTCGGAGGAGGAAGATGATGATGCGTATGACTCTGGGCCCGAACGTCAGGTTTCAGCGATGTCTCCGAATCGGGTTTCCAGGGGCTCTGGTCGCTCAAAGCATCAGCACACTGGATCGAAGGAGAAGCAGCCAATGAAGCATGACATGAAATTCCACTGCGAAATCGGATCGTGCGAGTATAGGACGTTTCGGAAGGATCGGTTGGAGAGGCATGTAGTGAGTTATCTCTGGTTTCTCCTCTTTGTCTGATGGTTGAGCGCTATGGTCAACGTTTCATGGACTATGGTATCGCCGACAGCCAATAGTACCAATACTGACCCATCCTCAACAGCGCACCCATACCGGGGAGAAGCCGTTCAAGTGTGGGGAGTGTGATTATAGGGTGGCGCAGGAGCAGAATTTGAGGAGGCATTATAAGGTGAGCACGACCGAAGGGACCTGGTGAACGTAGTGAGCCTTGGCTCTTTTGATGTTGAGATTTTTGGCGAACCTGGTGTCGAGCTTTTCCCGAAGTTTTGTCGAACTTGGTGTCAAGCTTTTTGGGAACTCTTATCGAACTTTTCATCGAACCTAATCTGATATAATCTCGACAGCTGCATCATCCCGATAAAAGTGTACTGTCGGTGTTGAGAGTGTAAATATACACGTACCGTTGGTTTCCAGTGAATAAACGCACACCAGTGGGAGGGAGACGAGGAGACGAAGAGATCTGGTTGTGCTTATAGCTTTAGTCTAATATTGGTATTCAATGATATAAGTTTGGTATTCGAGATACATTTTGAGTGTATGTTTGGCGGTTATGATAGTTTGATATTCTGGTCATTAGTTTTAATACAGTAGTTTGCTCGTGCTGCAGCGGAGCATGGTACTATGGGTCAAGAGTCGAGCAACCAGAAACATAAAGGATCGAGTGGTGCCAGTGAAGTTATTAACAGAAAAAGATGTTGGAGTTATCAATGAGAAAAGGAGCGCTGAAGTTATCAACAATAAAAAGAAGGCAAAAACAAAAGCAGAAAAAACAGAAGCTGGGCGTTGAGACATCTTGATATGACTATGATCTCTTATTGACAACTCTAATCTCTTTGGAACACTGAACTTGGTGTGCAAGGCCAGTTGAGAGTCGATAAGGCGCATGGCTAATCATGCGATGCTCTATTGTGATGTTGTCTTGGTCTGAAATGCCAGATTGTGGGATCTTAACTTGCCTGTCGGACCTGGAGGATCTTGAACTTGGATTAGGGTTAGCTATACTATACTTATATCATATGGGGATGGGGTTGGAATCTTCGAGTTGAGATCCACTTCATCTGTTCTGCATCATTTATCATGTCCGAGGGTGTGAATGGGCAGCTCAACTCGGAGTCCCAGCTCATGAATCCTCTTTGACACTGAGTCTCTCACATTGGGTAGTTTGGTGTGAATTATTTGTGCGTTTTGTACTGAATTACTCATGTGCTTGGTACTAAAATACTTGTGTCTTTGGTACCTGCACATACAACATGTAAAATCCTTCTGATATCTTTGCTCTCAAATTTGTTTTGGTTTTGTCAGTGACTAGTATCAAGTGACTCTGCTGTGATACATTGATATTTTGCAGCGCGTCTCTTAACCTTTTTCACGGTGTGTCTCTTAACCCTCCCAGCAGAGTGTCTTACCCCTCCCAGTAAATATATTCTCCAAAAATGAACAATGAATCTCTGTCATGCATGACATGACTCAAATTTATAAAATATAGTTTCCCCAGGACTGTCTACAGGAAAATGAGTCAGATAGTCTATGAGAAAAGAAAATGAGATTTCAGACTAGTCCTTTGAAGGAAATAGCTGGATTAGTTGTCACATTGAAAATACTAGATATCAGATTAGAGGTTAGAGGTTATATGCTATACAGGGATGACATTAACAAGGAGTGGAACAGCTTTCTAACAGGTTTGTTCAGATATCAGATTTCACTAGTTATCAGTTACCAGTTTTAACAGGTTCTATGAGGTTCTACAAGGTTCTACAAGGTTCTAACAAGTTCTACCAGATTTTACCATGATCTATGAGGTTCTGCCAGGTTTGATCAAGTTCAAAGATTTTGAGAGGTTTTGAGTCCAGAAAAGGACAGGTATGATGAATCTAAAAATCATTAGGATTAATGGAAACAAGCATACGGTAGTTCATTGACCTATGTACTTGCTAGCAACCCATTCACTATGTATCAGGGCTATATATAGAGGGTGTGAATGTGTCATAATAGCTGTGAATATGTTCGATCAGGCGTCTATTTGAAGTCACATGTTCAAAATTCAAATGTGCGGAAATAGATTGTGAATAGGCGCTGTGAATATGTCATCACTATACTCAAATAGGTGACCTGTTCAAGTCTAGACACAGCCTATTCGAACATATTCTCAGACTTCTATATATAGCCACAATACGTAGTGATTCCTGTACAAAGTCATCAGGACCAGGAATAGCCTCACCGTGGGTCAACAGTTACAGTGTTAGAACTGGTGGCAGTCCTGAGTTGGTCCAGGACAATGATGACTTAGTTGGGGAGATATGAGTATTACACAGAGTGATGGTTTCTCTGTTGGAATGTATGTGGAACCTTGATTGATATGCCTAGCTGTGAAACAGCAAATGGAAACATACCAATAAGATTTGATGATAGAGCTCAACATCATCCTACTCATCACCATCCAGCATGTTATGATATGGCTGAGCAAACTGGAGCTATCACCAAGTCCTCACATACCCACACATAATCATGAACAATCTACCTTGGAGCTAGAGCATCACATGATTGGAGTTTGCCACATTTGTGAATGTCACTACTTGTTTCCATGAGTAGTCCACAAGTGCAAATATGGCCTTCACAGACTTGCACAGGTAAATATCTTTATCTTATGCTTTTTTCCTCTTTTTTACTATTGGTATTCATAGACTGATAACAAGAGGTGAGCAGGATAAAAGTTTCTGACACCAAGCTCTTTTTTCTTAGGTCCCATGTGGCATTTTGATTGATGACCTCAGCTGACCTTATGTGGTAGAATAGAGCCAATTGCTGAACACTAAAGTTCTTTCATACATATTTCATGATGCCAGACCACTTCATTTCATATGCAGATGTCTTGTAGCATGAAAATCATCACAACCTCATCCTACTGATTTCTGGGGTCAGAAGCTGCGCTGTGCTATCAGCACGTGCATCTCATGTAAGCGCAACTTATCTCAAAAGTGAGGGTTGCCCAAAGTGGTGGAAGTAGAAGTGGCTGGAAGGCAGACTTTTACCTCTGGCAGCCACTTTTATTCACATGGGGGCAATCACCATGGCACTGGAATTCCAGTGCCTTAAAAGCACAACTGATGCACTGGCTCTATTGATCCGAGAACACCGCTTTTCCGCATTTGGTCATCCTTTTGTTCCAAATCAGAGATCACAAGTGCTTCTCAATTCTAAATGGTCTAGGTTCATTCAGGTTCATCCCTTTTTGGAAGATGGATTAGGAAGGGCTTTGATGGTCACAATCAGGACCTAGGTCCCATCCCTCCAGATGTCATGGCCGGCAGTCCCGCAGCTGCTACAGTGTTTATTTAGGGTTAAGGTGCTTAAATATGCTGTATTTTGCTTTACAAGGATTATAATGTCTCTCCAGTGGACACAAAGAGACACAAAGCGCTTCTGGCCATCAAACATGTATAATTCAGATCATATTTGCTCTAAAAGCCTGCAATAGCGCATCTTCGCTGAGTCTTTGCAGTCATCATGTTGTCTATTGCTGAAGAACAGCTGGCTTGCCTCACTACATTGAATTTTCAAACCTCCCTGCTCTGTCACCATTCAACTAGTTTCTTTCTTGAAGCACTTGGTGTTGAAGAAGACCCCTTTGATGATCTTGATTGCGTACTTCTTGACTCTGGTGCTGCCATCGAGTAACTACAATCTACTGAACATGATTCTGCTGCCATCACTGCATATGTTGAATCCCAGACTGCAGTGAGTTGCGGTCCAAGAGCTTTGTACAACCAGATTGAAAAGTCTGAAGTGCACTTTCAGACGGCATTGAGTTGGCCTGAAACAGATTTTTGACATGAATTCAGGTAATGATCACCTCAACATCATGTTCAAGTCTTAAATGTCTGATAACTGTCATAGAATGAGCTGCCATTCCTTTGACAAGTTGGATAACCTGCTTGAACAGGATCCCATATTCCAAAGCAAGGGAAAGAAACCACAGAGAGCTGTCTGTTATCAGCAGAGAACCATGGGGAAATAACAAGAATGGGTTATTGGGATCAAACCCAGACGCTACTATATATCAATGGCATTCACGGTCTTGGAAACAGAATGATCTGCGGAACATGACATGTGATTTGCGACAAATATGCATTAGCTAAATATGTTTGCTCATGCTGAAGGAAGCCATCCATCTTCTGACATCTGGACCCAGATGTAACAGCTGTTACCATGAAGTGCATCAAAGTGCATCAGTAGTTCTTTAAGGCACTGGGTTTCCAGTGCCTTGGTGATCGCCTCCAGTGTCGCAACAACTCGGGTTCGGCTACATCTGATGACTTCTTGCAAGTTTTACGTTGAAGTGCGACACCTGTCGGACACCATTCTTTGAACTATATGAGAGAAATATTTATGGGTGTCTTTGAGTGTTCCTTAAAGTAACTATAATGACTATTGAATAGTAGTACTCGAAATCAAGTAGAGTTTCGTAGCAAGGGCATCCCATCAATACCAAATTTTGGTGGCTCTAGCTTTGGTGGCAGATACAGCAAGCTATTGTTCATAAGCGATAATGAGAGAGGCGGAGGGCTGTGGGGCAGAGAAGGCGGTTGCACAAGGCCAATGTCATGAATGATGTGATCTTTGCTCTTCTTCCCTTTGCACTTGAAGTGCCGTGTCAATCTCTTCCAGATTAGTAACACTGTTGTTGTTGTGATTGAAGGTCTTTTGGGCTCGCGATTGTCAGTGTTGTGAGGATTCAATAATATCATGGTTTCCTCCTGAAAGCGGCAATTATTGGCATGTTGAACATCTACATCATATGCGCTAGGTTGCATGATATAAGTAAGTTTCAAGAGCATATTATGTTCAATTACTCATGCATCAATAGCAATCAATAATGCAAGGTTAATTCCTCCACTCGCATTAGTCTCAGGCTCGGGATGTGATGACTCCGTTAAATTAGTGTGGCCCGGGTTGGTGTAGAAATCTTGTTTCGGTATCTTGGTGAAGAATTCATTCTGGGTAGGAACATACCAAGAATGACTCTTTTTGTACAGTATTTGATGGCTCAGTTGTACAGCCAAAAGCAATTTGGCCTCCCATTTGGGGCCCTCAATAGTTATGAAAAATCCCTGTATCTTGAGAGGCTTCTATATATTGTTTTTCATATTGGTACTGAGTTTTATGGCAATCAGGCATGTTTTGAGGAAGCTATAGCCCGATTACATGTGTACAAGTGAATGATATCTCAATTTGGAATATTTTGTCCTGTTTCAAAATGCTCATATCTCAATCATTTCTGGCCAGATTCCCTTCAATCCTGGATGGAAAATCTTGTATTAGAGTCTACTAATTCATGCTGAGTTTACCCCAGAGCCTTGCCTTGAGTGGCAGCTGTTAAATAGGTGTAGAACTGACCCATGGTGTAGAACTGAGCCATCAAATATTGTATATACCAGTCTAATAAATATCAGGGAAAGGACCCTTGTATCCAGGGTCACCTAACTCAACACAGAGCTTTGGATATGGAGAGTTAGTGCAGAATTTCCAGAATTCATCCAGTTCTGTCTGTGTGCAGATATAGGGAAATTGTTGAACATGATCAAGGACATCCTCAGGTACATAGGCAGATAGATTTGTGAAGAATCTGCGAATGTTATTAAGGATTAAGCAATTGAAGATATCTAGCAATGTACCTGTCCAAATGAATGCGACACAACATGACAATATACTCAACAATCTTCAGGGGATCAGTCTCTGAGCAAAGACTGGTAGAAAATGTCCTCACATGCTCTACAAGATCATCACCAAAAGCCTCAATTTGTGGTTTGCAGCCATCGAGACCGATGACTCATAGGCCCGAGCCATGGATGAAGTTGAACTGAACCTCCTTGTCAGTTACCTCTTCAAAAGTGTCCCATAATCCAGTCCACATCTCATGAAATGCTTCGCGAGTTTCATAGCAGCAATAAACCTAGGCAATTGGTTCACCTGACTTCTATTAATGAGGAGAGACAGAGAAAGGCTGTACTTATGAGAGTTGAGACGCTGATTCCACATAGCAACCTCCCATTCTTTCCAGTCGTCATGTAAACAGTTGTAGGTATTGTCATGGTATGATGCTGTTCCAGAGTGGATAACTTGCGCCAACTCAGTATGCATTGTTATGATGACATCAATTCCACGACGTGAGATAATTGCACAGATGTATCTTTTCTCTACTGGAAAGTCACGTCACATTTCAAGTTCCTTGTGATGTTGTACACCTATGGAAGAAGATTAACCCACAATTGAATACAACACTCGAAACATAACAAACCAGGTAGCCCAGTACACTTGGGATAGCGCTCGGTCTTGAGTTCATCTGCGAGCTTGCGGCAATTCTGAGTTAAGGTCAGGCCGGGTCTACTGCACCGATTCCCATCTCACCAAAAATCGACTTCATTATTGGTGCTGGATATCAAGATTAGGATATATTCTTCCAACAGACACAACTCAACAAATCATACCCCGATCAATTCTTCTAGCGGTACTGGGTCCCGCAACTTGTCTTCCTGCATCCTTGTACTTTTCCTGGTCCTTCTGACTCACTTTTGTGGCTGGTGGAAGTGGATGATTATGAGGACTGTTGATGAATACAATTGCATGGCGATCCTTGGCATCACTGGGGGCATAAATAGTGATAATGGCATTACAGGGACGATGAATAAGGGTTCCAGGAATGATCTGACCATCTTGAGTTGTGTGCGTATATGCTAAAATAATTAATCAGAGTTGGAAAAGGAAATTGAACACTCTGAAGACCCGCGACATTGGTGATGTCCACGACCAGCATGATGTGGCAGCACTATGAAGGCACACTTCTTTGCAGTCTGAAATTCTTTTTAAACTTCCCTTTGTCTTTGAACAGTTGGATCAGTGTATCTTCGTGAACATTGATGGGAATCGGGATGAATCGATGAACATTGGGCAGATCACTTGCTTTCCACCCAGAGCAACCAATAAAGTGCCATTTGCTATCCACTGATATGATCTAGGCAGCAGTCAGTGGGACCCAGAAGGAATTAAATCATAAATGGGGTACCTGTTCTCCAGCTTTCATCATTTTACGAGGTCCGGAACACTCTTACAAGACTTGGTGTTTCAAGTTGAGATTTTGTGTTTGCACAGCTGACAATGTACTTCCTTGCAGAATCTACAGCAATAAATGAGCTATGATAGTTCAATAGAATGAATGAGATACATACCTCGCTGCACTTGCTTCACTGGTTGAGTTTTCCTTCTCATTCAGCTCACGCTCAGCCTCCCAAATCAACCTTGCATCGGCAGTGTCATCAGCACTATAATGCTGGCAGTTTGCAAGTAAACTCTGGTCCAGTTGATTGCAGATATAAATCCCTTGACACTGTAGTTTGGCATGCTGGCATTTAGCACCATCAAGGACATAAACTTTGGTTGTCTTTCCTGCTCGTACTGTCCCACCAGTTCCTTTCCCTTTTGTGCCACCCCATGCGTCTTGACCCTGTGGTTTTTTTTTTGAAATCAATGCATGAACAGAATTGAAACAGAAGACTCACTTCTTCATGGATCGTGTCATGGCCAGAAGGCTCAGTCTTTACCGAGACTGGATGGTTCTGGATTAGGTCACATCATGGTATCGGTGCAGCATTGATAGACTGAGCGATGAGGACAGGGTGTGATGGAACTGCTGGAGAGGAATTTTGGCCAGGAGAGCCAGAGAGTGCCACTGGTTTTTGTTCAGAATGGGCTGGTTGCATGTCTCAAGCTACTTGTCTCTTGCAACAGAAACTTAGCTAAGTTCACTTGATGATGAACCTTGCACAGTTTGTGTACAGTATTAGACAGATCCTTTGAACACCCAAATTGTAATCATAGTTCCACTTAGCTTCAGAGTACTGTATTGCCCTTTTGGGATATGGACAATGTAGTATATCATCTGAAACATGTCTGGTCTAAACTTGGTATCAAAAGGAGTTGAAACCGCTGAGATATAGCATGATCATTATGGTGATGTCAAAAAGCATGACACTGCCTCCTTTGAACACTATATTTCAGCAGTTTCACCTCATCTGAATGCAATTTCTCAATGTCAAAGACTCTTCAACAACTTCAAAAACTCTGTCAGAGCAATTTCAAGGTCCATACAACACTATGGAATTCAGATCTGGGAGCTCTTAGATGTGTAATGTCTGTGACATAATACAGCAAACTGGCGGTTTTTGGACTGCTAGTGTCAGCAGAACAGCCAATCACTCAAAGTTTTGATGCAGAGCCATAGAATATTTCATCCTATAATTGTTTCTAGCTCGAACAGGGCTCTCAGGATGCAGGATGGAGTTTTATTAATTGATTATTATTTACAGATAATAGACAGTTGGCACCAACTTGCAGACCATACAACAACACATTGTTTTCTCATCTACCCAATACCTGGGAAGGATAGAGGGATACCCAGGTGATAGTTCTGGGTCAAAAGAAATTGAGCCTGGTGTCGGCATGTTGAGCAAAAGGCTGGTGTTCAAAGGACCGGTCAAATACTGTAAATGGTTTCAATTCACAAGGAATATAAAGGAGATAGGTGCAGGGCTACTGCTTCAGTGGTTTGTCAGGCTATGACTTCAATGGTTTGTAGGGCTACTGCTTCAATAGGTTTTTACACCAAAGGGTTTGTTCAAAAACAATATTTTTATTGCACCTTGAATCACTGTCCTCATGCACCACAATAAAATGAGATAAAGGATTCAACTACACTCTAGCTGTAAGCTTGAGTTTCGTGGGTAACAATTCACTGAGTACTATCGATACAAACATCCTAGCTTTATAGTAATCCTACATGTTATTCAAAGTCCAATTCTTACTAAGGTTTGCTCAATAAGGATGGACCACTTGTCATGGTTTCCTCATTTGCTATGCCTCAATAATCTACCAAGAACTTACATTCCTTTTACAGCTGTCATGCTGAGTATTTTGATTTGAAGCATAATTCCTGATTAGGACATGCTTCATCAGCTGCTTCCTTATACATCTTCATCCTGAGTAAGGTTGATCTTACAGCTTACTCAATCGAACTCAGTATAGTTTCCTTGTAATTGACCCTCTGCTGCTTTGTACTGACTTGTGCAGGTAATAGAATGCTGTTAAAACTTGTTATCAGACATGAGATGCCCACTATTTACAGTGCTTTTACTGTGGGGTTTCCCCCAAGTAACTCGGTCATGTGTAGACATGTTGTTATTCTTTGTTTGGTACTTTAAAGCATCATGTATCGAAATGACATGCTCCATGATATTGCCTCAAGGTCTCAAGCACTTCAAGACTACTTCCTATGTTCGACTGAGTAGTGCAGCTCGTTTACAGACAGTTTACTAGCAACACTGCTGCACTATTGTGTTCATATCCATTGAGTATTCAAGCAAGACCATGTCATCGATCATTGCTAGAGCCTTCCTGGAGTTTAAACTATGTTCGATGCTGCTACTGGTGCTCTTCTAGACAAGATGGAACTCTCTTTCACCTATCATGTCCCATTCATAATCAGGAAAAATGGTCATATTTACTAGATATGCTGAAAATAGAGGGTGGAACATTTCCAGCCCTATCAATGCATTACAGTAATAGGGCACCTTTTGGTGGGGCTGTCAATGCAAATGGAGTCTTTGAAACAGATCTATAAAGATCTATAACTAATAATCCAAATAAACTCTCTTTTAACACCCTAAGTAATTCAGGCAGCTATTAAGAAAGAGAAAGCCTTTCAACGAAGTTGTAGGGTTTCAATCACACACTACTGGTCTCTCGCAGACAGAAACTTAGCTTAGTTCACTTTGACGGTGAACCTTGCATGGTTTTTGTAATGGTTTTAATTTGCAAGGAATATAAAGGGGGTGCAGGGCTACTGCTTCAATGTGTTGTCGGGTTATGACTTCACTGGGTGTCGGGCTATGACTTCAATGGGTGCAGGGCTACTGCTTCAATGGGTGTCGGGCTATGACTTCGATATGTCTTTTCAGACGAACACAATTTTATTCCACCTCAGAGCACCACGTCCTCACGTACACACTAGCACTATCACTGGGTTTGTACCTCAGATCACCACGTCCTTGCATACCACAATAAAATGAGATAAAATGTTCCACTCGGACTCTGCTTGTGGGCTGAGCTTCGTGAGGTACAATTCACTGGCTACTAAAGATACAAACATTCTAGTTTTATAGTAATTCTACATTATTTGTCAGAATCCGAGATTCCTGTCATCGTTCAGACATCAGCAAAACAACCAACGTTGTTGGACTTAGTTCATAAAGCAGCAACAAGTGATGTATGTCAAGAAAACGAGGACTTAGATTGACGAAAGGACATGTGATGATAAGATAAGGAATAGAAGCACGACATGCTTGATCCAGCACAAAGGTCATAGGACAACATGAGGCGCGGAGATTAAAGCCTCAAGGCATTTAGACACGATAACACATGGTGAACAGACAACTAGCGCATTGTAGTGAAACAGGAAACAGGCGTGGAAACCTGTAGGCACTTAGTAAAGAAGGCATGGGAAACAGGTTGTTCATAGCATGGTTGTAGGATGTTTTACCTTGTGGAAAACGAACAGTAGTCACATGTTGACTAGTATTTAACCAGTAGTTAGAATATTGTATTCCTTAGTCTTTCAATTCCGTATTCCTTTACCATTCTAAAGACCTCTAGCCGCTCCATCACCTCTCGTCTTACCGAGGGTTCTTGATCGAGACTCGGAAATTGAGTGTTGATAGTTTGAGTTCTCACATATTGAAAGACTGACTTCATACCCTCATACCATTCCTCTACCCTCTTGCCATCATCGTCGAACTTGTCTAAGAAAGTGATCGCTCCGCCATTGGTGCTGGGTTCCAGGGCACCGAAAAATTACTGGAAAGAGGCAAGGCTATTGAAGCTGCCGATTTGGAGAATACACTTTCTGAAAACAATTAGACTTTGTTGAGTTTTTCCTTTTCTCTTTTTCATACCTCTCCTACCGGACAACTCTATCGCGCCTGACATAGTCATTCGTCGGGACACCGCCTTATCCCTTCATACCTTTCTGCTCTATCCTTACAGAGCAAATACCTTTTCACCTCCCAACGCTTCGCCGACGTTTGTATCGGTTAGCAACAGCGGGACTTCCACTATAGTGAACTGCGCTTAGTACCTCTCGAGTAACGTTGAGTCCGACTCGGGGTCATAGTAGCAACCAAGGCCAGATTAGCCAATCTTCGGAGAGGCGTCGGCGGCAGTATCGGGGGTGTCGTAGAAGACCCAGACTGTTTTCACTCGCAAAAGAAGTTCTGTAATTCCCTTCCTACCACATTTTCACCACCGCGCTCCGAGACGCGCATCAACGAAGTAGCTGCTTCTAAAACTCAGCTCCCTCCGCCGGAAGGTTACACTCCGGAAGTCACATCATCACGTTCGGGTCATATCGATCTCGATCGTCAACACCCTTGCCAGCCACTACTCCAAGTGGTTTGAATTTCTTACCTTCACCTATCACACCGCCGCCAAGTCACATTTCCCTCCTGCTGGACAACATGTCGAAAGTCCAACTTGCCGTAGTTCCCGCCTACTTCACAGGGGACAAAAATAAATTTGACACCTTCCAATCTCAGCTTCGAAGATACTTTGGAGCTTACAAGACAGAGTTCGACACCAACTCTAAAAAGATATGGTTCACACTGTCCTTGCTGAGAAGCGAGGATGGAAAGAAATGTCCCTCGGAACTCTGGGCCCAGAACTGGGAAAGAATTCACATCACCGAGGACAGGGACATTAGGAAGACTCCTGATGAGCAGGACCTAACCGAAGCCAGAGATCTCACTATAGGAGATCTTCTGAGACACTTGAGTCAGTCCTTTTCGAACTCGACCAAGAAGCAAACCGCATTATTGCAGTTAAGAAAGTTCCGTCAAGGAAAAATGTCCTTCACGGATTATCTGACTGATTTCGAAATATTGGCAGATGAGGCCGGATTAAGCACGGCCGATGACAGGGCAGTCTTGATAGACTACCTCGAGGAGAATGTAAACCGGGAGTTGACAGACCCCCTTTACACTGGGACAGAAGAAGTCCCAGCAGGATATGCAGAATATGTACATCTTCTGCTAAAGGTTAACCGAAACCTTGAAAAGAAGAAGATCCGGGGAGAAAACCGGTATTCTGGATGGTTCCCGGCCCGGAACGCAAACGGGGCGGCTCGAGGAAGCCAAAACACCTCACAGGGGCAGGGAACAGCCCCTAACCTGAACAAGTCGACTCCAGCACCTATGGATGTCGACAAGACTTCAACGAAGGCGCGAGAGCCCTTCAAGTGTTACAATTGTAACAAAGAGGGCCATATGGCTCGAAACTGCCCTGAACCGGCAAAACCCCGAAGGGGAAAGATTGACCTGAGAACTCTCAAAGGTCAACTCGACAATGAGGATGCAGGGTCTGCGACCCTGAAAGAACTTGCAGAGTACCTTCGATCGAAGGGTTTTTAAAAGGGCCGCCTTCTCTAGCCAAGAAGACGCCGGCCTTGACTGATAAATTAAATGGACAATATACAATACTCGGATCTATGGAAACAGAACCCAAGACCGATGAGGACACTTTTTATGTACAAGATAGTTCTTTACGAAAAAATATACACGATTTCCTTACTGCCGAAGCTGAGAAAGCTAAGGACAAAGTTGTTATTCTAAAGAAAAAGTTTATCATTAAGGAAAAGAATCGTCACACCAATGCTCGAAACGAAGAGTGGGGTGCTTTCAAGAAAGTATTTAAAAAGGCTCGGGGAGAGAAAACCTCGTCAACAAAGACTAAAAAGGGTGGTAAGACCGCGGAGGCTCAATCCGATAAGGAGGAAGCGCCTAAGAAATCAAAAGTCCCTGACACTGTAAAGAGCATCAAGCTGCGGAAAAACAGGCAGGCCCTAAGCCTGACCGTCTTCACGAGGAGTTGGCGGAACTCCTGAAAGAGCAGAAACGGCATCTGCACCGTGAAATGATGGTTCCGATCAAGCTGACCCAGACGGACACTGGAAAGACCCATATGGTAAAAGCACTTTTGGACAGTGGCTGTTCCACCACTAGTATCGACCGAGAGTATGCCTGTGCGGAGAAATTTGAAATGAAACCGCTTCTGAATCCAATCACGGCATTCAATGTGGATAACACTGAAAACGCAAATGGGAAAATCACTCATTATGTAGAGTGTCTCATGAGCATGGGAGCTCACCAGGAAAAGATCAAACTCTTGGTAACCGGATTAGGAAAGACACGTGTCTTTATCGGCTATGACTGGCTGAATAAGCACAATCCGGAAGTAGATTGGAGTGCCCACAAGATCACGTTCAGTCGTTGTCCAAATGAATGTGGGATGAAGGGTACGGAATACCGGACCAGAGTGGGAGAAGACACACCACTCGAAGAAGGAGAATCTATTCTCCTTGTTGACTTTGCGGAACGCTTGGATGAATGAATAGACATTTGTGCTAAAGCAAGTCAAGCCCAAGAGATGGCCGAAGAGGCATCCAAGGGAAAAGAACGCATGACTGAGGATAAGATCCCAGAACAATATCGGGAATATGTCAAAGTCTTTGCAAAGGAATCATTTGATTCTTTACCGGAAAAAAGACCATGGGACCACGCTATAGAACTTAAGCCTGGTTCCAAAGCAGTAGATTGTAAAATCTATCCGTTGTCTAGAAATGAACAGGAAAAACTAAATGAGTTCCTGGAGGAGAATTTACAAAGCGGACGAATCAGACCATCAAAATCACCGATGGCATCTGCATTCTTCTTTATCAAAAAGAAAGACGGATCACTGCAGCCGGTACAAGATTATCGGAAACTCAATGACATGACAATCAAAAATCGTTATCCTTTGCCGCTCATTTCGGAGTTAGTCCATAAACTTCGAGGAGCAAAGATCTTTACAAAACTTGACATCCGATGGGGATATAACAATGTCCGGATCAAAGAAGGGGATGAATGGAAAGCTGCATTCAGAACCAACCGGGGGTTGTTTGAACCCTTAGTCATGTTTTTTGGGTTAACCAATTCACCTGCCATGTTCCAAACAATGATGAATGACATCCTAAGAGATCTCATCAATGAGGGACGAGTCATCGTATACTTAGATGACATTCTTATTTTCACCGAAACAATCGAGGAACACCGTCGAGTAGTAAAATGTGTGTTAGATACACTCCAGAACCATCGATTATATCTCAAACCAGAAAAGTGTGATTTCGAATGCACTGAGATAGAATATTTGGGAGTTCTTATCTCACACAACTCGATGAGAATGGACCCAGTGAAAATTAAGGGCATAATGGAATGGCCCGAACCAAGGACCGTGAAACAAGTTCAGGCATTCCTGGGCTTCACAAACTTCTACCGTTGGTTTGTGCGCAGGTACAGCGAGGTGGCGAAACCACTGACACAATTGACGGGGAAAGCCGGCTTCACATGGGGTTTACCTCAAGCACAGGCTTTTCAGAAACTAAAAGATCGAATTAGAGAAGACGCAGTACTAGCGCTTCCCGAAGATCATGGAAAGTTCCGAGTAGAAGCAGATGCTTCAGAAGGAGCTGTGGGTGCTGTTCTAAGTCAAGAACAAGAAGGCCAATGGCGCCCTGTGGCATTCATGTCACATGGTCTGACAGAGACCGAAAGGAATTACGAGATCTATGACAAGGAGATGCTCACAATCATGCTCGCGCTCGAGGAATGGCACGCCATCCTCATGGGAGCTGATGAGACATTTGAGATTCTGACAGATCATAAGAATCTTGAATACTTTAAGCAACCACAAAAGATCAATCGTCGACAAGCTCGATGGATCGGGGAGTTGTCTCAGTACGACTTCACACTCACCCATAGGCCAGGGGCCTTGAACAAAAAAGCAGACTTATTGTCGAGGCGTGCAGATCATGACCAAGGCTCTAATGACAACGAAAACGTGGTATTACTCAAACCAGAATATTTCCGAGCCATGGAGTTTGAAGTCGAAGGCTTCGACAAGGATTTGATCAGTCAGATTAAATCCACCAGCAAGATAGATACAAGTGTCAAGCTGGCGTTAAAAAAGTTGCTACCAGGGTGGAAGCGAGAAGAAGATCTGATCTTCTATCAGGAATGTATCTATGTTCCAAGAAGTGAAGAACTGAGGGAGAAAATTATATCTCTCCATCACGACAAACCGTTAGCCAGTCATCCAGGGGAAATACGAACGCAAGAATTGATAGAAAGAAACTTTTGGTGGCCCCGCATGGGAAATCAAATTAAAAAGTTTTGTCAAACTTGTGAACCCTGTCAGAGAGCCAAGGCAAAACGATCAAAGACGGGACAGCTTAACCCGCATAAAATAGCTGCAGGACCTTGGGAGATGATTTCAATGGATCTTATCGGTCCTCTTCCAGAGAGTAATGGCTTTGATGCCATACAGGTGTGGGTGGACACCTTTACCAAATCCATTCATGCTGAACCCACCAACATGGAAGTAACCAGCGAAGGGATCGCAAGGTTGACAAGAGACAGGATCATTCGATATCATGGAGTACCCCGAAAGATCATTTCGGACCGAGATCCACGATACGTCTCAGGGTTCATGTGAGAACTCAACCGGATGCTTGGAATCGAAATGAATCCAAGTACAGTGTTCCATCCTCAGACAGACGGACAGACAGAACGAATGAACCAGGAGATTGAAAAATATCTTAGAATTTATATCAACTGGCATCAATCGGACTGGGCCGAATGGCTAGCATTGGCCGAGTTTAGTTACAATGACAAGGTCAATGCGTCAACAAGGATGACGCTGTTCTATGCAGATCATGGTTACCACCCATGGAAAGGCACAGAGGGATCTGTTGGCTCGAACAATGAGTCAGCAGAAGAGTTTGCATCTCGAATGAAAAAGGTTCGAGATGAGGCAACGGCAGTGCTTGAAAAAGCACAGAAAAATATGAAAAAATATTACGACAAACATCACAAGCCAGCTCCGGAGCTCAAAATCGGAGACAAAGTTTATTTAGAAGCAAAAGACATTAAAACGGATAGAGCTTCACAAAAACTTAGTGACAAACGGTTAGGACGGTACGAAATCCTAGAGAAGCAAGGGAAAGCTTCTTACAAACTAAAAGTTCCTGGAATGGATAAGAAATATCCAGTCTACCACGAGTCACTCTTGACTCCATACAAGGAACCTCCACCACATCAGAGGGAATCACGACCAGCCCCTGTTATCATTGATAATGAAGAAGAATACGAAGTCGAGGAGATTTTGAAGTCTTGGAAACGAGGTCAGGGATATCAATACCTGATCAAGTGGAAGGACTATCCTATGTCCGAGAACACATGGGAACCAGAGCGCAACATCTTACCAAATGCTGCCGAGACCCTAGCCGATTTTAAACAGAAGAACAACATTAACAATACTTCTGTTTCGGTTGTTCCAGTACTACCAATGGGACATTGGGATTATTTGGTCAAAAGATACAAGACCAAACAAGAATCCAAATCCTATGACACACGGAAATTCTTTGATTTCACCACGGGGAAGTTTATTATGATTCTTGATGACAATAAACGAAATAACGACATAAATATTGATCAACTTCAAGTCGACGAGGACATCGACCTTAGAGGGGGGGTAATGTCAGAATCCGAGATTCCTGTCATCGTTCAGACATCAGCAAAACAACCAACGTTGTTGGACTTAGTTCATAAAGCAGCAACAAGTGACGTATGTCAAGAAAACGAGGACTTAGATTGACGAAAGGACATGTGATGATAAGATAAGGAATAGAAGCACGACATGCTTGATCCAGCACAAAGGTCATAGGACAACATGAGGCGCGGAGATTAAAGCCTCAAGGCATTTAGACACGATAACACATGGTGAACAGACAACTAGCGCATTGTAGTGAAACAGGAAACAGGCGTGGAAACCTGTAGGCACTTAGTAAAGAAGGCATGGGAAACAGGTTGTTCATAGCATGGTTGTAGGATGTTTTACCTTGTGGAAAACGAACAGTAGTCACATGTTGACTAGTATTTAACCAGTAGTTAGAATATTGTATTCCTTAGTCTTTCAATTCCGTATTCCTTTACCATTCTAAAGACCTCTAGCCGCTCCATCACCTCTCGTCTTACCGAGGGTTCTTGATCGAGACTCGGAAATTGAGTGTTGATAGTTTGAGTTCTTACATTATTTCAGAGTCCGCTGTGTTGATAATTAAGGCATGCCGCGGATGGACCGCCAGGTCATCCACCATCCGCATCACAGGTATCCATCATTTTTGATCCAAGAACACAGACCGTGGGAAACCTGCCAGCAGGTACCTGTCCCGCGGCGGATATTGTGTAATTTAATTGAATGATACATTTTTGTTGTATTTTGATGCTTGAGGGATCCAATATCCAATATTTTTACATATATTTGAGGTTCCAAACCCATTTGGACCTGTGAGAGTCATTAATATAGTGATATTTGACCATTTATGGTACCAAATACCTTCATCCATTATATGTTTGGCTCTCCAAGGCTGGACGCCATCCGCGGTATCCGCTTCCCACAGTCTGCGGGTCATTCGCCATCTGCACCCGCCAGGTATTCCCACGGATAAACCTGTCGGTACCTGTGATTTCCCCACCCCCGCGGCATGCCTTATTGTTAATACAAGTCCTGTTCGGGACCTCGCCATATGCAAGTCTTCTCATTCGGGCTCGACTCCATCATCTGCCAAGACTAGGTTGTCCCTATTGAGCTCACTGCTTTGTAGCTCTTCCCAATCAGGCCAATGCCTAGTCATCCTTGTCCTAATCAGGCTACCTTGGGTAAAGCTGATTCATTGCTGATTCTAGGCTTTACTCATGGTAGTGTGCCGCTTTCCTCGGACTCGACTCTACTCACATAGCACTGGCTCGAACCTGTATTATAACAAATATTTGTTGCTTTATCCATGCTGAGACTTTGATATGAAACAGTATGCTTGTACTGTCTGGCTTTTACCAAGTCACTCGATCACATGTGGATGCATTGTTGTTTGTTGTTTTGGCTCCTTGACTCTGCGCATCCCTTCAAGGTTCACTCACAGAGTAAGTTACCAAGTTTCTCAAGCACCGAGTTTTTATCCTATGTTTCAACCAAGTAGTGCAGCCCACTTACAGATGGTTTACTAGTAGAACCACTGCGTTCATTGTTACTTTTCCCATCAACTATTCAAGCAAAGCGCTGTTGCTGGATCCTTCTCGGTGCTTGTTTCATGATCAGCACTGGTACTGATACTCTTCTAGACAAGTTGGAACTGCTTTCTAGGCAAATAGTGTCCCATTCGTAATCAGGAAAGATGGTCATATTTACTAGATATGCCGAAAATACAGGGTGGAACGTTTCCAACCCTATTAATGGTTGCTACCGTACATATCGCAGTAGTACAGCCTACTTACAGACAGTTTACTAGTATAACTGCCATGTTGTAGATGTTTCATTTGTCAAGTATTCCAGCAGGGTATAGTCATGTGCTACAGCTGGATCCTATTTGAGTTCACCGTTGAGATCGGTACTATTACTGGTGTGATTCTAGACTGTTTTTCCCATGAGAAATGCCAAAAGACAGGGTGGAATGACCCCAACCCTGTCAAAAAGTGTGTGAGCTCAGATGTGATGCCCTGCTGAGCTTGAAATCTGACTTGTGACCTTGAAATTCCACAATATTCACCCTGAGAACCCATATCCTGGGTTACAAATGCCATATGAAGCTGTCTTCTTGGATTGAAGCACCAGATTGTGAGATCGCCGCTCACCCTGATAATTGATTGCAATAGGATTCTAACTAGACTGGTCGGAGATTCTGGATCTTGAACTGGACCCAGATATGAGATCTGCCTTATCTTTGTTGTCATCATTTTTCATGTCAGCAGTATATATGGTCTGCCGCTTCTTCTTTCAAGTTGGTACTTGATCCACTTCTTGATGCTTCTTCAGTTTATAATATATGCTGGTTCATATCTCCGCTCAAGTCTCAGTTAGAACATCTGGAAACTACCATTATCTTGACAGTCACCTCTTGGTATATTGATGACACATTCACTCTCAATTCATTTCTGAGGTTTCGTATCAATTCACTCTGCTGTGATAAGGAATTTTAGTCTGCCAAGATATATCTGTATTTCAGATTGAAAATTTGATTTTGTGAGAGAATAATGTTAAGAGCTGTGAGAATCCTCAAGGATGCAGCAAAAAGAACTACAAGAAGTACTCGTACATGTGCAGGGAAGGAAAGATGTATGTAAGCAAGAAAAAGAAATGCAAAGAAAAAAGAAGTATAGATGTGAGATATTTGGATCCTGCATATCCGCGGTCCACATCCTAAGCCTGCTGGAAGATATGTTCTGCAAAAATGAAAATAATCTCATGACTCAGGTGGAGATCCAGCAGATCTCATATTGTTGCCGTGGGGTGGTGAGAGAGATTCAGATCTGTTGCAGTTTGAATGATAAACCATTGAGAGTTTGAATGTGGAGACACATGACAACATCAATCTGGAAAACTAAAGAAAAGACAACAATTAGGACTTGTAAAGTAGAGTAGTATAGAATGGACAACTAATGTATGTTTATAAATCTGAGAAGATATTGATGCTACCTCTTCGAGGGGTTATATCACAGACAAAAGCACGTGGTGCACTGAAGAAACAAAAGACTCAGAAATGAAGGCATGATTCCAGGAGTCACCTACCATACAATTCCCCCAGCGAACTGCCCTGAAGGCTCAATCATATTCCCATCCTTGTTGACACTTTTGTTGATTTTGAATGCTGTCAGGATTGAGGCAATGGCAATCCAGATGGAATCCCAGGCCATAAACCTTCCAGGACAAATTCTATGAAAAGGTAAGCCAGTGAGCATGAACAAAGGTAGAAACACACCGTCGTCCGGCTCCAAAGACGATATCGCGAGGATCCTGAACATTATTGAGCCGGCCATCCGTCAGGAAACGTTCAGGAATGAACGAGTCGGGATCCGGATAGGTTTCCTATGGAAGGTATCAGACTTGTACCTTGAGAAACCAAAATCACAAATGAACTTCATCATGCAACATTGCCCTATCAATAACTTCAGTGCATAAATCACAAAGAAGACTCTTGCTTACCATAAATTTGCAATGACAAGCGCCCCGGCTGGGATACGATACCCACGATACTCATCTTCCTTGAGGGACATATGTGGAGCTGGATAGATCATCATCTTGAACCCTTCATCAAAAAAGAAGCTACTCACCTATAGGTGCGACATTCCCCCATCTTAAAACCTCTTGAACCAGAGCAGCTAAATAAGGCAAACGGTCCATATCCTCAAATGTTGGCAACTGTCCTGGCATCAATACACGATCCAACTCTTCTTGCGCCCGAGCCTATCGACGATCAACACTAGTATCAGGAGAACAAAGATAGCTTACCTGTGACTCGGGATTGGAGAGCATGGCAAGGAAGAAATAGGTAATTGCTGATACTGTCTGCAGGACATTGAGTAAAACCTCGAAAGAATCTAGGACCTTGACCTTACGGTGTCGGTTCCACCTACGATGTGATCAATAAATACTTGAGAGAGAGGAGATATGCGAAGCTTACCGGCATACATCGCTCCAGCGGTATTCTTGATGATCCACTCGGGATCGTCGACACTCTTGTCTGCAAGCCGAGCAGTGGTAAATGAATTGGTAGAACCGGTTTCTTCCTGTTCCAGGAAGTCAATGAACAAAAGAAAAAAGAAAGAGATGGAAGAGGTACAAGTTGTCTCTTTGCAACAGCAAAAGGTTCCTCAATCATTGCGACAGTTTCTTGCTTCCAGAGTCGAGCTTGTCGCTTGAAATTGGCGCCAGGGAAGCTCTCAGGTACATATCGCAATAGCGGGAGAAAGTCCTGTTCAGGAAGGTCAAACCGAATGCTAAAGAGCAAGGCTTGGACCTAACAAGAGAAGTAGTACATACCACAAAATATCGTCCAGGGAAAGCTGCTTTTGACATTGGTCGGAGCGCTCGCTCAGATTGTTGAAGATATGGGTCATTGCTGGGAAGGACTTGAATTCCGTATGCAATGGACATGATGATTTCACCAGACATTCTAAGGAAAAAAATTAAATCATGGTGAAGGGCTTGAAATAAATACATACTGTCGAATGTGGCCCAGAAAATGCTTCGGATCATCAAGGAGCCGCTTGACAAGTTGATGCGTCGAGGCAATATGATGCTCCCGGAAGCGTTTCACCGCGGTTTTGTTGAACTCCTGTTCAAAAAGTCTTCGATGAGCGCGCCTAGATTATATCCTTGAGCTACAAAAACAGGACAGAGTGGTAAATAATCAGATTCACCATAGTTTATCTGGGTTTTGGAATAATTATCCAGAGAGAACTCGAATAATAATTGACATACCAGGTTGCATGAATAAGAAAATGATGTCCCAGCCCATGAGGTCGGTGACCATGGGCATTTTGGGTCTGGCGAATAGAAATTAGGGTATAATGTTTCAGAAAAACATGAATCTCACCTGTGTGCATAGTTCTCAGACCGCCTATCCAGCAAGTCTTTCATGACCTGGAGAGAATTTATCACAATGACATTGCTGGCAAGAATGTCGAGGTAAATGATGGAAGACCCTGGAGAATCTCTATCAGAAATGGTGTTCAAAAGAAGAAAGAAGTAAAATACCTAAAGCCTTTGACTGCTCATCAAACCATATCCAGATAGACCGTCGCGGCAGTTGGAATAAATTTCCAAATATTGGAATGGGCTTTAAGCCTGGGGGCAGTGGGAGATGCTTGGAGCGAAAATGCGGAATAACAATGCATGATAAAGCAAAGAAAGCAATGAGGAGGGTGGTAGTAATAAACGGCAGCTCAAGCATTGCTAGCTGGGGCATGGTTCAAGACCCACACAGGGATATTTAATGTAACAAAGCATACTCACAGAAGCGCAACAAAGACAAACATTCTGATATGTTTCTGAGAAGATCCGAGGCCAGATTGTCCCAGATTGTAGTTTACATGAATCTCTCTGAGAATTCCCAAGGCGTGGCCTGTCAAAGTTCAATTAGTAAACCGGGAACAATTAGACATGGGATATCCTGCACCGCTTGATTGACCCACCATCTATATGAACCCAAAAGACAGCACATTTACTCAATATGGTCAAAAATACCACGAGGTTGCACTTTGGTGAGCTGTTTGTCCAGGACCCCCCGAAAAATGACTCAAGCACCTTTTCCAGGTGCAGATAAAATTTGGGATTTTTGATGGTCAACCCTGCCGTGAGAAGTGTGGATGAAATTTCAATTTTGATAGAACAAGGCGAATTACAGCCCTGATTTGGGCAAAGATTGAGTCACACTTCCTTTTATAGCCTCACGTGTGTGGGAGAAATTTGGGCCTGAGCACTGGGCGCGGATAAAGTTTTGCTGAAACACTGCGGATGAAATTTTGGTTCTCAGGTGGAGGCCTCCCCATTATATTTCAGGGGTCCACCTGTTTGCCCCTGAGGTGAGTCAACCACTGTTTTATTTCGTATAAGCCCTGAGATGTTCCCTATAGACCTTGTTGCTTCCAATGTATTTTTGTCCCAAAGTTCAGATAATGATATTCATTACCTGCATTTTGGCAATTGCTCCAAAGCAGGCTTTGAGGGATTCTCCTTGTATGCCACAGCACCTGTCTCCTGATTCTCAGTGCTTGGTTTGATGGAAAGAAGAAAGAAGCACACCACAGATTGATGTACAAAAACGCAATCTCCCAGGTCCAGAAATGAGGATATGTACCAGTCATTTGGGTTCCTGCTGTCAGATTCAAAGATTGTCATGTTGGGGCTTTATCAGTTTCAGCAGAGAAGGGTCAACAGAAAATGGAGTGGATCAGAGCTCAAAATACAGGCAGAAATGAAATGGGGAGCAAGCATTAGGAGCAGATTCAGCTGTCGGTTATCCATTATCCTACTGATCATCATCATAATGAAATGTAAAAGATAGAACAATGAGAATACCATGGACCAGGAGATCGGGCAAGAGATTTGGAGTAATTTCTTTCAAGGCACCATTGTCGGTACAGGGTTTGAGGGAACAGCAATGACAGTCCACATTCAAAGGGCAATAAAATAAAAAGCCATTTTGGAAACTGAAAGGCCAAAATAAAATCAGCAGAGGCTAAAAGCACGTCAAAAAGGATGTCTGGGTCTCACGGTTCACTTCCACGTGTCTGTCCACTCAAAGTCCGCCTTGACATCCTGAGTTTTTTACACATGGAAAATACACATGTGGAAATAGGGCTCCGCACCGTACCGTATACGGTTACAGCGTAAAAATTACGGGTCGTAACCTTTACGAGCGTACTGTAGTGTTTCGACCAAATGTTCACACCATGTTACGCATTACATTATGAACACTTGGCGGACCCATTCAAACTCTGATGTTACCCGTTACAGACTAGGCAAGTGTTCACAGAATTCCAGGTGTTCATTCTGAGGAGCTCAGCTTTGTCGCTCGAGGGCCCGGTAAATGTGCTATACGGCACCCCAAATTCAAGGCGCTTGGTGGGCGCCAAATCTGGGACACTGATTAGCAGGCATTTATTTTGAGCTTCTTAGCTTCAGAAACATATTGTCATTATTCCAGCATACCGAAATCTGCCAAACCGAGCTCAAAAATCGAAAAATTGGACCTGGAAAAATCTTGGATGTAACACTGTTCATCAGCCCATGTTACACGTTACATGTTTCAGATTTGTTCAGTTCATGAAGGTCCGTTACATGTTACTGAACATTTGGTCGAAACATTACAGTAATTTTTACGGCGATTACGGGTCCGTACCATACCGTTTACAGGTTATGGTGACCAGCCTGGGTCAATGAGTGAAAGTTTTTCTTTTTTTATACAACATATGCTTACAGTATGCGGTATTTCTGTGGTGTCATTTTGGTTCAAATTATTGGTCCTTCAGAGCACATTGAAGGCAGCACCATGGTGAACAAGACGGAGGGTGTCAAGTCACGTCAAGTCACGACAGCGTGGCAGTATCAGCCAGACCGCGAGCAGGTCCCAAAAATGCCTAATCACTGCGTTTCGGCCGGACCTGTTCACGGCCTGCGAATAGATTAGACTAAGTCACATCACTACATCAGGAACTTGTCAAATTACTTGTATGTACGTACACAAAAAGTGCGAAAAGCGGAAACTCACAAAAGATGAGTCCACTTTTGCAAAAAGCGTGAGCACAGAAATACAAAATCAATACAAGATATTCTAATGCAGCATTCGTCGACTTCGAGAAGAACCCTGGCAGTCCCCGAGCCTGTTCCAACCATCTCCGAATGAAAACTCAGTGGCAGATGACCTCGCCAACATCGCTAGCATCCCTCAGCATCACAAAGGGAAACTGGGCAGACATATCAGCTGTGAGGGACAAAGGAGATGAAATAGATGCACCAGAGATCGCTATAAACACCTTTATTGTTGGGAGATACAATGGACCTCGCTGGCTGGTGCTAGGGAAAGACAAGGAGGGATTGTTTGTCCTTTGTTGACATTATGTTGAAGTTGATCCGAACGGCCTCGTGACAGATATGACGGAACCGCCAGCTCCCATGAGTGTTGATCTCCCCAGAATGTCTACAAGGGCTGACATGAAGCCATGCCAAAGCATTTGGACTGTTCCCAAGAAAATGTCAAACTCTTCTCTGCTTTTTGCAAGTCAAAATACGCAAAAAGTTCCAAAGTAAACTGACATTTTACTGATGTGTCACATCCAATTTTGGCTTAAAATCACCAGGATTTTCGGCAGTCAGTTAACTTGAGGTCTGAAACCTGCTTTAGGCTTTGAATGGACTCTCCAGGGTCAAAATTGAAGCCTTGGGAGCTCATGTACACTTTTATCATACACCTGTTCACTTACCTGTTCAAGAGCTGTTGGAGATGTGTACTCAACTACGCTGCCCTCGAACATGTCACATGTTTGATGTTGGAATACATGAGAACAGGCAGCTGTTCACAGTGCACACCTGTTCACGACATATTCACACCTGCTCCAACTCCAAATAGACCGAGCGGAAACACAGTGAATGGGCAACCTGTATATACAACCGCCAAACTGTGCCATAACCGTACCATAAATTTCGGTCTGAGATCAATTACGGTACGGGTCTGTAATACGGTTATGGTGCGGAGCCCTATGTGGAAATACAATGTCCACCAGAGAAAGTTGTCTCTCCTAGACAGACTACATGTGTTATGATCAAAGATGTACTACCATGTAGTCTGTTTGTTACCATGCTCAAAAGCGGTGTCATTCTAATGGTATGTAATTTCGGACTTTGAAATGTCACATGCTCTAGTCCTCGAGGCCTCGTCGACGCCATAGCGCTTGTCCTTGGCCTCACTGTCATTTTCCATTTATTCCTGCTCTAACAGGATGTGCGATGTCTTTATCTCAACACCATCCTTTTCCCCATCCCTCTAGCTGCTATATTGGGTGAGATACATTCCAGGCATGGTTGCTCTCATTGCAATACAGAACATCATTTTCTTGTCCCATAACCGCTCTTTGGCATTTTCAAAGCTTATACCACCGCTGTAAAAATCACATATCCTGGAATGACCCACTTCAGCCATTCTGACCTTCCTTCCTATGATTTCTTGAATATTTCTTCTCTGGGATATTGTTTAGTATAATATACATTGGTTTGCAGTCTAAAATCGCAATAAATCATGTTGGAAAGGCACTCGACAGCCCAAGAGACGAGGACAGGCCAATTCAAACTCCGATATTACATAACATCAGAATGACACCGTTCTTGAGTGTGGTAACAACAGGACTACAGAGAAAGACTGATGAGGGACAGACAAAGGAACTGGCAGAAGAAAATGATAGAAATTTTTTATATCAGCTTACAAAGACAACCTGGTGAACTAAGTATAGGGATGATGATGTGGATGGAATAGAAGGAAAGGAGGGAGGTGGCTACATTGCTGTACTAGGAGACAAGATGGACATGTCTACTGGGCAGGACCTGGCTCTGGGTGAAATTGGATGGCCAGGAAGCTCAGTGTCAATGATTCCTTCTGGTCTTCTGGTCCTTTACTGGTACAGCCTCTGCTTAAAGACCTGGGTTGGCCTCTTTGCTGCTCTCCAAGGTCCCACCATCACCAGAAAGGACTTCTTCTTGTATCCTGCAGGTGCAGACACTGAAAGCACTAGCAAACCAGGATAGTGTTGTCAATGGCACCTTGGGAGCTCTAGCTTGTTGAACAGTACAAGCTCGGATTTGCTGGGAGCAAGGAAGGTGGGACAATGTCGTAGTTCAGGACAAAGAATGCTGAATCACATGGTATGAAAGTCTGATCTAATATGCTATTTCCATCGACTCTTGTGTCACATTCTTGGGAATAACCCATATCATCCAACATAGCTTCAAATTCATTAGCTCAACAAAGGTTAAAGGAGAAAGGAAAGGAGATGACAAGATTATTCCAGAGTGCTAGGGTCAAGGTCCACATTGTTATAGTCCTATGGTGAGACTTATAACATATTCCAATATGTCATAGGGCCCACCTTCCAGGCCCACCAAGAAAAACTAGCTTGAGCAGTAGCATTTCTGCTGAAGACAACCAGCCTTCCAGCCTATGACTGACCCCATTCTTCTACCAGCTCAATCTTGCTTGCTCATAGAGGCTCAGCAAATGAGAAGAAAGGTCCAAGGATGAGATTGACAGCCTGAGAAGAGTGCTGGCTCCTGAGAATAATGGAAGCTCTCACAGATTGACAGTGGTGTCTGCAGATGCTGAGCCCTTTGTGTCACTCTTGCTTCTTAGGCCTAGAGCTGCTTGGGGTACAATTCACTGACTACTAACAATACAAATGAGCTAGCCTTGTACTATGGAGGATACTATTAACTGATTGTACCTTCCTTCTGAGCAGATGTGTCATCTTTTCAAGCATACACATCATACAGTGCATCACATGATGTGCCCTGCCAATGACTTAATACTCCACTTCCACATGGAAAACCCCTGTTTAGACTCAGCAGCTGGTAGTGTTGGGGAGCAGTGGCCGATGTTGCATGATATTATCCCAAGAATTAATTCCAGATTTTTGACTTCTTCCTTTTTCCTTTCTGTCACTAGTGAAGAGTATCCATGGAATTGGGTTTTGTACCGTTTCTGGATATGTTTTTCTCTCCTGTGTCTAGCATTGGTAATTGGAATGAATATTTATCATGGAGAACATTGCTGTTGAAATTTGAATTTCCAATGGGAGCAGCCGGACTTGCTCAAGTTGAGCTTCCATCATACACATCCATGGATCTAAAGTCTCCATCTCCTGATTGAGTCACCATCCTACCAATTTTGAAGACCATCCATTGGTCCAAACATGGCCAGAGCAAAGTCTATAGCTTGCATCAATGACAGCTACCACTCATTGTAGGATTCACATTCACAGCCCATAATGTACAGAGTCATTCCCTAAATTCAGCAACTATTCATCTTGACAGCTCCAAGTCAATGCTACATCCTATGTCATGTTGTCTTGGTGCAGGGAATCCAAGCAGACTTGCCATTTCATGCATTACAAGAAGTCAGAGATGAATAAAAGTGTTTAAAAGCACTTGCTGAAACTACTTTACACCATGCCAAGGTCTCTTTGGCTTGATACATGGAATTGATAGGCAAAAGAGATTGAATAGTGTGGGGATAGTGTAGATAATGTTTGATGTGTTTGCTCTATAAAGATATTCAAGGTATCCAGCAAGAGGTTTGTGCGCCACCGCCTGTTAGCCTTACCCAGTCCTTTAGACTGTATTTCTGCAACCTTTTTATAGACTACTGATGCTCAACAGTCTGGTCACAAATCTCCAAATTCCTCTCCCAATATGACTGCATTGGTCATCTGGGACCTTGTACAGATCATAAAAATCACCATGAACATCAAAATAATAGTTTAGAATAGCTCCAGGGAGCCAAAATCATCTTGGAAAAACTGGCTAACATTTCGGCCCATAAGTCTCGGAGACCCCCTTCCCCCCTCAGCATACCTTCACCGAGCTGCCTGACGGACACCCTTTGGAATCAAGGAGGGGGCTCAGAAGGGGCCAGAGTGGAAGGAAAATCATTTTCCAAATGATTGGATGGCCTACACAATGAATTCTGATGACTATTGTACATGAAAACAATGTCTCTGTGAGTAGATTGGCGAGCAGCAGGTGCCGTGAGGCATGTGACGAGGATAGTGTACCATTGATACGTTCTCCCCCAATTCTCCCTGGACCATGATTGGTTGGAATTTGACTCTGCAAGGACCTTTGGATCTCAAGGGATTACCAGTGGGATAGAGGTCAACTGTTCCAGTGGCAGATATGAGTCCCTCTTTTTTTCACTAGCAAGAATCTTACATCTTACATAAGTACCTCATTATACTTGAAAGGTCAGACATAAATAAAATATATAGACAGCTATGATAGACAGTATCACAGTAGTATTTTACATAGAGAAAGCTGTCCTAGCCTGTATTGTCCTTGAAGTAAACTACCAATGATAACATGAACAATCAACGATCCAGCAAGTCATTCCTTGAGAGACAAGAAAAGAGCTTGTATGTAGCTGTAGCCAGACATACAAGCTCAGAGGAAGATTCCTTCGACATCAGCATTGATCTTGAGATTCCATAAGTTTTATGCATTCTTCCCAATGATGACTAGACAGGATGTTCCTGCTCTGCCAGAACCTCTATGTCTCCCAGTTGTTCTGAGAGTCGCAGTTGGTTCCAGAGACACTCATCCACTACTACTGATTAACATAGATAGAACAGGAGGTGTCAATATGTGCAGAAAATGGGAGCTAGGGCTTTGGAAACTGGCGCAATCATGTTATCTGGCTATGCACATCAATTCTGGGCTGCCAAATCTGGTCCAGATGCTCTCAAATATGTCACATCTATATTTTTCACAATATATTATAGTCTCAGGCAGATATACTGGCTCCTTATGTATGCCTCTCTATAGAACAAACTTAATCTCTGCTAAATTTTGGGATCATTGGCCCCTGCAAGCTGATCCTGGGTGGAGGTGTGCTCCAGACCATCACAAAGGCTCAATATAATCTCTGGCATCAATACATGTCATTATCCAAGTTGCCATCGGTGATATATGTCATGCTATTCAGAGAGAGTTCAATCTGTGGCGCTTTTTCATGTTTTGGCCTGTTGCCAGTTCACCTGACAGTATGGACCTTCTAAAATGCCACTGAAATTTTCGCATTCATATCAAGAAATGCTACACATGTTTTACAAACATTAATTAAGGTGAAGTGCGTGCCTTGGATCTTTGTTCAATATGTGGCGCTCCTTGCATATGCTCGGTCCGCAGGCCAAACAGAAACAAAAGAAGCTGCAATCTGATCATTGAGACCTTGTCAAGTTGAGTATATGCACTTGCAATGTCCTGTATTCTCTTATTGATTTCTTCAGGGTGTTCTTGGTGTCTCTCTACAGAGCAATATAGCACATTCAGACATAGTGCCAGAGACTGTGGGATGTAATTGTTTCAGTATAAAATGATTGACAAGGTAAACAAGAACAATTGACCATGTCTGTTTGGGATGCTCACCCTTGGTTTAATTCAAGGTTGCATTATCTTCCTACTTAATGCGCGCAGAGCTGATGACAGCAAATAAGCTGGGCTGACTATTAAGTGAATGAGATTGGGTGTTGGCCTGGCTCATGTGACAAATTTTTGGGCCATTGGTGAGGCAGAGATGAGCGGAGACGACTGAAGAGTCAAGACGGCGAGGCTCAAGCTGCGTGGGAGACCACATGCTCTATCCCCTTTGGTCTGATGGCTGACTCGTAACATGCCATTGTGAATACTCTGCTGTCTGTAGCTTCCTACACAATGTAGAAGGCATTTAGAGAAATAACAGTACAACTAGGCTCTGAAAGATGTCAAAGAAGAGCGGAGGATGTTTTTCGGCTGTTCCCGAGCCTGTATGAAAACGGGTCATGTGGTGCTTCCCCATTGGGTTCTTTGATGGGCGTTTCAACAAAATTGGTCACTCCCAACAAACGAGCCCACAAGTGGGACTCGTAATTGTGACAATGAGTTTGATAGAACTTTTTGTTTCATAGAACATCAGACTTTTCTATATCTACTGACCCATCACACTGTAATATACACCATTGTGGACAGTGGACAGCCACTCATAATCGGCGACAGGTATGAGTCCCAGCCTTATCTCAATGAATAGCAGCCACACAACTGTTGGACAGAATTGCACAGTAGCTCAGATAGAGATGAGATCAAGCAAAAGGCAAAAGCGGAATATATTGATATGAGCTATAAGATGGTGGTATGAGGAGGAAGGAGGGCAAATAGCTACTGAAACAAATGAAATACAGATGGTATATATAGTGTCACAGTGTGATGATCGGTCGGCCTGAGGACCAAGGCTGTACCGTTCAACAACAACTATTTTAAGGGCGCTCATTCTTCTCGACTCTTCGGTTCTGTCAGAACCCGAGGTTTCTGTCATCGTTCAAACATCAGCAAAACTACCAACGTTGTTGGACTTAGTTCACAAAGCAGCAACAAATGACGTATGTCAAGATAACGAGGACTTAGATTGATAGGATCACAGAAGGACATGTGATGATAAGATAAGAGATAGAAGCACAACATGCTTGATCCAGCACAAAGGTCATAGGACAACATGAGGCGCGGAAATTAAAGCCTCAAGGCATTTGGACACAACAACACATGGCGAACAGACAACTAGCGCATTGTAGTGAAACAGGAAACAGGCGTGGAAACCCGAAGGCACTTAGTAAAGAAGGCATGGGAACAGGTTGCTAAAAAGCATGGTTGTAGGATGTCTTGCATTGTGGAAAACGAACAGTAGTCGCGTGTTTACTAGTATTTAAACAGTAGTTAGAATATTGTATTCCTTAGTCTTTCAATCTCGTTTCTTTACCCACATCTTTGTCCGACAAACCCCTCCTCAGCACTTCTTACCGTGCTCATCGTCTTTCGACGTTGAGGATATTAGGATTTAGAGTTTAAAGTTCTAACATATTGAAAGACTCACCTTCATACCTTCGTACCTCCTCTACTCTTGCCATCATCGTCGAACTTGTCTAAGAAAGTGATTGCTCTGCCATTGGTGCCGGGTTCCGGGGCACCGAAAAATTACTGGAAAGAGGCGAGGCTATTGAAGCCGCCGATTTGGAGAACACACTTTCTGAAAACAATTAGACTTTGTTGAGTTTCCTTTTCTCTTTTTCATACCTCTCTCACTGGACAACTCTATCGAGCCTGACATAGTCATTCGTCAGGACACCGCCTTACCCTTTCATACCATTCCGCTCTATCCTTACAGAGCAAATACCTTTTCACCTCCCAACGCTTCGCCGACGTTTGTATCGGTTAGCAACAGCGGGACTTCCACTATAGTGAACTGCGCTTAGTACCTCTCGAGTAACGTTGAGTCCGACTCGGGGTCATAGTAGCAACCAAGGCCAGATTAGCCAATCTTCGGAGAGGCGTCGGCGGCAGTATCGGGTGTGTTGTAGAAGACCCGGACTGTTTTCACTCGCAAAAGAAGTTCTGTAATTCCCTTCCTACCCATTTTCACCACCGCGTTCCGAGAGACGCATCAACGAAGTAGCTGCTTCTAAAACTCAGCTCCCTACGCCGGAAGGTTATAATCCGGTAGTCATAAACCACGTTCACCTCCTATCGGGCACCCTCGCCCGTTACTCGCACACCTTCGCCAGTTCCGTCTTCCAGCGGATCCAGTTCATACCCTTTATCACCGAGCAGGCAGCAGACGCCGCCTCCACTTCTTCTTACCCGAATTTCACAACATCCTCCTCGAAAAATGTCTAAAGTCGTTTATGCAAGAATTCCCTCTTGCTTTACTGGTGACAAGGACCAGTACGAGGATTTCCTCTCACAGCTTCAAAGATATTTTGGAGCTTACGCCACGGAGTTTGATACCGCTCCAAAGAAAATATGGTTCACTTTGTCCTTGCTTTGCAGCAAGGACGGAAAGAGATGTCCTGCAGCGGTCTGGGCCCGCTGCTGGGAAAAAGATTGGATTGACCCACTTGACGGGTCGATCAAAGAAGTTAGCCAAGGGCAAGACGCCCAAGGCAACAACGTGACCAGAAAGATGCTCTGGTCAGATTTCCGGCATCTGCTGGATAAGGCCTTTCATGATGATGGCCGAAAGCAAACCGCTTTGTTGCGGTTAAGGAAACTCCGCCAGGGGAAGAAATCCTGGACCGAGTATCTCACAGATTTTGAGTTACTCGCCGACGAAGCCGGGTTAAACCGGGGAGACCACAGGGCGATCTTAATTGATTTCCTCGAGGAAAATGTCAACCGCGAGTTGATAGATCCCATGTACAATGGGACAGAAAGAATTCCGACGGACTACCAGGAGTACATCGACGTCATCGGCAAGGTTGCCAACAACCTTGAAAAGAAGAAAATTCGCGGGGAGCACAAGGCTCCTTTCGTACCATTCCGGACCGGGAATTCAAACACGGCAGCTCAGGGTCAAAGGACCCAGGGGACTGGAACAGCCCCAAATCTTTCAAAGCCCGCTCCGGCGGCAATGGATGTCAACAAGTCGTCGACAAAGAAGACACCCTTCCTTTGTTACAATTGTAACAAGGAAGGACACATGGCTCGGAATTGTCTGGAGCCACAGAAGTCCCGAAAGGGCACAGTTAATTTAAAAGCCTTGACGGGGCAACTCGACAAGGAAGAGGCAGGATCTCAGATCCTGAAAGACCTCGCGGCATACCTCCGCGAGAAGGGTTTTTAAAAGGGCCGCCTGTTCTAGCCAAACAGACGCCGGCCTCGTTTTCTAATAATTATGGACATTTTGAAGCACTCGGATCTGTAGCAGAAAAGACCCAGACCGAGGATACCTTTTATGTACAAGATAGTTCTCTTCGTAAAAATATACACGATTTCTTATCTGCCGAAGCTGCGAAAGCAAAAGACCGAGTTGTTATTTTAAAGAAAAAGTTTATTACTAAGGAAAAGAATCGGCGCACCAATGCTCGAAATGAAGAGTGGGGTGCATTCAAGAAAGTATTTAAAAAGGCTCGGGGAGAGAAAACCTTGTCAAAAAAGACAAAAAAGGGCAGCGCTGCTGCGGAGGCTCAATCTGTTAGTCAGAGGAAGCGCCTAAGAAGAGTCCCATTTCGGACGCCGCCCAGAGGCGCCAAAGTGCGGAAAAGCAAGGGAAGCCCAAGCCGGACTTACTCTCGAAAGAACTCCAAAAATTAATTAAGGAGCGAGAGAAGCATCTGCACCATCGTGAGATGCTGGTCCTGATTAAGCTTACCCAGCTTGAAACTGGAAAGACCTGAACAATCAAGGCGCTCTTAGATAGTGGTTGTTCCACCACTAGTATCGACAGAGAGTATGCCCGTGCAGAGGGTTTTGAAATGAAGCCGCTTCCAGCGCCTATCACAGCGTTCAATGCGGATAACACTGAAAACACGAATGGGAAAATCACTCATTATGTAGAGTGCCTCATGAGCGTGGGAACCCACCAGGAAAAGATCAAATTCTTGGTAACCGGATTAGGAAAGACACGTGCATTTATTGGCTATGATTGGCTCAATAAGCACAATCCGGAAGTAGACTGGGGCGCCCAGAAAATTACGTTCAGTCGTTGTCCCAACGAATGCGGGATGAAGGGTACGGAATTCCGGACCGGAGTGGGAGAAGACACCACTCGAAGAAGGGGAATCCATTCTCCTTGTTGACTTTGCTGAACGTGTGGATGAACGAATAGACATCCGTGCTAAAGCAAGTCAAGCCCAAGAGATGGCTGAAGAAGCATCAAAGGGAAGAGAACGCATGACCGAGGATAAGATCCCTGAACAATATCGGGAATTTGTCAAAGTCTTTGCGAAGGGGTCATTCGACTCTTTACCCGAAAAGAGACCGTGGGACCACGCTATAGAACTTAAACCTGGTTCCAAAGCTGTAGATTGTAAAATCTACCCGTTATCTCGGATTGAACAGGAAAAGCTGAACGAATTCCTGGAGGAGAACTTACAAAGCGGAAGGATAAGACCGTCAAAGTCACCGATGGCCTCCGCATTCTTCTTTATCAAAAAGAAAGACGGATCTCTTCGACCGGTACAAGATTATCGGAAGTTGAATGACATGACGATTAAAAATCGTTATCCCTTGCCGCTTATCTCAGAGTTAGTCAACACGCTTCGGGGAGCGAAGATTTTTACAAAACTTGACATTCAATGGGGATACAACAATGTCCGGATCAAAGAAGGTGATGAATGGAAAGCAGCATTCAGAACCAACCGGGGATTATTTGAACCTCTTGTCATGTTTTTCGGGCTTACGAATTCGCCCGCCACGTTCCAAAATATGATGAATGATATTTTACGAGAACTCATCAATGAGGGACATGTCATTGTGTATCTAGATGACATTTTAATCTTTACGGAAACAATAGAGGAACATTGGAAAATAGTCAAACGTGTATTGGGGGTACTCCAACAACACAAGTTATATCTCAAACCCGAAAAGTGTGATTTCGAAAGCACTGAGATAGAATACTTGGGGGTGCTCATCTCGCACAATTCCATGAAGATGGACCCAGTAAAGATTAAGGGCGTGATGGAATGGCCCGAACCAAGGACCGTGAAACAAGTCCAGGCATTCCTGGGCTTCACAAACTTTTACCGTCGGTTTGTGCACGGGTACAGCGAGGTGGCGAAGCCACTGACGCAATTGACGGGAAAAGCCGGCTTCTCTTGGGGTCATGACCAAAGCGTGGCTTTCCAGAAAATTAAAGATCGAATTAAGGAAGATGCGGTACTAGCACTTCCTGAAGATCATGGAAAGTTCCGCGTCGAGGCAGATGCATCAGAAGGAGCGATAGGCGCTGTTCTTAGTCAAGAACAGGAAGGTCAATGGCGACCTGTGGCATTCATGTCACATGGTCTATCAGCGACTGAAAGGAATTACGAGATCTATGACAAAGAGATGCTCGCAATCATGCTCGCGCTTGAGGAATGGCGCGCCATCCTTATGGGGGCAGACGAGACATTTGAGATTCTTACAGACCACAAGAATCTTGAATACTTCAAGCAGCCTCAGAAACTCAACCGCCGACAGGCACGTTGGATTGGGGAGTTGTCTCAGTATGACTTCAAACTCACCCACAGACCCGGAGCCCTAAACAAAAAGGCTGATTTATTGTCAAGGCATGCAGATCACGACCAAGGAAGCAACGACAACGAAAATGTGGTGTTACTAAAACCGGAATACTTCCGAGCCATGGAATTTGAAGTTGAGGCCTTCAACAAGGAATTGATTGATAAAATCAAAACCACGCGAAAGATAGACACCAGTGTCAAACTCGCGTTAGAAAAGTCCTTACCCGGGTGGAAGCGAGAAGGAGATCTGATCTTCTACAAGGAACTTATCTATGTTCCCAGGAGTGACGAACTGAGGGAGCAGATCATCATGCTCCATCATGACAAACCGCTATCAGGTCATCCAGGAGAGTTACGCACACAAGAACTTATTGAGAGAAACTTTTGGTGGCCCCGTATGGGAAATCAAATCAAGAAGTTCTGCGAAACCTGTGAACCTTGCCAACGGGCGAAAGCGAAAAGGTCAAAGACAGGACAGCTTAACCCGCATAAAATAGCTGCAGGACCTTGGGAGACGATATCAATGGACCTAATCGGACCCCTCCCAGAGAGTAATGGCTTCGACGCCATACAGGTGTGGGTAGACACCTTTACCAAATCTATTCACATCGAACCCACCAATATGGAGGTTACCAGCGAAGGAATCGCAAGATTAACACGAGACAGGGTGATCAGATACCACGGAGTTCCCCGAAAGATAATTTCGGACCGTGATCCCCGATATGTCTCCAAGTTCATGCGAGAACTCAATCGGCTACTCGGAATTGAAATGAACCCGAGTACAGCATTCCGTCCTCAGACAGATGGTCAAACCGAACGAATGAATCAGGAAATCGAAAAATACCTCCGGATTTATATCAATTGGCACCAATCAGACTGGGCTGAATGGCTTGCATTGGCAGAGTTCAGTTACAACGACAAAGTCAATGCATCCACAAGGATGTCACCATTCTTCGCCGATCATGGTTATCACCCATGGAAAGGGATCAAAGGGGCTGCAGGCTCACGCAATGAGTCAGCAGAGGAGTTTGCATCTAGGATGAAAAAGGTCCGAGATGAGACAACAGTGGTGCTTGAAAAAGCGCAGAAAAACATGAAAAAATACTACGATAAGAGTCACCGGCCAGCACCAGTTCAACATCGGAGATAAAGTTTATGTCGAGGCTAAAGATGTTAACATCGATAGACCTTCTAAAAAACTTGGCGACAAACGGTTAGGACCGTACGAAATCCTAGAGAAGCGAGGGAAAGCTTCTTACAAACTAAAGATCCCAGGGATGGACAAGCGCTATCCTGTATACAATGAGTCACTCTTGACTCCATACAAGGAACCTCCACCACACCGGAGAGAATTACGACCGGACCCTGTTATCATTGATGGGGAAGAGGAATACGAAGTTGAAGAGATTGTAAAATCTCGGAAACGTGGTCAGGGTTATCAGTACCTGATCAAATGGAAGGACTATCCAATGTCCGAGAACACGTGGGAACCGGAGCGTAATATCTTACCAAACGCTGCCAAAATCCTTGCTGAATACAAACAGAAGAACAACATCAACACAACTTCTGTTTCGGTACCGGTCCCAGTTCTCCCTTTAGGACATTGGGATTATTTGGTTAAAAGATACAAGACCAAAAAAGAATCCCAGCCTTATCCAGAACGAAAACTCTTCAACTGGACAACAGGAGAGAAAATTACGATTATGAATGAAAAATTACGAGACAACGACATAAATATCAGAAAAACAGCAGAAAACACAACTCTAGTCAACGAGGACGTTGACCTTGAGGGGGGGGTAATGTCAGAACCCGAGGTTTCTGTCATCGTTCAAACATCAGCAAAACTACCAACGTTGTTGGACTTAGTTCACAAAGCAGCAACAAATGATGTATGTCAAGATAACGAGGACTTAGATTGATAGGATCACAGAAGGACATGTGATGATAAGATAAGAGATAGAAGCACAACATGCTTGATCCAGCACAAAGGTCATAGGACAACATGAGGCGCGGAAATTAAAGCCTCAAGGCATTTGGACACAACAACACATGGCGAACAGACAACTAGCGCATTGTAGTGAAACAGGAAACAGGCATGGAAACCCGAAGGCACTTAGTAAAGAAGGCATGGGAACAGGTTGCTAAAAAGCATGGTTGTAGGATGTCTTGCATTGTGGAAAACGAACAGTAGTCGCATGTTTACTAGTATTTAAACAGTAGTTAGAATATTGTATTCCTTAGTCTTTCAATCTCGTTTCTTTACCCACATCTTTGTCCGACAAACCCCTCCTCAGCACTTCTTACCGTGCTCATCGTCTTTCGACGTTGAGGATATTAGGATTTAGAGTTTAAAGTTCTAACAGGTTCTCGGTTTCCTTTTTGGTCCACTTTATGTCATCAGTGTTGGCATAGTTCTTACCTCACCACAAGTGAGTTTCTAAGCTTCATCAGTCATTACAAGTCCTTAGAATGGGTGTAGATACCTGAACAGGTCCATTTGATGGGTTGTAACTGTTGTTTTGCAGTGTTATCTGACTCTCAAGTATGTCATGAGTATGATATGGACCAAATTCTCTCAATAATTGGCTTTGGTGGCACACATTGATGTTTTGAAGCACCATTGAATCAGTTTCATCAATGTATACCATATGGGATTGACTTAAACTGGACTCTTTTGTGACTCTTCACCATTGCCTCACAACTCTTCACAACTCTTCAGTCTTTCCTTATGACTCTTCAAATTTTCTTTGTGTTCTTCAAGTGACTCTTCAGCCTGCTTCAATGTTGCTTCAGTACTCTTCCAGGTTTTTTCAGTTCATTTGCATGCTTCTTGAATTATTGTTTGCACTTAGTCATAAAGTAGCCCACTCTTGATGTGTCAAACCAAATGCATCAACAATATCATTCCTGTCCTGAATACAGACTAGTCCTCAACCAGCTTGTGAATACAGTGTAGTTTATAATGTAAGCTAATGGATGCATCAGATCTTTTTCCAGCGCTTCACAGGTGGTCGGGCTCTCATCTTTGAATCCGCCGGAGGCACAGGCGGAGGTGGCTGAACTGACATGTCAACTTGATCATTGCAATGATTACTGTGACTGTCACATCAACTTCCCTCTCGCCGTTCAACTGCTCATGAATACCACATCTAGTACCTCTATGGCTCCAATATAGAACATGTTATGCTTCAGACATGTTCTGACTGGCTTCCCAACAACCTGTTTGCTTTGTCTCTCTTCAGAGCTGCAGACTGTACAGAATATTTCTATCCTGACATCTGAGCAGTGTATTGCTGAGCCGGGAATCAGGATCAAGGAAATCAATATTAGCCGATTATAGTCCCGGGAATCTCATTGAAAATTTCACCATTGTAAAGACTTGCAGAGATGAGTTGGACATTGCACCAGCATCATGAAACCTCATTTGGCCAGTTCTTCCCCTACAGTGAGCCATTTTCTACCAAATTGAGAGATATGAACTTTGAGTTCTTTATTCATCTGAGTTGACTTGCCAGTTTAGATCTCAATCTGTGCTAAAAAGGGCTAAAAGATACTATGATTGTACCACACACAAGATTAATCTGGGCATAGACTGAAGCAAAGAGATCACTCATGTGAATGACTCATCTAATTCCTTTTTGAATCGAGTTCATATGAGCAAGACTGTCAGAATCTGAGGATCTTGTCATTGTCAAAATGTCAGCATCAAAGCCAATGTGGTTTTTGGACTTAATCCACAAGGCAGCTATGGAAAACATTAAGATGGAAAGTGAGGACTTGGACTAATCGAACATGCTTGACCACCACAAAGGTCATGAGGACAACATGCAGCACAGAGATTAAAACCTCAAGGCATTCAGGCATGATAACACATGGCACATAGATGACTAGCACATTTCTCTGAAACAGGAAACAGGTGTGGAAACAGGTTGTTTATGGTATGACTGTAGGCTGTTTAGCAAAGTGGAAAATGGACAGTAGTCACATGTTTACTAGTGTTTATACAGTAGTTAGAATATTGTATTCTTTAGTCTTTCAATCTCAAAGTTTTACCCATACTCAGTCCCTCTTCACAAGACACTCATCATACCAAGTTGTTCTTCTGTTGAGTAAGACAATTCTTTGAGTTACATTTTCACAAAGATGGTGGTCTGAGTTTGTCTGACACTCAATCCTGGGGTGTGCAACTCAAAGTCTCTGGGGTGCATCAGACTTTCAACCTGCTTCTATGTTGTGAGATGATTTTTCTATATATGTGTCAGATATAATATTTACATACCCAACACCAGCAGTATACTGGAGAATCATTTTGCTGGATAGGTTCAACTTGGACTTGGGGGATTTAGTTCTTTTCTCTCATGATACAAGCTCGATATTCCTTGGACTTCCGGGGTGTCATAGTCTGGGAGAAAAGAACAGAATAAACCACAACAATACAGTAATACGCGAAAACGAGACATACCAGAGATGCTGCGCCCCAGATGAAGAACACCTTGGACTTGAGGCCTGCTGAGCCGGCCCTACTACATTAAAAAGAAACCCTAGAGGCTGCATGGAGGTAAGTAATGGAAACTAGTCCTCCCTGAAATTGCTGATCTCTCAAAATTTGGAATTTGGGGGGATATGTAATGGGAAGGGAAATGTCGAAGGCTGGGTACCATAGCCAAGATCCAGATTCTCCAGGCAAGCCTAGTTAAGATCCCACAATCAGACAGATAGACACTGTAAGAATGTTCAGGGATCAACTGAGCTTCAAATTCCAGTGGTATGAGCCACGAAATGCAGAATTCGGCGATTTCCGTGAAACCCAGAATGACATCATGAAAGCAAGTGACACTGAGCTTAGAGTCCGACTTGTGACCTTGATAGTCCTGGGAACCTGTACTCTGTGTTGCGAATGCCATATGAAGCCGTCTTGCAGATTGTGTGATCTTCGCACACCCTGATTGTGATAGGATTATAACTAGACTAGCCTGGAGATTCTGGATCTTGAGCTAGACCCAGAGACAGTATATGCAGTGTCTCTCAAATTCTAGAGTTGAGATCCGTCTTATCTCTGTTGTATCGATCATTTCTCGCGTCAGCGGTTATATGTTCTGCCGGTTCTTCCCTCGAGTCGATAGTTGACCCGCTTCTCGATCTTTCTTCGGTTTATGATATATATTCTGGTCCATTGGGGACCTCCCCAAGCCCAGCTTTACAAAGTACCGGTATTTGGTACTGAACCCCTCACGTGTTTGGTACCTTCTCGACGAGTCGCACAAAAGAACATGTAGAAACTGCCATTATATTGACACCACCCCTCGGTATATTAATGACATTTTCATTCTCAAGTTCATTTCCGACGTTTCGTTTCGAGTCATTCTGCCGTGATATATTGATCAAGTTGTTGAGGTCGTTTCCGTGGGAGAATGACGTTGAAGTGGCCGCGAGAGTTGTCGAGGGACAGGGTACAGCAAAAATAAGTAAGTACTTGTACAGGCAATAAAGAGAAGTAAGTATTTGGTAAGTATGTACACCAGAACAGTACGAATTATTTTGGCATAATTATCTGGGTCCTGCCTATCTGCACCGCGCATGCCACATAGCCCTCCCGAAAGATATGTTTTCCAAAAATGAAAACGATCTCCTGACTTGGAATGGAGATCCAGCGGAGATCTCGTATCCTCATTTTGGTTCAGATATGCTGCAGGTTGAATAGAGACCCTTATGCTGAAGGAGATAAACCCTAGGCAGGTTGAAGAGGGATACACCATTGAGAGTTTGAACGTAAAGCCCCGCGACAACATCAATTCGGAAAATCAAAGAAAAGATGTCGACGACAAGTAGGACTTGCAAAGTACATAATCACCAATGACAGCATATTCATAAATCCGAGAAGATATCGACACTGCCTCTCCGGAGGGTTATATCGCATACAAAAGTATGCGGCGCACTGAAGGAACAAAAGACTCAGCTATGAAGCATCATTCAAACAAATCGAGTCACTCACCACACGATTCCTCCAGCAAACTGCCCTGACGGCTCCATAGTATTCCCATCTTTGTCGACGCGTTTGCTGATATGAAACGCCGTCAGAATCGAGGCGATGGCAATCCAGATCGACTGGCATAAATCAATAGGAGTAAAAGGAAAAGAAAACGAGATGAAGACGCACTTCCCAGGCCATGAATCTTCCCGGACAAATTCTATCGAAATGTCAGCCAGGGACCACGACCAAAGGCAGAGGCGCACCGTCGTCCAGCTCCAAACACGATGTCGCGAGGATCCTGAACATTATTGAGCCGGCCGTCGGTCAAGAACCGTTCGGGAATGAATGAATCGGGATCTGGATAGATTTCCTACGGACGCATCAGACCTCGACCTTCGAAAACCGAATGACAAACAAAGAAACTGAAATAAGCCACGAACCTCATCATGCAACATCGCCCTACCAGTCTCTTCAATCCAAGCTAATCACAAAAGAGACTCGTGCTTACCACAAATTTGCAATGATGAGCGTCCCAGCTGGGATGCGATAACCAAGATACTCGTCTTCCTTGAGTGACATATGTGGAGCTGGATGGTGAGGTTAACCTTGTCGTCAGACAGGACAATGCTTACCTATAGGCGCGACGTTTCCCCATCGCAAAACCTCTTGAACCAGAGCGGTTAAATAAGGCAATCGCTCCATATCTTCGAAATTTGGCAATTGTCCTGGCATCAACACGCGATCCAACTCTTCTTGCGCTCGAGCCTATCGACAATCAGCACTAGTGCCAAGAGAAGGAAGATAGCTTGCCTGTGACTCGGGATTGGAGAGCATGGCAAGAAAGAAATAGGTGATTACTGATACGGTCTGCACGGCGTTGAGTCACCTTGAAAGAATCTAGGACCTTGACTTACGGTGTCAGTTCCACCTACGTCACGATCAATAGATACTCGGAAGAGAAAAGATGTGTGAATTACCGGCATACATCGCCCCAGCGGTATTCTTGATGATCCACTCGGGATCGTCGACACTCTTGTCTGCAAGCCGAGCAGTGGTAAATGAATTGGTGGAGCCGGTTTCTTCCTGTTCCATCAGTGAGTTGATGGATGAAAGAAAAAAGGAGACGGAAGGAGTACAAGTTGTCTCTTTGCAACAGCAAAAGGTTCCTCGATCATCGCGACAGTTTCTTGCTTCCAGAGTCGAGCTTGTCGTTTGAAATCAGCGCCAGGGAAGCCTTCAGGCACATATCGCAGTAGCGGAAGAAAGTCCTATTCAAGATGGCCAAGCAGAATGTTAGAGAGCGAGGCCTGGATCGACCGAGAGGAGTGGCACATACCACAAAATATCGTCCAGGAAAAGCCGCTTTTGACATTGGTCGGAGCGCTCGTTCAGATTGTTGAAGATATGGGTCATTGCTGGGAAGGACTTGGATCCCGTATGCGATGGACATGATTATTTCACCGGACATTCTAAGGATATATATATAAGCGACCAGCCTACGAGGTTGAATGAATACGTACTGTCGTAGGTGGTCCAGAAAATTCTCCGGGTCATCGAGGAGCCGCTTGACCAGCCGATGTGTCGAGGCAATATGATGTTCGCGGAAGCGCTTGACAGCGGTCTTGTTGAATTCTTGTTCGAAAAGTCTTCGATGGGCGCGCCTAGTTCGTATCCTTCAGCCACGAAAAGCGGGCGGTGGCAAATCAAGACTCGCCATAATTTATCTGGGTACTGAGGTAAGTATCCAGAGAATTTATATCATGAGGTGACATACCAGGTTGCATGAACAGGAAAATTATGTCCCAGCCCATGAGGTCGGTGACCATGGGCATTTTGGGTCTGGCGAATAAATTGGGATATAATGTTTCAGAGAGATATGAACCTACCTGTGTGCATAGTTCTCGGACCGCCTATCTAGCAGGTCCTTCATGACTTGAAGAGAATTGATTACAATGACATTGCTCGCAAGAATATCGAGGTAAATTATGGGAGACCCTGGAGGATCTCTATCAGAAACAGCGTCCAAAAGTAAAACCGAGAACCAAAATACCTAACGCCCTCGACTGTTCATCGAACCATATCCAAATCGACCTTCGCGGTAATTGGAACAAATTACCGAATATCGGGATGGGTTTCAAGCTCGGGGGCAGCGGTAGACGCTTCGAGCGAAAATGCGGAACAATAATGCAGGATAAAGCAAAGAAGAGGGTGGTGGTAATCAACTGTAGGTCGAGCATCGTTAGCTGAGGCGTGGTCCAAATCCCACACAGATATTTAATGCAGCGAAGCAAACCAACTTGTTACCTGAGAAGCGCAAAGTAAACTAATAGAAGCGCAACAAAGCCAAACATTATGATATGTTTCCGAGAAGATCCTAGGCCAGATCGTCCTAGATTGGCCGTTTGGACGAATCTCTCTGAGAATTCCTAGGGCACGGCCTGAAAAATTTAGACATGGGATGTCTTGCCCCGCTTAGCTGATCCAACAAAGTCTAACGGTCCGTATTATTAGCGACCTGAACCCAAATCGAGATTCACATTACCTTTTTACTCGAGAGGCTGAAAATACATAGCACGAGGCTGCATCCTGGTGGCCCGTTCGCGGTGAACCATTGTTTTCCTGCAGTATAAACGCCGAGATCTTCCCTGTAGACCTTCTCTCGACGTATTTCGTCCCAAAGTTCTGACAATGGTATTTATCGTCTGCGTTTTGGAGCTTAATACAAAGGCGTGCTTTGAGGATTCTCCTCGTACTCGACAGTGCCTGTCTGCCTGATTTTCAGTAACTGGGATAATGGAAACAGGAAAGAAGCACACCACAGATCCTTGAAATCTTTGGGGGTTCAACTGAAATATCGCCTAGATTGATGGGCAAAAACGCAATCTCCCAGGTCCAAAAATGAAAAGAGGTACCGGTCCTTTGGGTTCCGTCGTCAGATTTGCAGATCGTCATGCTGAACGTTTATCTTGTCATGTTGGAGGTTTATCAATGTCGGCAAACAGGAAGAGGTACCGGCAGCGGCGGGTCGACGGAAAATGGCGTGGATCGGAGCTCAAAATCCGGACGGAAATGAAATAAGAGCATTAGGAGTGGAGTCAGCTGTCGTTTATCCCACCGATAACCATCATAATCAGATGGAAAGATGCAGCAGCGAGGACACCAAAGAGATCTGGGGAGCTGAGATTAGGAGTAATTTCTTTCAAAGCACAATTGTCGGTACAGGACTTGAAGGAACAGCAATGACAGTTCATACTCAGGGAGTGGATTTATACCGGAATGCAAAGCCGTTTCGGAAACTGAAAAGCCGAAATGAAATCAGCAGACGCTGAAAAGAGTCAAAAAGGATGTTCAAGTCTCACCTCCACGTTTCGTGCCCTGCCCGCTCAAAAGCCGCCATGACGTCCCGAGACCTTTACTCCTGGAAGATACAGATGTGGAAATGAAGCGTTCTCCAGAGAAAGACTGACCAAGAACAGACAAAGAAATGGGGCGAAGGAAGTACTTACTTGATTGCTCCAGGATCCTTGCACCTGGCCTGGGTTGTCTAGGGAATAGGAAGCTTGACGTTCCAGCAAAAACGGAGACATACCTACATTGCGCAGAAAATTGGCAGAAAATGACCCCGGGGCATTCTGGCTGGAGACAAGTTCAATTATTTATTGGAAGAAGAACGTCTTAGACCATGACGAGAGGAGATCGTGAGACAGCGCAGGGTCCAAGGAAGGAAATTTACGATAATATCAAGCTCTTGGGTAGTCTCTCCTAGACAGACTCGTTACGATCACAAGTGATGCTGGGCGCCGTTGAACGTGGTGCGACTCGGAGCCCAGCGTCACATGTTACGGTGGTGTCATCCTCCGTGACTACGTATTTCGTTCCCACGTCTGGCGCACCTTCCTCCTCGACGCTCAAATGGCGACGCTTTCGGGTGAAGAGCGGAAGCACCTCAATGCCGAAGCTCAAGCTCGTCGAGAAAAGCACCGGCGTGAAAACGGCGACGAGCCGACTGCTCCAGCCGCAAAACGCGTCAGGACGAATTTAGTCCTGAACAACAACTTTTCGTCCAATAGCTCTTTATTCGCTCCCACCAGCTCTTCATTTACCTCTGGCCCTCCAGAGATGTCCATGGACATGGGAACCGGACCCGTACCGCTCACGAAATGTACGAATCTCCTGCATATTGACGCTGGAGGGCCTCTACTGATTATATCCCTAGCTTCACTGAAATATCCTCATGGCGCTCTTCGTCTATCGCGGACCCCAGGCCGCAAGGACGAGACGCCTGGTCGACGTAAATCTAACACCGTCAGACCCGATGACCTGCTTCATTCCGATTTGGTTTCCGCTTTTTTCAATTGTTTGCAATACAGTACAGCCTGGCTACGTGTAAGATTACTGGTTCTCTGATCTACAAAACGCTAATATGGTTATCAGTATCTCGAATCCATTCCCAGAAGCGCTATAATCTACCATGGAAATCATGCTCGCACCGACCCAATTGCTATGGAGGCTATGGGCTTGGTGCAATGGCCGACAAAGGTCCTCGAACCTTCCTGGTATATCCAGAAGACTGCACTAGCTCAAGCGGCGTACCGAGCTCGATTTGGTCCGAATTTTCACGCTGTTTATCCGCTCGATTGCCTTAAAGGCACTCTTCCGCATTCCAAAGTCATGGTGCTGATATATCCCACCTTCATGCGCTTCGTCGTCACCAGCGCCAATTACATGGAGCAGAATTTCTGGATCTGATAATGTGAGTCACAAGCTATCGTTTTTTTTCGTCCGGCTCAACTTTTTCTTCAGGTCTGGTATTTCCAAGATTTTGCACCTCGCAAACCGAATCACATCCCATCTCCCGGTTCCATCGAATTTCAGTCCCAGATGCTGTCTCATATTCAGTCGCTTGGTGCTCCGAATTCCTTCATCGCGTCTATTCAGAATTGCTACGACCTCAATGGCCTCAAATGCTCTCTTGTCGTCTCTGCACCTGGAACCTATGGCGGTCCGAGAACCAATCCTGGGTCTGGCAATCAATATGGTCTTCTTCGTCTCAACGCTTTGGTCCAATCCAATGGTTTCACATCGGATCCCGATAATCTGATTCTGAATTCATGCACCGGGACGACTGGGAATTTGGATGAAGGATTCATGAGGACGGTCCATCAAGCCGCTTGTGGAAACCTGACGCTTCAGGAGACCAGCTTGACAAAGGATATGGTGGTGATTGTTTATCCGACGAGGCAAGATGTCGAGGCGAGCATTCAAGGAAGAGATGTACATGCCCTCCCCATAGGTTGCAGCTCGACGCTGATATTTGATGATAGCCCGCTTGCGAACAAGGCTCTATACGAGCGGTGGCTTGGGAACAAGAGACCACGGATGTCATCAAGGGCATGTTCCATCATTGTGAGCTTGACCTTCTCTTTGGGAAAGCATAACTGAAGGTTTTCAAGACAGCTCGAAGGATGCTGGAAGGCTATTCCATAACAAACAGATATTCCCGACGCTCAGAGATGCGAAATCAGACGATCCGCCTCCTTGGATGGTATGCCCTCCGGTTTCAATTGTTCTCTTCTCATCGCTCTTGTTAGGTCATCAGCTCTGCCAACCTGTCTGCAGCGGCCTGGGGAACCGTCAATCGGAGAACGACCAGTGACACGACGAACTTCAAGATCAAGCTGTCGACTTACGAGTGCGTAAAACCAACCTACTAGTCTCGATGAACCTAAACCTCTGTCAGATGCGGTGTCTTTATCAAGGGCGAAGATATTGTCGGTATGCTTGCAGACGGCGATTGGGATGAAATCGTGCGTTGACTCTTCTTCCTGGTTCAAGCATTTGCTCACCTGCGACAGGTTCCATTCCATCGACCCCCGGTCCCTTACAGAGGCGATGACAAACCCTGGAACTCTGATGTTTGGGTCAAGGGCAAATTCTGATTCGTTTCTCTCTCTCTTTGCACCACGAACAATGTTGTATCGTCTCATTAGCTGTCTGTATTGTTATCTCTGTCCTATCGCTTCCCAGATACTATTGCCTCGTCTCTCGTATTCCCTTGTCAACTGTTTCGTCGGACGCATATTAATACAAAGTTCACGGACGAGCCAATGCAGAATGCACAAACGAAACTAGGTGGCCGCATCGATTGAAGTTCTCTTCGGAATTTCACCCGCAAAGGAAGGAAATGTATGATTCGACCCAGACGCGATCTTCTGTGAACGCGATCTTCTGTGCACATCGAAGACTCCTTACTTCTCTATGTCAGACAGATGTGATCTATACCATTGAAGCATGTTAAGTGCTATCCCGCATCTGTGATCACAGTACAGTAGAAAACCTCATAATGCATGTGCTCATAATGAATATGCATACACTTTTGGGGCTGAAAAAGTTTCTGCACCACCCAAAATCACACCTCATTATGCATAGGGTTTTTAGGGTCCCAACCGTATGCATTATGAAGTATTGTACTGTACTTCGTGTCCTTGATGCAGCTTTTGATAAAAGACTTGACAATTGTTGGAATCCGGAGTACAATCTGGCACAATCCCGAAAGTGCTCGAAAGTTCTCGAAGGTCATCATTGCTTATTCATCTTGTGGAGTCACTCCAACTCACATATTCAAGAACATTCTAGATACTTTAGCTACTAGTATATAAGCCTGTAGTATCAAGGCATCCTAATAATCAGTTCCTTACAAGATTAACCTCTTGAGAGTCACCACTGCACCTCTCATATTCCAATAACAATGGTCACAATCAAAGAACCAACTGGATAGTACACGAATCAATTTTCTGAGCAGAAGCTGGTAGTCTAATTCTTGCGAAATCTAAGTAATTGATGTCCGAGTTGGGGCCGCATAGACACGTCCTTATTCAGGTGGCTGGAGACCATTCACGCCCTGGAGATGCTCATTTGGAAGTGAAACATCCGTTGGATGGTATGTGTTCTAAGTTTGTGTGGCGAATGATTGATTGATACCCTTCCTTCCTTCCTCCCTGCCCTGTGCACCAATTCAAAGAGCACACTTGTATTTTGAAACTTGAATTCTCCCTTCCTTCCTTCCTTCCTCAAAATTTCCGAAATGAATCCTTGAAACTCTTGGCCTTGGTATAAAAGTCTTGTCCGCAAGCCCTAAGTTCCCTCAGTCACTTACCACAAGATGAAATTTCTGACAACCGTCTTGACTTTCGCTCTCTGCAATCTCTTCGCCTGTGCTCAATGAGCCACTATCACATTTCCACTCGATGGAACCAGCGTCACACCTGGTCAAACTCTCCGTGTTAATGTTGCTAGTGGGGTACTTATTTCTCTCCTCCATTTTCTTTCCAACATTCATTCATCAATCCTCCCTTTTCTCGCAGATAACAGCTTCAAGTCGGGTTGACGTTGCCATAGTCCTCAGCTTCGACACATGTTTGCCAAAATGCATCCCTGCACCGTCTAGCCCAGGTCCAACCCAGTGGATCATGTTCAACGGACCGTATTTTCCGAGCCAATTGGGCACCAATTTCACTGTGGGGATACCGAAAGATGCGCCGGTGGGTCCGGGGCAGTCGAATCTGGTGCATTTCCTCTTGATTGGGGTGAGTCGCGATTAACTTCAAGTGGAGCTAAGATGCATGCTGATGATTTTGTGTTTTAAGGCGAGCACAACTCCATTGATCCTGACGGAGACTGTGTTAAACGGTACGAGCTCGGATTGACAGGGAGCAAGGAAGGCAAGACAATGTTGTAGTTAAAGACAGGAATGCTTTATCACATGGTACACTACTTCCCCCAGAGGAACTGGAAACACAAAAAGAAACTGAGCGAAACATCATTCTCTTCGGTATCCACATCCAGGATCCCATTTGGAGCAGAGATTGAACTGTCCATCACCTGATCTCTCCAATGTGGCTTGTGTGGACGGTCACCTAAGGTAGGCATAGGTTCAGCAGACAATCAGGGCTAAGTCGAATGTAATGGAAGAGACTGAGATTATGTACCTGCAGACAATCTATTGGACAGTTGATCAGACAGCATCCAATAGTACAACTACATTAGTGGATATCCCCAATGTTATCTGTACAATGGTTATTACCCTTGCAGTAATGGGCCCCAAAGGACTGTATTGAAAGATTGCATGTACTGCATGTACTGAATAATCACTGTACCAGAACCAATGGCTGGTTAGCTCAGTGGTTAGAGCACCTGCTATATTTGCATGGAGGTCATTGGTTCAATCCCAATACTGGCCAATACTTTTCACACATGACTGTTCAACACAATCAGAGCTACAGGAACCGTATCGACTTGGTCGTCTAGAGCAGAGCCGGGCTCTTGCTGGTGTGAGATACATTACATATCCGAGGCGTCCCGTTCTTTGTCGTTCACGTCCTTGTGCGCGTCAGAGAGGTCAGTATTTCATTCAGACCACCATTTCTCCTTTACTTATTATATTACCTAGTCTCATATTGTATTTGTCCAGATTCTGGCTCTACAAACCGCAATCATGAAATATAGAAAAGGAGGAATAAATAATGGCTTCAGTCAAGAAAGAAAGAAAGTGTTATGGAAGACACTGGGAAGTAAAACGGCAATCGAGCGATATATATATATATATCTGAGCGTGAAAGATAAGATAGAAGGAAAGAAAAAAGAAGACACAAGTCTTCAGAACTTGAAGGACGACCGGGGAACCCCCTTTTAAAGGTCTAAGAATCTCCATATACATTGTATTCCTGGCGTGACAATGTGATGACTCAATTCCAAATTAAAATTCAGATCTGGACTCAACGCTGCTCATATATTCTCGGGCGAAAGCTAAAGAGCAGTTTAGGCGCATCGTACCGACTCTTGATGCGTTGGACGACTGTTGTGCGCCAGCCGCATGGTAAGATCAGATGTTTTCTCCGGCGCCCGGGATTTCTCATCATCAAGGTTAGCATCCCCGAATGGAGAGACATTTCCACCATCATATATAACATGTCGATAACACGTGTATCAAAAGCCTCATTCGCACCACGTTTTATGACATGTCTAGGTTAAACTCTTTCTCTTTACCCTTCTTTCTCCCTCGAGCATAAGGCTAAGGGATCCTCCAACTCGTCCCCATCATCGCATTGCCTATCTGGAACCATGCACGAAGAAGGTAGGCGCTCCATTTCGTTCAATGTTCTGGCTGTACTGAGATAAATAATGCAGAATCCGCATCCGCGCTATACTATCTCGTCCCAACCGAGCACGGTCGACGAAAACGAATTATACGTCGAGCGCGACCTCCGTTGACGTCTGTACCTTTACATGACGATTTTGATGCTGCGACTATAGCTCGACTGCCGCTACAGGAGGATAATGAATCACCGAGGCTTGGGGGAAATCAGTCACCGAGTCTTCAGCGAAATGGATCCCCGAGTCGTTGGCGAAACGGATCTGTTTGGGTGAGCGAGGAGCAGTATGGTCTGGATCCGACTGCTGGGGGATCGGGTCAACAGGCAGGTTGGTCTGAACGACAAGGAAATCAATTGTCACTGGAACCACGACAAAGAAAGCGAGCTCCGAGTCATACAACATCACGTAATGGATCTCTCACTCGTCCTCCCGTCGAATACAAAATCATCGCGAATCATATCCTGGAAGACACCTCGGACAAGACTGTCTCGATTTCGACTTGGCGAGAAACTGTTGCAAAGGAAACAAGGGAATCAGCTGCGATGAGCGTGTATTATTTAAGAGCAGAGGACGCCAAGGAGCACAACGAGGGGCGATCTATCGAATCTCTTAAGGATCCGGTGGAAAGACAGGTCAGTTCTGAATATCGGGAATGAAATCTCAACGTTGACGACGTTTTGATAGAGAGCACAGTCTACGTCTGCTTTGCCACAAAGTCCTTCACCAAAGCTATCTGAGAAGAAAGGACTACCGTTCCCCTCCGGATCCAGCATCCATCGACAGATCAACGATTCCTTCTATCGCTCGAGCTCGATCAATGATCCCGGCGATTCTCGGATTCATGTCAATGGATCTCGGAATGGATCTCTTCTCCCTCATAATTCAACTCCCCTGGATGATCTCCTCTCGACTTGCTTTCCCTCGCTCCTCCATCTAATCCCGATCCTCTCGAGACTCGGTATCCACGACATAGATCATCTCAGGGCCGTCGCCGCGCTGACCCCAGTGACGCGCGATAGAGAGGTCAGGGAGTTTGCGCTGCAATATGGAATGACGGTCGTAGAGTGGGCTGTGTTTTTGGACAGGATTAAGAGGCTTTAGCGCGATTGAGCGGTCATCGCTTTGGGTTTGGAAGGAGAAGGTTGAGAGTATCTGGGAAGGTTAGTCAACAGGCGACGAGAGACTTTGCCAAGGCTGACACATCGTGAGAGGAAATCGTCTTGTTGTCATGAGTAGGAAGATTGCTTCCGCGCCGGAGCAGGGGTCTAGAGCACTTTTTTTTATGCATATGCATCTAGGCAATCAGGTGAGTCAGAATGATCAGTCTTGTCTCATCTCATTGAAGTCATCAGAGTCGCGGCAGGGAAACATGCGGGTGAAATTTGTCTGTAGTAGCATGAATCAAATGACAATCATGGTCGATTCATAAGAAACTATGAAAGTGCGAAAGTGTTGGCCATGACGCCTAGTCACTGTAGTCACTTCACGTGCCCGTCACCTTATGTGACGGTGCACGCCGACTTGCAACCTCAGTTCTTGACTCCATCTTGACTGAGGTTTGCATTTCGTCTTACTGCCTGGTACCTATTCTGACGTATTTCTCTAGACTGATTATACTGGAATAGGTTAATAATATAGTTCTTGACTCCATCTTGACTGAGACTGATTATACTGGAATAGGATTTCTACAGGTTATGGGCATTTTCTGAAGCCTATTCCTCAAAACATCATGTCCTGGACATTCCCAACGTCTTCTACCTTCATCTTACCAACAGCGAGACCTTCTGTGGGCGTCACCCGACCGCTAGCGAGGCTCGGAGTGACATTCAACCACTGGACCCGCCTATCGCGCGTTTCATTTAAACTTCTCGACATCTCGACATTCTGATTCCGCGGGATGGAGAGAACACCCCCGGCGACGGCTGGGCCTTCGAAGCCTTCAGCTTGTCAGCTTGGGAAGAGACCAGTCAGTAACACGATTCCTCCTCCTTCCTCCATCAGCACTCATGGTCCCTTTGCGACACCAGCGGTCCCCGAGACGGCTCCATTTGACTATCCCTTACGGGTCAATGGTCGATTCGCCACAGAAAGCCAGTTCGCCAGGGCAAATCGCGTGGGGGAGACACCCTTGGTTCGCTTGGAAACGCCAGATTTGGCGAGCGCTTTCAGCACCCCAGCCCCGAGAAATCAACCTAGGGAGAGAGCGGCAGACGCCTCAGTCCACGGTTCAGCTATGCGATCCATGGGCTCTGTCAATTCCCTGTTCTCATCCTGACATTCGTCTCGATTGGCTCAGCCACTTCTTCCGACGACCAGTTCCCAGTTCAATATGCTTTTTCATCGCCAGAGTTCGCCTGCCCCGCTTCCGCCTACCCACCAAGCTCCATCGCAGGGCCCAGCCCCGACTTCACTTCCTTTTCAACCAGTTCAGCCAGTCCTCAGTGACGAAGACAGGTGTCGCGAGAGGGACTGGACCCATCCAGACATTAGAGCTATTCAGCTGAATGGCTCAACATGGCCTTCTACGACCAAGAGCCTCTCGCTGATGGGTCAGAACTGGTCTTCATGGAAGAGGGCGCTCGAGAACGTCCTGAATATCAATGGGCAACTCGCCTTACACGTCTTTGAGGCTCAGGTCTGGTCTTGTCCTGACCACGACTTGTACCCGACGTCAGCGATAAACTGGTTGGTGAATGATAGAGCAGTAATGGGCTTCATTAAGAGCAAGGTTATGCTGGAGGAATATGCCACCACCGATAATCCGGACCTCGATACCGCCTGGAAGCTGTTCAATGCACTGGAGATGTGACATACCCGCCTGGGAGCAGTCACTCAGGTCAAGATGTTGGACGAAGCCTTGGGGATGCAGTTCACGCAAAGGACAGAGAAGAACTTTACCGACGTCGTCACCAAGCTTACGGAGCTCAACAAAGAGATTTGGGCTCCGGGACCTCCAAGCGAGGACCAATTCCTGTCCATCATGCTTCTTTGAGCTACCCAGCGAAACTTCCCGACCTTATTTGATTCCATAAATGACTCCTTCGCCTCAGGTATACCTCCAAGCTCAGAGGAGGTCATCCGTCGTATCCAGAACTTTGTTAAGTCGCCAAACCACAAGTCATCAGAAACAGCGAACGTTGCCAAAGTTGTCAATGCGACTACTTCTTCATCTTCTTCCAGCAGTTGCCGCAACTGCGCCTCGAAAGGCATTGCCATTACGAGGCACCAGGACAAGTACTGCATCCTGGAAGGGGGGGGCATGGCTGGGAAGACGATAGAGGAAGCGAGGAGCCAGAGGTTGAGCGACAAAGATGCGAGAGAACAGAAGAAGAAGAAAGACGAAGTGGTCGCCCATGTGGCCGAAGTGAACCTCGCTCATCTTACCCTCGACATGAGTCCCGTCGAATCCATTTTCGATGCCCGGTTGGTCAACATCATGTCGGACGCTGACAAGTCTGAATACGAGACTCTTATCAGCATTCTTCGCGACTCCGATGAGACCACCAAAATAGACTGGGGTAAATCACAGCATGATATCTCTGAGCTCGCATTTGAAGCAACCATACCTGAAACTATACACTCTTCCTCTCCGACTGCTCTCTCTTCAGACCCTTGGCTGAAGGATTCTGGTGTGTCAATCCACATTTCAAATGACAGACGCGATTTCAAGACTCTACAACCTCTCACTACTCCTCGTACTGTCACCGGCGTCGGTGGATCGACGATTACAGCTATCAGCGTTGGCTCAATTGAGATATCTATCTCCTCAGGTTGGAAATTGCTTCTAGAACCGGTCTTGTTTATCCTGAATTCGGCAGTCAAGCTCATCTCAGTCTCGCTCCTCACGCAGGCTGGCTTCGATGTCAGCTTCAGTCATCCAGATTCGAATATCCATCACAGGAAAAGCGGTGCTCTGGTTGCGACTGGATCCAAGGTTCCTGGTTGAAATGTATACCAGCTCAATATGGCGTCTCTTCTGGCACAGCACTCAGCTTTCCTCTCTATTGCTCCAAGAATCCCGACTCTTCAGACCTGGCATGGTCGATGCAGACATAACAACTACCAATCGGTTCTCAACACCGTGACCAAAGGCCATGCCGAAGGTATGCCTATCGATTTATCCGTAACTCCGCCCTCATGTGACTTTTGCATCCTCGGAAAGCAGACGCTATCATCTGTCCCGAAGGTCAGGGAAGGGCCAAAGTTGAGTGTGCCGTTAGAGAAGATTTATGTTGACTTACAAGGACCAGAGGATGTAATGTCAGCTTCAAAGAACCTTTATTCGATGGATTTGGTTGACGACTATTCTGGATATCCCTGGACAATCGGACTGAAGAAGAAGAGTGACGCTTTCGACGCATTAATGAGTTGGATTTCGCAGACGGAGACAAAGCATGGACACAAGGTCAAATTCTTAAAGATGGACAGAGGCAAGCTGGGAAGACGATAGAGGTTCGATGCTTTTATCAAGGAGAAGGGTATTGTACTGGATTGGACAGCTCCCCATACATCTGCTCAGAATGGGAAGGGAGAGAGAATGCATCGTACGCTGAAAAATCTTTCCAGGACAATGATTCTTGCAGGGAGCCTTCCGGACTTTCTTTGGGACGAGACAATGGCGACAGCAGCTTACCTTCGCGTGTGCACTTCCTCAAGAGCTATCAATGGCAAGACACCATATGAACTACTCCGTGGCAAGAAACCCAACATGTCTCATCTTCACGAAATCGGTTGTTGAGCGTTCGCCTTCATATTTACCAAGAACCCGAAACTCTATGCAAGGAGCAAGGAATGCGTTCTGATTGGTTATGCTCAAAATTCCAAGGCTTATCGTCTGTACCATCGCAAATCCCATCGCATTGTCGAATCCTTTCATGTCAAATTCATAGAATCCAAGGATGCTACTGTCCGGGACTTCAGACCTGGAACTGTCGTAGGCGCTGGACCAGGGGATACAGAGGTTGAGAAGGCAATGGTAAAAGAGGTCGAATTAGAGGGACCACCAGGAGAAGCTCCAGTGGTTGTCGAGACGGATGGTCCAGTGTCTACTGAAAAAGGGCCAAGAATTCTTCGCTCAGATGCGACGAGAACAGTCTTGACGCAAGCTCAACAAATCACAGCTACGAATCCAGCCATACCAACCATGCCAGCCGTCCCTGCCCAAAATTCGAAGGTTCGCCATGCCAGCAAGAGACTGAAAAGAGTAGAAGAGAGGAAGAGTAGTTTAGAAACAGTGGCTGTCAGCTTAACAGCCACCACTGAGGAATCAAAAACGATGTCTGTCAGCCCTAGGGCTAGCGTCGATACAGAAACAGTGGACGTCAGCGCTCGCACTACCACTGAAGAATCAAAAACGGTGGCCGTCAGCTCAATTGCCTCCGTCGAGAATACCATGAATTCCCTTCCTTTACCAACAACCACCATCACCGATGCCACGGCGTCGGTCGCCGATATTTTCGCAGCGTACATTAACAACATTTCTATTACAAACGAGTCAACAGCAACGGCTCTATTCGTCGGAAACGAACACCTACACGACATATTCACCGACTATCTCAATACCCTCGAGGATGACTGGGCCACGAAAGAGGAATTTGCTGCCATCCTGGAGGCCTTGCCAACTGCTTTCACCGATGAAGCTGTCCCCGACGGAATTGACCCAACCAGCTTTAGAGATGCCATGAATTCACCAACCGACGACTCTGGATCAAAGCATGCCTCAAGGAGTTAGCCAGCATTGACGAACACAAAGTCAAGACCCTTGTCCCCAGATCTACGGTACCCAAAGGGCACCGGGTCATGAAGGGCAAATGGGTTCTAACCATTAAGAGAGATGCAGCTGGCGCACCTGTCCGATACAAGGCTCGCTACGTCTTATGCGGCTATGATCAAGTCGAGGGTCAGGATTACCTGTATACCACTTCCCTGACTGCCCGAATGGAGTCATCCCGAATTCTACTGCACATTGCTGCGGCAAACGACTGGGACGCTCGACAATTCGACGTTAAAACGGCTTTCCTCCATGGCGTCCTTGACGAGTCAGAATATCAGTACATGGAACAACCGAAGGGTTTCGTCGTAGAAGGGAAGGAAGATTGGGTTTGGCTGGTCATGAAAGGACTGTATGGAATGAAGCAGGGAGGTAGGGTCTGGAACAAGACCTTGGATGTGATGATGAAGAAATGGGGATTTACACGACTTGCTTGCGAAGCTTGCGTGTATGTGAGGTTCGACGAATTCGGCACCGTCTTAGTTGCCATCCATGTGGACGACTTTCTCTCCATCGCAAATTCAGCCTCAGCAAACGATAGATTCCGAGACCAACTGCAGTCTACATGGAAAATCTCGGAAGGACCAGTTACCTACTGCCTTGGTATCGCAATTAACAGAGACCGCCCAAATCGTTCCATCTCCCTCTCCCAGACAGCACTTATCGACCGTGTCCTCGAAACCTTTGGTCAAACCAAAGCCCATACTGCCTCAACCCCAATGCTCGAGGAATCAGCCAAGACATTGGTCAGACCTTCAGCCGACGAGGTCCTTTCGGGAGAACAGAAACAAGACCTGACGAAGATCCCTTACCGAGCCCTCATAGGAAGCTTGATGTACATTGCAGTGGGAACTCGTCCAGACATCGCTTATTCGGTTTCGAAGCTCGCACAGTTTTTGGACTGCTATCGCATGAGTCATTGGGAGGCTGGCCTTCGTGTCTTGCGCTATCTAAAGGGCACCCGGCTCCTTCGTCTACAGCTTGGAGGCCAGGTGACAAATCTCGTCAGCTTCACCGACTCTTCCTGGGGCGACAGCATTCCTAGCAGACGCTCTTCGATGGGCTACTGCTTCTCGATAGGTTCGGGGATGGTCAGCTGGAAATCTGGTATTCAAAAGGTGGTGGCCACTTCATCGACACATGCTGAATATATGGCGGCATCAGACACATCTCGCGAATGTGTTTTCCTCCGAAATCTGCTACAGCTTCTTCGCCAGGATACAGCAGAGGCTACTCGACTACATTGCGACAATAATGGAGCCTTAGCGCTCGCAATGGACCCGGCTTTTCATTCAAAGTCGAAACATATCGACATTCAGTATCATTACATCAGAGAGCTCGTGGAATCCAACCAGCTGAAACCTACTCGTATAGACACGGATGATAATATCGCGGACGTCTTCACGAAACCACTTGGGCCGACGAAATTTCTCCATTTCCGACCACTACTGGGCCTTTGTTGAAAAGTATCATCGAAGGGGGGGTATTGGACACTTCACTTCCTTTTCAACCACACCTATCTATTCCTCACCTATCTATTCCTTGCTCCTACGAGTGTACTAGTCGAGGGGGGCTGTTGGCCATGATGCCTAGTCACTGTAGTCACTTCACGTGCCCGTCACCTTATGTGATGGTGCACGCCAACTTGCAACCTCAGTTCTTGACTCCATCTTGACTGAGGTTTGCATTTCGTCTTACTGCCTGGTACCTATTCTGATGTATTTCTCTAGACTGATTATACTGGAATAGGTTAATAATATAGTTCTTGACTCCATCTTGACTGAGACTGATTATACTGGAATAGGATTTCTACAGAAAGATATGCGATGAACCAGAAGATCGGCTGCAAAGTATTAGTTGGCACCGTTTGATGATATACTTAGTTGGTCATCACATGGCGGACAATCAGCTGTCATCAGTGATTGTCATGCTACTGTCATTGGTACTGTCATTGGAACAGCCATTGTACTGTCATTTGGGAACTCTTTGTTCTCTCTCTTTGTCCGAAGCCGCAGTTTCCTTTTCTGGTTCCATTTGTTCCTTTGGCTCTGGGTTTTGGGTGGGTTTGGCTGAACAGTGAGATGATAGACCAGTCTGGCAGACTTCACTCATCTTTGGGTGTTTAGAATGTTCCAGAGAATCATGTCAAAGTTCTTTTTGATGTATTCATAAGGAGTGCAATATAAGTTGATATTGAAGGTGATACTATGTTAGAATGTGAGGAATGTAGATGGAGAAAAAATAAAGAAGAACCAGAAACTCATTCCATAGACTGATCCTCCAAACCAGAGATCTCCTCCTTCAAAGCCTGCCTCTGCACATCCAAGCCTTCCATTGAGACCTTGTACACAGCCATGTGATTATCATCCCCAACATCATAGATTCATAATCACTATCTCCAGACTCCAGCTTCATACTTGCCATCTCTGTCATTCTCAGCTGTGTCACTTTCAAAGTCCACCTCACCCTCGCCATATGATCAACATACTTGTCATCAGTGAGAAACGAGCCCACAATGTCATTTCCTGCTGCACTCTGCTTATCATCTGAGTCTTGTAATATAAGTTACAAAACAGGCTGAAACAATAGGTGCATACTGGTCTCCCCTTCAACAGTATTCACAGTGTTGTTAATGGGGACTCCCTGTGATGCTGTTTCTGTCCTGGGCTCAGAAACTGGCTCCTGGGCTTACAGTGAAAGGATAAATAAACAATGGCAAGCATTTCAGTGAGATCTTACTGGTGGTAACACTTTTCCTTCCTCCAGTTTTTGGCCTTCCTTATACTGTCTCTGCTATGCTATAATGCACCCAGTTTCCCTTCTTCATTTGTCCATCCTTTGATTGCCAAGTTTTTCCTTTGGAGTCATGAGACCAGCAAAGACAGACATCATAATCCCTCTTGCCCACTGAACTTTTCTTCATAGCTGATATTGAGCAAGAGCACACAGTCAAAGAGACGGCAAGACAGCAACCAGACGAATCTGGATTCCGGCGCGGGTGCTTGTACCAATTTGGGAAGTTCCTTTGTCTAGTGAAAAAGGGAATATTCTATAATAATGCAGAGAGATTGTAAAATGACAGAACAATGACTAGTCCAATGACTGTAGCACGACAATCGGCGATGACAGCTGATTGTCCGCCATGTCACATGATATCTCTAGCATTCTCTATCTTAGTATCTATCTATCTAGACTGATCTACTCCAACCTGGGAATATGCCGTATTCCGGCTCAAAATAGAGACCTCTCTAAATATAGCCTAACTCTTTCCCACCTACCCCACCCTGCGAATATTTTGGCCTGAAACGTGGTGACATTTAAGCTGGCCCGCTTAAATGCCGCTTATTTTGAACTTATTCTCACTTATTCAGCCAAAATGATGCTTATTTTCACCGGGATCACCAAAAACCTGTGTTATTCATGGATTTTAGGGTCAAACAGGGTGGATAATTATTGAGTAAGGTAACTATAAGATATTTATCAAGTATTGGGACAAGGGAACCCAGGTTGAGCAAGGAGAGAACAACTTGGCGGTCGCGCCAGCCAGCGCGGAGATGTCCGAGGGATGTCCGACGGAGATAAAAATAACTGATCATATGATCGTGGTAATAACAGCTTAAATGCGTCGTAATCCCCGAAACTCTCCGAAGGAGAGGAGGGTTCTCTGTAACCCACGGACGTCCCCGAATTGCTGATGGATGCCCACTTTTTTTCCCAAACTAAACTCTTTTTGTACTGTTACTTGACTGTTACCGTCTATTTATTTATTTATACTTACTTCCTTCTCGACCAACGTTGAAATGTCCTCTGTTGTCTATGACCTCCAATTACGCTGATGTTAGCAATGCATTACAGCTTTCTTCGGATGTTTCTGTCTTTCAAGATCACTGATTATGCACTCTAGAGCTCATTATTCTCTTCAAAAGTCTGCCGGACACAATCTTGGAGACAGCGACCCAGCAAATCAAAAGCCATTGGATTCTATACGCCCAGATTCAGTCTTGAGTCAGGTTTGTCATTCTTCTTTTCATTTTCGCCTTCAGCTAACAAGACGTTCAAACAAGTCCCTCAGACTCGACTTGGCATTTTGCACCGACCTTGAAGATTCTACCTCAATTAGAAGATATTCCTTCTCCCACAATTTGAGACCCATACTGTATTCAGTTTTCATGGTCTAGGGGTTCTTGACAAGATGACTCGGGCTGTGCTCGATCCCCATCGCCTGTGGTCCTGTGTTGTCTACAAATCAGGCTCTTGTCAACTCATTATGCAGACAACCAAGTGTGGTTACATGGAAGCAAATGACATCGAGTTCTGTTTTACTGAAGCATCTGGAGAGTGAAGGGGATTGGTGCGAAGCACCACTAGGGATAAGTACATTGAGAATTCAAGAAAGACTTTTTCCAGTGTGAGTGAATAAACCTGCCAGAAGTAAAATCTGCATTGTCTCTGAGATTGACACAGGCGTCGCTGCGGTTGATCATCTGAAGTCACACCCAGCGGGAGGGAAGCGATGGCACGCCCTGTGTACACTAACAAGATGTAGCGCACTCAGAACCGCGACATTGGTAGCATGACGCCTATAGGAATATCGTCTGAATCATGACATTACGAATCGATGGAATGAAATATAGGAGATTAGAAGGCTCTTATCAAATACCGAGGACGGAGATGCTAACGAGAAGAGGCCTAAGAAAAAGCGCCAGTCAGACGAGGGTAGCAGTCCAGGGCAGTGTTTTCCTTGATAGCATCCAAATCGGACTGTAACTAATGGTGGGCATAACTTCAATTCAGTTGTCTGAATAGACAGCAGTCTGGATTTGCTTGAGTTGAGCAACAACTGGGTACATAGACCTTCCAAAACAGGTCAGACTAACCCGCAGCGAAGAGTCAGATTATTGTGCGGGTAGAGGAAGTTCTTCACAGATCGGCAGACGATTGTTTTCCGCAGGGTGGTTGCGATCTTGAAAGCGGAGACGTCCCTGAAGCTGATCTTGATGATTGGCAAGGATCTGAGCCAAGACTTGGTGGAAAACGGCTCTTCGGGTTTCGGAATACCAATATCCAGACGCGTATTGCCCACTCTGCGCTCCCTGCTTCTTTCTCTGAGCCGAGAAACTTGAGCAGGTCCAAGAGTTTCGGAGACGAGAGGGATCACACAAGGCCTGTACCTGAAGCGCTATTTCACTCTAAGCAAAAGACCGAGTGAAGATCACCAGTACCCGACGTCAGACCCCTCATCTCATCCAACCATAGTAAGCCTCGCGAGACACCTGACCCACTATGTACCGCCCAGAAGCACTTTAAACAAACTGGTGCTGTCCAGAGGCACTCTAAGCAACCCACCAAGGGAGAAGCAGAGCGGATCACCAAGCTACGATAAAGTACTCCACAAAAGAGTTTCAAGTTTAATGGACACGAAGGATATTTACATTAAGAACTGCAATTACAATAAGTAGCTCACATGACAAGGGGTGAATTACAATTAGAGTCAATAGCATGCGACAGTATTCAATTACGAGCGACAAGATCTTAATTACACTGCGTAGATTGTACTTGGCTATTGCAGCGGTGGGCATGCCGACGCCCAGCATGAATCAAGAATAGAACAGCTTTTCTCTTTATTTCCCTTCGACTGCAGATCTGTTACGATTGTCCATCCCAATTCTTCTCCTCCGATTCTTCATCCTACTCAATCTTTTTCATCGTCCTCCTTGTTCTCTTTATCACCCCCGACGTCCTTGTATTTAGCGCCGCCGAAGTCCTCGTTCTCCTTAGGCTTTACTTCAAGACCGCCGACGCTGCTACCATCCTTCCCCTGATAATGCTGACAAGCGCACTTGTTCGTTGCAGGGATACATTCGGGGTGCGGCGATGGGTCGTGCATGCCGTAGACGCAGAACTGGAAGGAGCGTTAGCAACACGATAGGAAAAGAGAAGAGGCAGCGATAGAAACGAAGAGAGCGTCAGCCGAAAGTGAGATGTGACTTCCGCGACAACACGAGGAGAAAAGGATGAGACAAGAAAGGAGACGAAGGTGAAAGAAACATGATCAAGATTTGAACAGACGTACCATGTAACATTCCATATCTGCACAATGTGGTCAGCGAGAGATACAACAATGAAACAGGCGTACAGCAATGAAAGAAGAGGAAGAAAGTGGAAGATGCAAGATGACACATAGAGGGGACCGAGGAGGATGATCAGGAAGCGAGATCAATCGGAAAGTAGCACGACAATGACGACCAAACGAAACTCAGCAGTGCGAAGTGCCAAGGGAACAGGGACGAGCAGACGAGAAACAGCAACGGAACAGGAGCAGACCAGACGATCAAAACAGCAGCGACAGAGCGGAACCTAAAAGACGCGGAAAGGGACTAGAGACAAAGGCGAAGCAGGTTCACTCGAGCGACGACCAACATAAGGAATCGGAGAATAACAGAAAAAACACCCAAAGGAAAGAAAGAGTCTAAAGAGGAGAGAGAGGGTACCAATGGCACCAAAGAAAAAATAAACGAAGGAAACCAACGAAAGAAGAGAAGCAGCATCGAAAAACGACTCACAAGCACACATGCACTCGCAGACCCCAGCGTTGCAGCCCGAAGTTATCGCTAGATTGAGACTAAGACGCTGCAATGAAACGACGAAAAGGCGACGTACGACAGTCATCGAAGGATTGCTGCCTGCATTCGGCGTCCGTGACGTTTCTGTCTGGGATGGGTTAGGACCGAGGATGTCGAGGGGGAGAGAAAGAAAGGGTTTAAGCAAGAAACGATAAAGATAAGAAGACGCCAACGAATGAGGAGGATATCCCGACGCGACGGAGAAGGAGCCTGATATGGTCTGTTAAACGAGATGGAAGGACAATCTTAAGATTGTGACGAAAAGATACCAGTGAGAATCCAACGAGCAAAAGCGACAAAAGGAGACCAAACGACCAAAGAAGAGACGGACAAACGAAGAACGAAACGAAACAAGGGAAAGGAGAAACGAAAAACGAAAAACGAAAAACGGACATACCACCATAAGCACAAGTCACCCCCGATTCGTCTCGTCGAAGCAGGGACACAATCTCGTCTGTTGAAAACAGGGACGTCGATTCGTCTCTCTGCGCAGAATACTCGCTCTCTGTTCCCAAATTCCGTGAGAGCAACGACCGAGGAAGACGCAGAGACGATAACTCCTTTCGTGAAACAAGAGGAAGAGATAATGATGAAGGAAGCGCAAAGCCTCGTACAGCACCCAGGAACGTCAGGGCAAGGATGAATTTCGTGGGCATGGTTGATGGAATAAGGATTCGCGGTACACTAAAGAATAATGAGTCGTCGTCGTCGTTGTCGTCGAAGGAGGACAACAAAGCGCTTACCTGAGCTACGTGAAGCAAGCCTTTCCTTTTGCTCAGCGACGAGACAGATCTTGCTCGGGCGAGCTGAAGAACACCTTTTGCTTGGATTAAAGCCTTGCTAGTCGGAGGACTGATGGGAGGAAGGAAATCCTGGCTGAGCGATGAGTCCTGGGGTAGCGGCAATGAACCCGCGATGCATCGCTCTGCCTCTTTATATTACTATCCCTCTGCATCGAGGCCTATATTTCAATTTAATGTGCTTCCGAACAGAGGCACGCTTCCGAAGGATGTTTCTGTTCGCGAAGAGAAGTGAAGAGTCTGAATGGCCAAGAATAAGAAAAAAGAAGCTGGAGAAGGATTCTGCGGAATCAAATTTCAATTGTTTGGTGGCCGAACAGGCACGACGCAGTGCTAAAAGTTATTGAATCTCATCCTCAGCCATATTTCCAAGCGAGCTTACCATATTGCGAAAGAGTGACTCGGTCTACACGCAAGAAAGGTCTCGTCTCTGAGCACGAGAGACGAATGAGCAGAGGCCAAGATACAGAGTGAGAGGCTTTAGAATCGTGGAAACCGGTCTGCAAGGCTCCGTCGGACAGCTGTCAACGGAAATGGGTGGCTCGGGAGGATCCTTGACGTGAGGATCTTTGTGCCAACTTTTGCCTCTTTTTAGAATGAGATGAGCCTGCAGGTCTAAGGTCTTGTCCGAGCGTCGAGGCGCTATTAGTATTGACAAGTTTACTAATGATGCAGAACCGAGGTGAAGGTGAACGGCAAAACCCGTGCCGAATGCCGCCGACGGCAATTTGCGTGCAGTTGGATCGCGTGACCTGACAGGACAGAAAATTTGAGACCACGGCCTTGCCACGACACCCCAGCGACACCGCCGCCTTCTGCTTTTCTTTGCTCCTATGGCCTAACCCTTCCTTCCTTGAGGACCTTGCTTCCTCCTTGTCCGACCCTGCGCTCCCTGCTTGCATTGCATGACAACGCTCTAGCTATCCTTGTCATATCGACGCTCCAGGTCGACATCCATTTGTCGAACGCTGATAAAGATGGTAGCCTCTTAGCTGCGTCGGACGTGCTGACCTTTTATATGGTAGGCCTTGCTTTCTCTTTTCTTCCCCTCGATGGGCTTTCCAGTTTTCTTCTCTCGCCGGATCTTTTTCTTCTGCATACTGGTCTGTTCTATTTCCACACCGCGGTTTCTGCACACCTACCTTTTGCGCTAGCCTTGCGTCGCAGATATATTTTCATCAACCGTCCCTTGCCCTTTAATCGTCCTTGCTCTTTGTCTTTCGACATTTGACTTGCTCTCTCGTCCCTCGGTCACATTTCGCGTTTCCTTCCTCGTCTCCTTCATTCCCCATATATCACCGTCCTTTCTTTCGCCAAGGCCTCCGCCGTCGTTGTCTTGTCTTCGCATTGTAATACATTGGAGCATTCTTTTGTTTCGCATTCCGAGCCCTTGCTTGCATAGCCACCAATCCCTTTGTCCTTTCGAGCCCTTATTGATGCTGACCTTCTTGATAGATGTCTACGCAATCCGTCTTGCTCATTCCTCCATGCAAGTCGCCTTCCACCCGCGCCTTCCCCCTCTTCGTTGAACTTCGGCTTTTTCTTTTTTTCCCTTGAGCTTTGCCTTCGTCTCGTCCCAACGATGAACCCACACATAAAAATAATCAACTAGAAGCTGTTTCTGAGCTTCGGCTATGATTTGTTTCGTGACCTTCTGATTCCTTGCATTTTCATTCTGTTTTTCTTGCACCGATTCATTGTGTCATGATGCTGACGATTTTTCTATAGATGTAGGGCGGGTGAGGTCATGCCGATGAGGTCATGTTGTATTGCGCCGCTATTCCTGTTAGTGTGACGTAGGCATGGATGTAAAGTGTGATAGTCCTCGGTACTTGGTGTCAATTGTCTCCCATAGAAGCCCTTGTCTCATGTATAATGAGGCGGCTCATCGCTGCAATTTTATCTACAGGTTATCTCTGTGTCTCAAACTGCTGACATTGCGAACTCTTTGGTCCTGTCTAGACTCGATCCAGTGTGCAAAGTGCAACGTTTGATGACAGTCGATCAAAGCCGGCCAATTGTTTTGTCGTTGCAAACAATGGTCACGATGGTCGAGTGAAGTGGTTCTCGGGAGTGTTGTGCAGGGTTGGTATGACACTAACTACTTATTCCTAGGTGTTGGGTCGGGTCTTTCTTAGATGTCATGGGGCCCTTGCTGCTGTCAATACTCCCCATAATATATCATCGCAGGTGCACGACAGACTGATTTACGACAAGTGTAACAAATAAGTATAAATGAATCTCTGACGACATAGGTAACCATGTTCAAATGATTAGCCAAGTCAATCTTACCAGGGTAAGGCGATCGGCTTCATTTTCGTTTCCTCTTGTTATCTCAACGGGCCACATGGTTGAATCCTAGACAGATAGTAGAGGGGAACAATGAATATACATACTTTGACGGATATCAATACAATGACATCGGCCAATGCAGCAGCTGCAGTGAGGCAGCAGTTTGTACAGTGACTGAACCATGCATGAAGGTTTGGACAGCATTGGAGCAATGAAAAAGCTTACTAAGTATGATTCTGGTAGTATAATCGTCCATATCAGCGAAACCGCTCTTCTTGGCCTGGAATGTGATCAGATTCAATCAGTGAAATAGAGGAGAACAGATGGTAAATAGAAGTGGGATTACAGATGAGAAGATGAAGCAAGAGAATGCGGAGAAAGAAGACAAGTCCACAGCAATGCAACAATATGGGATCGACTCAATCTGATGGACCAATCACCAGCGCGTAAACAAATAAAACAGCGATAGCCACGTCACAGACTGCTGATGCATCAGATGTTGATGGCGCCGCTGCAAATTCGTTGAATTTCCCAAAGTCGGGCTTCAACGCAACGGACACCGATGTCGCCGCAAGACCGCCGCCTGCGTCGCAATCATGAGTAAAGTATAATAAAGGCATTTTTGTTGACTTGGTCCAGAGGAAGAAGTGCCACGGAAGAAGATAGCAGAAGGAAACAATCGCAATGGAATGCAAGATACATACCGCAAGCGACCACTGAAAGTACACTGATTCCGGTGGCGGCAAGATTAGACCCGGTGAGAACTTTGATTCGCCACACCATGAATAGTTGGACAGGCGTGGATATCACGAGGCTCATTGGTCATGCCTGTGGGGTGGTACTATCATTAGCCTGGATATGATAATCCTGATCGGGTGGTCTAGATATGATAATCTTCATTTTTCACTCCCTCGAGGCCCTGGTACCATCCCAGGAAAATCAGCAGATATGAATAAACCATGAAAGAGTGTACATGCAGGATCTTGAAGCAATCCACTCAGTGAACATCAAATGAAAAATGTAAGAGTCCTGAGAATTTGGGTGAAAATTAGTTCCTTGGTCACCGTCTTTGACTTGACCATGTTTTGGGCCAAATTCTCTCTGAATGCTCGAGATATGACATTCAGACAATACGAGAATTTTTTATTTGAGCCAAAAGTGATGTAGAAAGACCTGGAAATGAAGATTATCATGAAAAAAAATAGGGTGTGACACTGTGTGACAAAATTATCATATCCCAGTCCTGGTGTCTCCAGCGGAGCCCAGCATTGGAAAAAAATAATTGACCTCATATTTGAGGTTTTCCTAGTCTATAGTCCATATTCACCAAGTTTGGTGACCACAGCTATCCATGTTGAAGAGTTCCCAAGGTCATTATCATATCTAGGCTAATGATAGTAACCCCACTTACCAGGGTTAACATCATGTGATATTTTCCCTTTTGCGGGACTTCTTCCCACGGGCTTGTCGCGCTACATTCTCTGTCTGTCGGCTCGTCCTGATGGTTGACGATGCGATGATGGCTCGGGGTACACATGGTCAGCTCTCAGGATTTGCTGAATGTTCCTTGACCTGATTTCTCATGGTTTTAGCATGATTCTACTGTATCCATATTCTTAATTTATTGCCCCAGCACTGAATTTAGGGCTCAGCACCTCTAAATCTGCAGAACAGATGGAATGTGGATAGCATAAAGCTGATCAGTGTCACAATAGTTTGATCTCTAGCAGTTCAATGGCCAGATTGGACTGTGAATAATGAAATGTGGCGTCACTACCGGTTGTAATGTGCACATTTCACTCAGCAGGCCTACATGGCAAAGGTATAGACTTGCCTGATTCTCCTTCAACAAGTCTCACTGTGTGGGACATTTGGTTCACCCCAGTGACTTGTCAATGAATGTGCGCCGCAGGCCCCAAAAATTTTCTACAAATAGTGCACTGGAATAATGATATCAGGCACCATATGCTTGCTGTCTTATCTCTGAACATATTTAATGCATATCCCAACCAATGCTCACCCTTTGCCTTGCCTGTAGACTGTGAGTTCTGTTTTATTGATGAAAATCTGTTCAAATGGCTCTATTGGGATAAAAGGATCACCAAGCTCTCAAATGAGCTCAGAAAACCTTCCATATTCACTCAAGTATCTCCTCATTTCCCCTGGTAAGTCCCTCAAGCTTTGAGTTAACCCAGTGTTAACCAATCTTGAAAAACTTGATTCCACACGGACATAACCAGTAAGCCTATCACGACCTATAGTCAGAGAGGAGCGAGTCAGCACCAAGATCAATCACGAGAACCACATGATCATTGCAACATAAAGCTCATTGTCTCGAGAAATCAACTTACCGTAACTGCTGGATTTAGATCGTGGTTTCGTCATCCAACAGCCCAGGGAAAGACATTTATCCTGCATACCTGCGGGGAGAACTGGTAGGACGCAGACCATTAGCAATGAATTCAACCTATTTGAGGTCGTCTCAAGACTTACATACGGGTGACGTGGCGAGCACCACCTTCACCCCTTTATATTATCGGATAAATGAAACTCGAATGAGCGCTGGTCGCGAGAGACTTACCAACCTTTATTATCAGTGGCTCATACATCAGAGCAATATTGAAACAAACAGAACCGATTCATCATGCGGAATAATTGATTATTCAAAAAATAATCAATTAATCCTCAATTATTGACCTAATTATCCATTAATCAGAAGAATAATCAAATCAATAATTGAGCAATAATCACTACTGTGAACAACCCTATTTATGTTGAGCCTGTCTATGTTCTAGGATCCTAGTCAACCATGGGACAAGATGGTTCCGTCTGTAGTGGTAGCGGATGTGGTCTGGGTCATGGCATCTTTGGATAACATGTTTCTCTCATAACTAAAGGGAAGCCTCTAGTCCTGGCTGAGGCCTTGTAGAATAATAGAACAGCAATAGAAACTCAGACCAGTATCTCAACATGAATATGGTCATGTATTCCCACAGTTTCCTAGCTAAGACAAGTAGTAGAAGTCGTCTACAGGTCTTCTGGTAATTTCAAGTAATAAAAAAGACAAGAGAGACGGAAAGAAGGAAAGAATTTTTGTTATAAAGAAAGGCAAGAAAACACCTATACAGCTGAAATAGAAAGCTCCTTTGGCTCAGGTTTGTGCACTCCTTCATTGTTGAGCTCAATGTCCCAGGCAGTTGATCTTGATTCTGCCGCATTCCTCAAAGAGTGCGACAGAAAATGCCGAGCTGGTGTCTCTGGTAATGATGTCTGCGGAGTAATAAGAATGATGATAACGGCTGGATACATGGCCTAAGATGAGAGCCAAAAACTTCAGTAAACATTGTGATGGGCTAGATCTGGAGTACACACCAGCATGTATGGCACAGAAATATCCACATATATATACTCAAGGGCTGCTGATGGGCTAAACCACAGTGCTGTACGGATGATCTGACAGAAATGTGTTAGTGATGATAATCGTACACATTGACTTGACAAGGCACTCACCCACAGCACAAGATACGCCAGGCCAGACTCAAGCAAGAGCATAAGGACATGGTGTGTCTTGCTTCGGATCAGTGGCTGGTTTGCACTGTTCCGGACTGTTTGGTGATGTATCCTAGAATATGGAAGATTGAATAAGACTTTGGCTAGCATTTTAACACTGCTGAAAGATGTTACCAAGCCTTATGACCAACAGCCACAGTGGCAACTAAGTTGGTAGCCATTATAGACACTAGCATGGGTAGAACTGCTGACATTGTTTCATAGGTCTGTCCAGTGGCCAGTAACCGGTGGCTGTAGATGACACACTCGATTATGAAGCCGACTAGATGGTAGAAGTAGTGGACTTATGAAAAAGAGTCTCAGAGGAGATAAACTTACTCGATGCGCTGATCATGGAGCAAGACAGAGCAATCTTCACCCAACGCTGGTCACAGATTACCCACGCTCTCCAAACCACAATCCCATCACTCATTAGAGCCTAGCATTGTTGAGTATTGAAAAGTGTGGCGGTTGCAGATTGACTTGCCAGTGCACGAGATGCAACCATACCCATGATAGCGCCATGCTGATAGACACGCAGTGAGTATTGGGTCTCGCTCAAGAGCGCCAGGTCGCTCAGTGCGAAACCAATATTATTGACAAAGACAGCAGTTATTGCCACACTCATTGAAATCATAGTGATGAGCAAGACACATCTGGGTCTTGAATTCATGATTCCTCGCTTACTGTGAAAAAACTTTGAGCATGTCCGCCATATTTTCAATTAATGGAATTTTGCTCACATCAGCACATACATAGCTTGCAGGCCGAGAATCAGATACATGCCTGCAATTGTCAACATGACTTTGTTAGGTCTCAGACAAGTCAGAGGTTACATACCATATCCAAGAGAAGCACACATTGCAATTCCAACTACCCATTGTTGGACCAGAGTTTCCTCTTGAGGTGTCAAGAGAGGGATTACAGTTGAGTTGCTCATAACAATCAGGTCCAAGGAAAAAGAGTGAGCGAGGCCCAAACTGAGCTATGTCCAGATATATATCTCCAAAACTGCACCCATGGGTGATGGTTGTGGATGATGAGCGAAGTCGCAAATGCGGGAGAATCATAATACAGCATCCGGACCTCAATTACCGTTTGAGCGAGGGAAACTGAGCCATGTCCAGATATATATCTCCAAAACTGCACCCATGGGTGATGGTTATGGATGATGAGTGAAGCGGCGGATGTAGATGAACCAAAATACAGTATTCGGACCCTTAATTACCGCTTGAGCGAGAACATCAGAAAGATGGCAAATCTCTTTTTCCATTTGTACACACGTAAAGAAGCAAAATACGTAAAACACGTAATTTTTGACCAGCACAACTTTTTATGTCTACATAAAATCCCGCAAGCGGAACACCGCAGACAGCGCATCCAATTTCGACAGTCGTCAGGGCAAGATCTCGTCCGAGGGACCTGAAGGTTGGGGGGGTTCGAGCTTTGAAGCTTGAATCGGCACGCTGAGGAGATTCGCCGCTCGGGTGGGTGGGAATCTCTCAGCGATTCGGTCCCTCGACGCGAAATCTGCTGATAAACTATGTTTTAGAAATCTACTGATTTGCTGCTCAAGGCTCTGGTTAGTAGCCAGTCTGTACATAAATCCGATAACCTGATTAAGCAACTCAACTGATACAAATTGAGGCAAAGGAACAAAGGGAGTGGTGGGTGGGTGACAAAATTGCTGCGAGTTGAGGAATTATGCGAGCTAGAAAAGTCGGGAAAAACAGCTATGGTTGTCGACGAAACGGAGAATGAAGCGTGGGATGATCTTGCCTTCCTTGGTGCTCACTTGGACGCTGATGCCGGCTGCGCTTTCGGCATCTTGGCTAATGAAAGCTCGGCTATTGACAAGAATATTGCCGACAACGATCAGGACCCTTTCCGGCGGGGCTAGAGTAGATGACTCTAACTCGGGAGAAGAGACGGATGCGAGAAGCAGTCGGAACAGGTGGGTGGCCCGGCAACCGCCCCGGATGAGTAAATCGGGTCAACGTGGTCAACACGTCATGTCACATCTGTTACAATTTCTTTCGAATAAACACAGAACAATAGCCCGTTTCTTTTTTGGACAATAACAAGTCAACGGTCCGATATTGGTTCCCCGCTGTTCTAAAAGGGATTCTTCGCCCGAGCAACGATTTTAAGTTGGTCGCAATGCAGGTTTGTCCTCGGAAGTTGATTTTTTGGAACCTCTATTCCTTGAAATGATTCTGTAGCTTTCGGGTACTCGGGCATTCAGTTTGACAGTTTTTATTAACATTTCTACAGCTTTTTATGACTATAATGTCCTGTTATTTTCCTTCTGTGCCGTGAAATCAGACTTCAAGTCGCAATGGCTTCATTGGCTCATCTTTTGAATCCAGTTGACCAGGCTCCTACAGTCCTTCCAAACGCCTCTCGATTTTCACATTCAACCCCCCATTCATCAATTTTCTATGATGTCCGGATCAACCGACAAACCACACTCTCTAGAATGTACCGGTTCAATGAACCTGGTGCATATATTGAATATCCCGAAACCGGTGAAAAGCCGGTCGGATACCTATTTCACATGGATCCGGACAATTGGGAGCTTCCGACACATAGCTTTGCTTACAGCTTGGGATCCCCGAGCGGTTATAGTGAACAAGGAAAACAACATAATGCGATTCATATCTCAATGCTGCAAAATTCAAGTATGCAGGAGCAAGTGTCCTGCTCTGAGACTCACTATACTTGTAAGGTGTACATTCGGAATCCATTTTATGAGAAACTGATGAGATATAGGTCGTGGTGTCAAAGTTTGTCCACATGGAGATATGGACAAGTTCTCTGCGCCACATACTGCAGCAACTCGTGAGAATGTTGCTTCACGCCTTGCTAATGATCGTGATGCTCGTCTGATGTATGCCTCTCCTTCGGCAGATATTTTCGCCAAGACACAGGCATTTATTACTGCCTTGCGTCGCGGTGGCTGTCGTGCTGAGCTTCAAGAGCATACACCTTGTTTACCATCTGAGGTGGCAATTCAGCAACAAAACATGGCATTCCAGCATGGTTATCAAGACAAAGTTGAACGATGCAAAGGACGTGCTATATTTCAATATGATGATGCTGGAAAGCCTTTCATCAGGTGCGATATTTCAAGGCTTTGTACTATTCTTGGGCTAAGTCAAGACTAAGCTGTCAACATTATGACCCTGAGGCGAGCCGTGACCACCTTGTTCAATATCTCGATGGCTCCTATGACCTGGACTATCTTGAGGCTGTCCTTGAGGAGGATACCGATGAGATTGAGCGCATTGAGCACGGAGCTGAAGTTCTAGGTTATGGTCCACTTGTTGAATGTACTACCATCACCAATGCTTCATCTTAGCGAGCCTTCTGTCGTATGTTTTCCCTTGGATTCTGATATCTTACTTCTCTAATTGCTCACAGCATTTGATCATCGTACATCTGATGGGTCCCTTGAACAAGCTACCATGGTACGAATGGAATGTGGAGTTAAAATTCAGATCTTCCAACCACTCGAGGCCCATCGTCGTGCATGTCCATATGTCTTGGTCACTGTAAAAGGGGTTCATGAGCATCCAATTCCTCTTCCTTTGAAGACTCCGCCAGCGGTCAAAGCAATTGTACTCGATCTCATCGACAAAATCGGTACTGACCTTGCTGATCTAATGACACGCCATTTCCTGCGTCACCCAGTAGTTCGGGCATATCTCCAGGAAACATTCCCAGGCGAGGTTGCACCAAACTTCAGCCAAGTTCACGTCTCCTTGGCAAATCGTTCTCACTTATCCTCTTACATCGACAAGGCATCAAAGAAGAAATTCCCCTTTGGGACCGGGTGGGAAGGTATGGAATCACCGAATGCCTTGTATTCTGTAATGTCTGAAGTCCTTCTACTTCTAGGTGTTAAACATCTCAAAGAGATTCAAGATCATGCTGGAAACCCTGAAGCAATATATGTCCGTCACATCATTGAGGTCAGCGCTGCAGGAGTCGTTCGTGACATCCAGGACGAAGAAACTGCTGCGGCTTCAAGCCAAGACCTTCGCATTATTGTGTGCATGACTCGCAAGCAAAGTGACCGGTTGCTCAAGGCGCAATACCTTCAGGGAGATGTCACATTCAAATGTGTAATTGGATTCAAAGAGTTCGAGTTAGCATCCTTGAACCGGGATGCAAATACCAGTGAGTGTTTCAACTTCAAATTTGTTCTTCGTCACTCATTTTCGCCACAGGCCTTATCTTTTGTCGTGTTTTTATCACTAGAGAAACGGCATTCTCCCACTGCCTTGTCTTTGATGCAATCCATGAGATTGTCAAGGAAGATACAGGCTGAGATCTGCACTGGCGACATTTGTCTGCATCCTCAATAGATGATTTTGACGATTGTATCCTTCAGTTTACTGCTGATCAACATGGTGGCCAAGCCAAAGATAAGTCGTCAATTTGTCCCTCAGTTTATTTAGCGAGAAACAATGCCTCATACGAGTGACAGGTTTAGGACTCCATCTCCAGAAACTTGCCCAGAAGATGCCCCATCAGATGGATCTCCATGAACCTCATCGTCGGGTAGCATCATTGTCTCCTTATGACCATCTTCATCGAATCTTTCGTCTTTGTGTTATTCATATTCTGCGCTACATTCACGAGTGCAAGGGTGTTACCGAATCTGTTTGACAGAGCATGTGTAGCCTCATGTGCATTGAACATCCAGATTGGAATGGCACCATACAAGCTATCCAGAGAGAAGGCAACAAAGTAGGAAAAGGCAAGTCGTATCTTTGGTATATCCACTTTCAGCTAATTTGAGGCTAGACTGGGTCAAGAACAAGGTTCACAGTCACTTTGCATTTGAAGGGATGTGTTGGGAGAAAAGCAGGATTCCACTTGCAGTGTGGCGTGCAGGAGATTCTATCAGTAATCTGATTGAATCAGTTCACTCTGATGTCAACCAGGAAGGAAAGGGCTGCTCACTGCTGGGCGCTATCGAGAAAGGTCACCATTTTGACTCGATGAAGATGGCTACCCTTGAGGTGAGCGATTTTGTTCCTCAATTAAATCTCTACATCTCAAACTCGTCTATATAGGCCTTGGAGACCAGTGGGGTTAGACCATCATACAATGCAGGACATCGCTCAGAGAATGAAATACAGGGTCTCAAACGACGATGTGCGTGATTCATGTGGCTGTTGTTCCGCTAACAATATCATACACAGTCAATTTCCGCCACGGCACCTTGGTTTCACAAGATAAAGCACTCGAGAATCATTGCACAAAACTCCAGACTGCATTGGACCAGGTTTCCATAGTTCAGCAAGCAGTCGAAGCTGCCCAGAATGACCTGGATGTTTCCAATGCTGCTGCCTTTGAGCATGGACTTGAACTTCTGCAGACTCGGCAAAGGGCTCATGCCCGAGCAACAGCTGAATATCAGGAATTGCTAGAAGCTGGAAAGGAGCTTGCGAAAGGCACTGGACATGTCAATACAAATATATAGCTAGGAAGGGAAAGTCGCTCACATTGTTGTATTCAGAATCAACAGCAGGCATCAGATGTTTTTTTCTTTTGATCAAAATATTTTTTAAATATTGTATTATGTACAATTTTGTGCTATGAAATCTTCACCAAATGCGAAATCAAAGCTTTTGTAAAATAACATGCACACATTATTCAGTTATCATAGCATTCGGCATCGTCATCAGAATCTGAGTCCGAGGGTGCCCCAACTTCGCCTGGATCACGACACTCGCCAACTACATTGAGATGAATCCGATGACCTGCAAAGCTGCGAGAAAGCTGGCATCACGTGCAGAATTGTTCACTGGTGGAGATGAGGGCCCAAGTATGATGAGAGACACCGTGACGGGAATTCCACGATAACCAGGCCCAGGCAGTGGCGTCATTGAAGGTGTAAACAGGATTAGGAGGGACGACTCCCAATGGATATCGTCTGAACTTCATCCTGGGGACCGCTGCGACCAATGCTTGCACATCAGAGACTATAATAAACAGTCAGACATGTCTCTGTCAGATCACTGAGACTGACGTACTTGCAATTCGTTCAACATCATGTGAACAGTATTTGACCCCGTCGTCGTCGGTGACTGTGTGCAGCTGGAATCCGTAGACAGAAAAGTAATTCTCACAGACACGACACTGAATGGACTGAGTTTTGAGGAGACGGAAGTTTTGCATCTTGAGACCGATGGTGGAATTGAAATGCGCTATACCGATACCAGAGTGGGTGCGATAGACGTCGTCCATGTCTGGCATGAGAGCACCGGTGGTCTGAGGATGGTACAGTGTCAGTGCTGCTGGAGTAAGCGCTAGGACATCCGACTGAAATCCAGGATGGACATCTGGATTGTCTGAATAAAATCAGTTGATGAACCGAAAAAAGAAATGAAGACAAAGAACATACACATATAAATTTTGTTGTCATAGGCGAGCTCAATGGAAGAAGTAATCGTTAGCTCTGCAAGGCATGAATCAGAAAACCACATTAGTAGCGTTCAGAGTGCGTGATTATGGGCGCTTTTGATGCTGCTTTTGATCTGCTTCTGAGCTTGCTTCTGGACAGGTGATTCTCAGTGATTCTGCAGAAGCGAGGTCCCGTCAGAAGCAGCTCCGGAGCTGCTTCTCAGAATCACCCTCGCTTTTGCTCGTTGCTTTTCGACATGCTTTTCATCGCTGACAAGCTGATATCTATTTATTTATTTATTTTAATTACCTAATATGGTTATATAATCAAGAAGATCTTGCGTAGAACCGTGAACGATACCCCATCCTTGCTCAGCGATTCCAGCACGCTATGGGACACCTCCCAGATATTCCTGCTTGTCCCAAATCCACACGAAAAAGAAAATCCACCATAGTCAGCGATTCTGAGCCTGAGGAAGTCGAGGATTCTGAACCTGTTGCCACGAACAAAACCAAAGGTCAGAAAAAAGAGCCACCAAAAGAAGAAGCTGAAGAAGGAGAAAAAGGCAACAGCTGAAATTGTCAAGACAGATGTCATGTATGTCCTTTCGTCTGTCTAATTCTCCAGATTGAGGAAATTTTGCCTGTCTAGCTGGGACGCAGCCCTCACCTGGAAGCTTGTCAGCGCAATTGAGGAGCCTGAGATCAAGCCAGGGCTATTCCCTTCTGCTGGTGAGGACATGCTCAGATCAACGAGCAAAAACAAGCAGGAATATTACGGACTACTGGCGAAAACCCTCTTTGCGGACCACGAGCTTTATGGTGCCGCATATACAGCAGCCATGGCTCCTGGAACGACAGCTGCTCAACGGAAGCACTGGAGCTCGAAAATAAAGAATAGGATTGACAAGTGAGCTCACAACAATGATATTTGAACGATAACTGACCTTATCCTTGTTATCTCCTCAAGGCTTGTATCTGACACCCATGCTCATACAACAGAGATGGGTCAGACAGGTGAGGGAATAGAACGTGCTGATGAGATTGATATGTCCCAAAATAATCAGTTCACGATGAAATGGGGTCAGTTCATGTTCAGCCATAACAGACAAGTAATTTACTAACCTTGGTAATTAGCGGAAATCGAGAGCCATTCACCCTGGTACTGGAATATGAAGGCTCTTGTCGGTCAAAGGCCAAACATCACGCCTGTGGGATTGGGTAACAACGAAGCCGACATTGACTTGACTGTCCTGGACATGAAATCAAGTTCTCATGCTACCTCGCCCATAGCTTCATCCCAGCCGCCAGATGATGACAAAGAGGAGATTGATGAGCTCGCTGGTGATGTTTCAGGGCCCGAAGATCCCGCGATTGAGGAAACACGACAGGAGTGGAAAAGGCGCAAGGCAGAGAGAAGAGCAAAGGAGAAAGAGAAAGCGAAGGTCAAGGAAGAGATGAAGAAGGATGACAGTGGGAAAAAGAGTGGACGTGGCAACAATTCAGCAGACCGACCTGTCAAAGCCTCGGGATTATTGAAAAAGGCCCAGAAGGCTTCGCAGCGCTTTGCTGATGTCTCATTGAAGGAAGAGGAGACCTTGCAGATGACACTGGGTGTCCGCAAGACCAAGGTGGAAACCGAGGCCCACAATGATCTCGAGAAATACCGGATCAAGGCCGAACTTCAGCGCAAAAAGGAGAAGAGACAGGCAGAGTACGCCCAAATGAAGCTGAAAGCGGACCAAGAGAAGCTGAAGATGGAGCATGAGCTGGGGATGATGAGAATGCAGATGATGATGATGCCGCCTACGCATTCTTATGGTGGACAAATGCGACATGGAGGTTACGGCGGACCTGGGATGATGATGCCACCGTCTTTTGGTCCATCAACATTGACATCCAACAGTGCCTTCGTCAATGGGACTGGCATGTCTAACAGCTCCCATGATGGTGTTGCTCCAAGTCAACCTGCATCTGACTCCTTTGATGCAACTTCCTTTGATACAACTTCCTTTGGCATGACTTCTTTCCTTGATGGTTTTAACAACAACTCTTACTCTGATAACAACCACCCTGGTTCTTCTGGCAGTGGCTAGCCAATGGACTTTTATTTATTCTCTTCTGGTATAGTTACATGTAGAGACCCAAAATGTAGACGTGTCGATGCACAAAAAGAAGGCCGCTGGGCCGCTTTCTTTGTCAGCAAGCCAGATTCACTTGAGCATGAAGTCAAAGAAATCTAGTCTTCGTCACTACTTAAACCCAACATGTCTCGCCTCTGCCTGCCTCTACGTCTATTCCGAGCCTCCTTGGCTGCAAACAAGGTCTCTTTCAATTTCTCTCGACATTCACGGCCTGCCTGCAACCGCATCAAAGATGCCCGTAACTCATGAGCAGTATTGGCCAATAGACGCTCTCCATCCAATTCAGAATCACTGGCCAAACCTTCAGCAACAAAAGGATCTTCAAAGCCAGATGAGTCATCCTCACTGTCAGCCTCCCGCTCTTCTGATTCTTGCTGCATTGCCCATGAATGAACCACGATACAGGCAGCAACCCAGTATGTAGCAAACTTGTGAGCCTTGTCTGAGGAAATGTTGACTCGGAGACTTTTGAGTGAGTGAAAGCGTCCTTTGAGGAAGCCGATGGCATGCTCAGAATGAATGTGAACCATAGAGACATGGTTGTTGAAAACCTCATTGTCTGGAATTTCACGTTCAGGTTTTTTGTACAGTGCTACAACCCAGGTGTTAATCTATAGAGAACAATAAATCATTTTGCATATGAAATATGTAGTGTCTCATACAGGATATGCTGAATCAGCCCAAATCCATTCACCTGGCTCTATAAGCTCATCGTGATGCTGAGCTATCTCGGTTCCCTCCCAAGCTGTGGCATCATGGGTGCTGCCAACATCACCGTAGCTGAAATCGATTATACGCAGGTTAGGAAGATTGACGACCTAAAAATAATAAGCCTGCGAACAAAGAACAGAATACATATCAGTGGCACACCTGGATATTCAAGGAGTATCGACATTTTCTGTCGAAATAGCTCTCACCGTACCAATTGGGCTTGGCATAAAGTGGAACCAGAGTTCCATCGACAAAACACCAACCGTTGCACCAGCCAGCACATGAATGATCCTCAACCCACTTCTTTGCTTCCTCTTTTTCTTTGTCTGTTGGCATACGAACAGCTTCCTGGCGAAAACCAGGGCGTAGAACAGCTGCCATGACTCGACGGGTGCAGAGCAGGATGGTGCCTGTCACATAACCTGACCAGTTGACAACTGACTGAACTGATGCAGCATTTCCATCATGACCGAACTGATACAGAGCAATTGCAACCTGATGGTCAACTGCAATCTGTTCATTGTTGGAATTATTGGAAAAGATGGGATCGAGGGAAAGACGGTCAACAAGAGCATCGAAAGTCTCTGGAGAGACACATAGCTCTTCGCGAAATTTGTCGGGGCGCAAATGCTTCAGCACCGTGAGGACATGAGGGAGGAATGCTGGACCTCGAGGTAACGTGTCTCGCAGCATCTCATACCATTGAGCATACATTGCATTGATTTCCTGTTGAACCCATACCCTCACTCGAGCCCAACGGTCTTGAATTCTATCCATCTCGTCATCTGCGAAATCATCCTCATCCACATCCATAAATAATGGCAGCATATCCCTGTTGTCTGACTCGGAATCCTCTGTATCGTAGGGTACTGAAGGCATGGAAGGAATTTTGCTCTCCCAGAACGTGCCATAGGTCATGTTGGAATGACCAGAGCTACCAGCAGAAAGGATGGACAGGCTGGAGAGTGAACTGATATCGGAAAGGGCTGGAGATGCTGGCCTTGGAACAGGTCCTAGACCACGAATCTGTTGTCGAAGCCGTCACAAGCGGCGCCGTTGACAAAGGCCATGCTCTTTACAAGCCCTGTAGTACAGTTTATAGAGCTGAAGCATACGCGCTGGACGTCTGAAGGCGCGCCATGGCTACTGAACAAGTCGAGGAGGAAAAAGGATGATTTGATTATATAATCAGATAAAATAATAATTTGCGGTATACCAAAGGGCAGAAGCAACGATGGCCTAAGGCCTGATAAGCAAGCAGAATCAGGGGTGTTCAGAGTAAAAAGGTGCTTCTGGGTGATTCTGAGAAATCTTCCCACCCAAAAGCGAGCCCAGAAGCAGATCAAAAGCAGCATCAAAAGCGCCCATAATCACGCACTCTGAACGCTACTATTGAAGAAAGAATAGGGGCATACCGATTTGATGCTGCTCTGCCTCAGCTCCTGCAGTCTTCTTGGGATCCTGAGGACCTGGCGACAATGGGGGCGACGACAAAGCGATAGGTGAGGAGGTGCCACTAGAGAAGCTGCTGATTGATGAAGAGCTCAAGCTTCCTTGGCTAGACGAAGAGGCAGCGCTTTCCCGACGAGAGAGATCCATGATGGCGCTCATGATCTCCTCATCCTCAGCTTCACCTGAATCTACAGGATAATCAGTCCGATATTTAGATAAAACACCTATAATCTTACCTGGAACATCACTTGCAACCTTCGGAGCCTTGTAAGTCAAGCTCGGAATATAGACTAGAATGGAAAATGAGCACAGCAAAAACAGTGAAGAACTGACATACCGATGAAATCATGCTGGTGACTTTTTGCCTGCAGATACCCAACTATCTCCTTGCGAGGATCATCACATTGTCTGGGATGAACTGTCATGATAGTCGCTGCCAAACTGACATCGGGGTCGGCAGCATGGGGACAATGAGGGGTTTCGACGAGGCCAGATTTAATGGCATTAGGAAGCTGCGTCATTCCATGGCCAGCACTGTAAAGATAGATTCAGCTTCCGCTATCTCGCCTTTGAAAAAAAAAGCTCGCCGGTCCCAGACAACGAGCTGACCAGCTTCTCTGGAGAAATGCACTGGAGTAAGCGCAGCATTCATGAGCGTGATATGGTCTTGATATGCCCTGAATTCCTGGTGAGAAGGTGTATTTGGGCCACGTCGTAGAATGGGGAGAGCAGGTGCTTGTCGACCATGACGACCAGAATACGGTCTAAAAGAGCGACGAGGAGGATTGGGATTGGGAGGAAAAGGGGTATCGCAGGGGTGCATGGCTTGCTGAACATTTTCGCAAAGGCAGCTAGGTTTATATAGTTAATAAAGTTTGCGAGGAAATGGAGAGACAAAGAACCTCAGTCCAAATCTCCATGGCGCTCATTTTCCGCCGAGCGCTAGCGAAACCTTTTTTTCGAGCCCTCGAAGGCAAAATGGTTAAAAGTTTCAAACAGTGTTACAGTGGGGTCACAAGCAGAAATAATATACATCGTGGAATTTATGAAACAGAACCAAATAACACCCCGACCCCACGAAAAAGCGGTCCCGCAGGTCCTCGAGCCGACCTTACCGACTTCTTGAACCTTCTTGAACCTTCCCGACGGATCCGCATCTCCCGAGTTGGAATAATCAACTCCTCCCCGCTTTCCGGCGTCCCACAGATACCGATCGGTGTCATAGAGCTCTCATGTCCCTGTTGAGACAAGACACGACCATAAACTCAAGCTTCACGCCCTTCATTGGCTGCTTCTATATCTCGTGCTTTTCACAAGCCGAAATACGGGAAAGATGACAAGTTAATTGCAATTTTGCTGCTATGTCCAGATATATCTGTCCAAAATTGCACCCATAAGTGATGGTTGTGGATGATGAGTGAAGTGGCAAATGCGGGAGAATCAAAATACGGCCTTCGGATCCTCAATCACCGCTTGCATCACGCTGGACAGATCTTGATGGTTACCAAGGATCCATCATCAAAGCCCCTAAAGGGGATAGACATGTGACATGCCTTCCCACCTACATGGCAACTGGTGGCAACTGCCATCTACATAGGTGGCATCTATCCCCACTGTGACTGGTAATGTTATTTGTTAACAGGTATTAAGCTGATCTCTGTTTGTCCGCCATGAGATCTCTTTCCCAAATATTGGAATGATCCTTTGTCTCACAGAGGCAACTAAAATCTCCTTCGAAATGGGTACGGCAGAGAAAGCAAAGCAATCGGAAGAAATCCTCCAGGCAGTGTTACCTGGTACTGCTGATCAGCGTGTATGCCATCACAGCCTCAAGATCCATCCAATGGTTATGCGCCTCGCCCACATAATGCAAGCAAAAGGACAAGACAGGCCAAATGAGCTCTAGTCTCTCATTGGTTTCTCTATCCTTGCTGTACTGAGTCACCCAGGAGTCACATGCGTTTCCAGTCCGCGAGCTGATCTTGGTATGCTTATCCCATTACCCACCACTTTCCGGAGGCTTTTTGTCGCGGTGTACCCATATTCGAGAGATTCCTTTACTATGTAGATGTATGGTATGTTTTTGATATGTTTTTCAAGAGACGGGATGGTGGGAGATCATGCATGGTCCCATGATCTTGTTTGAATGGTGACTATTTTGATGCAGACACTTTAAGCCGCAACACTGCTCTGGTCCCCCTCCAGGTCCTATATCTCCTCGTCGCAGAGACAGCCGACACTTTTTTCAATATTGCTCTGATGTACGAGCCACTGATAATAAAGTTTGGTAAGTCTCTCGCACCCAGCGTTCATTCGAGTTTCATTTATCCGATGATATAAAGGGGTGAAGGTGGTGCTCGCCACGTCACCCGTATGTAAGTCTTGAGACAACCTCAAATAGGTTGAATTCATGGCTAATGGTCTGCGTCCTACCAGTTCTCCCCGCAGGTATGCAGGATAAATGTCTTTCCCTGGGCTGTTGGATGACGAAACCACGATCTAAATCCAGCAGTTACGGTAAGTTGATTTCTCGAGACAATGAGCTTATGATGCAATGATCATGGGCTCTCGTGATTGATCTTGGTGCTGACTCGCTCTTTTCTGACTATAGGTCGTGATATTCACTCCTGTCCAACTATTCATGGCGTGGCGGGTCAAAGTTCTCACCGGGTCTAATCTTGCCGCGACCGGAATCAGTGTACTTTCAGTGGTCGCTTGCGGTATGTATCTTGCATTCCATTGCGATTGTTCCCTTCCTGCTGTCTTCTTCTGTGGCACTTCTTCCTCTGGACCAAGTCAACAAAAATGCCTTTATTATACCTTACTCATGATTGCGACGCAGGCGGCGGTCTTGCGACATCGGCGTCTTTGCAACGGTGCCATCGACATCTGGTGTATCAGCGGCCTGTGACCTGTTTTATTTGTTTACGCGCTGGTGATTGGTCCATCAGATTGAGTCGATCCCACATTGTTGCATTGCTGTGGACTTCTCTTCTTTCTCCGCATTCTCTTGCTTCATCTTCTCATCTGTAATCCCACTTCTATTTACCATCTGTTCTCCTCTATTTCACTGATTGAATCTGATCACATTTCAGGCCAAGAAGAAGAGCGGTTTCGCTGATACGGATGATCATATTACCAGAATCATGCTCAGTAAGCTTTTTCAAAGTTGCTCCAATGCTGTCCAAACCTTTATGCATGGTTCAGTCACTGTACAAACTGGTGCCCTCACTGCTATTGATATCCGTCAAAGTATATTGATTGTCACCTGTTCTTCGCCTCTAACACCCAACCTCATATCTCGCAGATTCTTCAATTGGGATCTCGTTGAGCAGACTGTACACGAATATGCTACTGGAGCTCGTGAGTCCTGATATACCGGTCAACTTACTAAATCCGATAACAATCTGTAAACAGGTTAAACGTTCGAAATCTCTGGTACGATCCCAATGGACCATGCCAAAGCCCTAATGCACTTTTTGCTACTCTGAATCCAGTAACATTCCCTCACGAGATAACGTCAGAATGGGGAGCATCAATCAACGAAGGTTATCCGACAAGACGAGAAGAAAACGGATAGAGAGAAGAAGAATGAACAATGAAGACAAAGGTGGAACATCATTAATGTCGAAAATTTGAAAAGACGTACCATGTAACATTGCATATCTGTGCATTTGTAGTCAGTGAAGGATACCGCAATGAAAGAAGAGGAAAAAAGTGGAAGATGCAAGATGACCCGAAAGAGAATTGAGTAGCACGACAATGACCACCAAAGAAGTTCAGCAGTGAGAAATGCCAAAGAAACAGGGACGAACACAGCGAGCAAACGAGAAACAGCAACATAACAGGAACAAACCAGATGACCGAAACAGCAGCAACAGAATGGAAAGCCAACACAAAAGACATGGAAATACAGGCAAACGAGAACCAAAGGACAAGGGCCAAGCAGATTCACTTGAGTGACGACCAACACGACGAATAACATAAAAGGCAGAGAATAACACAAAAAGACAAGCAGATGAAATCAGAAAGAAAGAGTCCAAAGAGGAGAGAAAGAGTACCAATGGCACCTAAGAAGAAATAAACGAAGGAAAACAAGCACACATGCACTCACAGACCCCAGCGTTGCAGGCCGAAGCTATCGCTAGATTGAGAATAAGATGCAGCAATGAAATAGAAAAAGAGCAACGTACGACAGTTATCGAAGGATTGCATTTGGCATCAGTGAAGTTTCTGTCTGGGATAGATTAGGATTGTATGCTGCTGGTTCTGGGTAAAAATTATTTTTGACAAACACATACAAAAATGAGTCCTACAACACATAAACAAGTTGAAAGTCAGTTGTGCACAAGAGAGTATGAGTCAGACTCAATGTCACCCCAGAGGTGCGCGCGAGCAAATATCATTTTCAACATAAACACACAAAAATGAGTTTTAGGATACATAAATAAATTGAAAGTCAGTCGCGCGCCAGAGAGTATGAGTGAGACTTAATGTCACGCCAGAGTCTTGAATTGAGACTTCGCGGCGCGCGCGAGAGAGAGACTCGGGCCGCCTTTTCCGTTGCCGGTACACAAAATCCGACACCAATTTTAGCTCCGGCAAGTCACATGTTATTCGGCTTGGCCACCTCCAGCTCGTCGCTCGCTCGAGCCCTGGCTTCTGTGGTTTGGAATAATAAAGCATGATGTCTATGACTTGAATCATGGATGTATTCACCAACCAATGCCTGAGAATGTAGGCCTGGAGCCAGGAAAGTCACATTGTCAATAGCTGAACTTGGTAGAACTGAGCCAGCATTGATATTGAAAGGACGTTGATAAAATTTCACTCATATACTGACTAGCCATTGCATCAGGAATTTTTGAGTAAGAAATGGATGAAATTTCAATGATTAAAGCGGATTGCAGTAATGTAAAGTGATTGAATATACTCATAACCTCAAGAAAAATGGAAAATCACTGATCTAGATGCGTGCATAGTACGATCTAACTGACTGGACAGTGTCCTCGATGACCCGCTCTTCGAAGCCAAATACATCTTTGGTATCTGTAATATCCTCCAGATGAGTCAATGCCTTTCAAAGGCATTCAGCTTTCATACCGACGCCGAAGTCAAGTGTCTCCAGATATGATGAACCGAGGATCCGCTGGGTTTGTTGGGTGAAGGAGCCGGATGGGCATCTCCCGAAGCCAGGTCCGCTTGAAAGCTCTCATGCATTCGACATATCGGTAAGAGCTGCAATGCTCCTTATCCCGAGGAAATTTGGCAATCGGTGGGTGGCCAATCCGAATAACATGTGACTTGCCGGAGCTAAGATTGGTGTCGGATTTTGCTAGCCTCCAGCGCTGCGCGCCGGTGGGAAACGGGATCGGGATTGGGATGGGAAATGGAAATCACGTGTAATAGACCCATTACTAAGCACTGATTATCTCCTGGCGCCTGCGAGGCGGTTCGCACGACTTGGCTCTCGCCTGGTAAAAAAAAAAAACAAAAAAATATATATGAGCTTTTGTGATTACGGTCTAAAGAATGGATGAGTCAAGAATCGGCGCTCAGGAGCTCGGTAGCAGGCCCTGCCGCTCGACGGCCTCACAGCTTATTACTAAGCACTGATTATCTCCCGGCCCCTGCGAGGCGGTTCGCAAGACTTGGCTCTCGCCTGGTGAAATAATTGAAATAATTGAACACCCTGTATCTAGCCCCGCGAGCCGGCTCGTGCAACTTCGCTCTCTTTGTGTCTCAACACCGGTTCACGCCGCTTCTCCAGCCTCTCAACATTGTCATCCATAACCCTCGCACTGTCTGTCTAGGCACTATATCTCTCGCTGCACTATTTTTCAAGTGAGAGCGCGACATCTATTCCACATCCTAAGCTCTAAAACAAAACAACCTGCCATAGTCTCTATAGTGCAGGTGGTTCTGACGCTCTGGTATTTAGCTTAACCAGTTGCAAGTTTGAACCATGTTCGACTCCCTCTAGGCCTTTTTTTATTTTCGAACTGCACATCCCCCCGCACCACTTGGTTTGTAGCATCCACGCTTGCACCTTCTACATCTCACCATCCAGCTGGTACTGCCCAGACGGCAGTATCCAGTCCCCAGCACCTGCCACTCACATCGTAGATACAAGCTGATGCCACACAACAGAGTGAGAAACAATTTTGGCGATCCATACAACCTGGGAGGTCATGTTCGTGCAAAAGTATTAAACTGCAGAGACTCAAACCCCTGACTCCATAGAAGCGTGACATCGAATGTCGGGCAGAAATATTACTAGATGTTAGATGTTAACAGAGCTTAACATGGCATCCATTTGCCAGGTTGTTACCACATTTGGAGCCTGTTGGAGACCCAATGGCTGTTGAGTAGTTGAGTATTTTATTTGTTGCATATCCTTATTGTGTTGTGCTGGAACACCAACAACTGGCTTAACCATATAGATACCAGGCCTGACCGTCCCGTCGTCCCGTCTTGCCAGCCGCCACGCGGGAGCCAGATCATGATATGCACGTGTCTGCTGACTCACGACACTGCATTACTAATATATATATTTTCATGTGATATTCCATTTCCCGTTTCCATCCCGATCCCATTTCCCAACGGCGCTAAGCCCAGGTGCCTTCGGATTTTGTGTACTACTACCGGCAACGGAAAAGGCGGCCCGAGTCTCTCTCTCTCTCGCGCGCGCGCCGAAGTCTCAATTCAAGACTCTGGCGTGACATTAAGTCTCACTCATACTCTCTGGCGCGCGACTGACTTTCAATTTATTTATGTATTCTAAAACTCATTTTTGTGTGTTTATGTTGAAAATGATATTTGCTCGCGCGCGCCTCTGGGGTGACATTGAGTCTGACTCATACTCTCTTGTGCACAACTGACTTTCGACTTGTTTATGTGTTGCAGGACTCATTTTTGTATGTGTTTGTCAAAAATAATTTTTACCCAGAACCAGCAGCATACTGCGCAGAATACTCGCTCTCTGTTCTCCAGTTCGGCGAGACCGACGACCGAAGAAGACGCGGAGACGAGGACTCTTGCCGTGAAACTTTCAAAGGAGCAGGCGAGCTTTCCCGCGCAAGTCTTGTCCGAGCCTGTAACTTGAAGTCGTTAGGTCGGGACATCCATAATTGCTGAGGCGAGGTCAGGATGTCTGACTCTGAGCTCGGAGACAAGTTTATGTAACGAGACAGTCGAACCAGGATGAAGGTGAACGGCAAAACCCGTGCCGAATGTCGCCGACGGCAATTTGCGTGCAGTTGGATCGCGTGACCTAACAGGACAGAAAATTTGAGACCACGGCCTTGCCATGACACCCCAGCGACACCGCCGCCTTCTGCTTTTCTTTGCTCCTATGGCCTAACCCTTCCTTCCTTGAGGACCTTGCTTCCTCCTTGTTCGACCCTGCGCTCCCTGCTTGCATTGCATGACGACGCTCTAGCTGTCCTTGTCATATCGACATCCATTCGTCGAAGATTGGTGAAGACGGTAGCCTCTTAGCTGCGTCGGACGTGCTGATCTTTTGTATGGTAAGCCTTGCTTTCTCTTTTCTTCCCCTCGATGGGCTTTCCCGTTCTCTTCTCTCGCTGGATTTTTTTCTTCTGCATGTTGGTCTGTTCTATTTCCACACCGCGGTTTCTGCACACCTACCTTTGCGTTAGCCTTGCGTCGGAACTACATTTTCATCACACGCCTTTAATCGTCCTTTCTTGTTCGACGTTTGACTTGTTGTTCCATCCTTCGGTCACCTTTCGCGTTTCCTTCCTCTCTCCTTCATTCCCCATATATCATTATCCTGTCTTTCGCCAAGGCCTCTACCATCGTCATCTTGTCTTTGCATTGTAATACATTGGAGCATTCTTTTTGTTTCGCACTCCGAACCCTTCCTCGCGCGACTCTTTTTTGTCTTTTCGTATCCTTGATTAACGCTGACCTTCTTGATAGATGTCTGCGGAATCCGTTTCAATCATTCTCTCATGTACGTCGTCTGCCACCCTTGCCTCCTCCCAGTTTGTTGGGCTTCGGCTCTTCCTCCCTTTTCCTTGAGCTTTGCCTTCGTCTCGCTCCCAACGATGAACCCACACATAAAAATAATCAACTAGAAGCTGTTTCTGAGCTTTGGCTATGATTTGTTTCGTGACCTTCTGATTCCTTTTTTTCGTTGTCTTTCTGGCTACTGGTTCATTAGTATGTCATGATGCTGACGCCGTTTCTATAGATAATGTACGTAATGATGAGGTCATGGTGTGATTATGCCGGTACTGTTAGTGTGGCGTAGGCGGGAGTTAGACTGCGGGAGTCCTGAGTATGATGGATAGACCGTTGTCTCGTGTATAATGACATGTTGCATTATGGCTCATTGCTGCAATTCTATAGGTTATTTCTGTGTCTCAACTGCTGACATTGCAAACTCTTTTAGTCACAGTTGGCCAATTCTTTCGGTCGTTCCAATGGTCACAATGGTTGAGCGAGGTGGCTCCCGGGAGTGTTGTACAGGATCGGTGTGACGCTAACTATTTATTCCTAGGTGTTAGAGCGGGTCTTTCTTAGATGTCATTGGGGCCTTACTGCTGTCAATACTCTCCATAATATATCCTAACAGACTGGTTTCCGACAAGTCTGGAAAATACAGCTATTTTGCATATTGTGGAGCACTCAGACATGAATAATTTTGCTTAGTATTGTTTGCCCAAATTACCCCTTTCGTCAAGTTTACATCACCAATGTGGCAGCCAGTTTCCTTAGCCTTTCTGACCAGATGCTGCATTCCTTTGGGATATGCTCAATGACCGGCACTAGCCATTCGAGGGCTTCATTGACGTCGGTGGAGCGTGACACGGAAATGGAACTTATTTATATTCAGGTGTTCCAAAACATGTCTATCGATACGGAGATAGCTGTAGCCCGAAAGTAATCTCCGGCAACAGAAGATCAGGTAATGGCTGCGGACCAAGTAATCATGTTCAAATAGTTGTTACCCAGTCAACATTTGTGCTCTTTGTTATGTCAACTGGTTTCAACCACCGTCATGCACTAACGGTTATGTCGAGGCACTCCCGTTATTGTCTTCATCAACAAAAGTTCCGGAGACTTTGCTAAGAAACTGTCGCTCTGTCCTTGGCAGCCGTCAAGATTTCTATTCAGACGTGATAAACAGAGATACTGGATTTTGACTGCCCGCATCTGCCGCTTCACTCGTCATCCACAACCATCACTCGCGGGTGCAGTTTTGAAGATGTATATCTAGACATAGCTCAGTTTCCTTCCCTCCCTCCTTTCGTGGGACACAATTACTATGACCAACTCAACTGTAATCCATCTCCTGACACCTCACCAGGAAGCTCAGGTTCAGCAGTATATAGTTGGAGTTGCAATATGTTCTTCTCTTGGATATGGTATGTGACCTCTGACTCGTCTGGGACCTAACAAAGTTATATTGACGATTGTCTTAGGCATGTATCTGATTGTTGGCTTGCGAGCCATGTATGTTCTGATGTGAGCGCATTTCCATTGATTGGTATATCTGGCGGACACGTTCAAAGTTTTCTCACAGTGAGCGAGGAATCAGAAATTCAAGACCCAGATGTGTCTTGCTCGTCACTATCATTTTGATGAGTTTGGCAATAACTATCAACTTTGTCACTGATATTGGTGTCGCACTGAACAACCTGTCGTCCTTCAGCGAGACGCAATACTCACTACGAGTCTATCAGCATTTCGATATATTGAGTAATGTTATCTCTCGTGCACTGGCAAGTCAATTTGCAACAGACACATTTGCGTACTCAAAAATGCTAGGTTCTAATGAGTGATGGAATTGTGGCTTGGAGAGCATGGGTAATCTGTGACCGGCGTTGGGTGAAGATTGCTCTGTCTTGCTCCATGGTCAGCTCATTGAGTAAGCTTATTTCCTCTGAGACTCTTTTTCATACAACCACTACTTCCACTATTTAGTTGGTATCATAATTGACACTGCCATCTACTTCCACCGGTTACTGGCCACTGGACAGGACTATGAAACAATCTCAACACTTCTACCTATGCTATTGCCTATATTGGGTACCAACTTAGTTGCCACTGTGGCTGTTGGTCAGAAGGCTTGGTAGCTTTTTTCATCAATGTTAAAAAGCTAGCCAAAGTCTTATTGAATCTTCTATATTCCAGGGTATATCACCAAACACTCCGGAAAAATGCAAACAAGGCAATAATCCAAGGCAAAGCACACTATATCCTTGTGCTTTTGCTTGAGTCTGGCCTCTTGTATATTGTAATATGGGCGAGTGCCTTGCCAAGTCCCACAGTGTATGATCATTAACACATTCATGTCAGGCCATACATACAGCATTACAGTTAAACTCATCAACAGATCTTGCATATCTTGCATATAGATATGTGGATACCTGCATGCAATACATGCTGGTGTGTAATCCAGATCTAGCCCATCATAATGTCATCTGAAGTTTTTGGCTCTCATCTCAGGCCATGTATCCAGCGGTTATCATCATTCTTGTTACTCAGCGGACATCATTGCTAGAGACTCCAGCTCAGCTTCCTCCGCCGTACTCTTCAGAGGTTGTGGCTTCACCAAGATCAACCATCCTGAACATTGGATTTGGCAACCAAGAACTGAATGAATCTGAGCCAAAAGATCTGCCTATTTCTGCTGTATAGGTGTTTTTTTTAGTCTGTCTATATCACAAGCAATCTTTTATTCTTTCCCTCTCTCTCATCTTTTTTTTATTCTTGAAATTGCCAGGGGACCTCTAGACAACTTCTACTTGTCTTAGCTAGGAAACTGTGGGAATACATGATCATATTCATGTTGAGATACTGCTCTGATTATCTATTGTCGTTCTATTATTCTACAAGGCCTCAGCCAGGGCTAGAGGCTTCCCCCTAGTTATGAGAGAAACACACTATCCAAAGATGCCATGACCCGGACACCGCCCACTACCACTACAGAGGGAACCATCTTTTCCGATGGTTGAGTAAGATCCTAGAACATAGCCAGCCTCAACATAACAATATGTGAAAGTATCTGACTGGCCTTTTTATCCTTCATTGTGGACTGCCACTCTTTGAGCTCAGATTATGACACTTTTGAAGAGATATATCTACGCAGAATATTTCTACCATTCTTCAGGAATATATTGAGAATATCCAATGAACCTCCCACTGTATGAGACCCGAAGTTGCCCATAACATGTTACATAATGTCACATAACATTCCTAGAAGCTCAAGTTTTTGAGTCTCGACACGGCAGCAGAAGGTCCAGCATCGGGGGTCGAGTCGGGGGTAGAAACATTTGCTGGTACCGTCGTGACTGATCATTGAGGGTAGCGACAACCATGGCTAGAATTGGGGGAATGAGATCCACACAGAGGCATTCTCAACCAAGAAATAGTCCTCATCAATCTCAAGGACTTCCGCTAGAATAATCTGTGCTGGTGGATGAGAGAGACAACATAAAGTAGTCAATGAAATGTGCCTGATTCTGGTACTCTAGAATACCATCGGTCCCAGCTATTTCCAGCAATTTCTGAAGCTTTTCTATGTGGATAAGTCAGCCATCGTTCGTAAGATACGTGGTTGGGGAGCTAGTGGATGGTAGTAGTAAGAAAATCAACAACGTTCAGTGGCAACAACTGGCCATTAGGGTCGTTCACAGTAGACAATTATTGCATGATTATTTTGTCAATTATTCACTGATTATTGTGGTTTTGGCGGTAAAATGATGTTAATCGACCGAATAATTGAGCCGATGATCGGCCAATAATCGCTACTGTGAAACCCCCTCCCGGATTTTTCGCATTAATCGGCCATTAATCATCAGTCCCACGGCTCTCGGCTCCTTACGGCACACTGAGGAAGCTTGAAGCTCCGCCAATGATGTAAGCATGAAACAGAAAATTTTCAAGTCCCTTGTTCTATGCGGCGAGGCTCAATCCGCAAGCTGCAAGGTTTTGAACCACTGTACAACCAAGAATAGCATGATATGACAAAAGCACATGATATTGGCAGCATAATAAGACATGCAGAGGGTGACTATGGCGTATGCTAAAGACTACGGCGCCTGCCTCGATAGAACTACAGAAAGCGCAAATGGTTCGTTTGGGATGCCGTTAATGTAATAGAGCTCAGGCTGAACAAGAAAATAAGCTTACCAGGGATGTCCGTGCATCACCAGCACTGAGCCAACCCTAATTCGAGCGCTAAGCGGCTTGAGAGACCCAAAAACGGCACTAGGAAAGCAGTATGAGGACCCGCTCCGTATATATCCCGTCAAGAACCACCCAAAACAGTTTTTCACCGAGCTTTTGTCCAACCCTGCTCTAGACACTTCGCTCCCCACTAGCATTGCATCACGCTCCAGGTGTCCTTGTTCTATTGATGCTCCAGTCAGCATGCATTCATCGAAGAATGGTGAGAATGGTAGCCTCTTAGCTGCTTCGGACCTGCACAATGCTGCCGTTGACCTTTTGTATGGTAAGCCTTGCTTTCTCTTTTCTTCCCCTCGATGGGCTTTCCGGTTCTCTTTCCTCGGCGGAAATCCCTTTCTGTAGACTGATCTGTTCTATTTCCACATTGTCGTTTCTGGACACCTTTGGCGCTAGCGTTCCGTCGCAGCTACATTCTCATTACGCGTCCCTTGCTCTTTTATCGTCGTTCCTAGTTTGACGTTTGGCTGGCTCGTCCATTCTTCGGTCACCTTTCGCGTTTCCTTCCTCTCTCCTTCATTCCCCATATATCATCGTTCTTTCTTTCGTCAAGGCCTCCGCCGTCTTCGTCCTGTCTTTGCGTCCTAATCCATTGGAGTATTCTTTTTGTTTCGCCTTCCGAACCCTTGCTTGCATAGCCACCGATCCCCCTTTATTGATGCTGACCATCTTGATAGATGTATGTAGAATCCATCTCACTCATTCCTTCATGTAAATTGTCTTCTTCGCCTTCTCCCTCTTCGTTGAGCTTTGGCTTTTCTTCCCTTTCCTGTCAAAAACCCGGTTAGAGGCCACCTCCCGTGGCTGCGCAGGACTTGGATCAGGTTAGGAAGGGACGCTGGAGGCAGAACGGCAAGAGAGATGTAGGTCTATTCGGCAAGGAATACAAGGCTGTGTACCCGACTTATATACCTGGCGATCTACAATCACATGACCTCTCGGAAACATCTGAGCGCTGAAGCTCGCCCAAAAACCCAGAATCTGACATTTCCCTTTCCCTTGGGCTTCGCCTTCGTCTCGCTCCCAACAATGAACCCACACATAAAAATAATCAACTAGAAGCTGTTTCAGAGCTTTGGCTATGATTTAGTTTGTGACCTTCTGATTCCTTGCATTTTCATTCTGTTTTTCTTGCACCGATTCATTGTGTCATGATGCTGACGATGTTTCTATAGATGTAGGGCGGGTGAGGTCATGCCGATGAGGTCATGTTGTATTGTGCCGCTATTCCTGTTAGTGTGACGTAGGCATGGGTGTAGAGTGTGATAGTCCTCGGTACTGGTGTCGATTGTCTTCCACAGAAGCCGTTGTCTCATGTATAATGACGTGGCCCATCGCTGCAATTTTATCTACAGATTATTTCTGTGTTTCAAACTGCCGACAAACTCTTTTGGTCTCAGTTGGCCAATTCTTTCGTCGTTGAAGCAGTCGTGTGAGGTGGTTCTCGGGAGTCGGGAGTGTTGTACAAGGTTGGTGTGATGCTAACTATCTATTGTGAGGCGAGTCTTTCTTAGTTGTCATGGGGCCCTTGCTGCTGTCAATACTCCCCATAATATATCATCGCAGGTGCACAGCAGACTGATTTCCGACAAGTGTGACAAATAAGTATAAATGAATCTCTGATGACAGAAGATCAGGTAGTGGGTGCGGACCCGATGATAATGTTCCAATAGTTACCCGTTAATCACACTAATGCCTGTTTACATCATCCTTCTAAACCTGGCTCGGGATTACGGCTTGTGCTCGTGCTGAAGACATGTGACCTCACAAGGTAAAGACCGTCATACCATAACGGGCGTGTCAAGACACTCTTGTTATTGTCTTCACCAACGAAAGTTCTGGGGAATTTGCTAAGAAACCGCGGCTCTGTCCTTGGTAACCATCAAGATTTGTTCTATTCAGGTGTGATGAACAGGAATACTGGATTTTTATTCTCCCGCATCTGCCACTTCGCTCATCATCCACAACCATCGCTCGCGGGTGCAGTTTTGGAAATATATATCTGGACATAGCTCAGTTTCCTTCCCTCCCCCGTTTTGTGGGACCCAATTGTTATGACCAACTCGACTGTAATCCATCTCCTGACCCCTGCCCAGGAAGCTCAGGTTCAGCAGTATATAGTCGGAGTTGAAATATGTGCTTCTCTTGGATATGGTATGTGACCTCCAACTCATTTGGGACCAACAAAGTCATATTGACAATTGTCTCAGGCATGTATCTGATTGTCGGTTTGCGAGCTATGTATGTGCTGATGTGAGCATAATTCCATTAATTGGTATATGTGGCGGACATGTTCAAAGTTGTCTCACAGTCAGCGAGGAATCATAAATTCAAGACCCAGATGTGTCTTGCTCGTCACTATCATTTTAATGAATCTAGCAATAACTGCTACCTTTGCCGCTGAAATTGGTGTCAACCTGAACTATCTGTCGTCCTTCAGCGAGACCGGATACTCAGTGCGTGCCTTTCAGCATTTCAGTATCATCGGTCTTGTTGCATCTCGTGCACTGGCAAGTCAATCTGCAACAACCGCACTTTGTGATACTCAACAATGCTAGCTCTTGTTGAATGATGGAATTGTAGCTTGGAGAGCATGGGTAATCTGTGACCGGCGTTGGGTGAGGATTGCTCTGTCTTGCTCCATGGTCAGCTCATTGAGTAAGCTTATGTCCTTTGAGACTCTTTTTGCTAAAACCACTACTACTTTCAGTTGGTATCATCATTGCGTGTGCCACCTCCATCCGCTGGGTACTGGCCACTGGACAGGACTATGACACAACATCAACACTTCTACCTATGTTATTGCCTGTATTGGGTACCAACTTGATTGCCACTGTGGCTATTGGTCACGAGGCTTGGTAACATCTTTCAACAGTGTTAAAATGCTAGTCAATGTCTTATTCGATCTTCCATATTCTAGGATATATCACCGAACAGTCCGGAAAAGTGCAAACAAGGCACTGATCCAAAGCAAGGCACACCAGATCCTTGTGCTCTTGTTTGAGTCTGGTCTGTTTTATATTGTGATGTGGGTGAGTACCTTGTCAAGTCCCATTGTGTACAATCACTAACACATTCATGTCAGGCCATACATACAGCAGTGGAGTTTAGCCCATCAGTCGATCTTGAGTATGCATATGTGAATACTTTTGTGATGTACATTCTGGTGTGTGCTCCAGATCTAGCCCATTGTAATGTCTACTGAAGTTTTTGGCTCTCATCTTAGGCCATGTATCCAGCGGTTATCATCATTCTTGTTACTCAGCAGACATCATTGCTAGAGACTCCAGCTCAGCTTCCTCTGCCGCACTCTTCAGAGGTTGTTGTTTCACCAAGATCCACCATCTTGAACATTGGGTTTGGCAACAAAGAACTGAATGAATCTGAGCCAAAAGATCTGTCCATTTCTGCTGTATAGGTGGTTTTGGGGCTGTCTTTATAACAAGGATTCTTTTCTCCCTTCCTTCTCTCTTGTCTTTTTTATTACTTGAAATTACCAGAAGACCTGTAGACAACTTCTACTACTTGTCTCAGCTAGGTAACTGTGGGAATACATGATCATATTTATGTTTAGATACTGGTCTGATCTATTGCTGCTCTATTATTCTACAAGGCCTCAGCTAAAAACTTCCCCTAGTAATGAGAGAAACATATGGCTGATCTGTGCATTGTAAGGTGAACCAGTCAATTCTCCACCAGCTCTTTAACATGGAATTGCTTTCCCTGTAGATCTTGCATTCAATGTGTTAAACCTAGTATTGAAGTCTTTTCAAGCTCATCCACAAAACCTCCTCAGCTCCCCAGAGGATCACCTTATGGTGTTTTCAGTCTTTTCTTCGTCGCTGCCTGTAACAGCTCATTCGCAAATTGGGCGTTAAGATATATTCCGTCTGTTCTTGGCTAATCTAACGGGGACCGGCAGTTCCAAACTAGAGAAAGTATCAGTCTTTCTTACCACTTCCTAGCTGTAGTAGCTAGTCCGTCAATATAACAGGCTGCGCTAGGAGCTCGTAAAGCGATCGAATGATAGCCCGTGGAATATTTATAAATGAAGTAAGGAGATGTAAAAAATGATAATTGGCACATGTATCTAACAATCTAATCTAATCGAGAATAGGCCTGACTGAGATAAGTAATATGAAGAGAAGACGTCCAAGCTCGAATCGTGTGTTACACTGCCAATTTTCACTGGCATATCTCCACTTTTCTGTTCAACAAAGCGCCATGTCCGATGTTTCATGTTTTTTTGTGCTGTCAACTTATTTCATTGTTTTATGCTATGTCATCAAAACTGAAATAAAAATAGGGGACTTGTATCTGCCACCGGAATGGTTGGCCTATATCTTACTAGTGTCACAGTTCAGGAATAACAGTCAATGATCCTGCAGTCCCGTGGATTGACAATTGCTTCGCGGAAATCGGATGAGCAAGACCAGTGAGGATCGAGGTTAATTCAATGCATCTTGATCAACTCAAGGATGGTACCTCAGAATATGCATAATCCCGACCCAATGGACTGGGGCAACGAGCGTTACCGCGGAAAGGCATTGTTTCCCAGACTTTCGGTGTATGCTTCCTCAGACTCGGGCTATGCCCGACTGGCAATCAGGTTATCCCTGTGATCACTCAAGCGGCGCCAGGCCCGAGTCCATGGGATTGGCCTATAATCCTTCTCTCGCAGTCATGTAGTCTCTAATGACACGACGTTCACGTTATGCTTGGTAAAACGGACATCCACTTCCTTTCCAGCCCAGGTTCAATTGTTCTCGGTTCAAATACGTAAATGGTCTCCGTTTGGCCGTTTGGCCAAGCCTTTCCCATGTCCCTCGAAAACGCGGCTCTCAAGCCCGATTTGGGAGTGTTCTTGAAGTTACCATTCTTTGATTCTTCGGCAATATCTGATGCTGGGACTATTGGCCGTAAGCCTGGTTCCTGGGTTACATGAGCCTGCTGAAGGTATTTACCGCCTCCACGTCTCCTTCTTGCTCGTAAGATATGATCCGCTGTACCGGCCCATGGTTCAAGACTTCAGATATCGTTCGGGGAAGCCAGGAGACCTGGAGTTCGTCGATAGAATATTTCAGCACGAGTTGCACGCCAAATTGGATGTTGTATGGAGACCCATACAGCATGGAAGGACGTGCAACTTTTCTAGTGACACCCACCTGGTGTTGACGTGTCTTCAGTACGCTCTCAGTGGCTCAGGCCCAATGATTTCCAGAATCAACACTCTGGATGCAGTGTTCTTTCTGATCTATCAACGTCTAATATTACAGCTCTTTTCGAAAACCTTGTTCATCATCAACTTTTTTTGATGAAAGAAAATAAATAAAAATCATATCCCAATCCAGTAGCTGACCCGGCGGCAACGAGAGAGTCGCTCTACATACCACCTATGAGGGCTAAGTACCTACTCGATTCTGCACCAGGGGGACTTCAGTGAAGGACAAGAAGTGATTCGCCCCTTCTGAGGATGAACTCGCAGCAAAGGACATGTATTGCATCTGGTACTTGAAGGGGCTGTAGCTCCAACGGAGCTCGCGTAGTCTCGCTTGCTATGTTCGGAATTATTTTATTCACGAAAAAAAAATTGATCTCGGACAAGGTTTCCGAAAGAGGCTGTAATCTTGGATTCCCGGCTAATGAGACAATCCGACCCTCTTGACTAATTAGTCAGACAAAGGTTCTGTGCTTCTGATTCTGAACTGAGTCTAATTCTGAACTCTGTGGCAGTCACCGACTAATCGCGGGATCCTATGTAAGGAATAACAGTAGTTGAAGCAAGCAAGACTCCCTGTTTCTTCCGTGAATCGCCAAGGTGTGGAGTAAGATGATTGACCCCCGGTACCATCAGCGATCGAGCCTCGAGGGCGACTGCTATCCATTAGGTGAATCGCCAAGGGATCGGTACCGCGGCTAGTTTCGGTAGGTTTCGGTGCATGATGACCGAGCTTCCAACTTCCCTGTGATCCCAATAATCAGTTTTCACAGGGATAGTGAGTAGATTGTTCCACAATCGGCTCTTACGACGCTAATCTAAATCAGCTGCAATTAGTCGCCGTTTGATTCTCAGGATCGTAGTCCTTCTCTGATTCACATGGTCACTCCTTAGCTCCTATAGTCGTGATTTGGTTCTCACTCCTAGTCCCTGCGGGTCCGACCACCGTCGAAGTATGTTGCTCTAAACTACTCTCATGGGTTTGCAATTGTAAGCATATACCCAAAGTTTCTCCGACACAAGAGCCATTTTCCGGGACACATCCTTTTTTGCCTAAGAAGAGGTCCAGTTTTCTGCCAAGATACTTTAGACATGCTGCGAGAAGAGAGCCATCTGGCTGGCCTGGACTTTCTGGTATCGCTTCGCGGTCGCCGTTGACTTCTTGCCGAATGCAAACCGAGTATAAAAAGCTCTCAGGTCGAGAGTCGAGGACACTCTCAGAATGCTGCTGCTCAAGATTTTCCTGAACTTCATCCTCAGTGTATTCACCCTCCGTTCCGCTCAACTGGACGTGTATAAGAGGTATCTTGCTCCGACGTACATGCGAGTTGGGACCGTCATCGACGGCGTCGCTTATGTCGCAACCTTCAAGCCTCGCAAGGTCAGTCGGAATAATTGCCTGGGCTGTCTATTGCTAAGATACCCGATAGCACGACGTGATGGATGAACTCCAACACCACAGCAAAGACAGTCACAGGTCGAGTCGGGGTGCCGTTGGTCTGCGAACCTCAGGAATGGAGCTCGTTCCGAAGCAAACTACATTGAAAAAGAGTAGGTCACCGAAATTCACCAGACCTCGATTTATAACAGGATTATATATAGCGACAGAACTCGTCGTGCATGAAGTCAAATCACCGATCTCACGATACGGTCATCTCAGCGCAGTATCTGGTATGGCTTAGACAGGACTCTTTCACTCTCTGATCTCAAGCTGGCACCACAGATCCCGAGAGGCTGGCTTGTCTCTTTTTGTCAGAGAGAACAGGTTCGAGGCTCGAAGACAGACCGCATGCTGAGACGGTCGGTTTCACTTCACTTGAACATTCAAATAACGGCTCAAATGTCTTTAGGGAGACGAAAGCGTCTTCATTCTCGTTATCGACGTACGTCGATTCATCCATATATGCCGTAAACCACCGCTAACTCAAAGAAGACTCTTTCCGGACGATTCGGGCTCATGAGTGTCAGCCTGGAGGCACTGTGGAAATCCTTGCAAAGCCAAGCCTGGACATGTATCAGCATCGGACCAGTCCCAAGAGTTCAGCAGCAACTCCTGACGTGTATCATTGCAGGGCTAGGACTCTTGGTTATATTTATTCCAGCTTTTTGATTCGTTAAAATTTCCGACGAGTCTGTGGCGCTTTTCTGTTCGGACAACTGGGTTAATTTGAGAATTATAGACATGCGAAGCTAGAATTTTTGTGATTTTTTATATGAAAGTAATCAACACTGTACCCTTTTGTCATAAACACGCTCTCACCACTTCTGACACCGACAAGACGCGAAAGAACGCGGCGCGCGATTATAATAGCCAAGTGATCGGCCATCAGCGGATCACCCCCAAACTCGATCGGGTGCCGCTACCTAGTCCCTCAACACCGGACAAGTCCCCTCAAAGTCCCCTTAAGTCCCTTCCAAGTCCAGACACCAAAATGAGTCACTGTGCTACCCTGGGAAGGTCTCCTTGGCGGCTGCTGCTTTGAGTTTAGCCGCTCAAAATCTTGACAAACAACGGACGCTAGAGCTGGGGATTGAACTGATTTGGGCTGTCTCAGACGTAGCATCTGATATCGTTGGTATTGATTGGTATCGAACCTATCAATCGGCAGACGGGCCGGCTATGAAACATGTATTAAACATGTATTGAACTCGCTGGGACTAGATCTGTGACCTCCGCCTCTTGGGTCTTCCTGGCTTACTCGCACTATGCCAGATTGCTGTGAAACCGACTAGGATGTACTATGGATCTCCCGAATCATTTATGAGAGATATTGGGTTCAATACAGGTTCAATACCTGACTTTTAGCCTGTCCGTGTATTGAACGTATTGATACATACATGTTTGATACACGGTTGTATGATACATCCGAGTTCAATCTCCGGCACTAACGGAGGCCGCTGCGGATCAAGTGCTCGGGAGCTGTTCCGATGTGTTCATTGATAATTGTCATCCGGGTGGATTGCCGGGACGCTATAAAAGGTCAGAAAGTCCTGGAGAGAGATCACAATTGACAACCAGATCATGGATAAAATCTCCAACGACGAGTTTGCGTGCAAACAGAAGTATCATCCCCCATTACCAGCAGTAGACCTGCGTGGAAAGGTCGTTGTGGTTGTGGGAGCAAATACAGGTGAAGTTCTATGGTTTTACTACGAGAGGTATTCTGACTGTTCGCCAAGGTCTGGGATTCGAAGCGGCGAAGCACTTTGCCTCTATGAACCCCGCCAAGTTGATCATGACCGCTCGAGACCCGGTAAAGGGGGAGGAGGCCCTCACAAGTAAGCTTCTCTTTATTGGAAACGCTTTGTCACTCAAATTACACGAGAGCTCGTCTCGGAGACAGGCTTTCATCGTGCAGAACTTGGCATTGTCGACCTGAGCAGCTTCAGCTCAGTCCGTAATTTTTCAGACAAGCTCCTGGCCGAAAACGAGCGGATTGATTTGCTTATCGAGAATGCTGGGATGATAGCCGTTTCAAAAGAGTACACCTCTGACGGATGGGAGAGCTCGTAAGCACAAATTGTGTCCTTTGGAATGATCGTTCTTAACTTACCCCAACAGAATTCAAGTCAACAATCTCAGCCCAGAGCTTCTAGCGATTCTACTCCTTCCCAAAATGTTAGAGACTGCCAAGAAATTCCCCACTGTGCCACGGATTGTTGTCACAACCAGCGGAACGCACTACCTGACCGATTTCCCGAAGGAAGCTATTGAATCGCCCAACATCCACCAGAAACTCAGTGACAATGATTTCTGCACTCCAGCGTAGGTTTCTAGACTGTCTTTGGGTCGGTTTGACTGATCTTCTTTTTTGATCAGAATCCTCGCAAAGCGGTATTTTCTTTCGAAAAGTACGTCTCGTCAGTGATACGCAGTACATATGATGAACATCTGGCAGTGCTCAACATCTTCTTTGTTCGCGCTTTGACTGCTCGTCTCTCTGAGCCCATTCTGGTCAACCTAGCGAATCCAGGCCTCTGCTACTCAGACCTGACTCGCAATGTACCGAAGACCGAGGCAATGGAAAAGAGGCTGAAGGATTTTGCGATGACGACCGAGGAAGGAAGTCGACACATTGTTTACAATGCTGTGGCAGAGCTCGAGGGGGAGCAGTTGCGCGGGGCGTATATCTCCTACTCCAAGCTGGATGAACCCAGCGATGTTGTGTGCGGAGAAGAGGGAAAGAAGATCCAAGATAGGCTTTGGGTGAGTCTGACACGGATTTCGGAATGAATTTTAGTTGAAAATATCCCAGGATGAGATGATTGTGATCCTCAATGATGTGGATCCACGAGTCGGAGAGATAGCAAATAAGTACCTGTCATAATACTGTATTGTGGAACACGGAATTCAATACCTTACATAGTCCTCTGAGTCGAGACTTCGCTGTACCAATGACCAGATTTTCATCCTTCATCATAGTAGCATATACGTCGATCCTGACTCTCAAACCTGTTTCCAGCAGAACCGGACATCATCACCAAATCGTTGAAACTATTCAAAGTGCATGTCTCATGGCTACAATTCCTCGGTGATAGTATCTTTGACGACTTGGGCGGGATCTGAGTCGCATGATGCTTTTTTCTGCTAGTACTGCCGAGAATCAGAGTAAGTTCTTCAGCTCTGACAATGACTCTTCGCACTGGTCGGTGGCTTTGACCGTCGCTTACGTTTTCGCGCTGTCGGCCTACCTAAAGATGTTCGTGGTACTGTACCGCTCTGTACGGTAGCAACCATAACACGCAATGCAGCCTCCAAAAGTTGCTAATTTAAGCAACTATAATGCATAACGGCTCGATTTTTCGCTAGGCGGGCTGATGACTCAGCCCGCCATTGCCTTATTTAGTCAATACCTTACCCGATTTAGGTGCGGTTGCTATCAACGCCACAAAACTTATTCGTAACGCACCTCCACAGGTTGCTACCGTACATAAGTGCTTCCGCAGACATGTGACGATCAATCGGTGACATGACTACGATCAATGGATCAGTGATGCGCACACCCCGGTGCCGAATCATTTCTTTGCCAGCATGTGGAGGATTGAAGGAGGCATGAGGCGCCATCAAGTTCTATCTCGCTCAAATGTGCCGTTGCTTGGCAAAAGAAGTGCCATTATTTCCCGGCATTGTTGCGGAACTTCGTTCTTATCTGCGTCCACATGCATTCCGCATCACGGCGTTGAGAAGCAGGCATACATATATGCCAAAGTCTGAGAGATCGGAGTGACGTATCCATTCATTATCGAGCGCATTATTTCTGCTGAAAATCAGGAAGTCTAGAAAGACTTCTTTGTGTTTCCTCAAGTCCCGAATGCGATCATAGGCGAGAACAATTCCCCGAGCGGGAACGTGGTACTTGTTGATTGCAGCGGTCTCGTGGTACCGACATAGGACTTTTCGACACCCGGTTGCATATCATCAATTCACTTGGCAGAGTCTTATCTCACAAGTTTGGAAACATCCATATGCTGTTGAAGTATAAAGGCCTACTGTCATGAAGACAATTCTTCAGACGTTCGTTCTTGATTGACCATGCTCTTCATTTTACCTGCCACTCTCCTGCTCGCAGTATCGTCCGTCTTTGCTGCCAGAAACTCGACTACCGGCCCTGCTCGGTATGTCTTTTGTTCTCTTTCAAAGTTCTCCCAAGCTCATCCTCCTTGTTTCCAGCAAATGTGGAACTTTTATCAGTGACGAAGACCTGATTGCGGCTGAAGCCCATTTCACCGCAAACAGAGTTGATAACTCTGCTGCTTTGGTCCCCTTGGTTGCCACTCTGAAGGTGAGTCGTCTCGTGGGCCGTGAGACAAAAAGCCTACGATATAACTTTTCAGATCTACTTCCACGTCGTCAGCAAAGATTCGACTCTTTCCGGCGGGAATATCCCGTATGTAGTCTTCTGGCATTGATATATCTGATTCTGACTTGTTCTTCAACAGTGACTCCCAGATCGCTGCCCAAGTCTCTGCGATGAACACCGCATATTCTGGCACCGGAATTACCTGGGTTCTCGCTGGAACGACCAGAACCATCAATGCCAACTGGTTCAACAGCGCCGAACCGGACAGTTCCCTCCAAACTGCTATGAAAAACTCCCTGAGGACTGGCGGCACCGCTGATTTGAACGTTTACAGTATGTCTTCCTCATCCCGAGTCATTGAAAAGCGGGACTCGATTCTTATTCTCTAGCTGTTGGATTCGTCGATGTCTCCGCTCAGAATGAGGGATTGCTCGGATACAGCACGTTCCCTTCGAGCTATGCCGGAGCTCCCAAGGATGATGGTGTCGTCATGCTTTACTCGTCTGTTCCCGGTGGAACTACAACCGACTTCAACCTGTTAGTCTCATCTTCCTTGCCTTGATCTCGTGCTAACACGTTCTATCAGTGGAGGAACACTCATCCACGAGGGAGGACATTGGGTCGGGTAAGTCATGTGGCCACCATTTCCTTTTCGGGAACTTGTTCCTTTCTAGAGTTCGACGCATTTTTTCGCGTTTCTTTCAACTTCTTTTCATTTTCGAGTGTCCTATATGCTGATAAAAGGAATATTTCAGACTTTTTCACACCTTCCAGGGCACGTGATCACATTCTAGTCTCATTCTACACGCGCTGATCTTGTCTCAGGAGGCTGCGCTTCACCCGGAGACTCTATTTCCGACACACCACCTGAAGCAACTCCTGCATCTGGCTGCCCAACTGGACGTGACACTTGCAGTGGCGGAGGAGTCGACCCTATCCGTAAGCTTTCAAGTCATCCAGTTCTACGACTT